>OY037007.1:63086008-63788568 GCA_955831195.1 Pilophorus perplexus | reverse complement strand
AAGCTGTTTTAGGCGAAAGTCAAACCGGACCCGGGTCCGGGTATTGGGAAGTATTAATAAGAATCCTCTCGCTCTAAGCGTCCTAGAAACGAAATTCTTTCCTAGGCCAGACTCGAGTTTTGAGGAAGAACCGAGAGAGGAATTTCACACCGGAAACAGCCGGACACGAAGTGTCACATAATTGAGAGGACGCTCGAGATCATCGCAGCGATTAAGGGAGTTCAGGCGGTTTGAAATGACGGTGGCAGCAGGAGGAAAGGATGTCAATCGCACGCACACACCGCAATAAACACGCAAGAACCCTTTGCCAGTTGGTATGACAACTTGTTGGCGAAAAAAAAAAAACGACATTAATGGTTCCTTATCGCCGGAGAACGGCTGAGCTAAATTTGGAAGGAGTCGGAAACCGTTTTCTTTTTCCCATGTCTTCGCATAGGCACACAACCGAAAAAAGAGGCCCATAATTATTAGGTGAGGATGGCCAGATTTTGAGATAAGCAGGACAACAGGAGAAATCAGACAAAATCAGGACAAGGACAGCTTAGGCGTGTAAAACATGGAAACTAAATCTAGTTTTGTAACTTCCAATGGTTTCATGGCTCTTTAAACCGGGGTTTTCAGTCATCAAATCTATCATAGACCAGCCATTTTGGTTTATTATTCTTGGAATAATACACCTATGTTTTCGCAAAGGAGGTCGACGACTCGGATCGGCCTCAAAATTGGACATTATCCGTTTCAAGAGGTCTACATTCTAAATCCGAAATGTCCGTCCGCCGTACGCCGTCCGCCGCCCGGGGCGTTTTGGGCAGTAGGCATTTTTTTTTAAATCTGAAATTTTGACAAAATACTCCGTTTACTATCTAGTTGTGCCCGCAAGGTTTTCAGCCCGATCGCCCAAACCCGTGGGGCGCTATGGGGCCAAAATGGGGCTACGGGAGGGGTTTTTTGAAGGCTTTTAGCTATGGGATCGAGTTAGGTGTCGTTTTCGGAGTATTTTTGGACGTATAATCCATTTTTTGGGGCCCCGGAACGATCCGATTTTACTGTTGCGATCTATAGGGCTTTCAAGGGGCTAAAAATGGGATTTTTGAAGGGTCCCAGGAAGTTAAATATTTGTCGAGTAAAAAAATTTTTTACTCGACAATTTAATAAAGAATTTTTATTATTATCAAGAATTCTTTATTTAATAAAGAATTTTTGAAAAAAAAAAAAAAATTATTTTTTTGAGATATAAAATCAAACAAAATTTTTTTTCATTGACAGAATTAAATTTCTGCACAAGTAACGTATAGCAAAGAATAATAAACCATTGTGTAAAATTTGCAGCGTTTTATTACTTCAAACCAATTGGATAGCACTTTAAAAACCGATTTTGTGGCTCTGCAACCGGTTTTATAGGATCTCGAATCAGTTTTAGTTCCCTTCAGCCCAGTTCGGTACCTTTTATGCCAGTTATATTGCACGTCAAACCAGTTTTATAGTTCTTTTAACAGGCTCTATTGCACTGCAACCTATAGGACTTCAAACCAATTTTATAACCTTTCAGACCAGTTTTGTAGCTCTTCGACTAGACCGTACACGTCGGACCGGTTTGAAGCACATCAAACAGATTTCACGGCATTTCAAATACTCTTGAAGCAATTAATAGCTGCGGGCAGAGATGTAAAATACCCGGGTATTCTTTTTTAAGGGTAAATACCCAGGGTAAATACCCGGGTAAATACCCATTTTGGGTATTTAATAGGGTATTTTATCTTCAATGAAACGGGATCGCAAAAAAAAACCACGTAAAACGTTTTTACTACTCGAGAGCCAGCCTCTACCAAAGTTTCAACAATTTTCGAGTTCAGGATCACCCTCTAAATGAAAAAAAATACTCATGTTCGATGGAAATCACACAAACAAACTGCTATAAAATCATATGCCACTTCCCACTGTACTTAAACAGCTGTAAAATTGACTGCTTTCATGGTCATTAAGTGCCCAAAAACCAAGATGCAATTAAATCTTTTCATCAACCATGTTTTGTGGTAAAAATAATCGTAAATTAAGATGATAATGTTGGAAATTATTTATTTCCAGCTTTAAAAAACATGTACATTTAAAAAAATTGCTCAAACTGTTTTTTGCATTTAAATACCTAGCAATCATTCCCTCATCTCATCGGTCTCATCGAATGAAAGTTCGCTTGTAGATGAATCTGATTCTTCATCCTCATCCGAGCTGGACTCATCGTGAACTCGCTTCTTGGCTACATTTGTTGGTTACGTTAAGTAACCTTTTTCTTCCTATCAAGTTGGACTCCTTGTTACAGTCATGGAGGACACACTGTATACAGTACCTATAGGTACGTAACAATCGCGTCGTGAGGTGGGAAAGGGTAGTAAGGTGTGCAGAAATGGTCGTAAAACTGACCTTTTACTTGATTTTTTTTTTGCAAAACTAAAAAAAATGAAAAAAAAAAAAATTTTTTCGGTATTTTTTTGGTTGGGTATTTAATGAGAAGGTATTTATTCGGCGATTGGGTAAATACCGGGTAAATACCCAGTTTGTAAATACCCTACCCACTGGGTATTTACCCCCTTTACATCTCTGGCTGCGGGTATTGCTTGAAAAAATCATTTAAACATGAACAATGTTGTAGCCATGACCTCCCAAACAAATTCCGAAATCATTACAGGATTCTTTGACTCAGGGTTAACTTCTCAAAAAAAAAACGCTCTACACTATTTAATCGTGGATTCGTTTATGGGCACTGAATTTTTATAACCACAGTCCAACGGTTCTTTTTGTTAGCTACGTGGTTGGACGCTGAAGCTGAATAATGTACATCAGGATCAGATCAGAACAGAACGGACAGGACACCCTTAAAATCAGGACGTCTGGCAACTCAATTTTAGACTTAATTTTTTTCAACTCCAAAAAGCGTAACGCGATACCAAGATTTTTGGTAACTACGAAGGTTCCGTTTCTAGAGACGCATTTTGTGCAGACACGAAAATGTTTACAGACTCGTCAGCAAGATTACAACCTTGGAAGGCCCATTCTGGCTTGATTATGCTTGTTATAACCACGTCTTCAAACTTGGGGGGGGGGGGGGGGGGGGGCACAGATACAGTGGTTAGAAAGGTGCCATGTGACTAATGAAATAACTGTTTATTAAAGCTGCAAATGGTTCAACCTAAGTAATGAGACATTTTCCCCAGTATACGAAATTGAAATTGTTCAGTAGGTACCTGCAGCTAGTTCGCGAATAATATTGTTTTGCCAACAGATACGTAATAATTTATGCAATTTAGTGGCCGGTTCACCGGGGAATAAAACCGAGATTTAAACTTCATGCGGTCGCGCAGGCTTGAGTCACACCAGCGCTCGCGCGTGCGCTCATTAAATGACAAATTTTGTCCGCCAGGGGGGACGACCGTTTTACTCCCGGAGAATCAAAAGTTGAAAGCCATCACGAAGGGCGGACCCGTTTTACTCCCGGAGGCCTGCAGATCGAACGAAAATTTTTGAGCCGTTTTACTCCCGAGAAAAAGTAAAGAAAGAATGTTTGAGGGCTACGTCAACAAAATGTCAGGAGCTCGCTGGTGTGCCGCTAATGCCAATGAGATGTGTGTCCGATTTCGAGCAAGCAATTTTGAACGCGCTTTGAAGAAGTGTGACCTACAACTACGCTCGTTGGTTGCAGATTTCACCTCCGCCAAGCATGGTACGCTTTATTAAATTCTATAGAAATTCTGTGTTAGCGAAAACCCAGAAAACCCCCACTTTTTGGCCCATTTTGGGCCCCTAGTATCTATTCTTGTGGGTCAATCAGGCTGGCTAGACATATATTTTGCACTAATTACATACATACATACATACAAACACTGTCGTACAAACTAACTCTGCCAAGTGGGAAGGAAAATTTGTTGGAACACACATTCTTCATCAATCTCCCGCGGGAGTAAAACGGGCGCTGCGTTTTTCCTAGAGCAAACCCACTTTTCAATTTCGGTTCTCCCGGGAGTAAAACGGGCCGCCAGACAGTTTCCCACAGAAATTTCGGGGAATTCCGGATTTTTGTGTGTGCAGAATTACGTTGGTGGGCACCTCACTAGAGAATACAGGAGCCTCCCAACCTCCTCAGGCCTCTCGAATAACACCTACACCCAGAAACTTGAAAAGGCGGTCACTTGACCGCTGGCGCGACCGCATGAAGGTTAACGTTAAAATGACGAATTAACAAAATGATATTATGTTAATTTATTATATTAAATATATTATCTCCTTCACTAGAAAAAAAACCGATAAATCTGTTTCAGCGTTAATCATGGTTCTAAAGTTTGGTGAATCCGGGAATTGTGCTTCCAAATGCTTGTTCTATGTAACTCACCACAAAAAAATATATCAGGCTCCTAACGCGATTTTTAAATAGCTACTCAAATGCGGCAAGGTGATTTTATTGATCGCGGTGAAGAGCCAAAAATTAGCAAGAGAGCCAAATCCATCAGTAATGAACACTCCAAGAACATGTATGACAAATCACTTTGAGAAGAATGTGTACATGTGTATTTTTGGAATCGTTTACAGTTTGTGAAGTGCCGAACGAAAAAAACTAAAATTCTAGAAAAGCGGTGCCCTCTTTCTGTTAGAAAAAAAAGAGAAATGGGAAAAAACTCTCTAATGAAGAAGGCCTGTGAACGTTTCAACTAGTTTTCCATATACCAACGTGAAATGCCTACTTCATCCAATTTTATTTTACTCCACTTTCGATGTTATTTTCCGGGTAACAAGAGGTTTTCGTACCTACATATGAATTCGATAAAGGTCATGAGATATTGTATGAATAGCGTAAGATTTCTGTCCGAGGAATGCCATGAAAAACATAGTTCTCCTTGGATGGATTGTTTCTACATGAAAAGCTCCAATGCAGCTTATTTTTAGACCTCTTCCGGCAGTTAGATCAGGTACACAAGAACAGACGCTAAAATTCCCAAAGCTCACCTATGACTAAGTCATGAGGATATTTTCACCTATGACTCAAGTCTTGAGGATATTTTCACTTTTGTTCTTTTTTCAATACTGAAATTCAACTATAGTACCTTTAATGATGTAAACCTTTCAAGACACTCACCCTCTGAGCTTTTCTCTTGTCGGCTCGTTGATTTTGATGATAAATTCTACTGAAATTGGAGACTATCACAGGCACAGGAAGAGCGATGACGAGCACTCCGCTTAGCGAGCACACGCCACCCACGATTTTCCCCGCTATCGTTTCTGGTACCATATCACCATATCTATAACACAGAAAAACATTCCAAATCATATTGAACTTGTTCTACGTGAATGCCATTCAGGTTTGACCATGTTGTACCCTTTAATTCAACCATGCCGCCCAAAACATTTTTATCATAAATCTCGAATATATTCAACCCTGTTAGATGTAAAGGGATGCTCCTATTTTTTTTTTTTTTTTTTTTTTTTTTCAAGAATTTCAACTTGACATTTCGCAAGTTCCTGTTCTAGTTTTTAGGACGCTTTCGGATTCGCCAGCGTCTTGAACCTTAAATTGCCGAGTAGATATATAATATTAAGTGCACGTATTTATATTATGTATTACACGTCATAAAAAAACTACTATGGTACTTATTTTAAGTACCATGCTTTGATTTCAGGAGGCAACAGTCAATTTGTATTACAGCGTCAAATCAAATGTCATATCTGTAAAATATAACAGCGTGTTTACAGGAGGTCTGTAACTATGCTTCAATCAAGAGGATGAATTCGTACTATCTCGACAACGATGACATATTAATCAAAGTATGCGAGGTCAACATACATCGTTCTAATATTGTGTATATCGGGTCCTAAAAATATGCTGAGGATTTGGCAGGATTTCAAAAGTAAGACATTAGATGGTATCACTAGAATAGCTTCGGGACTCCCGACAGACTCTGCATAATGCCGGAGAAGAAGCATCGTCCCTAAAGTATCGCTTTCTGAGGTGTAGGTACACAAAAATATTTTTGATCACCCTAGTAGGATTATATAGGCGAATTCATTTTCACCAGCTATTAAGTAAGTATTTTGAAATTAAAGAAAACAAATAAAAGTTGTCTAGATAACCATGATAGTTTTTGGGTAAGTGATACAGATCGATAATTACAATATTTCACAAATGTAACAAGTTTTGCGAGTGCCTGTGAACTGGAGTTAGCGTTCTTTAGAAGGAAGGCTTCAGTTTACCACAGATCAATCAATGTTTCTGGGAGATGAAATGACGCAGACGTAAGTAACTGTGCATGCTCTGACGGTTGTCGATTTCCATTTGAAATGAGGAAAGAGATGACAGTGTGAGCGCGTGACACAGATACAAAAGCGCATGGTGAACTTGGGGTTGGATAAAAATAGCAGAACTACTGCCGCGTTCTTTTGAGCGGAGTTGACCCACCTTACACCTATGCCTCACAGTCGGCACTAAAACGTGTTTCTGGTTCTCCACTCGTTGATACATGATAGGAACGCCTAGGGCATGTTCCTCCCGGCCCTCGGTGGACTTGTCACTTGTCAATAGTGTGAGAGTGTAATACTGTGAGCTAATAGTGAGAGCTACACTTTATTGAGCCACAATTGATTAATCAAAAACATTCGAAAGGACACACGAGCGGCGAGTGAC
Source organism: Pilophorus perplexus (assembly GCA_955831195.1). Lineage (NCBI taxonomy): Eukaryota > Metazoa > Arthropoda > Insecta > Hemiptera > Miridae > Pilophorus > Pilophorus perplexus. The sequence continues at coordinate 63,781,904 of OY037007.1, read as the reverse complement.
AGAAATTGGCTCACTACAATGGTCAATAGAGATTCATATTAAGAGTACACTCCTTCTCCCACGTATTTTCGTAGTTTGGTACTCAATAAATCAACTCAGGAATCATTATGTTCTGACCTTTTCAACGTGAGCCTGCCGCGTAGGATGAACTCAGTGGGATTGGAAGAAGGGGTGGAGAGAAGACGCGAGCTCGGCCTGTAGTGGATCAAGGCTTGCAGAATAAACAGCTTGAGCTCGTTGATCAAGAGTCCTACAGAACTGATCGCAGTAGTTCCCCGACAGGATCAACACCTTGAGCTCTGGGTGTCGGCAGAGAGGGAAACGTCCTGAGCTGCGAAATTATTACCATGCCAAATTCCCATTGATCATAAGATTGTGTTGTTAAGTCCGAATTCCCCCATTCCCGTTCAAAACTTCACAATGTAGATTTGTGCATTAAAGCCTTTCCAAAGGTTAACTTCGAAGTTTCATTACAATTTAATACACACTTTCGCTCGAGAAGAATAACTGGCAATGGAGCGCCTACTACGACCCAACAACCTGGATCTTGACTCTGAGTCACCATCGGCAACTACAACATGGGATCATTGGCGGCTCCGTTTCCAAAACTTCCTTCAAAGTTCGGGAGCAACTGAAGCGGACAAACTTCACCTCCTCATTAACTACGTAAGTCCTGAAATTTACGATCACATTAGATTTTGCGCGACTTACAACGACGCAATCGCTACTCTGCAGTCGGTTTTCGTTAAGCCCATATCAGTTTCTGGTCTGCCGACACCAACAAGTGAAGCCTTTTGGGACCAAAGGGCCTAAATGCCAAAATAAATTTTAATCTATGAATAAATTTTAATGAATACTTAAAAATAGAAATAAGTTAATTTAAAATACTTAATAATTCACAACAATAATTGTGTGATGTACAAAAATGTACTTAATAATTGATACATAATTTTACATAAGTATTTTAAATTAATTTTTAAAATACTTATTAAAATAAATAATTTTTAATAAGTATTTTAAATTAATTAAATAAACTTATTACTATTTTTAAATATTCATTAAAATTTATTCATAGATTAAAATTTATTTTGGCATTTAGGCCCTTTGGTCCCAAAAGAAGTGGTACGCCGCGGCGAGTCGCTGGAGGCGAAGTTTTGGACGGGTCGTGGGGGAGAAGTCCCCGGAACGACATCCTCCACGTTGGCGGTGCCACCACCGAGGGAAGCTTTGACGCGAGTGTGGACCGGCAGCTCCAGAGGTGATCAAGAAGAGATCGGGACGGTGTAGGCGAGAGATCCACTACAGAAGAAGAAGGGGATAGTGCTATGGATACCACATGAAGTGGCCACATGTTCCAGTCGTCAAGAGAGAAAGTAGGGATCGGTCATCGATGTCGGACGTTGAACATCGATGTTTCCGCCAGGCAACATCGATGTTGATTTGCCGAAAAGAAAGTATTTGAATCTCCTTTTTTTAATCAATTTTCAAAAGAATATTTTCCCCAGCTAGTCAATCGTCTGTATCTAATTGATGCCTAATGTACCTATTAAACAGGTACAAAATTTCGTTTTTACGCCTTGTTGTGGTGATGATAATTTTGTCGGAATGATAGATAGATAGAATGATAAACGATTGGTCGGGGGTTGGCTGGCGAAGCCAGCAGGGGATGGCCCCCTAGTTAGGTATTTAATATTGTTGGGAAAGCCAACTTCAGTTGTTGATAGTATGTTGTCACGTCTCGGCCTTATGATCAAATATTCGGAAATTAAAAAAGATTGTGAACGTATGAAAAAAAAAAAAGAAAAAAAAGAAGAAGTCAGGCCCTCTCCCCTAAAACTTGGTCATTTTACTTTTCAAGGTGTGTATTATCAAAATCTGCGGTGCCCAATGAGGAGGTTAGAGTGAGAAATGACCCTTTCTCACCGTAACCACCTCATTGGATTAGACCTGTGCACCGTCGGCAAAACCACACCATCCGCCGGGCCTCAAAATGTTTTAGGGCCAATGAAAGAACGATGCAAATTTTACAAAAGGGTTTATCATTCTTTGATATAGGTTACTTGCGCGAAAGTAAATTTCTTTTCCAAATTTTGTTTATTCAGAAAATATTTGACCTCCTGGGATCCTTCAAAAATCCCCCATCCATTTGTAGCCCCATGAAAGCCCCATAGGTTCCCACGGTGAAATCGGATCGTTCCGGGACCCCCAAAAATGGATTCTACGTCCAAAAATACATCGACAACGACACCTACCTCGATCCCATAGCCGAAACCCTTTAAAAACCCCTCCCGTAGCCTCATTTTAGCCCCATAGCTCCCCACGGGTATGGGCGATCGGGCGGAAAACCTTGCGGGCACAACTAGATGGTAAACCAAGTATTTTGTCAAAATTTTAGATTTAAAAATAAATCCTACTGCCCAAAACGGCTCGGACGGCGGACGGAAATTTCGGTTTTGGAATGTAGACCTCTTGAAACGGATAATGTCAAACTTTGAGGCCGATGACCTCCGTCGCAATAACAAAGCAATGTTATTTCAAGAATAATAAACCAAAACGCTGCAAATTTTACACGAGGGTTTATTATTCTTTGTTATAGAAAAATTATGCAAAAATTAATGTAGGCAATAAGAAATTATTAAAAAACAAAACTGGATTCTACGTCCAAAACTACGTCGAAAAAGACACCTGCTTTGACCCCATAGCCAAAACCCTTCAAAAACCCCTCCTATAACCCCTTTTCAGCCCCACGGGTTTCGCGATCGAGCTGAAAGCCTTGGGGGCACAACTAGATGGTACAATTTCTGATTTAAAAAATATTCTTGGAATAATACACCTGTTTTCGCGACGGGGGTCGACGACTCCGATCGGCCTCAAAATTTGTCATTAGAATTTAGACCTCCGTTTCAAGAGGTCTAAATTCTAAATCCGAAATGTCCGTTTTGGGCAGTAGGATTTTTTTTTTTTTTTAATCTGAAATTTTGACAAAAAACTTGGTTTACCATCTAGTTGTGCCCTCAAGGTTTTCACTCCGATCGCCCAAACCCGTGGGGCACTATGGGGCTAAGGGAAGGGGTTTTTGAAGGCTTTTGGCTATGGGATCGAGTTAGGTGTAATTTCGTAGTATTTTTGGACGTAGAATCCATTTTTGGGGGTCCCGAAACGATCCAATTTCACTGCGGCGATCTATAGGGCTTTCATGGGGCTAAAAATGGGATTTTTGAAGGATCCCAGGAGGTTATAAATTTTTTTCGAGTAAAACCTAAATAATTTTTGAAAAAAAAAAAAAAAAATCCGTTAAAACTGAGATATCAAAAACAGAAAAAAGAGATGTATGACGTACACAAGCGCACACCCTGTGAGAGAGAGAATGGTGTTTAAAAAAATCCTAAAGAATAATAATAATTAAAAAGAGTTTTAACACTTCTCTCTTAGGTACAAAAAATAGCCACTGGGGAACGTAGAATACGTTTTTATGGCGTATCGTTACAATGGAAGTGATGAAGGAAAATTGAAATTTAGATCTTAAAAAGTGAGGGAGTGAAATTATCAGTTTTTTTTTTTTTTTCAGTTGTCATTATTATTTTAAAAATAAACATGGCATGAAATCAACAGCCATTTTCCATACAAAACAATCGGGAGACCGGGGCCTGTCGGCATAGATTTTGGAACAACGTTACTGGTGTCGGCTGTGTAGATCATAATTTAAAATCAGTCAATAAAAAAATTGTGGAAAAATGTTTTTGAATTTATTTTTTGCACTTTTTTGAAAAAAAAATTTTTTTTTTTCAAAATACATGTTTTTACTCGGAAAATATTTGACTTCCGGGGTTCCTTCAAACATCCCATTAGCAGCCCCATGAAAGCCCTATAGATCGCCACAGTGAAATCAGATCGTTCCGGCACCTCCAAAAATGGAATCTAAGTCGAATACTACTTCGAAAACGACACCTAACTCGATCCCATAGCCCAAAGCCGAGAGAAAATACAAAATATTTTCATTCATCGGGAGAATGAAAAATGAAGCGAAGCTTTTATCATTTTGCAAAAATCAGCTGCCAGTATAGTGTCCTACTAGATGCTCCGGCTAGCTTTGCTCGCCTACGCACCCAGCTGGGGGGCTCCGCCCCCCAGACCCCCCGTAGGGCCTCGCCTCGCTTCGCTCGGCCGGGGGAGTTCTCAAAGCAGACCGCTTAATCAGACATAAGGCCTCGCTCCGCTCGGCCGAGCGCTTATTCGGACAGGGGGGGGGTCTGCGACCCCCCCCCCCCCCCCTATTCGTAGCTAAAAGGTCGAAAAAAAAAGACTTCGCTTCAAAATTTCCCCGCCTCCTCCACCGTTGTAAGGTCCATGAAGCCCCACCCGTTCTGAGTACGTCTTTCCGACTTCCTTGACAGCGGCGGGTTGGAAGAGCCGAGACTCACGCGAGACAGACTCACGATTTTCACTGGGAGACTACCCGAGCGGCGAGAGGGAGGGCGTCCGTATAAAAGACTTCGCTTCAAAAATCCTACTGCTCAAAACGGCGCGGACGACGGACGGACATTTGATTTTTGAAATCCACGTGTCATGCAAGTTTCAAGGAGAAATTTTGAGGCCGATCAACAGTTTCGACCCCCAACGCCAATATTGGTGTGCATGGTGCTGTCTCAGTAGCACAAGTGATTAAATCAGTAATTTAATGTCGAAACCATCCCGATATTCCTGTTTTAGTACTTACATAGGTGTTTCAACTTATTGTGTTACCATTAATGGCGCAGAAGGGGCATCAGAATCTGATCCTGTAGGACGTTCGTCAATATTTGGATTACCCGCCAGTTGGCATCAGCTGGAAGCATGGGCATCTGCGTAGACAGCTGGCCGGTAGGGGAACTAGGGCCCCAATCTACTGAACGTCGAGTTTCAATTCCACGTCAGTTGGCTAGTGGCGGTCCATCCTTTAGGCCACTATGGGCAGTGCCCCGGCTAATTTAGGGACAGAAGGAAGAACCCCCCATTTTTTTTTCCGCAATCCGCATTGATTTGATCGAAAGGAAATTATCATACTATCCCGCTGCAAAAATCGGTGACAGCACCGTCTGTCAGAAACCTCCAGAACTGAGGGCCCATGGCCGATGGAAGAGCTAAAAATCGCCTTCTGCGCATGTCTACAGCGGCCACCGGGCCACTGCAGTCAGGACCTCTGAGGAAAGTCAAAATCATGGATTTTCCCTTACGAACTTAAGTTACAATTCCTTCTGCAACACACTCACATAGCGCTCACATCGGCCTAAAAAAGCTCTTCCATCCTCGTGATCAACCGCTTCTTTATTGCTCATTCTTCTGTCAATAAAATTTATTTAATCACCTTCACCGATGAGGTGGTTAGGGAGAGAAAACGACTCCTCTGCTACGTTTTCTACACGTACTACGTGTAGTACTAGGTTTTCTCACCCTAACCACCTCATTGGATTAGACCTCTGCACCGTCGGCAAAAACCACACCTTCACCGATTTCCGGTTTGGGGGGAAATTTTCTATTCAACCTCGGAATTTCGTACGACGATCGTATTAATAACTGCTCGGGTCAAAACCCTTCCAGGAAGGGCTTCCTTTTTCTAAAATTATCTCTTTCTTTAGATCAAATTTTGTGTTATTCCGTTCCGTTTTTTTTTTTTTTTTTTTTTTTTCTGAATCAAATTTTATGTTACTCGCTGGTCATTACCAGCGATCATGAATACTGTGGTGTAGGTATTAAAACGCGCAACAAAATTTGTCGTACATTGAGACGTTTCAAATGAAGGAATTGGGCAGGCCGACGCGTCGCCCCATTTGCCACTGACGCAACGAGTGAATAAAGAGGTTTGTTCCAGGTCTAACGGCGTCTGTTGACAGCTGTCGACAAGCATCATGCCTTCTGAATCGCTGTTGAGTTCTGTCGAACAGCCCACCTGCTGACCTGGAACGCGATTTGTCAACAAAATATGTTGAACCAAGTCACGTGAATCACCGTGAAGTAATGCTACAACAATTTAATTACTTCATGGTGATTGAAGAACAGTAAATTTCATATGGAAAACTCCAAGTGATAATTTTTGGTTTATTGTATTCAGAATAATCAACCTTTTTCAAGAGAGGAGTATCATAAGGGCGGGAACGAGTCATTTAAAGTGTTTGAGGGTATCTACGAGGACTTCGGGAGGACGTGAGTACAACTTGTCGCGCCGAGCACCAAAATAAAGTGAGAAGGTTATGAGAGAGGTTTCAACTGGGTAGTGTTATCCTAGTCGACAGCACCCAACCGAACTCATACGAGCTGTCGGTTTCCGTCCGACAGCAGTTGAACTGCTGTCAACCAACAAATCGACCTGGAACAGCCGGCGACGGCTACTTTTCACCGACCCAGCGACCTGGAACAGCAGTTTTCTCAACTGCGCATGTCTCCGTGGATTTCTGTTAACAGTCCGTCAACGCTGGAACGAACCTAAGGTAAGGGGCAGTTTGCCACTCGTAAATTTAACCCTTGTGTGTACCTACCAAAAAACCCTTAACTGGTTGCCCGGAGAAAAATACTCTATTTTGTTATGTTTGGCTAAATTAGGTTGGGATTGACTGGCAGCCACCTCCTCGTTTAGTACCTTACTGGTCAGTTTTTCACTTCAGCAAAACAACCGGATTCCGACTTGCTAAGCGCTGCCTTATTGTGAAAAAGTAAAGGTATTTTCGAAAAAAAAATGCTAAAAAAAAAACTCAATTATTTAGTCCCTCGACTGAATCAGTCTGATTAGCCTGGTTCGAATCCGGGGACGAACACCAATGTTTGACCAAAAGTGAATCACGTAATACCTGTCTTGTCGGCAGACAATTCACCTCTGAACGCAAGTTTATGTGAATCCTTTCCGTGGAGCAAGAATTCCTAAAGCTTTTTCAAGTACAGTGCGGGGTCGGCTCCTGCCGGTGAAAACCAGTTGGTTAACACAAAAACCCACTTTACTTTTTTTTTTTAGTCACTCGACTGATCCTTTCAAAAAGTGCCCCGGCATGCCCAAGACCCACGAGCCGGGACTGCTTTTGGCAAGGAAGGTTATGAAGTCCGCTTATCTAAACGTCCACCAGTTACAACAACAGCATTGCTGAAAGAGAAGCTTCACTGTTACTGCAACCTCAGTGCCGAGCGAGAGAGTACTCCCCAAATCTGGGGATACTGTCACCAAGAAATGTGGACAGTTAAATTTTTCTAGTCAATTTGAATAATATTCAAAAAATATTATATTATTATTTATGCACTTTTTGTCTTATTTTTTAAATGTATTTTTCATCTATTCTCTATAATATAATATATATTATATATTATATTATAATAGAGAATTCTCTATAATATATACATATATGTATTTTTGAAGTATTTTTAATTATATTAGGTATAATCATACAATAATATAAAATTGTGTTGGCCGACGGCCGTGTGGTAGCCGTGTGGTTTGTTGGTACAGGATAACGCGTTCCCGAGTGAGTTTTTTCACTTTCCGCTCGCTGGCCGTTTAGGGGGTCGAAAAAATTACGAAAAAATACGAGCCGTATAGATCAGAACTGGAGGAAGACGTCGGTCAAATCGTAAATCCGAAATTCGCCCGGGAAATTCGTCGAAAATTCGTCGAAAAATCGTCTTTCTCCCGTTTGTCCTACGTTTCCCACTTTCAACTCGCGCCAAAGCCCGTTTAAGGGGTCGAAAAAATTACGAAAAAATACGAGCCGTATAGATCAGACCTGGAGGTAGACGTCGGTCAAATCGAAAATCCGAAATTCGCCCGGGAAATTCGCCGGAAATTCGTCGAAAAATCGTCTTTCTCGCGTTTGTCCCACGTTTTTTCGGGTTCAAAAATACCCAGTAAGGAGCCATTTTTTGGGTATGGTATCCGCGAGCCAAATGCGCGCCAAAATATGGCCAATCCGATTCCGAAGTCGGATTTCAAAAAAACCGAAGGGGAGGGGGCGATTTCACGGTGAGAAGACAATTGGATCGTTTTAATTCGCGCGGGGCCAGGGATCTTAGAAAACGGAGGGTTCAGGGAACTTTGATAGATGGAGAGGCCTTTATTTAAAAAAAGTTGAATTGAATTAAAAATAATAATTTCCTAAACGGTAAGCCCTAAAAATACACCGATTTTTTCTATCGTCTCTGCTACGAATAGGAGGGGCTGAGCGGAGCGAGGCCTTATGTCTGAGTAGGGGTTTGAACGTGTCCATCGATGCTACGCACTCCACAGGCGGCAATACACCCCACAGGCGGCAATACACCCCACTAGGGGAGCGAGCGAAGCGAGCCAGAGAGACTAGTAATATTATATAATACATATTATGTATTATATAATTTTCCAACTTTTATTTAACCGTAATTAAATGCCTATAGGCACACCTAATAAAAAGGCTCTATCTCACACCTGCTCCAATAACTTATTAGCTGCGTTTGCAGAGTGAGTTCTGGTCGTTCGGAATCGAATCAGAACTCGACCGCTTCCAGGAATATAAAACGGACAGAACTTCGGTCCTCCGCCAACGAAAAAATAGTTCCTACAAAGTTACCTCTACGAGATCACAGAAGGAAATAAATCGCGCGTGTGTGACTTTCCACAGTCGAGGAATCAGTTCGGGAAGTTAAGAAAAAAAAAAAAAAAAATCAGAACTGCCGGAATTGATTCCGAACGATTCTGAACGATTTCTGCGTTCGCAAAGCATCAGACTTTGAGTGTTTAATTCCTAGAAGCCGATGTACCCCCACCCTCGGCCCTTGCAAAAGGCCCTACCGCGCCTGCGCCGAACGGTTCGGAATTTTCAGAATTACTCAGTTTTTTTCTGTAATTTGTTTGTTTAAAAATTCCAATTAACTATTACCAGTTTCCTTTCATTTCCTGGGTACACGCTGCAAACCTGGTAAAGGTGAGGTTGGCCGTCCCATGTCGCGTATGTCACACTTATCACTCACGCCTAAACGGGAAAACTCCCTCAAGATGAAATCAATAGAGTTATCCAACAAACGCTTTATGAAATGAACAATGAAACGATCGAATGAAACGAACGAATAAAAAACTTATAAATGAGACAAACGCAGATCACCGAGTTCAGAAAACACTTCCCAGAAAACATGGAAGCACACTAAACCCCGGATGCCATCCCCTCAACTGCTGAAGCTTCTGGTAAAAAATACCTTTTGGGAAAACTGAAAAAATCAGAAACCTTGGTCGATCGAAATTTTATGATTTCATACCGTACAAAGTAATATAGCAACACCAAAAAGTTTTCAAAATATTTCAAAAGTAAGGCCCTATTTTTTCCATGATTTGGGACAGATTAGATCCTGAATAAGTCCCTCATTACAAACGAAAATTCCCTGCCCATGAACGAAGACTGCCAACACTGATTGTGGAGGTGATTTAACATCTGGTGAATGGTGAGAAGGAAGGGTGTGCGCAGTGCCGAGAACTGCCCCACATTTCGACATTTCTGGCTTCAAACTTAGTTCGTTGTTACATAAGGTCCATGCAAAAAAATCGTCTCATGAAGGGCAGTGCTCCCGTTATCATTGCACTATCAACACAGGCTTTTCAGACATCGATATTATCAACTTTCCGTCTGGAGTACCACCGGTACCCCTGAATATACGCCACTGCTAATGAGGTTTTTCGGGCAGAAAATGGTCCGAGTTTAAGTTCCGATATATCGATGTGTTTCTACCGATATATCTATCCTGATGTATCATTTGACAAATATATCGATATATTACTTCCGGTTTGCCGACCCTAGTTGTAGATATATGTGTTTGTGAAAAAACACTGGGTAGGTAGTTCGGATAAGTTCATAAAACGCTGCATATTTTACACAAGGGTTTATTATTATCAGATAATAATCAGATTCTGATATAGGTAACTTGTGCAAAAATTAATAATAATTATAAATTAATTAAAATTAAATTAAATTATTAAATTTTACACAAGTAACCAAAATGTTTTCATTGACACTAATTTTTTTTTTGTGCAAAATCTTTTGCCCGGAAAATACGACCAAAAAAAAAAAAATTTAATTTGACGAATTAAAAAAAAATCGTATTTGACCTCTCGGGATCCCTCAAAATTCCCATTTGTAGCACCAATAGATGCCCGCCGTTAAATCGGATCGTTCCGGGTTCGCTCGTAACCACCACCAAAACAATCCCCTGGTGACAGGCTGAACTTTACTACCTTACTCTGTGGGCTGAACTAACAGATATGCAAGTAAGTGGTAAGTTCGGGGGGGATCATTCATTATGGTAACGAGTTTTCAATTACCTACCTGCTTGTACTGTAGGTAATTATTTTGTTACTGAACTCAGTAAAATTTTGATCTGTATTGAGATCAATTTGTTTCATCTAGAAAACACCGCTTGTGTTTCTGGTTATCCACATCCTCAACGGTGCGAGCTGCTTCTTTTTAGATTAATTGTATTAATTAGGTCTTAGCGGTTTCGTTTTGAATACCTCATTAGGCCTCAAAAGTCTAGTTCATAGTACTAATGATCTCAGGTGATTATTCACGTTACCCGACCAAAGCCAGTGATGTCGACCCCGATCGGGTTAGCTTAGAATTTTCGTGATCACATGGGGGGGGGGGCTGAAAATTTAACACAAGGGTTTATTATTCTTTGGTATAGGTTCCATGTCCGAATATTAATTGTGTCAACAAAAAATTTTCAAAACATTTTCAGAACAATTTTGTTTACTCGGAAAATATTTGGCCTCCTGGTATTTTTCAAAAATTCCACTTGTAGCCCCATGAAAGCCCTACAGATCCCCACAGTGAAATTGGATCGTTGGGACCCCAAACAATGGATTCTATGTCCAAAAATACTTCGAAAACGACACCTAACTCGATCCCCAAAAGTCTTCAAGAAACTCCTCCCATAGCCCCATAGCGCCCCACGGGTTTGGGCGATCGGGCTGAAAACCTTGCGGGCACAACTAGATGGTAAACCAAGTGAGGGGTTGATAGCGAAAACCCCATTAGTCACAGAACTCGAAAATGTGTTCAAGCCACCATCTGTTTACGGCATTCCACACATGCTTACGTAATCAATTCTATTAATAACTCACTTGTCGGAGTGTACAGGGCACGGAAAATATGGTGATTCGGCAAAAACCCTACAAGTCAGGAACGGTTGCGTTTTTTTTAATGTCCCTCCAAATTCGTATTTTTTGACTACCTAAAGGGATTTTTGCTATCAAAATACTTGTATTTTGACAACATTTCAGATTTTTTTAAACATTCCTACTGCCCAAAACGGCTCGGACGGCGGTCGGTGGACGGACATTTCGGTTTTGGAATCTAGACCTATTGAAACGGATGATGTCACATTTTGAGGCCGATCGGAGTCGTCGAGCTCCGTCGCGATTACATAGGTGTATTATTCCAAAAATAATAAATCAAAAAATTAGACAAGTCAAGAATGTGCCGAGAATGTGCCGATCAGGATCTGTAGAGCGTTTATGAGCCTATAAATGGGAAGGATGCCAGAGAGTCGAATGAGATTTCCTTTTCTTAATAATTTTGGACGCAGAGTTGATTTTTTATCGTGGACATAAGGCCTCGCTTCGCTCGGCCGACCACTTTATCAGGCATCAACACTTTCTCAAACAGAAGGCTTCGCTTCGCTCGGCCATCCACTTATTCGGATAGAAGGCCTCGCTTCGCTCGGCCGACCACTCTTTCGGTCAGGGGGGATCGCCCAAGTGACGGACGCTCAATGCGGTAAATTTACCGGGCGTAAAATTGGCCGGGGAAAAGAGAGAGAAATCGTCTTCCCACACACCAGAATAATATTATGTCCAAAATTAGCGAAGAATAGTACGTAAAATAAAGGTAGAAATGTGCTATGCTTTTTTGGGCATAACCTTCGCTCGGCCAACCGCTTAGTCAGGCGGAAGGTCTCGCTTCGCTCTGCCAACTGCTTATTCGGATAGAAGGCCTCGCTTCGCTCGGTTACGGTGAAAGTTCTGGTGGTTATTACTTATTATTACACAAGTGCATATGAGCCAAATTTTATATTCGAGGTTACGAAAGCGCCCCTTGTCCACTAGTTTCAGTTTAAATACTAATTATTACATTATTAATTACACAGGTTTACAAAAAAAAGGGTCACTTTCAGGCGCCGCGGAAAAAACCGTTAATCTATAATATAGATATTATGTATTTTGGGGTGCTGAATCCGAATATGACCTCCGTTTTTCCCGTTCACGTCCAAATTTTCGAGATATTTGCGACTTTTCGTTTTTTCGGCCTTTTTCAGTTTATAAAATCACAGATAATACTTATCAATAATTGATAATTATCAATAATATAATAATAAGTAATAAGGTAGTATTACTACATCGATGGGAATCCCTACTCGGGATTAAGTGAAGGGTCGTTAGCGATGGGCAATGAATTCTGGCCTGCCTACATCACCTCCCTTCATCGAGGTAATAATTGCAGAGAGAATTCTGATAAGTTCATTTCAAGCTGAAGTGTGCTCAAGTCCGCTTGGTATTTTACTGTGCTTGTGCTACTTTCCGTTCCAATACATCATGCCTAAAGTTGCGGTTTCAAAACCTACTCTTCGTAGAACATGGATTCAAGGAGACAGGGATTTCGTCATGGAGGGTGAGAATTATTCTGCAAGTTGTGCACAAAATCGGTAAGCTCTCTTTTTATTTTCTTGTGCCGAGTACTCTCATTTTTGGAATACACGTCTGAAAGCTTTAAAAACGATTGGCGGTAATAAAGTCAAAGGAAGAAATATCAAAGAGATGTGAGGAGGTTGGAAAAAAAGTCAAGCAGTCTGTGGTAGCCTGTTTATAAAACCACTGGGAGGTACACCATTATTTAGTGTACACGGAGTCGGTACACCAAATAAGTAAACAATTTTCATTTACAATGCGCAATTACAACGATTTTCATTTCCATTTACAGTATGAGTTCAATAAGAGGTGCCAACTGGACCAGCATAAAAAAGGAGTTGATCATCTGAGGAGAAAGGATGATCCTACAAGAAAGCAACAGCAGCTCCACAGAGAAGCACGGAACCGGAAGCCGGAACAGCAGCTCCTCAGAGAAGTCAAGGAACTCGGCCTGAGGACCAAGAGTTTGCAAATGACGTCACCAAGGCCTTTATTGAAGAGGGCATTCCGCTCCACAAACTAGAAAAGGGACCCCTGCGTGACGTATTTAACAAATATTGCCCAGCCGTCAAATTGCCTAGTGTGAGCAGTCTACGAAGACTTGTACCGCGAAATTGCATGAAAAGGTAAGCTTTCAAATTATTCATAGGCAGTAACAAGGTGTCGCTATTTTGAGCGGAAATTTGAATTATATGCAAAAAAGTTGCAACAGGCGTATACAATTTTAAGGTGTTACTATTATTATCATCATAATTGTCTTAATAATTCATGCATGTATTTATTTACCAATCAACTATTTTTTTAAATTCCGATGTCCTCTGCATGAAGTACACGCCAACGACCTCAGCGGACGTGGAAAGGACTTTTTCCAAAATGAAGTACCTACTAAGCGACCATCGCCTTGGTTTCATCATGGACAATATTGCCTCCCATCTTATTTTATTTCATAATTATAACTATGCGTAGAACAACATAAATTAATTTTCGGGCCAAATTCATTCTGTAAATAATTGTGCATTAAGTATAATAATTATAGGTACTTTTCCGTTATCCCCCCCCCCCCACGCGATTTTGGTTGGCTATGGGTGCCTTAAAGCCATCGGGAGGGGTGTGTATGAAACTCGAAATCGAGTGGGAAGGGGTGGGAGGGGTGTTATAACGGAAAAGTACTCGAATTTGGGTGCCTTAAAGCCATCGGGAGGGGTGTGTATGAAACACGAAATCGCGTGGGGGGGGGGGGGGGGGTATAACGGAAAAGTACCATTATTCAATTAAACAATGATTGTTTAATTGTATATTATTATTGTTTACTATGCAATATATACTTTTTTAACTTTTCCTACTAAATTTTGGGGGCAGCCGAAATAAATGCCATATAAGTCCCTTATAAGCGCCATATATGGCCGAAAATAAATGCCTTAGTGCCATAAACGGTGAAATAAATGCCATACTTTGAAGGGCTCTGCTCATTACACATTTATTGCGCTGGTTTGATTCATTTGGAGGTGTAATTTAATAATTAAATTTAATCTAATTATTAGATTTGATGCCTCATTGTGCTGCTCAAGGTCCATTCATTCACTGTGGAAACTTCGTTTTCCGAAAAAATTGATTGTTTGAAAAATAGAAATAGAAAAAACCTAGTTAATAGCGTCCTACCTGCCTCGAACATATATGTTATAGCCGAAGATATGGATATCCTGGGACATAATCAGAAAGAAAAATGATTAAAAAATAATAAAAAATCGCGGCCGTTTAGGCGTAATCATCCAAGTAAATTTGACCCCATAGGTGCTGCGATCTGTTGAAAAAAAAAAATCTCACCTATGTCGGGGGACAATCAATAAATGTAAGGTATGGTTAACAATATGAATGAATTACAATAAAAAAATAATTGTAAATTTACTAATTAATCGACGAGTTATTCATGATATAAAAATTCTCTGAAACATGAGTGTATGAAAACGGTGCAAATTTTGATACACGTGCAATACACTACCCGAATCAGGCTATGTACCGGTTAGCGTTGCAGCACACCATCTATCAAATTGAATAATTTTGAATTAAAGATCGTAGAGGGTACTTTCTTCTGATGTGAAGAGCGTCAGGTACTATATTTCTGGGAGTTCAGTCACACACTAACCATATTCCACCACATAAAGATTAGTAGGTCTTAGACCCATCTAATCGCTTTTCAATAATGAAGTTTTTTTTTTCTTGAAGAAATGCAGGATGAAAGTGGGTGACTAGCGGGCAATTTATATATAAATAAATTATATTTCCGACGATTAAATCGTGAAATGAGTATTTATTCCTATAAATTGCTATAATTTGATTCCTATAAATTGAAAAAACTCGGACTACTAATTATTAGGAGTCCGAGCTTTTTACTTGCTACAAGGGGTGGGGTGAAGGTTTGAGCCTAATTTTCCAGTACTCCTCACGGATCTTAGGTGAAATCGGTTGTTTTTCGGGGGATTGGGGGGGTCCCAATGATATCGACCGTAAATCGCTACGATGCGTAGTGTCGAGATGTGAACCCTAGAAGTTGAATGTCAGGGCGGAGATGGAAATTTTTTACGGTATTAAAAACCGTAAAATTTTCTCCTCAAACAGTATAAAAACAGGGTTCCAAGGAAAACTGTTACCTACGGTGCATACATTTCTGCGTCAAATGTACCGCTACCTAGCATCGTTAAAAAACTAAAAATCCACAACGTTTTTTGAAAATTGACACTTTGGTGAATTTATTTTGAAGGTCACGGAGATGCATTTTCCATTTTGAATATTTTCCATCCATCAATTGGGTACATTTTTTTAAACCAAAATTTTCTCATCATCGGAAAGTCGACAAATTTTAAAATCCTTTTCAAGCTCTCAAAATCACTTTTATAGCTCAATTATCTAATTCTACGCATTGTAGCGTCTTGCGGTTGTTCTCATTCGATTCAGCACAGCAAGTCCTGTAGGAAAGACTTCTTATCATGCTAAACCGGTGAATTTCGAAGTAGGCACTGGTTAGCTTGAATGTGTCGATAAAATTATTTTACGAGTATGATTGCTTGGGAGGTGCAGTTGGCAGCGTTCAACGCAGAAACGTATGCAGTTTGGGTTGTAGTTACTTGATTCAGTTTCCCTTAGACCCTTAATTTTTACATTGTTTGAGGAGTACCGTAAAAACTGGCCATCTCTGGCCTAATATTCACCTTGTTAGTTTCATACCTACCTCAGAAATGGCTGGCCTTAATTGATTTAGCGCAAAACTATCGTAATAGACCATACTTCACAGCTCCCAAAGCGTTGGAAAACCAGGTGAATTTGAGCAAAAATTTGTTACTCAAACATTTGCTCTTTGTTACCCAGCTGACAGTGTTTGTCGGCTTTCGTTTACTTAAAATGGCATCTTGAACACCGATATTAATCCATAAAGTCGTAGCAAAAGGAAACGCTCACTTGATAAGTGAACCTATTAGTGAGTTTTGATGTCAATAGTATAGACATGACTGAAATATTATTTCAACACAATTCTAAACACAGACGCCTTTACCTTTACATTTATCTGTGTCACCCTTTGTTCGTCGTCTTGTAGCTCGTTGTAATGCACTCAAGAATTAGTGATCTGAGGTCGTTGCAGGCAACAGGAGGGCTGCTAAGAATCCGAAGGGAGAGCTACTGTCGGAGAAGAGGGGGGTTGTTAAATGCTTGAAAGACGGGGGCGGTAGAAATCACGTTTAGGGAGCGCAGTGGCACTATCGATTTGCCAAGTTTGCTGGAATCCCTGGCACGAGCGTCCCCAAATACCACCTCTCGATTGGCATCTTTCAAATTTATTTGACAGCACTCCTTTCTATTTAACAATGAAGTGGTAGCTCCCTAATGTTTCTTTTTCAAAACCATCTTTGACTTTACTGAACTTAGTCACCCATCAGACACACATGATCTCTACCAGTCAACGTTTATTTATGCGTTACCATTTCGGTACTTTGACGATAGTTTATCTAGGAAGATGTGTGAATGTCACGTTAAAAAGCCTGGCAAATCGTATGAAACGATTGCAAACAGTGGAGAGTGAAATCGGAATGCTGTCTGCATGACTCTGAATTATTAGAAACACTGTTTCTGTAGAATTCTTAAGTGAAAGGTTGGCGGAAAGCCAGACACCGGCACTCAACGTCTATTATTCCATTAAGACAAAGGAGGAATATCGAAGGGATTTCGAATCAATTAAAATAAAGATGAGAATTCAAATGGATAACTTTTTTGTTCATAATCGCATTGAATCATTCAATTTAACCCTTGACTGTCGACTAGACTATTGCTCGATCAGTATTTGAAAGCCGAAAGAGCGGTTTTATAATGTGAAAGATTTCTCGAGAAACTGGACAGAACCGATGGTAGGCCTAATCATGTGCCCACCTATACACATCGAAATAACGCTAAATCTTCTCCGTTGGTGGAAACTGCTCAGTGGTGCCAATTAATAAAGAGGACTATTAGCACACAACGAAATCAAGTAGGTATGTGCTAATTATTAGTGACTTGTTTTGAATCAATTTACAGAGCTGTTCGATGGTCATTGTTGTTTGGATCACTAACTAGTGAACCAAAAAACAATAACCATCGAAGACCACAGGGGAAGAACGCACCAAATCCCGCAACCTCAACTTTTCAGGAAATAATTTTTTTCCGGCAAAAACCCAATATCAGTTCGAATTTGGTCGATAAAATTTCTCTGAAAACGTGATTTGACTCTCAGCGTACTGCAGTATGCAGCGGTATAGTCAAGAATATTGTAAACTTTTTTTGTTAACTCCATATTGCTGTACAAAGTTACAAAGGTCCATCTGTACAGGGGAAATACACTGCCAAGGCAATGGCACATGAGCTTCCTCGTGCCAAGTTCAAAATGATCGTAACAACTGTAACAAGAAAATTACGTTCGCGCATGCGCAGGGAGTACCACTGATCAATCGTGATGAAACTGATAGGGAACCATCTAGGGCTATACCCACACAATTCCTGAAAATTTGATTGAAATCCGATCAAAATTGTAGGAGTTATGGCTGTGGCAAGGAAATTACGTTCGTGCATGCGCTGAGCGTACCGCTGATTCAATCGTGATGAAACTGACAGGGTACCATCTAGAGCTATACGCACACAATTCCTGAAAATTTGATTGAAATCCGATCAAAATTGAGAAAGTTATGCCTGTTTCAAGAATTTCACGTTAGCCCATACGCAGAGCGTACCGCTGATTCGTACCGCGTGATGAAATTCGTATGGGACCTCAAGGAGCCTTATCCTCATAATCCCTCAAAATTTGAGCTAAATTCATTCAAAATTGTAGAAATTATGGCTGTAACAAGGAAATGCGGACAGACCGACAGACCCACAGACCCACAGACCGACAGACCGACAGACACGGAACCAAATTTGTTCAGTAGGCTATGAAACGCAAAATGCGATTGGAAATTTTGAATTCGGACAACAAAAATTTTTTTTCTCCCGAAAGTGAACACAAGGCTTCCGCTGCTTCGCAGACTCGGAAGCAAAACGCAGTACGTGCATTGCGGGTTTTAATCATAATATTCCGTCATATATTATGACAAAATTTCACTTCATCTTATAAGATTTCACTCCTTATCAAGTATTAACGGTTTTGTGACCTTTAATATTGTATAATAATTTGGTATTTTCAGAATTTTACTCATAAAGAAGTTTTGAAAAATATTTTAAAAAGAATAAAATCACAAAAAAATGAAAAAATTTGAGGACATCGATGTTTGTACACATTGTTTTGTACAACTAATTTTTCTTGTTTATTTTATTAAAATTCAAGTAAACGTATGTAGTTATTAAAAAAAATCAAGGGAAACCCACTGCTCAGAAAAATAACCAAAAAACTCTGAAACATGTTTTTAATTTTTCACCCTCAAGGCTCTGAAGTATGACTGAGCAAGTAAGTTTCACTTTCGCAGAACCTATCACAAATAAACTTGCTGGTATGAAGAAAAGCCTTCCACATAGATAAATATAGTGTAAAACGCAGGAAAACCGCGTGAATCACAGATATCCAGCTAGGATGGGAGTACGACGTGAAGGGGGACCCTGGAAGTTGGTGCGCTCGGCTATATATAACCAATAGGTGCGTTCTTCTCCTGTTACGGTGTTTCTTTTCTCGTATTTTTCTCCTATATGGGGTCGTTTTACCCCAGTTTGGATGTCACCTTCGAGTCCGCCGTGAAAAAATCTATAAGGAACTGTCATTACCCATTTTTCGTAAAAAAATTGGACTTGGTGGCCCACCAATGATGGGAATCAACTGTCGATTCAGTTGATTGAGGGCCGGTTTCACCACCTCGAGTTAGGCTAACCCACGAGTTAGCGAAAAAATTCACGTTTCACCAGCAGTTGTCTCCTAGTTACCAGGACGGTTAACTTCCACTTTTTTAACTTGCGGATTTTCGGAAGTTATCTCGTTAACTTGAAGTTATGTTGTTGTGTGCTAAAACTGTTTTATGTCAATCTCTAACCTCAAAATAGCTAACTTGAACTTTAACATGAGGTTGGTGAAACCGGCCCTGAGTAAATTAGTCCTAATGTGAAAAGTAACTCAATCTCAGGCCGTCACAATGTTAAATGCGTTGAAAAAATGTAAGTTGTTCTCTTTGGTTCCTCTTGGCCAGATTTCGGAAAATTGGTCCTTGTATTTCCGTTAACCCTTAATTAACCTCTTAAATATTGATTTCGTGACCTGTTCACACAATTATTTCTAGCCAAATCATGGTTAAGTTGAGATCTAACCTTTAGGAGATATCATTTGACTCTGATTGATTACGAATTTGTTTCCGGTAGAGAACGTTTACCAAATGCTATAAAATGGAGTTTAAACTCATGTAAAAAAAATATCATTCCTTCATTTGTATCAGTATCAATATCGATCGCGACCTGCATCTCAAAGTAGTTCTATTCAACCGGCAAAGGTTTGAAGTTTGTTATATCGAATTTTCAACACAATCACTTCACGGTTCCAAGATCCAACTTGCTCAAAACGTTTAACGTAAATTGAATTTGCATAAGAAGATGAAGTTCGACCCAGAACCAGAGCTACGTAAGGCTTCGCGTGGGGATTAGGTACCTTGTTTCATTTCAAGAATTGATTTAGACCTTCACAGCAATTGGTTACAAGTGATACAGTACCTACATGGGTAGCCCCCCCCCCCCCCGTCCTTAGCGAGAACGCCAACATGCAAGATGGGCCTTGTCCAGATGATCGACAGGTATGGTTGGCTTGAAGCCATAAGCCGAGTTATCTACGCACCAGACAACGTTCTTGCGTTTAGATATGTAGGTAGATACACTCCACGCATTCTCCACAATCCGATTGAACGGTCATGTAAGCACTCTGAGCGAAATTCAAGCACGAATCGTATTATCTAATGAAAAAGAAAAAAACGCTGCAAATTTTACGCAAGGGTTTATTATTCTTTGATATAGGTTACTTGTGCAGAAATTTAATTCTGTCAATGAAAAAACTTAAATTTTTTTTTGAATTTTTATATTTAAAAAAAGTTGGTTTTTGGATTTTTTTTATTTCACAATTTTTTTTTTCAAAAATTCTTTATTTTTTACTCGAAAAATATTCAACCTCCTGGGATCCTTCAAAAATCCCATTTTTAGCCCCATGAAAGCCCTGCAGATCGCCACACTGAAATCGGATCGTTCCGGGGCCCTCAAAAATGGATTCTACGTCCAAAAATACTACGAAAACGACATCTAACTCGATCCCATAGCTAAAAGCCTTCAAAAATCTCCTCCCATAGCCCCATTTTAGCCCCATAGCGCCCCACGGGTTTGGGCGAACGGACTGAAAACCTTGCGGGGACAACTAGATGGTAAACCGAGTATTTTGTCAAAATTGCATATTTTTTAAAAAATTCCTACTACCCAAAACGGCCCGGACGGCGGACGGACATTTCGGATTTAGAATGTAGACCTCTTGAAACGGAAAGGTAATGTCACATTTTGAGGCCGATCCGAGTCGTCGACCCCCGTCGCGAAAACATAAGTGTATTATTCCAAGAATAATAATTAAAAAAATATAAAAAAAACGCCTGCAGGTTCCAGCAAGAGCTGGAGAGTGTTTTGTTCTTTTCTTCTAATCTACCCCTTGCAAGAAACTACAGGACAGTACTATTCCAACCCATCCTATAATAATAATGGAAAAGTGCATTGAGACGCATTGTTGGGGGGGGGGGGGGGGGGGGTTACTGATTATCATTAAAATAAAATTCATTTAATATTGCATATAAAATCTTTAAACAATTTTTGGTTTATTATTCTTGGAATAATACACCTATGTTTTCGCGACGGGGGTCGACGACTCCGATCGGGCTCAAAATTTGACATTATCCGTTTCAAGAGGTCTACATTCTAAATCCGAAATGTCCGTCCGCCGTCCGCCGTACGCCGTCCGCCGTCCAGGCCGTTTTGGGCAGTAGGAATTTTTTTAAAAATCTGAAATTTCGGCAAAATACTTGGTTTACCATCTAGTTGTGCCCGCAAGGTTTTCAGTCCGATCGCCCAAACCCGTGGGGCGCTATGGGGCTATAAAGGGGCTACGGGAGGGGTTTATTGAAGGCTTTTAGCTATGGGATCGAGTTAGGTGTCGTTTTCGAAGTATTTTTGGACGTAGAATCCATTTTTTGGGGTCCCGGAACGATCCGATTTCACTGGGGCGATGTTTAGGGCATTCGTGGGGCTAAAAATGGGATTTTTGAAGGATCCCAGGATGTTAAATATTTTTCGAGTAAAAAATACAGAGTTTTTGAAAAAACACATTTTTGAACAAAAAAATCCAAAAAAAAATTTTTTTTGAGATAAAAATCCAAAAAAATTTTTTTTTTTAAATTTTTTTATTGACAGATTTAAATTTCTGCACAAGTAACGTATATCAAAGAATAATAAACCCTTGTGTAAAATTTGCAGCGTTTTTTAATTTGTTTAAATAGATTTTTTATGCAATATGTATCATTAAATAAATGTTGCCTAGGTATTTTGAAGACAGCCTATGAAGTTACGTTTAATATTAAACATGAGAACATAACTCCATAAATTTTATGTAGTTATGTTCTCATGTAGCACTCATACAGGGCGAAACGGCCTTTTTTAGGGACATGCTGTTCTCCTCCGTTAATACGGAGGAGAACAACACACTACTACTAATATGTCGATATAGGTCATTATAGAAGTATTTTTTCGCGCTGAATCGAATGGTGAGATTTATTTCCCGATAGGAGTCGAAGGAAAGGCGGTAGAGCCTATATTAAATAATTCCTGTATCATAAAATTATGATGGATGCTTGCCAACGTTCCGAATGGGAAAACTGGGAGAAAGACCTTAATTTAGACCAGCTTACTTCATTTATTTATTTGAAACTATGAACTTTGTATAAAACATAAAATTCCATTTCTGAAAAAATAAAGAAAATAAACATATTTTAAAATAATTAAAAAGCCCATTTTAAGGCTAATGATTGAAAAAATACATTTAAAAGTCATCGAACTTTTTGCTCAATTTTGTTTTTTGCCCAGTTTTATCCAAAAATACCCTGAAAATTACCACAAATTGTTCGTAAAAAGAGTCTGTTGGGCAAAACCGCAAATTATCGCAGGAAATTCCTTCATAGTTTGTTAACTGAACATGTCAGGAATGCACCCATACCATCAGGTGTTTAAGGAAACTTGAGGGAAAAACTTGCGAGCTGATTATCACTCGAAAACACAGCGTTTTTCGGTAAAAGTGGTATGCCCCGACTACTAAGACGTCCAAAATTTTTTCCCCAACCTTGAGTCCTTCTACAGACCTCAAGGAATGAGGCTATCACGCCTGAAAAAATTTAAAAAAAAATCCTAGAAGCTTCTGGGCTACAATAAACTTGACCGACGCGACGCGTCAAAACTGCAATTTCACCTCATTTTGTTAGTGATCCTTAAGAAAAACTGGGGTAAGGAAGTAGTTTAAAAAATTGAAACTTCGTCTCCAGTTACCTAAGTTATATTCGGAATATATCCAGCCCGAAACCGTAGAAGAATTTTTTTTTTTTGGTCCATGTCCCTAAAAAAGGCCGTTTCGCCCCACTGTGCGACGTCGGCAAAATCGCCGCCCAGAAAAGTACCGTCGGGCTGCCGCGGCATGCCGTGGGCCGACCAACCATCACTCGACCATCATAGCCGACGTTAGCCCGACGATCGGTGCGACAACGGATCACAGGTAAATTTCGGTAAGTTTAACTCAAGTCATTCATAAAACGGTTCTTTCGGAAAAGAAATGCATAGGTACCGATATCGGAATCGTGAACCCCTTGGAACGATTAACCACCTAACTCTTGGAGATAGACTATAAACGCCTAATACGATGGAATTGACGCTTCGCATTTTGAAATTAGATCCAGAGATAACTGCATTCTAACTACCACGGGATCGGGGTTACCAACTGCTAAAAAGGCGGTCTCTACAAGCAAATCCTTGGGGTAACCTTGGAACTCGAGGGCTACGTATTACTCATATGGCGTGTCTACTTCGAACTAATCACTACCTATTTTCGCTATTGGCCACGCACTGCTAAATCATGCATGCCTGATATGCATATCGCAATATAGCCCAGTCATATAGTAGGTACACTAAAAGAGGCAGAAATCGCTAACTAACTAGTAGTTCTGATTTTGTGATAATGTTGTTAGGGTTAGTATCAGTCGAAGTAGAACTCTGATGGTCAAATACGAACCGAGAAAACGAATTTTAACCAAAACAATAAACGCAAAATCTGACACCGAAGTTACCTACCTATTAACCAAAATTTCGAGCAGGTCTGGTTCTTCTTCTCCAAAGGAACCCTTTACGTGTGCTCTTCGATGGCTGTAAACGAATTCAAACTAACACGAGAAACGCCCAATCTGATACCGCTCGGTAAGCGGAAAACCACGTTTTTCAGAACTTTTCGACTAGCTCGGAAACTATCGGCCCGATTCCACATTTCTTTTTTTCTCGTGAAAGCTGATTAAAGTTCCCATCGTAGCTATTCAATGTGACATTTTGATTTGAGCTTCGATAAGGGTGGGAGAGAAGAAAATGTTCGGAAAAACGTGGTCGTAGGTGGTCAAATTTCTGGTTTCCACCCTTTCCGACGATGGTACTTTTGCTGTCTCAAATGAAATGCAATGTACCGCCCCTTATATAAAATTTAATCAGCTTGCACCAGAAAAAAAGGAATTAAGATCATACTAACGGTTCTCAGGTTATGGGCAAAAATGTGCGCAAAAACATGTTTTTGCCATGCCTGCCCTTCCTTTTTCGAAGCTCAAATCAAAATTTTACATGGAACAGCTGCGATGGGAATTTTAATCAGCTTTCATGAAAAAAAATTAACTTGGAATCGGGCTAATAGTTTCCGAGCTACAGCCGAAAACGTTGAGAAAAAACGTGGTTTTCCGCTTATCGAACGGTGCCAGATTTTACGTTTATTGTTTTGGTCTAAATTCGTTTTCTCGGTTCCTATTCGACCTTCAGAGTTCTACTACTGCTCAAATGAAAGCTAATTATTTTGCCAAGTATTTTGGCCGTAATTTGGGTCTGAAATTGACTACTTAAAATTGATTTTTTTTTAAATCGCTCATGTTCAAAAGGCTGTATCTTGACAACCGTAAGTCGTACAGAGCTCGGGTTGTGCTTAAATTCTTGCAAATTGTACCTACTTTAAAATAGGTGGGTTTAAAAAAATTCGCTAAAACGCTTATTTCAGGAAATATTACTAAAAATATCAAAACAACGACGAAAATATCGCGGTTTTTCGAGCTACTCACTAAGTTCCAGACGATTTTGTCAGCTGCAAAAGAGGGCACGTGCTCCAGATAATAACTCAAACAACATAATATTTTTGATATTATCAAAAAATCAAAACTACTCGTTATTTTGCGATATGACAGGGCTAATAGCCACATCAGAAGAAGTCAAAACTTCTTCTAGCATATTTCTGGTTGTAAAAAGGAGAAATACATGATAAACGATTAAGCCGTACTGCGCATACGTCCATTTACTGTCTTCGTCATCACAGATATCGCGGCCGTTCATTCCCGTTGTTGATCTAGTCACTATATAGCTCAGTAGGAAAATCTGCTTTAATCTTACTAGACAAACAATGTGAATTACCAGTCCATTTTGACTGCCACATTCACTACTTCTTGTGGATCAACACGCTAAAATTGAAATCGATTTATTAAAATATAAACTCAACATAATTATATTATAATGAACCAGCGAACTTTCTGCATAGATTATTCGACCTAGTTACGTTATTCAGCGACAGACCAACATCAAACACTATCATTTCAAATTGAGACAATCGAAGTAGTCCTAAGAGACTTAGTATTTTACTTTGGAAACATTAGTTTTGATCGCAGAAAGCAGCAGATGATAAGTATCGAACAGTGGGTCTAAAAGATCTGGGATATGAACCCCTCAATTTGAATGAAATCAAAGCTCGCTGTTGGTCTCATTAGATTCATAACATCAACATCAACAGAAGGCTCAGGTTTGACCTTGATCCGAAGAAAAATAACGAGCCTCGAAATTTGTCGGGAACTCAAAAAGCATTACATGTCAGGGGGATTTCAAAATCCAATGTTGTTAATAATCACACTTCAATCAATGTGGATTAATTGGAAAATGATTGTACTGCAGAATCAATCAATAGGAACTTTCTTTCAACTCTCCATTCCCTTGCGATAGCATGCGTTCGAAAGCATAGCTGATTAATCAAAATCAAGCCACGTGAGGAGGCCTTCACAGCTGGAGCGCTACCCTTCGTTTCAAAATTAATATCAATTATACAAACACGTAAACAAGTAGGCGTGTAAATTACGTTATACAAGGCCTCATCCATGTAAATTCACGAGTGCGAAAAGTATGCCCCTTATAAATTGTTTATTCTCATGGATAACGTAATGTAGAAGTTCTACAGGTGAGGCACACCTGTAGAGCATACACACAGCACCCTTTCCGTGGGTTTTGCATTGCCCAATAGATGGAAATAATATTAGCGTACCTTGTTTGAATCAAAAACTAATTCATCTTACAATTTCATCTCGAAATAAAATATCGAGCGTGTATTGCCCGTTTGTACAACATACGTAAGTTGAGTAAGTACTCACCCCAAAGTGGTCATAGTGACTATCGTGTACCAGAAGGCAGCAGGAATGGAAGTAAAATTGGTTCCATCGACGTTCTTTTCAGCGTAGAACATGACAGTCGCGAATATAATAATTGCCATTGCAAGTGAAAACACGAGGAAACCAAGTTCAGAAGCACAAGATTTCAAAGTAT
The DNA here is from genome assembly GCA_955831195.1 of Pilophorus perplexus. Taxonomy (NCBI): domain Eukaryota; kingdom Metazoa; phylum Arthropoda; class Insecta; order Hemiptera; family Miridae; genus Pilophorus; species Pilophorus perplexus. The sequence goes on along the minus strand of OY037007.1, from coordinate 63,755,863 downwards.
AACCTAAAATACGAAGTCCTTGCGAGTGGCGGGAGAATTTGAAAATTCGAAAGACCCGGAAAACCCTCAAAGTAACAAAAGCTCCAGACACGTCATCATTGTCCGTAATACCCAGGCCTATGTAGTAAGGCAAAATAGCGACCACATCAATTATACTCATCACACTTCTGACAAACTTACAGCGATCCGGTGCTGCAAACAACCTGAGAAGATACTCCGCCGTGAATATCATGACGCAGGCCGTATCTAAACAGAAAAAAACTATTTTATATCGTTCACCACATGGGAGAGTTCCGGCACGACCCGGGCGATGTCCACAGGGCACAGTTTCCACTACGTTAGCCATGACAGAAACTGCGATAAAGAAACCTGTCACATAGTAGAACACGAGCGCAGCAGTCGATGTATGAGGGTTTTCAAAGGCCCGCCACATTTTTTGCCTAATGTTTGTCAACTGTGGAAGGTTTTGGTCTCCGTTTTCAGACAATTTGTCGTCCATGAGCCGCTCAGCGTTTTCCCTTTTCCGATCTCGGTAGTCTTCATAGCAGCAATCTCCTATTACGTCCGGAAGAATACCGAAAAAGGCTAGCTCTTCGTCATAGCTCGTCAAACACTCGTGCTTTGGGTAGTGGAGTTTCCCTGTTCGATAATAATTCAAAATATGTCGAAAAATGTCAGGGTCTCTATCGAAAAAGTACTCTTTACATTCCTCGTCATAGAAGAATTCTCTTTCGTTTGAACCGAGCAAGGTGTCTGGATACTTCTCTAGGGTGTTTCTCCATGTCTCGAACCTCCGACCAGAGACGTTGATGAGAAGCTTCTCGTCGTCAGCCTTCCTCCGATCCTTGGGTATTGGAGCCGGAGGAAGAGGATGGGTCGCTATGGGCACCCAACCAATGGCCGCCGCCCGGGCAAAGGGTAGCCAAGCGGCGACCGAGGCCATGCTATGAGGTGGAATCTTCCAGAGTCACACGCGTCTGGGATATTCAAGATGTTACCGGGGAAATCATAGTGCACCGTCCGGGTGGGAGTTTCCTCAGTCTCGTCGTTTGAGAACGAACATTGAACACCACCACGCACCCGCGATCCAACACAGCTCTAAAACTCCCTGTGCACGTCACCTCCACTTCCCCCGCTGACTAGATTGATTTTTGTCTCAAGTAGTAAGTGGTGCAGTGCAAGGGAGACATCTGACGGTATTCAGCAGAACTTGGCTCGTTTCCATGGAAACTCTACGTCACTACTCATTGCTAGTACACATCCTCCCGCGCCGCCCCCACCGGTTCACCGCCCCCTATAATAATCCACCCTAACTCCTCACCATCTCGGCTGTTCTTCATATAACTTTACATCTCCCCTACCACTCGTTGCTCTACTACTCCCATCATCTTCTGTTATATTTCACATTTTTCACTGCCGTCTGATCCTTAACTAAGCACTCTTGTCTACTGTGTAAGCGGGATCAAGATGTAAATCGCACTCATCCAAGCCTTCGTATTTCATTTAAATGTACCACAAGACGATACAGCACAGCTCACTATAATATATGCTAATTTGTACGAGAGCGAGCTAAAAGCACCATAATATCTTATTTCAGACTTTTTCATTCGACTCTTTTGTTCCAGACTTTTCGTATTCGAGACTTTTTCATTGGTGGGGGGGACAGGAGCCTTATTTTGACTTTGAGCCCCAATTTACGGTCTAAAACTTGATTTACGGGGGAAATCCCTGCTGTTCTCAGAAGCTAACATACCGTGCAAATAATCAACCAGATAATTTTTGTTTCATTTTTTATTTTTTAAATTTGTTTTTCACTCGGAAAATATTTGACTACCTGGGATCCTTCAAAAATCCTGTTTGTAGCTCCATGAAAGCTCTTTAGATTCCCACAGTGAAATCTGATCGTTCCGGGACCCCAAAAAATGGATTCTACGTCCAAAAATACTTCGAAAACGACACTTAACTCGACCTCAGCCGAAACCCTCCAAAAAACCACTCCCGTAGCCCCCATAGCGCCCCACGGGTTTTGGCGATCGGGCCGAAAACCTTGCGGCACAACTAGATGTAAACCAAGTATTCTGCCAAAATTTCAGATTTAAAAAAAAATTCCTACTGCCCAAAACGGCTCGGACGGCGGACGTAGGTACATTTGATTTTTGAAATCTTCGTGTCCAGAAACGGATAATGTCAAATTTTGGGGTCGAGACCAAACGGTGTTGAGACAAAACTTTAATCAGAAAGAGTCAATCGAAATAATTTGTTTAACGAAATAATTACTACTACCCAGAAATCGTATTACCTACCAATAATTTATCACGGCGATAATGGACGTTCATACAAGTGTGTATTATGAATACTAATAGCATTGCCTAATTTTCCGAGGTTGTGTCATCTTTTTTGGACGGTTGTGACTACAATTTCCTAATCATATTTCCTTAATTTATTGTCTTTCGCAAACTTTTCTCGGTGATTCCAATAAACTTGGTGATTTTAGTATTGACTTCATTACTCCATGTAGCACTTTTTTTGTATGCGTGGGGGAAATTATTGGTATGAGAGGAAAGAGGCCCAAACAGGTTACGTAACTGTATTACATAACAAGAGCCGGCTTCTTCGAGGAGGCTTTGGCTGGCAGGTCCGAGACACGAGTCCTCATGCGGTCGCCGTCTCACGATCATCGGATTCTTGGATAATCACTTTGTTAACGTAACTAATTCAAGTGGTTCAATATCGCGACTCGGTGTTCACATTTATTTGTTTACAAGTTTTTCGACGATGACATCCTATGATTTCACGAGCCCACAGAGTTTTAGCGTAGCGACGGTGGATTAGGAGCGGAGTGTCAAAACAATACTTGGACGGTGTTCATTGCTCACCTTGATCGTAGAACCTTTGGATAAATGGAAGGGAAAAATAATGGTGGTAATACACAATGGAAGAGAGGTGGATCCTTTAGGAAACTTGAAGTCGAAAAGTTTGCCGATGAAAACAGCGAACCTGAAAGCGATGGGCATTACTACTACACTCCTCCAACATGTAAGATTCTCATTTCTATGATGAACTATCTTAATACCTTTCAAATTAAGATGCTCATAATACCTACTCGGCCCGAAGTAAATATTTGGGAAATACTTAGCTAGCTATGAATTCAGCAAATTTAAAAAAATTCAGTAAGTAATGTTTTCAATAGGAGTGACCTTATTTTTTAAGTCATAATTCCTAAAATAAAACAACAGTAACTGTTGTTTTATTTAAGGAATACACAGTTACTATGTAATTGCGACGGTGCAAAGTGGATGACGCTGTTGGCGGAAACATTAAAAAAACGCTGCAAATTTTACACAAGGGATTATTATTCTTTGATAGAGCCTACAAGTGCAAAAATTAACTCTGTCAATAAACAAACAAATTTGAAAAAAAAGTTTAAATATTAGACGTCCTGGGATCCTTCAAGAATCCCATTTGTAGCCCCATGAAAGCCCTGTAAGTCACCCTCAGTGAAATCGGATGGTTCTGGGACCCACAAAAACTACGTCCAAAATTCTACGGGTTCTTCATAAAAAAAATACTTCGCAAACGACACCTATCTCGATCCCATAAACAAAAGCCTTAAAAAAAACCTCCCGTAGCCCCATTTTAGCCCCTTAGCGCCCCACGGGTTTGGGCGATCGGGCTGAAAACCTTGCGGGCACAACTAGATGGTAAACAAAGTATTTTGCCAAATTTCAGATTTTTAAAGAAAATTCCTACTGCCCAAAACGGCCCGGACGGCGGAGGGACATTTCAGTTTTGGAATCTGGACCTCTTGAAACGAATAATGTCAAATTTTGAGGCCGATCTGAATTTTCGACCTCCGTCGCGATTAACATAGGTGTATTATTCCAAGAATAATAAACCAAAATTCACCTCCATGGAGGAAGGAAAAGGAGATTCCTCTTCATAGGAAATCGCGTCCAGGCGCTTCATGCCTGCGCGCGCTACGCTACCTGCTGGAACTCATTTGAGTTGTCCCTTCTTTTAGTTCGCACTTATTTCGCTAGGGTGAGCTACCGTTTGTTTACGGCACACGTGTGACTTGGGAAACGGTTATAACCGTCGCGTTCCCGTCGCGACAGCGAAGACAGTGTTAATTCATTAATTTCAGTGTTAATTCATCTATTATATTGAAGTATAACTTCCTTTAATAAACAGTTGTCATTGGGTGGCTCGTGAATTATTAAAAGCTTACCTTTCAAGGCAGGCAAAACGAGACGTTTAGTGGTCATTTCTTTGGTGCAGCCGGCCATAATAATATAGTACATACCTATATTATATCCGAAGGAATTTATCTTCACGTCCCTCCGCGATCTCAACTAAGGTAAGTGTTGGAAAGTCCGACTAGGTACACGATTTAAATTAAGGGATGATTATGTTATTTACGTTGGTTGTTAATTAGTTTCTTGAGAGATAGCCTCTTGCCTCTTTCGTACACTTGCTACAATACAGAACTACACGTCTAAAGTACCTAGGTATAGTGGATTTACTTCAAAATCATATTTCTGTATTTCAGACAGAGAAGTTGGCTCAACTTCATCCAAAGAAAGGATCGTTGTCGTCCTTTTGCCTCTCTACCTGTCCGCCAGTTTGAAAATCAACTCCCATTGAAGCCTATCGCTGACCCTCGCTCAAAATCAAACATGTCTCCCATTTCTCATCCTCATCGCCCTTCAGAGCTGTCGCCGAAGTCACCTCATGCAATGCACCCTTGAAGAAAGCAGTACACGAAGAAGAAGGTATCTCAAGGTAATTAAAGTTTGCCTCGTCTTGGTATGACCTACAATGTACATTACTTTACACTACGTATCTTTAGTTTTTTTGGGCTTCCTAGTACTTGAAATTTGTTCATTTTTTGCAGATGTCAAAGGGGCCTCCGACAACCACTTCACCTGTAATAAAACTGCAGTTACGACGCTTACAGCATCAGCTCATTATCTTCATGGTAGGTAAAACCGTTTACATGCAAAGGCCTGGCAGGCCGCTCGTTCCGCCCTGACGGAGCAGTCGTTGCGGCCTGGCGGGCCACTGGTTCCGCCCTGACGGGGGCGGTCGTTGTGGCCTGGGCCGGAGCTTTAAAGTAATAGAATCTATTACTTTAAAGCTCCGGAAATGGCTTCCATCTGATGGAACACTCGATCATCCTGTGATTTGCAGAACTTCCTGCTAATTGATGATGTGATGTATATCATAATTAGTAGGAAATGATATTATCCTAATCTAACGTAGGTATCTTTTTCCAGTTCCAAACGAAGAAACATAACTAATCAATGAGTCCACCTTAATCATCAAGTTCAACGTCACCGCTGCCCAGTCCTCTGCAAGGTAATTTTAAGCATTATATAATTGAATCAGTGAATGTCAAAGGGGCGGAATTCCAGGTTTTATTGACTTTATTTTATTTTTTTATTTTTTGTTGTATTTTTGGATTTTCCGTTTCCTGCTAATTGTGATGTCCGTATCCTAATGTGACTTATTTTTTCCAGATTCAAACGAAGAAACCTTAACCCCATCGTAAAGTTCATCAACTTCTTCGCAGCCCAGTTCTCTGCCTCATAGTTTTAAGCATTACACAGGTTTACACAAGTGAGTTTCGAGGTGATTAGCTAAAAACCATAGTTTCAGGGATATTTTGGTGTGCTGAATTCAAATGACCACCGTTTGTCAAGGTTACGTCCATTTTTTGGGATACGCCTACTTTTGGTTTATTATTCTTGGAATAGTTATTCCCGAATTTTCGATCTCCGTCGCGATTACGTAGGTGTATTAATACTCCTATGTAATCGCGATGGAGGTGGAAAATTCTGACCGCCCTCAAAATTTAATATTATACGTATCAAGATTCCATAAACGTAATGTCCATCCACGTCCGAGCCGTTTTGGGCAGTAGACATTTTTAAACATGTGAAAATTTTACCAAATACTAGGTTTACTATCTAGTTGTGACTGCATGGTTTTCAGCCCGATCCACTGAATCCGTGGGGTACTAAGGGGCAACGGGAAGGGCTTTTGAAGGTTTTCGGCTATGGGGTCGAGTTAGGTGTCGTTTTCGAAGTATTTTTGGACGTAGAATCCATTTTTGGGGGTCACAGAACGGTACGATTTCACCATGGGGCATTTGTGGTACTATAATTGGTATTTTTGAAGGATCCCAGGAGGTCTGATAAGGTGTCGGTTTACGAGTAATTTTGGACGCATAATCCATTTTTCAAAATTTCACATCTATCCAAACATTGTACAGATTTTCTTTTCTTTCAAATTTTTTAAATAGGTAGGTAATAATGACAGAATAAATTTTTGCGCAATTACTCAATTAGATACTGTATATCCAAGAATAATGAACCCTGGTGTAAACTTGGCCGCGTTTTCTGTTTTTACGCAGTTCTTATAGGTACCTAGTGTTCCTTAAAACCAAGAGGTCCACACGTGAATCCGGTTGCAAATTTGGATTCTGCGAGAAAAGTTACCATAGGGGGTTGGTTTCATCGGGGTTCTCGACAAAATATGAGTTTCAACGAATAATTCGTTGAAACTCATATTTAGTTAATTATTAACTGCTGTTTACAAATTGAAAGCTGTATAAGCTCCCATGGAAACAATATTTTAACACTCTAGTAGGTTAAGTACCGATTTTCTTATTACAGAAAATAATGTTATTACCTATACAAAATGTTTTTTGGTCATAAGAAAATTTCCACTCTTTCGCCGAGTTTTCGAAAATTTATATTTTCTTCTTCAGGACTCAGATAAAAGTTATCAAAGGGATTTAACAACGATGTCAATTAAAGGTAGAAATCGGGTCACACCAATCATTTGATTTGTGCTAGAAGTGGTATTATTGCAAGAGAAGAGAAGAAAGAATTTTAACACCATAAAAATCTCAAAGAAAGTTTACGAGCAAGTCGTATGTCTAGATTACGTAGCTGTATTATAATCTCGATCTGTATATATACAGATTATACATGTATAATCTCGAGGTTTTCAGCCCGATCGCCCAAACCCGTGGGGCTCTGTGGAGCTAAAAAGGGGCTACGGGAGGGGTTATTTGAAGGCATTTGGCTATTGAATCGAGTTAGGTGTCTTTTTCAAAGTATTTTTGAACGTAGAATCCCAGACCGATTGGATTTCACCATGGGGATCTATTGGGCTCTCATGGGGCTTCAAATAGGATTTTTGAAGGATTCCAGGAGGTCAAATATTTTCCGAGTATATTTGGACGTATAAGACTTATAGTCCAAATATACTCGGAAAATTACTTAGTAATCCATTTTTCGAGGTCCTCGTTTCTTCTTATTTTTTCAAGATATTTTTTTATTGACACAGAATTAATTTTTGCACAAGTAACCTAAATCAAAGATTAATAACCCCTTGTGTACAATTTGCAGCGTTTTTATAATAGGCTTATGAACCATTGTAAATAATGTGTGATTTGGATTATAATGTATGTATCTATGTTCAGGGTGAAGGATTGTATTAATAAGTTTTGTTTGTATTAATAAGTCGTTTGTAAATATAACTGGTGAAGAAATACTCGTACATACAGTTATTTTGTTTATCCCCTGCTCTCACTATGCAATATTCCAACTGTAATAATTTCTCCAACTGTAATTTATTCTCTTTTGATCAGCTTTTATCTAAAACTGAATTATTATCTGTTTTTGTAGGAAAGGGATATCACATTTATCAAAGTTGGTTTAAAATTTTTTATGTTTTGAATCAACAGAGAAGTGTAGAACAAGAGTAATGATAGTTCAATATTCACGCGGGTTGGGTAAGCTCATGTAGTAGGTGAATCTATGAAGAGATCATTAGGTACCTACCCCGAAATTCCTAGTAGGTACTGATTATTGGTATCTTAAATTTTCGCGGGATAACTGCTTTGAAGGTCATTGGGCGTGGCGAGTTTCCCAAATGTCCTCCACTACCGCTCTCTGTGGTTGTTGAGGGTCAACACCATCAGATGGTTCACTCAAATGAGATCCAGCAGGTCGCAGCAGCGTCGGTCTCGAAACCACAACCGTGGACGCAAGTTAACACAGAAGAGGAATCTCCTTTTCTTTCCTCCATGATTCACCTCATTAGGTTGCAGCTAACATAGTCTTAGATGGTGCCCTAGCTCTGTTTTGCTGCTGAGGCCATCTCAGGGCTGTCTAGGGGGAGTAACGCTTATTGTCTTGGCAGCCCCGCAGTCCCATCTGATAGATCAGCATCTGACGATCGTTGGACGCCTTATCAAGACCACTCTCACGGCGGTATCGCTTTAAACGATTTTTCCACGACGGCCAGTCGATAGGATTAAAACTAAATGCCTCAGGAGGTCGCAATGACAGCGTAACGTTAGTATTATCTCCTACCTGCGCGTCCGCTTGATGTCCTGGCGCAGTTGACGTTCTGGGGCGAGTAAACAATGTCCCCGTCGACAAATTCCACTCACGTAATCACTACCTCTTAATCTGACTCGCGAAACCACTCAACTTAGTTCATTCTAGCTGCCACCATGTTTTATCATCGGGTTCGAATAAAACTCACTAAATTTGTGGCTCAACTTTATTGGGCCGGCAAAAAACTAACTTGTGACAACAACTTACTCCCCTATCACCTCTGACGTCACCACACAACACCAAAGGTCGCGCCCCGAACACAAACGAACGGAACGGTGACAGAATCTATCTGATATTAGGTACCCCCAGAAGTTAGGTACCGGCCCAATTCACATGTCTGATAGCTAGGCCCAGTTGGCAATTTCCTGGAAGAAGCCTCGTACGGAACACCGGAGAGTTCTATGGTGATTTATGTCAAAAATTCATCCTAACCAAAACGCTAATGATAAAACTTCCGTCGACTTCTCTCGTTTCGTTATATTGCTCTTCATGGCGAGTCACGGTAGAGGTATGTGCATTATGTACGTAAATATGACGAAATGCGACTTGGAAATTGAAGCAGACGTGGACGAGTTCGTGGACAATTTTGAAGAGTGAAGCGAACGTGGACGATTTTCGTGGACGCAATTTTGGGTACTTTTCCGTTATACCCCCCCCCCCCCCCCCCCCCAAGACTTTCGCTACTGTTTCACGCCCGCCCGATGTTTCTAGGCATTCCCTCTTACTTAGATTTGATATTTACGTAAGATTTTATATTTACCTACAATTCGTAACAATTTCAAACTGTGGGAAGAAATTATATTTATTTTTTTAATACATTATTAAAAAATTTTTTTTAGTTGCCGATGTCTGTGAGGATTTGTTGAAACAAATTGTAATTATTATTTCCGTTCCTTATCTCCTGATGACCTTTGTGAAGAGATTAGTAAACCAACCAGTTCATCGGGAAGACATTCGACCCAAGCAAGCGCGCAGCCCCCGTGGTCAATGGAGTTACCCTCTTGTTTTTCCAAGAATTCACCGATGCCTCTTCAGTGAAGAGTCTTCACTCTTTCTATCTGTGCGTACATTAATGAAAATGTGAAAAGGGATCATTTCCGGTGCGTAGAAACATCGGGCGGGCGTGAAACAGTCGCGAAAGTCGGTGGGTGGGGGGGGGGGGATAACGGAAACCGCTGCAAATTTTACACAAGGGTTTATTATTCTTTGATATAGGTTACTTGTGCAGAAATTTAATTCTGTGTTGATGAAAAAAATTTAAAAAAAAAAATTTTTTGTTTTTTTCAAAAATGTTTTTATCAAATTTTGTTTTGTTTTTTACTTGAAAAATATTTGACCTGGGATCTTTCAAAAATCCCATTTGTAGCCCCATGAAAGCCCTATAGATCGCAACAGTGAAATCGGATCGCTGCAGGACCCCAAAAAATGGATTCTACGTCCAAAAATACTTCGAAAACGACACCTGACTCGATCCCATAGCCGAAAGCCTTCAAAAACCCCCTTCTGTAGCCCCATTTTAGCCCCATAGCGCCCCACGGGTTTGGGGGATCGGGCTGAAAACCTTGCGGGCACAACTAGATGGTGAACCGAGTATTTTGTCAAAATTTCAGATTTAAAAAAAATTCCTACTGCCCAAAACGGCCTGGACGGCGGACGGCGGACGGACATTTCGGTTTTGAAATCTATACCACTTGAAACGGATAATGTCAAATTTTGAGGCCGATTGGAGTCGTCGACCTCCGTCGCGAAAACATAGGTGTATTATTCCAAGAATAATAAACCAAAAGTACTACCCAATTTTGTTTCCCTGACATATGAAGTAGGTTAGTTAATCCTAATAGTTAATCCATGATCAGGGCAACTTTCGCTGACAGAATCCACCGCAAACCGATTTTGGTTTATTATTCTTGGAATAATACACTTGTTTTCGCGACGGAGGTCGACGACTGCGATCGGCCTCAAAATTTGACATTACCCGTTTCAAGAGGTCTACATTCAAAATCCAAAATGTCCGTCCGCCGTCCGGGCCGTTTTGGGCAGTAGGAATTTTTTTTTAAATCTGAAGTTTTGACAAAATAATCGGTTTACCATCTAGTTGTGCCCGCAAGGTTTTCAGCCCGATCGCCCAAACCCGTGGGGCGCTATGGGGCTAAATTGGGGCTACGGGAGGGGTGTTTTGAAGGCTTTTGACTATGGGATCGAGTCAGGTGTCGTTTTCGAAATATTTTTGGACGTCGAATCCATTTCTCGGGGTCCCGCAACGATCCGATTTCACTGTTGCGATCTAGAGGGCTTTCATGGGGGTAAAAATGAGATTTTTTATTAATCCCGGGAGGTCAATTATTTTTCAAGTAAAAAAACAAAAAAGTTTTGAAAAACAAATTTTTTTTGTTCAAATATAAAAATCCAACAAAAAAATTTTTTTTAAATTTTTTTCATTGTCAGAATTAAATTTCTGCACAAGTAACCTATATCAAAGCATAATTAACCCTCGTGTAAAATTTGCAGCGTTTTTGACTATCTGGCCCTTACACTAAACAGTAGCTGAGTACTGTGCATCGACCCCACCGGGGGCGGTGGTAAATTTTGATCCGCCTCAAAATTAGTTCTACGTGTTCCATGATGCGTGCGTTCCAAAAATAAAACGTCCGTCCGCCGTCCAGGCCGTTTTGAGCAGTAGGATTTTTTTTTTAATCTGAAATTTAGTCCTAGTACCTAATTTTGAACGTATAATCCATATTTCGGTATCCTACGTGTCTAAACGATACAGGAATAGATTTTTTTTTTTTCAAATTTATAACTTTTAAAATAATTTTTATTGTCAGAATAAAATTTTGCACCAAATATAATAAACCATTGTGTAAAATTTGTAGCGTTTTTAATGTCACGTAAGGGCGCTTTATTTAATTATTATTTACTTTGCCTTTTACAAGTCTTTCTCTTTACATTTAGTAGGTACTTTGACGGGTCGGTTTCGTGATTCTTGAAATTGGAGTCATACTACTAAGTCATACTCTGACGTCAGAAACCACATAATGAAAGTAAATTCGAAATATCCCAGTGAAGAGTACCTACCTCCGAACTGATAATATAAGGAATACTGCTACCTATTATGACATGAATTGAATGTGAGTGATGCGGCTGGTCAGGTGACCCACACACGTGGGATGAATATCGCTTACACTTTTCTCATGTTGATAGGTAGCCAGGTGAGCGGGCGGTGGGAATAGAAGGGAGAGTACCTCTGTTGAGAGCTCTTGGCTTCTTGAGATTTTGTATTGAAATGACAACAAACGCTGCGCACTTGGTGGCTTTTCGCCTCTTTCGTGGGGTGTTGAGAGTCTCTTCCACGTGGTAACCGGTGGCCTCTTCTAAATATAGGTCGGTTCTCACAATTCTTCCTCCCCACTGCTTTTTCAAGCTTCGAAACATGAACAACAGTTGCTAAAGAAAAGGCGATTAGGTTGGCACCTGAATGACTGTGAATATCCCGAGATGGTTAATAGTGAGCAGGGTATTTACTGAATTGAAAGTCGAATAAACACTGGAATGACCGGAAGTGCTCAAAGAACTCCGAGTAAGGATTTTTAAAATCCCTCAGCCTTTTGACCAGCTGGTATATAAAATTTATATTTTCTTTTATGTTTCTATATTTTCTTTTTATGTTTTCTTTTATATCTATTATATATTTGAGTAATTTAATATAAAAGAAAACAATAACAAGTTCAGCTGTGGTTTGGAAATTTCCAATCGAATTCCCAAATGAACGCTCGATGCAATTTTCCTAGCATAGTTAGCTACCAATAATTAGTTGCTAAAAAAAATTATTTATTAAATTATTTACAATTTTTTCCACGAGAAATAGAAATCCTATTATGACTGGTTGCCAAGAAGACCAAAAGCAATAAAGGGAAATGTAACGCCACTTCCCATCTTTATGTAGAATTTCTTCCTTGCTTGTTTCCAGACGACAGCTTAGATTTTTCCCCGAGAAAGAGAGGTCTTCCAGAAAAACTATTCAAAGTCATAATTATTGGGGACCCGACAGTTGGTAAGACGTCGTTCATACAGCGCTACGTACAAAACTCCTTCAGCAGGGACTACAAAGGCACAGTTGGCGTCGACTTTGCGCTGAAAGTTCTCCATTGGTATGACTCTCAAGTCATAAAGCTGCAGCTATGGGACATTGCCGGTTAGTAACAGAACCCGGCACGTTAAGGTGGCAGGCTTTGCAATAAAAAAAAAAAAAAAAAATAATAATAATAATAATAATAATAATGAAATCTATTTAAAAATGTCTCATTAAATGATGGTTACACACATCTTCAAGCTTTTGAATAAAAATCGACACTCCAGCTAAAAAAATGTACCTCCCTACCTACCTACCTGAAATCCCGTCACTAAAAATATTATGAAAAAATTCAAGAAACATGAAACATGCTTTAGAACCTTGGATTCCATTTCGTAAAAACGTTGCCAAGGTACTACATAAATAACACTGTTTGCCGTTTTTCAAGTTGCCAACGTTGCCAAGCAAAATTTCGTGACACATCGCCGTCTCCCACCGCGTCTCCCAAAAAACGTGACCCTTTTTGCCAGTTAGCTCAAGGCTAAAGCATGTTCCATGCTAAAAATAAAAAATAAAAAAATAGAAGTATGAACTCGTCTCGGCGATTTTGCCCTCCGGGAAGGCGATGGATAAATTTAACTGATTGAGTGTTGAAAATTTCAACATTTAATGTCAATTTGGTACCACATTCTCAGGAAACCGCGTTGAAACGTTGGCTCCCGCTTATCCTAAATAGTTTTTTGCGTAGGTACCTGAATTAATACCCAAACCCATTGACCCATTGCCTAATCTTTTTATAGCCCCCCCCCCCCCCCCCCGATAAGCTCTTGTTTGTCGACGAAGTAATTGGCGGGGGGGGGGGGCTATAAAAAGATTAGGCAATGGGTTTTCTTAACGTTGGTACTCCAAAATTAACATGACCACAATTATTGTATGGTATGGTATTATACCAGTGTGTTTTAATGGTGGAAGTGGGGATATTTTTTTACATTTGAACATCTTAGCAACATACAACCCATTTCGTATCCCCTATACACTTTTTCTTCCAATAATTGGAAAAAATATAATTATTATTTTTCCAGGACAAGAAAGATTCACTTGGATGACCCGAGTCTACTACAAGGACGCTCATGGATGCGTTATCATGTTTGATCTTTCAAACAAGAATTCTTTTGAAAACACGCTCAAATGGAAGAAAGACCTCGATAGCAAATGCACTTTAGCTGATGGTAGCCCAGTCCCGTGTATGCTGTTGGCGAATAAGGTAAAGGCTCCCATCATCTCAATGTTGTTTTTTTTTTTTTTTTTTTCTCATACCGACATTTCATCCATAATTTTCATACAGAATTTGAAGGGTTTATTTTAAGGCGTAAAAAATGAATATTGTTGACTGTATTTGCAAAACTGTCTTAAAGCATACGTTTTCACACGTCTTTATCTGTTCCACAGTGCGATTTGCAGGATAGAAAAGTCGATATAGTTGATATAGAAAAGTTTCACAAGGACAACAACTTCATTGGGTGGACAGAAACTTCGGCCAAAGAAGGTCTCATGGTTAATGATTCAATGAGGTAGGTGGTTCAGTTAACCAGTGATTAATTATTGTTGTTCTTTCATGTTGATGTAGTCCGGCGTTTACCGACTCGACTCAGTGAGCTAATTAGAATATTTATCGACATGGCACACCTCGTACCCTCGAAATTCCACTCAACTCGGCACACACAGAAAAAAAAACTTTCTTCCCAGACCGTACGTACTCCCCGACCTTGGTGAGATTTTTTTCAATAGATTGCAGCACCAAAGGGGTCCCATTTACGGAGGAGAACGAGGAAGTATCCAGTCATCGGAAAATTTAAAAAAAAAAAAATTCTTCCCGGTGGGCATAGTACGAGAAAAGTCAGAAAAGACCAAATAGTTGCTCCATGTGGCGTATCAGAACTCTGAAATTTGGCCAAAAAAGGTTTCAAACAAAATTAAAATTTAATTCAAATTTAATTTGAAGCGAGCCAGTTTTATTTCTGGATGATCAGTAAAGAAGATCCTCGTCGATTCAGAGAGTAATAAACAAAACCGTACAATGTATGTCAGACGTTTTCAGAGGTTTTTGTGTTCGGTTTTGGCGGTTTCCAACGTTTTTGTTAATTTACGAAATTTTCCTTAGTACCTAATTCCCTAGTTACCTTTAGCGCCCTAGTTATCTTCGCTGCGAGTCCATCTCACACGACGATTGTTTAGCACGGGGCAGAAAGTGATGTACAGTCCCGTGACCACAAATTCCTTGGGCGTGCAGAGTTGATTGACAAATACCTTCGGTCAGGAGGGTGCCGAGTTGATGCTGAATTAATCCTCTCCCAAACAATGGATCGTACCGAGTCGATGTACGCCCGATGTATTCATGTCCGTAGAAATCACATATTCCATTCCACAAAATAATGTTTTTGATGTGTAATTCAATGTCAGTCGTCGTTGTTATTCAGGTTTCTTGTTGAAGTGATGATGCAAAACGAAGGTATGCAGGCAACATCCAACAAAGCCCCGTTCCTCATCGGTCTAGCTCAAGAACCCAAGGCAAAAAATAAGAAGTGTTTTTGCTAGCTCAAATATAGTCTTAGCGATAAATGAAACTTTTCTGTAAATATTTGTATAATAATCTATTTGTAGATTTTTTTACATATTAAAAATACTTAATTATGTGTCGTAAATATCATTGTTCTCGTGACTTAATTGTCATCTATTGTGACCAAACTTAAATACCCCATGAAAGCCGATTGAGTTCAGCTCAATGAGTTGGTCAAGAATTTACGGGGCTTGTGGGCTTACAGTGCTGGGTGCTTGCCCGCTGCAGCGGACAAACATTTCCTTTAAAATATTTTGAATTGGGAGTTTGAACTAAGAACTTAGAATTGGATCAGAAGTAACCACTCAAACAAATCTAGCATCATCCGCTGATTTTCTTCCAACATCACCATTTTCCCATTGATATGATATGATATGAGATATTGCAATATCTGCAGATATTGGCCATGGCAACCATACTGTCAGTTCTCATCATGTGAAATATGGGTGTTGAGTGAAACATATTTTTCACGTTTAGGCCCTTTGATTCCTCTTCAACACTCACATTTTGGTTTATTATTCTTGGAATAATATACCTTTGTAATCGCGACGGAGGTCGGCGACTCCGATCTGCCTCAAAATTTGACAATATCCGTTTCAAGAGGTCTAGATTCCAAAACCGAAATGTCCGTCCGTCGTCCGGGACGTTTTGGGCAATAGGAATTTCTTTTAAAATCTGAAATTTTGTGAAAATACTTGGTTTACCATATAGTTGTGCCCGCAAGGTTTTCAGCCCGAACTCGTGGGGCGCTATGGGGCTACGGGAGGGTTTTTAAAAAAGGGTTTTGGCTATGGGATCGAGTTAGATGTCGTTTTTGAAGTATTTTTGGACGTAGAATCCATTTTTGGGGGTCCCAGAACGATCCGATTCCACTGTGGGGGTCTATAGGGCTTTCATAGGGCTACAAATGGGATTTTTGATGGATCCCAGGTGTTCAAATATTTTTTTATTGGCACAGTGAAAGGCACAATAAACCCTTGTGTAAAATTTGTGTTTTAATCTATGTATAAACTACTAATCATATCCACCATTTTGTGGCCGTAAGATTTTAATCTGAAACCAATACCTACTCGTTTTCAGAGATGAATTCACAGTCGAATGCGATGAGCCTGTCCGCTGAGCCTTCGATTTTATGCTTCGACAAATTGAGCATGTCCGTTGAGCCTACACCAAGAATGTGCTATTTATATTACTTTTTCGAGTGCTTTTACCCGGTTTCACCATCCTTATAATCGGGAAGATTATTGTCCTGATAGGTTCAGCAAAACTCGAAAGGTTCCAACCAAATAAGTCAGCGGGTCTTGTCGGTAGTATTGAAGATAATATCTTCAAATATTATTATAGTGGACTCCGACCACTTCACGAACAGACAGCATCAGGTAGCTTGGTTATGGTTTATTATTCTTGGAATAATACTCCTATGTGATCGCGACGGAGGTCGACTACTCCGGTCGGCCTCAAAATTTTAAATTATCCGTTTCTAGAGGTCTACAACCCAAAACCGAAATGTCCCTCCGCCGTACGCCGTCCGAGCCGTTTTGGGGAGTAGGATTTTTTTTTAGATCTGAAATGTTGATAAAATACTCGGTTTACCATCTAGTTGTGCCCATAAGGTTTTCAGCCCGATCGCCCAAACCCTTGGGGTGCTATGGGGCTATAACGGGGCTGCGGGAGGTTTTTGAAGCGAAGCTTTTATACGGACGCCCCCCTCCCCCGCTAGGAACGCTCGCCGCTCGGGGAGTCTCCCAGTGAAAATCGTGAGTCAGTGAGTGAGTGAGTGAGTGAGTCTCGCGATATATATATTTGATATAGATGGGGCGCGTTTGGCTCTTCCAACCCGGCAGCTGTCAAGGAAGTCGGAAAGACGTACTCAGAACGGGTGGAATCCGGGGTGGGGCTTCAGGGACCTTATAACGGTGGAGGAGGTGGGGAAATTTTTTTTTGCCGACCTTTTAGCTACGAATAGGGGGGGTCGCAGACCCCCCCTGTCCGAATAAGCGCTCGGCCGAGCGGAGCGAGGCCTTATGCCTGATTAAGCGGTCGGCCGAGCGAAGCGAGGCCTTATGTCTGCTTTGAGAACTCCTCCGGCCGAGCGAAGCGAGTCTGGGGGGCGGAGCCCCCCAGCTGGGTGCGTAGGCGAGTTTTTTTAGGGCTTTTGGCTTTGGGATCGAGTCAGGTGTCGTTTTCGAAGTATTTTTGGACGTAGAATCCATTTTTTGGGGTCCCGCAACGATCCGATTTCACTGTCGCGATCAATAGGGCTTTCATGAGGCTACAAATGAGATTTTTGATGGATCCCAGGTCAAATATTTTTTAGGTAAAAAACAAAAAAAATGTTGAAAAAAATTTTTTTTGAAGACAAAACAAATTTTTTTATACATAATATCAAAATTATATATTACATAAAAATTAAAAAAAAAAAAGTTTTTTGAAATTAAAATATAAAAATCCAAAAAAAAAATTTTATATTTTTTTCATTGACACAGAATTAAATTTCTGCACAAGTAACCTATATCAAAGAATAATAAACCCTTGTATAAAATTAGCAGCGTTTTTTGTGTTACCATCATTCATGATGGTCCGCGTGTTGCTTCGATTTTTAAAGGCCCCCCCCTTTCCAGAGCGATCTGGTGGGCGATAAGAACACGAAGAAGTTCCACTGTTCATGGACGAGATGCGCTGGCAATTCAATAACGACGCAGAACGAATCTCAAGTTCATGCAACGTGTTATTTTAATATAAACCTGAGCCATTATGATTCTATCATGATGGCTCAGGTTTATGAAAGAAAAAAGACGTTGCAAATTTTACACAACGATTAACTACACAAGTAGGTAATAAATTGTATTACTCTTTGACAGAAATTGAGAGATTGACAAAATTGATTATACATGTCAATTTTACCTATCAATAAGAAAACTGTTAATTTAATTATTAGAAAAAAAGTTTTTTAATGTTCTTCTAAAGTATTTGGATACGGATATGGGGCCCCGGATTATGCGTCCAAGATTACTTACTTGGAAAACAACACCTCATTCAACTTCCTGGCATCATGAAAGCCCCCACGGTGAAATTGTATGTTTCTATTAACCCCTAAAATGAATTCTACGTCCACAAATAATTTGAAAGCGACACCTAACTCAACCCCATAGTCGAAAAACTTCAAAAACCCCTCCCATAGCCCCTTTTAGCCCCACAGAGCCCTCCACAGGTAAGGAAGATCAGACCGAAAAACGTGCGGGAAAAACTAGATGGCCATTTTGTCAAAAATTCAGATTTAAAAAAAATTCTACTGCCAAAAACGGCTTGTAAGGCGGACGGAGCACAGCGGCGGACTGGCATTTCATTTTAGGAATCTATACATCAGATGCGTAGATTTTCTACATACGTATCTATGTGTAGATTTGCGTACAGTTGTAGATGTCATATTATTATTCCAAGAATAAGGAATCTGCCCTAACTAAGATGAGTGGAGGTTTTCAATTGTCCTCGACGCTAATTTGAAGCTTATTTTCATTTATTATTTTCAGAACAATCAACCCATGTTTGTGCGACGAGGGTCAACAATTTGGATCGCCCTCAAAATTTGACCTTACCTGTTTCATCATGTGTTGATTCGAAAACTGAATTTTCAGTCCGCCGTCCAGGCCGTTTTGGGCAGTCGGAATTGTTTAAAAAATCTGAAATTTTGAAAAAAATTCTCGATTGTCCATCTAGTTGTGCCCCTTAGGTTTTCATCCCGATCACACCTACCCGTGGGGCTGTGTGTTGGGGGGGGGGGGGGGATTTTTGAAGAGTTTCGGCTATGGGGTCGAGTTAGATGTCGTTTTTGAAGTATTTTTGAACGTAGGTATATTCTCTTTATGAGGGTCTCAGAACCATACAATTTCAAAGTGGGAATCTTCGGGGCTTTCATGGGGCCTACAATAATTTTAATTATTTTTCCTCGTAATTTTGAACGTTGAATCCGTAGAGGATCCAATTGGGGTCATTTTTCCGTCCCAACACAATTATTGTTGTATTATACAGGAGTACACTTTTTTTGCTTCCGAGTCTGCGAAGCAGCGGAAGCCTTGTGTTCACTTTCGGGAGAAAAAAAATTTTTGTTGTCCGAATTCAAAATTTCCACTCGCATTTTGCGTTTCATAGCCTACTGAACAAATTTGGTTCCGTGTCTGTCGGTCTGTCGGTCTGTCGGTCTGTGGGTCTGTCCGCATTTCCTTGTTACAGCCATAATTTCCACAATTTTGAATGAATTTAGCTCAAATTTTGAGGGATTATGCGGATAAGGCTCCTTGAGATCCCATACGAATTTCATCACAATTGAATCAGCGGTACGCTCTGCGCATGCGCTAACGTGAAATTCTTGAAACAGGCATAACTTTCTCAATTTTGATCGGATTTCAATCAAATTTTCAGGAATTGTGTGCGTATAGCTCTAGATGGTACCCTGTCAGTTTCATCACGATTGAATCAGCGGTACGCTCAGCGCATGCGCGAACGTAATTTCCTTGCCACAGCCATAATTCCTACAATTTTGATCGAATATCAATCAAATTTTCAGGAATTGTGTGGGTATAGCCCTAGATGGTTTCCTATCTGTTTCATCACGATTGAATCAGCGGTACTCCCTGCGCATGCGCGAACGTAATTTTCTTGTTACAGTTGTTACGTTCATTTTGAACTTGGCACGAGGAAGCTCATGTGCCATTGCCTTGGCAGTGTATTTTTATTGTTTAATCTTTTCCTACGTTATCACATTTTTGCAAAATCTATTCTAAGGAATATTAAACCTATGTGTAATTTTTCCCCATTATTTCTGGTTATAGATGTACTGTAAAATTGTTGGCGGTTTTTTCATTAATTGGGATTGGTGGTTCTAGGGATTTCAAAGCTCTGATTCAAACGACCAACCTCAGATCACCACGATTTTTCGTTGCATGCACATTAGGAGGATTTGAATCCAACGAAAGTTTCTGGCACGGTTCACTTAGGGGGAAATTCGTACCTTCGTCAGAAGGACATATCCTACCTATATCAGAAGGATATATATATATGTTACAGTTATTACCCGAAATCAGTTATTACTAGTTTTAACTAGTCAATTCTAGTTTTCACTAAGCCCCTTCGTGAAAACTAGAAATCCCCGCTGGTTTAATGGAGTCAGTTAAAACTAGAATTCACTGATCTATTCATTTATGTGACAAGAGCCAGGATCGGCCACTGCGGCTTTGTTGTGAGTCATCTAATCATAGTTGGCGACGCAATGTTGATGATGAGGAACTCGGGGGTCACTTCAGACTTATCCCTGCGGTCTTCCCGTGTGTTTTGTTAGGCAGTCAGTCGTTTAGTTCGGCAGTGGATGTGAGCGTATCACATTGAGTTCTAGAGAACGTTTTTTTGAAAAGGTCAGGGCGTCCGTATTGGACATTTTTTTGATCTTTGAAGCCCCCGTTTTGCTCCATTCAGACAATGGAAGGGAATTTGTGAATTGCGTCATAGATGAGCTGAAGGTAGTATGGCCAGAGCTGAAGATAGTGCATGGCAAGCCAAGGCATTCACAAAGTCAAGGGTCTATGGAGCGCGCCAACCAGGATGTGGAGCGAATGCTTGCTTCGTGGATGATGGACAATAACACGACTAAATGGTCTCACGGCTTGAAGTTCGTTCAATTCATGAAAAACAGGGCCTACCACGCTGGAATCAAAATGAGTCCGTATAAAGCTTTTTGAAAGACTTTTTGGTACATTACTACTACATTTGGTACTAGAAATATACCTACTTCATAAAAAACCTTCTTTTTTTTCAGTGTTCCTAGTATTCACTAGTCCAAACTAGTTGTAACTAACTGTTAAAATCACTTCTTAGAACGGCTTTTCACTAGGTTATTCTAGTTTTGCCTAATAAATTTCAGTCAAAACTAGCTCTTACTGAAAAAAAAATCAGTGACTTCTAGTTCTAGCGGTGAGGGTCCCAGTAAATTCTAGTTCTAACTAGTCACAACTAGTTCTCACGGAGGGGCTTAGTGAGAACTAGAATTGACTAGTTAGAACTAGAATTAACTGATTTCGGGTAATAACTGTAACATATATATATGAGTTCGAGTTTGATGATAAGTTTGACGTCGTTGCTTCCATTACACCCTGAAGAACAGAACTGGCGTGATAGGCTGTGAAAAAATAAGAAAATTCTACATTGAAGCAGAATGCCTACAATTTATGAACTGAGCTATTCCAACGGTATCGAATTATATTGAAAGAGTGGCCAGTTGAGTATCCATCGATCTTTCACCCAGAGCTGCGTTATAATCTCCGTCCTTGACTATGAACAAGTAAGAAAATATTTACGTGTTCGTTATAATATGATGGTTGAAAGGATTTATTACCCAAAGAGAAATATTTATCAGAGCCTTGGGATGATTGAAAAACCCCTCGTGACCCGCTCTGGGATATTTTATGTACAGGTGTCAGATTATTGTGGAAACAAGAAAAATGAAAAGTGTACTCGTCCTTTGTGCATCTCACGACGCAGGGGATACGTTTTCTCGAATTGGCTCCTCACAGTTCGTCTTATTTTATTGTGGTTTCAGTCATCCCACAAACTTACTGTAACCAACCGGACGTGTGCAACACCTTGAATCAAATGGAAGTACAGGAGTAGAGGTAATATAATATATTATTATAATATATGGTATATTATACCATATATTTATATTTAAAAAAGGACATTTCCTATCCCAATCAATTATGCCGTTATTTATTTACAAATGAAAGATAAACGTATTTTGTATATCGTAATTGGTTCGGTTGAAAACGGGTTTCTCGAAATAAAATTTAATGTGCCATCACTGCGTGGGTGTTGTTGGGGCTGAAAACGGGTCTTGCCTGCGATGCAACGTAAGAGCACTTCTCATCTCCTTCACTTTTGCCTCAATGACACCTTTTTTCTGTAATTAAATAGTGATAGTTAACGAAATGGACAGTTTGATCCAATTGAAAATTCAACGGATTTGATGGCGTTCTGATAGCTGCATCCATGTGTCACTCTTGGGTCTAGTTAGTTGTCACCGGTCAACATACCTCTATCTCTTGTTGAAGTCGAATTTTCATGTCGTTCACGTTGGTCTCTAGTTGCTTAATTTCACCCTGTAGTCTCTTAGCCATTATCGTGTAATTCCCCTGTATTGAAACATTTGAATAATTAAAATTCATTCATGGGTTACCGACTCAACTAAGTTATAGGGCACGTCCACCAAACTATGAGAACGTGATTATAGCATTCGTCAAACATAATAGGACTCTTTAGAACCCACAATGTGCCTTGTGAAGGTGTGGGATGATATGAACCTAGTCTACAGACAAAAGCTTACCATTCTACCAGGAGGTGGCTTGTTCCCTTTATCTTTGGTATCGACTACTAATTTGTGTAGCGTCGAGTTGCTGCCGCCTGCTTGCTGTTCGCTCTTCATTTGGGACTCGAGATTTGCCTTTTCTGTAGAGAGAATCTCGCACTCCTTTTTCTCCTGTTCTATTAACGCTGCCCATTTGGTTTCAATCTATCGCGGAGAGAATTAACATAATAGTTCACCAGAATGAATTGCGATAATAATTCAAGCATGATCGAAGACCCAATATAATGGAATGACGTTTAATTTATTAAAAAAAATTTTGTAGTGTAGTTACTACGTCCGCTTAAACGCAAGAACCATGAAGAAAATGTTTATCTTGTAAAAAAAAGTATTTAATACCTACATAATATGTATTTAATATTATTAAATCTCAACGAATCTAAAAATGCTTATTCATTGAGAAAGATTAGTTCACTTTAATTTTGTAAAGTGCCCACTGATAAACCTCGATAATCTTACGTATCCAGAGCTCTACGAGAACGCCAGCATCATAAGGAGGAAATATTATGCCTTTGATTTAGTTTTCGTGATCAATTAATACATTTGAGGGGTTTGTATCTTTTTCAAATCCGGCCGGTGCTCTCCTTTTATCGGCTAGTTTCGATTTTGCTCAATCAAATTTGAAATTCAATTTACATTTGGCGCTTCGGCACTCCTCGATTTCCGCTCCCTCTCATGTACATATTTACAAAGTATCTTCTATATAATGAGTAGAGCCCGGAATTTTGCATTTTTGCATATTTGTTTTTTTTTTTTTAGTAGGTATGTCGATGGGATTCGACGTTCTGGATCATTTCCAACCAACTCCGGTTCAAAATTTCAAATTTAAATTTGCATGTTCTTGCATATTTGTGAATTGTTAGGGGGATTTGAATTTTTTCCAAAAATGTGCTTATTACAAGCATATTTTCCAGAGATGATTGAAAATGAGGGAAAAAAGCACGCCGAGCTGGCTCCAGGACTAACAAGGTGATTGAAAAAACTCGATGCGTTGGAAAATGAAGTTGTGTTTCAACGGTCATTTTCAACGTTGAAGGCTCTTCTTTCAGACAAAACACGGTCTCTGAAACCTTAGCATTTTAAGCAGCACATAATCGTTCAATTTAATGGAGTTGATTAGACGTATTTTGAATTAAAGATGTGAATAATAAAATTTATTCACAAAAAATATGCAGTACCTACTTTAACAGGCTACATTTATCTTACCCGTATTCCACATGTTTAGAGCTTCTCTGGATAATGACGGAGGATTAGCATATTTTTGAGACATTTTGTGATCTTTTGCATATGTTACCGTTAAAGTGTGAAATCAGTTAGTTTATAAAATAACTAGTTAGTATATAGATTAACCACGGAGACCAGTTAAAGTGTGTAATTTCTTGCATTATACGCTTTAACTAGTTATTACATAAAATAACGAGAGGCCAGCCGTGAAAGTGTATAATAATATTGGGTTCAGGTATGAATGGGATTTCATCCGGGAGATCTCGAGGTTGAGGTTCATTTCAGTTCAAAAGGGATCTTCTCATATCTTTTCCTTTACATAGGTAATATAGCCATGATTCAATGCTGAGTAACTCAACTGTTATCCACAGTTCCTTCTCTTATCCTCAGTGGCCTCAACATGGCAAGTTCCTGAAGTAATCAGCCAGGTAACGTGGATGTGGCAGTTCAGTGTTTGCGAAGAAAGGTTCTTGGATGCCTTGATCCATACCTCCAAACGAATCATCAGTTCGATCGGTGGCGACAGCCCATGCCTTGGGGACGGGCAAGGATTTTTTTCGGTGGCACTGCACCACAAAATGCATCTCGAATAGATGCAAGTGTTTGAGCAATAAAGTTCATTGCAACTCAAAATGCCATCAAAGCAACTCATGCTTTAAATAAGTGATCTCACAAGTTTTGACTTCATACATGTGTTCTACACTTCGATGATTCTACACTTTAACGACTGGTGTTCCGTTATTTTACATAATACCTAGTTATTTCATATATTCCCTAGGGAAAGCATGTACAAAACTTTTAATTATACACTCTAACTGAAACCACTCGTTATTTCATATACTAACTAGTTATTTTATGTACTAACTGAATTTCACACTTTAACGGTAACACATATATTTCCACTTCTTGTTGGATATTTGGGGGATTTTTTTTTTTTCATATAATTCCGGGCTCTAACAATAAGGGCTGTAATATTATTTACATACTGTGTGGTGCAGACACAAAAAAGTACCTTATTAAGTGACACAAAGGAACAAAGAGAAGAGTTTTTCAGCATATATTACGCAAATTAAACGATGTACCTTTAAATGTGGATTCATCTCTACATTTTAGAGTGGAAATTGGATACAAAATCAATTTTGCAGAGAATTGTGAGTTAGGAAGGGAATGAAGGTTAGCATATTTGTTGAGTTCCGTACTTTGTACAAAGCATGCAGACCTTTTCTACTTCGGAAATGCAGAAATAACGAACAGCTGGCTACCGACGCCAACAACAGTTGTGCGGCTACAGAAGGTACCATTGTCAATACAAAATCTAAGTATTCAACTCTTTATACACGGAACTTTAAAAGTTTGTCAATGTTTTCATCGCCTATCGTACTACCACAACTTTATTTTAGCAATTAGCGTTTACCGTTTACACAATGTTACCGTGAATCTCCGGCGTGGGACCTGTGGCGTTTGTTGAAACCTGTGACTCACCCAGAACTGTCGAAAAATAATGGGGGGGGGGGGGGGGGGGGCAGGCTATTTTTCTTAAGTATCTCAAATTTTCGACGAGTGTTGTGCACCTCCGACCTGGGTTTGAATCATGTTTGACCACCAGTTTGGTTCTGTAAAGCTTATCTTTATCGAGTTTCACGCAAAATACCATAATAAGTACGGGAAAATGACCCACTTTCCATGTTAGCACTGTACCCGAGAGCCTGAAAATTTGGATTCTACATTTTACAGTACTCTAGTGAGAAAAAAAAAAAAAAAAAAAAAAACTCGATCACGGAAGTATGTGTGTGCTTGGGGTTCCCCGAGTACCTATCTACCGGGAATTCACAGCAGCACATCTACTATATTAGATATAACTATACAACTCTATGAACTTTACGTTGGTTACAGTTGCGACAAAAAAGTAAGCCATAGCAGTTTCTTACCGCCGTACGTCTGAACTGTGGGGGTTATAGATAATAAAAACCATGAAGAATCCCTTAAACACTGAATAATTTAAATCAATTAAGTATCAATCTCTAGCTCAATCGTGTTCTTTAAATCAAACAACGTTGGATTCCCCAAAAAACTCGCCAAAAAAGATGCCAAGCATAAAGAACCCCGATATTAAAGTTGTGCCAACCAATTGATTGGAACTTTCACACGTTCCTTCTGACCCCCATCACCTACACTTATGTAGGTTGTACTATCCATTCGTTATAGTTAACGGTAAACCGTGCCTATAGGCACCTATTTTTTTCAGTTTTGGGTGATATTCACTTTCATTTTTTCATCCACCTTCATATTTTAGATAATTTTCGCTCTATGATTAATCAATCAATTATTTATCTTCTTCTTCTTAATTATTGTGGCTCATTCGTGATATTTATCCATATATACTTTTATTAATTGGTAATTTTCCGTTATACCGCCCCCACTAGATTTCGAGTTTCATTTCACACCCCTCCCGATGGCTTTAAGGCACCCAAAGCGGCCAAAACGCAATCAAAATCGAGTGGGGGCGGTGTAACGGAAAAGAACCTATTAATTGAACAAAATATGTACTAATCTCTTTTCTAAATTTATTCTTCACTTAATGTCCCATTAATTTTTCACTAATTTGATTCATATTCATTCATTCATTCAGGCCCTTAACGTTTTGGTTTATCATTCTTGGAATAATACACCTATTTTTTCGCGACGGAGGTCGACGACTCCGATCGGCCTTAAAATTTGGCATTATCCGTTTCAACAGGTCTAGATTCCAAACCCGAAACGTCCGTCCGCCGTACGCCGTCCGGGCCGAATTGGGCAGTAGGAATTTTTTTTTTTTTAAATCTGAAATTTTGACAAAATACTTGGTTTACCATCTAGTTGTGCCCGCAAGGTTTTCAGGCCGATCGCCCAAACCCGTGGGGTGCTATGGGGCTAAGATGGGGCTACGGGAGGGGTTTTTTTAAGGCTTTTGGCTATGGGATCGAGTTAGATGTCGTTTTCGAAGTATTTTTGGACGTAGAATCCATTTTTTGGGGTCCCGGAACAATTCGATTTCACTGTTGCGATGTATAGGGCTGTCATTGGGCTACAAATGGGATTTTTGAAGGATCCCAGGAGGTCAAATATTTTTTAAGTAAAAAACAAAAAATTTTGAAAAAAAAACAAAAACATTTCTAACATTTTTTTCATTGACACAGAATTAAATTTCGGCTCAAGTAACTTATATAAAATAATAACAAACCCCTATGTAAAATTTGTAGCGTTTTTACATTCATCTCAAGTTTAATTTACGTTGTTAAATTTAAGCCTTTTGGGTCCAACCGGCCTAAGTGCGAAAATATCAACGATCCCACATTTTTATCCACTAAAGAAGTGTCAATAATTTATAATTATTATGAAGTCAGTGTATTGACGCTTAATGACCTGACGAGGTTCAAAACTTTGTAGTGGCCGGATTTTTTAAAAATTACGGCGATTTACAATTTGGAATGGGGATTTTTTTAAAAATTACGGGAAAACCTGCGGGAAAAGGATTAATATGGAGAAGTCGAACTTGGCCCGTAATGATGGACTCACTCAACAGGCGAGTACCCAACCCAAAATGTCGTCCTTGTAATTTGAATAATTTTTAACAACATGCGACATTCTTGGATCGAAGAACATACTCGCTCGGGTAACCAATTAGCGACAAAACAGCGTAAACAAAAAGTAAACCCCAACTTTAGACCGACGGATAACTCAAGTATTCCGTGAACTATATAAGAACATTTTATGCTAAATAAACCAACTGTTAACTCTTAACCCAAATATCATCTAATGGCTAAATTCAGCTTCCTCAACTATTCTCATCGACTTGCAGGTTTTCAAGATTTGGGAATCCCTGACAGAAAGATAATAGAAATCTTCTTCAGAATGAAATAATTTCAGAAATTACACATGAAGACAAGAACAGAAAAAACATTGCGTTTCGTTGTCAGTCATGAAAGAATGACGATATTCAACCGACAGTGGCGTGCTTGGGCCAAACCCGTCGTGTATGTTTTGACCCGCAAGACTTTAGCGTGTTGCGTTTCGTAGTATTCTCGACAGACGGATCAACGAGCACTTGTAGAAAAATTGGCATCCGACATTTGGTGGAGCTTTTTGGCTGACAGTAAATGTGTTGGTTCGCTTAATATTACAAAGCAGTTGCTACCTACTAAATTTTCATTTACCTGATCTCTTTCTCTTCTTACTTTTTGTTTCATATCAGCAACCTTCAACGTGAGCTCTTTGTGCGTTTCAATTTCTTGTGCTCTATCGTCTAGAACTTTGGCAATTTCGTTGAGCAGTTCAATTTCTGCAAAATTAGAAATTATGGGCAAGGAAGCCCACACTGTTTTCGAATACTCCAAAAATAAATGCATTCAGTTATTTAACCATATAATATTATAATATTACTAACTAAACCATACATGCGTGGGTGGAAAGTTGTTGAGGTTCGGTCAAATAAGAAGATGAATATGCCGACGTTTCTGAAGATTCATTCCTCTATCATCAGGCCCTCATGGGATAAACAGAAGATGATTTATGGTACAAAGTCGTGGTATGATGGGGGACTTACTCTGAATATACAAATTTGTAAAATTTTGGGGACAATACGTTGTAGGCAAATTTGTAAATTAAGATTAAGTTCTCCAACATTCTAGATATATGTATCACAAATCCTTTTCCTGTTTATCCCATGCGGCCCTGATGATAAAGGAATAAATCTTCAGAAATATCAGCATATTGATCGTCTTATTTGAAAGAACCTCAATAAGTTACCTTCGACATTCATTCAAACGTTCAACATCATCAACAACATTTATTCATACTATAAAGTTATACCGATCCCAATAAGTAAATAAATAAGTAAGTACCTAAGTAAAGTGGCTTTCGACAGTAACCGAAATGAGCCCCGGATTTTTTGAAAGGGAATTCAGGTAGTGGCTGAAATGAGCCCCGGTTTGAAAATTTGATTGAAGATTGTATACTTTTGAATGAAGATAATATCGGCTGGGAGGTAAAAGGGCGAATTCGGAGAGAGGAGAAAAAACGAAAAAAAAAACGAAAAAAAAAACCATATCCTAACTCAAACTCATATCCTAACTCAAAATCACAAAATTGGCGGATTCGCCCTTTTACCTCCCAGCCGACGATATTACGATGAATTGTCTAACACAGTCGTATTGCTCGATTAACAGCTGGAGGACCGTTTCTCCTTTTGTTTCTTCTTTTGATTTAATATTCTTGGAACACCTATGTAATCACGACGGAGGTCGAAAATTCTGATCGGCCTCAAAATGAGACATTATCCGTTTCAAGACACGTAGATTCCAGACCCAAAATGTCCGTCCGCCGTCCAGGCTGTTTTGGGCAGTAGGACTTTTTTTTTTAATCTGAAATTTTGACAAAATACTCGGTTTACCATCTGCCCGCATGGTTTTCAGCCCGATCGCCCGAACCCGTGGTGCGTTATGGGGCTACAATGGAGCTACGTGAGGGGTTTTCGAAGGTTTTCAGCTATGAGGTCAAGTTAGGAGTCGTTTTCGAAGTTTTTTTGGCCGTAGAATCCATTTTTTGGAGGTCCCAGAAAGAACCGTAGCCATTATGGGGCTTTCTTGGGGCTGCTAATGGGATTTTTGAAGGATTCCAGGAGGTCAAATAAGGTGGTTTTCCGCATAATTTTGGACGAATAATCCATTTTATTGGGGGTCCTTCATCTGTCCAATGTACAGAAAAAAAATTATTTTATTTTTATTTTTTCAAAAATATTTTCTTAATGACACATAATTAATTGCAGCGAAGGACAGCACTCTCGTATGAAGTCAAGCAATCACTGAAATCCTTAGCATCTAAATGAATCACATTCGTAGAAGTTCGTGAACGAAAAGGACTGAGCAGTCGCCTACCTTGAAAAGACGATTTTTAGCCGAAATATTTCCTACTCCGACGATAAAAATGAAGAATAAATATACTTGTAGTCTCGTTTCAGTTGATTAGACCATCATCAGTGCTAATTTTGGAAACTCCCTGGCTTTCCTAAGTTGTGTGAGGGATATCGGCTACAGTAACGTCAGCATCCAAGAATGGTGGTTTTTAGGTCATTCGTGTGGGAGCTCTTCTTGAGCACCCTTTTTGACAAACTATGGCGGGAGTTTTGATGAATGTGTTTCAGCCGTTCAAAGAATAGGCATTTTTTAACAACAAAACACGTGACCCTTTCATTCCAACGTCTAGACTGTAGTGCATCACTGTCAATCGATGCATCCTGATTTCAGCATGAATCATCCTTCTCTCATCGAGGTGGTAGAGCGTTACCGTGTGCCAATTTTTATAATCATTTGGTTAACTGACTAAGGGAGGGATTAATGGAGGGAGGGGGGTTATGATGAATAGAAAACGTCGCAAATTTTACACAAGGGTTTATTATAGGTTACCTACTTGTGCAGAAATTTAATTCTGCCAATGAAAAAAAAAAAAATGTTAGAAAAAAATTTGTTTTCAAACATTTTTCGGTTTTTACCTGAACAATATTTGACCTCCTGGGATCCTTCACAAATCCAATTTGTATCCCCATGAAAGCCCTATAGATCGCCACAGTGAAATCGGATCGTTCCGGGACTCCAAAAAATGGATTCTACGTCCATAAATACTTCGAAAACGACACCTAAGTCGATCCTCTAGCCAAAAGCGTTAAAAAACCCGCCTGTAGCCCAATTTTAGCCCCATAGCGCCCCACGGGTTTGGGCGATCGGGCTGAAAACAACTAGATGGTAAACCAAGTATTTTGTCAAAATTTCAGATTTAAAAAAAATTCCTACTGCCCAAAACGGCCCGGAGGGCGTACGGCGGACGGACATTTCGGTTTTGGAATCTATAGACCTATAGACCTCTTGAAACGGATAATGTCAAATTTTGAGGCCGATCGGAGTCGTCGACCTCCGTCGCGAAAACATAGGTGAATTATTCAAAGAATAATAAACCAAAATCAAGAGACAGGAAAATGGAAGGACTTGATTGGATGACGCTGATGATCGTTTCCGCGAATTTCGGTTTATTATTCTTGGAATAATACACCACACACACGTAATCGCGACGGAGGTCGAAAATTCAGATAGCCTCAAAATTAGACATTATCTGTTTCAAGAGGTCTAGATTCCAAAAACGAAATGTCCGTCTGCTGTCCGGAAAAATTTGCCGCGTTTTTCAAAATTCTTTCGATCATAAAAAAACATGCCGCAATCAAACAGTTATCACGTGAAGTCTGATGATTAATATTGACATAATAATATTATGTTAATATGGGCATATTATGCCCATAACCACCGAGCCCGGTCCACTCAAATTATGGTGCTTTCTAATTGAAACGAGGGGAGCCAGTTAGTAATAAGTAGGTACTTTGAGTGGTAAAGGTCGAACATTTTGATAAGCCTCAAATGTTGTACGTGTACGTTGAAGTAATCCCCTTTATTGTGTGATAGAAAAAATAACAATAATTGTGCACAGAGGGTTTTCAGGCCGATCGGCGAGCGAAGTTAAGCTTTTACGGTGGTGCTTTTGAAGGGTTTGTAGTTGAGTCGAGTCATGTGACACACACAGAACAGTCAATGTTCCATTTGAAACCGATGACAAGTTAGCTCGGTGAGTGAATTTGTGAAGTTTTCCAACACTAGTGGGAAGAAAGAAAAGCCAGATCAAGTGGCTAAGTTTAAGAAACAGTAAAAATTTACTTGTTTCGTCCAATAAGTCGAATGTGTTAATAGAATCATGTATCTAATTTGTATTGAGCTTGAAAGTTCTGGTAAATCTGAAACTTAGTTGACGTTTCCAATCCTGTTGGAAAACTCATTCAGAAAAGGAAGGGCGCAATCAGGTCATGCTTTAGTATTTTTGAGTGAAGGAAGGTCTAGTAGTTTTTGGAGGGAATCGGCATAAGTTTTAGAAATGTGCCATGGGCAAATAAAATAAGACATTGTTACTGCTATGAAGATATTTTAAAAAAGTGCGTTTGTTTACGACTTTTATGCAAATTTAAAATCAAACTAACATGATTATAATATTTTTAATAATATTAATATTATTCTTTCGTTTTTATACCTGCTCGATTGCTGTGGTGTTGGTTGCTTAGAATGGCTGGCGGTGGATCCATTTTCTGTTGTATAGATGCCTTCCTTTCTGAAACAATAAATGCCATACTTTGGTACGGCAGTTGCCTTCGGAACTCCGCGTTCGTCGGCATGGTCGAGGCGTCGTCACTCCGTCAACTGGCTCAGACATCTGAGCCGTCAATGGATGAGGCATCGATATCGGCGACGGATAGTGGATGGTTTGAGGGAAGGCCGAGGGGGGTTGTGGGATCATAATTAATGTTTCTGAGAGGGGCACGACGATAAAAGGGCCATGTAAAGAGGGTTGAAATGAAGGGCGAGGGGCTGACTTCGCTTACCTCTTATATAGGCCAATAGCGGTTCAGAAGACGTTGTATTGTTGGGCACAGCCGAAGTATATAAGAGAGTTGTGGTTCCTCACACGAAACAGGGTGCTTTCTGCGAGCCCTACAACCCAAATCTCCTCAGAGGAAGCTAGTTCCTCTACCAGGCAGTATCACCCCCCGCTCCATCACCCTATATAGTTATTTATGTTTCTGTCATTTGTTGTGTAGGTCACGTTTCTCAGATTCACACGAAACGTCATCCAAAATCGATCCCCCCTTGCTACAAGTTCTATTTTCTTTTCTTTTTTTATATAAGAAGGTTCATATTTTTTATCTTGAGAACTATTCCATAACAACCGTAGCTACTCGTTAAACCGACTTTAAAATAAAAAAGCTGCTTTGAATTCATGTTGACGTGGAAAAGTGATCTACATGATAGAAATCCAGGCACTCAGTAATACAGAGCATTCCCACCCTAAGGTTATGTTGAGAGCAGTTCATCTTGCCGAAGACAGAATACCATCTGCAGGTTCATCACTGAATACAGGATTTCCTGTTTAAATTCAGGAGACTTTTCTGCTTGAGTCAATCGCCCATGCAGCTTGAATGATTGAAAAATGAATGTTTCTGTTCTTCGTGTGCCCGCTTAACTACCAGTTAGTTCCAGCAAAAGAAAATCTGAGTAGTTCATTTGGTGTTGGTTTCATTAGCGACATCCTAATCGTTCAGTCACTGGCGATCAATCGTCCTTCATCGTTATTGTCTCTTCTCGTAGCCACACAATGATGCTACCAACACAATGGATGAATAGGAAACATTCCTATCAAAGGAACTGCAACATGCGACTAGTAGAAGAGTTCAGTCTTTTTTTTTTCGTCTTTCACTATTATTAACGAGCGGCAGTTTGAAAATGTTGATTGATCGACGTAGGAAGGCAAAATTGACCATGTGCCAAATGAGATGACCCAATAAGTGTCACCCTGGGGTTGTGTAAGTTAAGATTCCCCAAATCGGTACAACTACATCGGTTTAACTACATAACAGTGTGATGCGGAAATAAGAACTTATTATGTTGAAATAATTGAATAATTCAATTATTGATAAAAGTACCTGAGTGGAGTAAGCTGCAATTTTCGAAGTAACTTCGGATAAAGATTCGATTTAAGGTGGTCTAAGACTTGTTCAGCTACTCTGGAACTGTTTTCCAAGAAAACTTATGTTTCAGTGTGAGTAAAATGGAATCGAATTTGTAGTATTTTAGCCCGTACCGCAGAATGGTCCGTTCATTTTTTTTTTTTTTTTAATTCCACCGAAAATTTGTCTTTGTTTATCACGTTCATCTCGTGGAACAAGTCTAACTGGTCAGTAATGCCGTTTCCAGCGTAACAGACGCTACCTTAGACGCCCACGTGGGTATAACAGATGAGCAACAAGTTGGGAAGCTGCTGCGCTGGTCTGATGTGCTTCATAAGGGCGCGGGGATGGAGGATCGTAGCTCGATGTATCGCTACTTTTATCTCGATAGTTCGTCCCACCCTCCCCCACCCAACCCTCCGCCCGCCCACCCACAGGCAAAACGCCAGTTCACAGTGCCTTTGCCAAACTACCCGTGGGTTCTCCCAGCCGCGACCGCCACGAACCGCCTCCCTCCGACACCCCCCCCCCCCCCATCACCGTCCTACGCTGACTGAGAACTTCTGCTCTTCGACTTTGCTTTCAGTCACTCACGATCCGTCCAGCAGTTAAGCCGGCCGGTACACAGCCCTCGGGTGTTTGATCTCTTGTTTACGCTTACGTATACGATCGTACCGAATCAAATTGCCAGACGAATTTTTTTATACTACAGTTTCACTGTCATGTGGAGAGCCTTCGTTTTACTTATTTTGGCCTCGTTAATTTTCAAAGGTAAGATCAACCCTAATACATTTTCTCTATAATCAACCTTTTATTATAAGAACGTCCATCAAAGTTTTGTTTACAAAATCGCACATAATATTATTTTTCACAGGCGCATATTCATTTTCATGAATTTTATCATCATAACCACAGCGGCGCTTTGAACCAATGTATGTGCACATCAATGCATCGTAGTAAAATCCGTCACAATCTTTGACCTTTCATTCCTGCATTTCTTTTCCGTTACCTGCGCAGTTAGAAAATCTAAAAAAGGTCTTCTGGACGGTTTGTAGACCATTAAAATCCAAATTAGGCGACTTCTTGTACGTAGCACTTTACTTGCTTGCATATTGAGATGATTACGGGAGTTTTTCTAAGTCCATCCTGAAGAAAGAGGTTGGTCTCGCAATTTTTCGGGAAGCCACAATCTTGTGAATTTGGCTCCTAGAGTTTACGAATTTTTATACGAAAAGGTCACTAAAATAAGATGAATTTTGATTATTGCTGTGGGCAAGAACAGTTTTTTCTCTTTTCTAACAGTTTTTCTAACAGACAATTCCTTTCAAATCAATACATCGTCACTTGCACTTTCATCTTCTTTATCTTAAACAATTCGTTTTATCTTCTACTTTCTTGCTGTATCAAAACCTTGGAGTTGTTCATCATATTCTCGTAATTTGGAGTAAACAAACTTGTTTTTTTTGGGGGGGGGGGGGTTAATAAGAATTTTCTGCCTTTGCGGGGACACCATCGTAGTAAAGAATATTGTCAGGGATGATTAACTCATCCCTAACAATTTTTTCTCTTAAGTAGTGCATTTTGGATGATTAACAAAAGAGTACTAAGTACTCTTTTGTTCATAATCCAAAACTATAAGTCTTGTAGTGGCCATAAAAAGTCATTTTAAATGAAATCATGGTATGGACTATGTATTAAATACATAAAAATAAAAAATTTTTATTTGCCGAATTGGAAATGGACATTTGTCGGGTAACAAACCAGATAAAAGAAAGATTTTGCCTGCTTGACTTTTCCATTAACAAGAACAGGGTTTTACTTCGCTCTCTCCAATCTCGTGAAGTACATACCTACTCGTACTTCTCATAACTTGGCGATCGTTAGTACCTTCAGTGTATTATTGGGGTCATTTCAGAAACACTTTGATAACCATGCTGCCAAGACTTGGCAGAATACTTAGTATTCTTCACGTTTAGGGCAAGAACCGTTCATTCCCCGGAAGGCGTGGTGAAACTGTTTTCCTCTGCATCAACAATCCTCGACAAGCAACAATTCCGAGAAAAATCAATTCCAGTAGTAATTTTCCTATGAATACGAGTCCAGAAATGCAATGGATAAGAACTGTTCCCCTCCCCCAGCCATTTGGTCTTTTAAATTCGGGAAATAGAAGTGATTAGTCGTAGATTTGGCCCTATGTGATTGGTCGCAGGTCAATTTTGTGACTGGTTTGTAATTTAGCGTTTAGTAGGGGAAAACCACCAGAATGGTAGTATGAATGTTGCAATTACTCGTAGTTTCTGTGGTTAGTCGTACTTTCTTGCATTTGGAAGTCGATTTTTCTCCCACTAATCTGAAGTGTTCTCCAACCAATCGCAGACTAGCCGCCATTTTTTCACTTCTACAACCAATCTAAGAGATTTTAGCAAGGAACATGCATTAGCCGTGACCTGACTGCCCAAAAACGTGAATGCATTAATTCACCTGACAAATTTTGTCACGAAATGCATGTAAATGCACTACGCTGGAGGTTATATATGTGTTATATATAGGTTATGTACATATACGGCCTATGTATAGGATCCCACACCCTGTATATGGGATCCCATATCCTCATCGTAGCTCAATCGAGACCACGGCCAATGGGCCCCGGAACCGACTGTCGAATAATACTTTTTTCTGAAAGAACTTCATAATTTGAAGGCATAGCAGTGAGTTTTGGGCTCCTACGGTGTAATACAAATTTCCAGGGCACTGTCGAAAATTTCAACTTTGAATCTGGAGGGAAAAGTGGCGCCACTCTCTCATTGGCTGCTCACGGCCGCCATTTCCGCCGTCACCTCCGGCAGATGCCCGTCGGTCCCTTCTTATGCTAGCGCACTCTGGCGGATTAGTTATAGTGCCACCGCGGGAAAATTCAAAACGCCAAATATTCACTAGTGATTTCCTCTGCTCAGACACCTAATTTCTCAGTGCTAACTGTACTGAGTACTTTGTTCATTACTAGTTCAACTATGTTCGGCCGAATTTTCCCATTTCTCTGACCTAGTTCCGTGGCCCAATGTAGTGGTTGACGTAGGGGGTTCGAGTCCTTCAGCAGGCTAGAATAATAATTATTCTAGAAATTATTTCGGTCCGTCCTCAGGTCCCGGAACGAGGTATAAAGTATAAGTCCGGTTCCAGATGGGGTTAACTCCGCCCCTTGTGACAACCGCAAATGGTTAACACAATAAAATTTACTCTACTTTACCGTGTGTTCATAGACTGTGATCTTATGTCGTTAAGCATGGAATTTGACATTGTTTGACGTGTGCGTGTTTGCTCCGAAAAACCAACGGACAATTTGTTTCAAGTAAACTCGGTATTTCTTCTTGCGTGAGGATGACCTATGATTAAACATTGCATAGGTGAACTTCCCTACCAAAGTTAATGTTGGACTTGCAAATCGGACGTGTGAACCTCCTGTCGAGTAAACCTTGGGGTATTGAATATTTACTACCTCCTCCACTCGAGGACGGAAAGTGTTCTGTGTCACATGATAACTAAAATCTTGGTGAATTAACTTTCGGGGTCGCTCTATGTTCGAGTCAATAGGATTTACAAGGGTGAATAATCCTACTTACTTCCCAGTCATACGTTAAATATTTGGGTCAATCCAGGGGACAGATATTGTTTTAGTTCCATCCCGTTTGATTTTGACGAAAATTATGTTCGTTTTAGTGTTCTGAGGTGCCTCTATTAGGTTTGTTCCAGGTCTAACGGCGTCTGTTAACAAAAGTTGACAGCTGTCGACAGCAATCCCAATGCCTTCTGAATCGCTGTTGAGTTCTGTCGAACAGCCCACCTGCTGACCTGGAACGCGATTTGTCAACAAAATTTGTTGAACCAAGTCACGTGAATCACCGTGAAGTAATGCTACAACAATTTAATTACTTCATGGTGATTCACGTGACAGTAAATTTCATATGGAAAACTCCAAGTGATAATTTTTGGTTTATTGTGTTCAGAATAATCAACCTTCTTCGAGAGAGGAGTATCATAAGGGCGGGAATGAGTCATTTAAAGTGTTTGAGGGTATCTACGAGGACTTCGGGAGGACGTGAACTCACTCGTACAACTTGACGCGCCATTTCTGTGCAACATCCGCTCCTGGGCAGAGGGCCCTAAGGGAGCGGAGCTCCACAAAAAAATGAAAAGAGAAGGACAAATAAATGTCCCCGAGCAATCGACAATTAATCCCAGGGATGGGAACTTGAAATAACTCTTGGGCTCCTGAACGAGGGCACACACAAATAGTTATAAAGTTCTTATATTGTTGAAATATTACCTCTCATGCAGGCTACAAAAGAGAGGACAGAACGACTACGTAGCAGTGCTTCACAACATCGGGTTTTAGACGTTTTGACAAGCTTTCCTATTAGGGCGCCCCGGATCATTATTTCGCGGGATTCAAAATCCTAAAAATAAAGTGAGAAGGTTATGAGAGAGGTTTCAACTGGGTAGGGTTATCCTAGTCGACAGCACCCAACCGAACTCATTCGAGCTGTCGGTTTCCGTCCGACAGCAGTTGAACTGCTGTCAACCTACAAATCGACCTGGCATTTTCCCCCAAGAAATTCACACTCGTGGGACCCTTTAGGACACTATCCTAACGTACTGGATGGAAAAAATTGATTGCAGTGATCAGTTTGGTCAGCTGGGAACAGAATCTGATAGAAATCTGATTTCTATCTCAACTTTTTATTGATCGCCTGTCATCACTAGGAAAAAGTCGCATCTTTCTCTAGGATATATCCTCAACCGTTAGAGATAGAGATACATGGTTATACAATTTATACTATACATGGGTCACTTTGGACGATCTGGTACACTGTTGAGACAATTTTACACCAGTTGGGTCAGCTCGAAACAGGTTTTCAACATACTTAACCTGCCTTTTTCTGGGGAATTCACACTCTCGGAACACATTAGGACACTAAGTTGTCTTATGAGACACTCTCTGAACTTATTATTGATCCCGCGTCATCACCGGTTTCAACAGATCATGAAGGAAAAAGCCGCATCTCTCAATTTCTAATGGTTTCAGCTCGAGCGTTGAGGACAGTTTGGACAATGTGGGACATGTTGGGACAGCTCGAAACGGATTTTCATTGTATTTAAGCCGTTTGTTCACCGAGGGATTCATATTCATACTCGCGGGACTTTTTAAGACAATAATTGTCTTAATTATCAAGGGATACTATCCGAACTTTTAACCAGTGCTGCATCGATGGATCAAACGGTTTGATTCAAACCACATCTCTCTATCTTCAATGGTTTAGGCTGGAGAGTTGCAACAACTTACAGACAAACAAACGTCAATCCCATTCCGTGGATGTTGGAAAGTAGGAACCTAAAACCGAATCTTCGGTTTTAGGTTCCTACTTTCCAACATCCAAGGAATGGGATTGACGTTTCAGATATATATATATATAGAATTTCAGATATATTCTTGAATATATCTGAAATTAGCGGGGAATAAAATCGTCTCCCGAGTCTTAGAAATTAGGTAGGTACTTACTCTCGAATCTCTCCCTGAGAGGGGGTCGAAGGCACCTTCCAGTCGCGTGTATAAGGGGGAGGGGCACTCCCACCCTAATTGGTCATTCAGGACTTGAAACCCGATCCACATCCTAAGTTTCATCAAAATATGTCAATGGGAAGTGTTAATTGCGATTTTCCTCATACCCCACCCTCTTAATCCACCCCCCTTTTGGCCGTAAAAACTCGAAACCCCGAGAAGGCACTTCCACACATCAAATCTGACTCAAAATTTGATTATGAAATTTAATTTCATTCAAATCGGACCATCCATAACAGATCTACAAAATTATTTTCGCTAACCTTTAGGCATTGGATGTAACTAATCACACCAGAACTCATAGAAACTCACATTATATTTTTTGCTTGGAAATCCATTTACGTATACAAAAAGTATTACCTATAGAGTAATGTACCTATACAAAAATTTTAAATCTGTTATTACAAAAAAATACATAACCATAAAGGGGGGTCAGGGCAGAGCTTGATCTTCAAAATTTAAATTTTAGAAGGATGGATAAATTTTTTGGAAGTGACGTTTTTCCTCTCAAACTTAACGAAAGAATCAAAACGTGCGTCATAGAAATTGTCGAGTAAACGCTTTGTTTATGTCATACTTATTTGGTATTTTTCATATTCGAGATAGTAGCGAAAACACCACTTAAAATCGAAGAAAAGCCTTATATGTACTAAAAAATTGCAAGAAACGTTGGACGGGATGCGAAAGAAGATGTCTTTCTGATCACTATAGAGGCCAAGTCAATCTGGAATTTTTCTGGTGGTTTTTATTGCGGCCATTCGTAAGTTACGGAAGAGCACATTTTGGTTAAAATTTGAGCTTAACAAAATTCTATACAGCTTCACAGCGATGATCCTAAAATTCCGGACGGTGACTTTTGTATTCATTGAACTGACTCAGAAAAATGGTTGAGATGTAGGCGATTCTTTGAGGGTTGATTTTTTCGTCAAAATCACTCAAAAAAATCGCTTAATTCTCACGAAGCTCCACTCACTAAGAAGAAATTTTGGATCTTGCCTGATCTAGTCATTCTTTTAGAGCATTCTGAACAGGATACCATAACTGAAATACTGATTTGCAAGATTTACTTTTGTCCACCTAAATTGGGTAAATTGGTCACTGTGCGGCCCCCCAAGACCTTCGCCCGATCGCCCGACCTCTCCGCCCCTGGGAATTTTTACTTTTGGTTTATTATTCCTGGAATAATACACCTATGGATGTATTGTGTCGAAAATTCTGATCGGCCTCAAAATTTGACAATATCCATTTCATGACAAAAAACCAAAACCAAAATGGCCGTTCGCCGTCCGAGCCGTTTTGAGCGGTAGGAATTTATTCAAAAATCTGAAATTTTGACGAAATACTCAGTTTACTATCTAGATATGCCTGCAAGGTTATCAGCCCGATCGCCCAAACCCGTGGGGCTCTGTGAGGCTAAAAAGGGGCTTCAGGAGGGGTTTTTGAAGGGTGTCATCTTTGGGATTGAGTTAGGCGTAGTTTTCCAAGTATTTTTTGACTTGAAATTAATTTTTGGGGGGTCCCAAAAACATCCGATTCCATGGGGCTTTTGAAGGATGCCAGGCCGAATGAGGACTCGTTTTCCGTGTAATCTTGATTATTTTTTTTTTTGGGGGTCCTTCATCCGTCCAAACGAATAACATGAAAATTTAAAAAGCAAATTGATTTCACAATTGAAAAATTATTACATTTAATGTAAACACATATATGTGTTTACATTAAATGTAATAATTAAGTTTTCTAGGCTCAACTTCAGGCCCATTGTAAATTTACCTTTCATATATAAAAGGTAAATTTACAATGGGCCTGAAGTTGAGCCTAGAATACGAAAGAAATGAACAAGCGTCGGTGAATCCATTTTTGGGGGCCCCAAAACGATCCGATTTCACCGTGGGGATCTATGGGGCTTTCATGGGGCTGTAAATGGGATTTTTGAAGGATCCCAGGAGTTATAATATGGTGTCGATTTCCGAGTAAGTCTGAACGCAAAATCCATTTTTCGAGGTCCCACTTCTGTCCAAACATTGTACAGAAATAAAATTTTTTCTGTGTGAAAAAATAGGTACTTTCTTATTAACACAGAATTAATTTTTGCACAATTAACCTACTTATATAAAAAAAAATTAAAAAAATGTAAAACTTGTAGCGTTTTTAAAATGAATTTCGTTTTTTTCTTTTTCATTGTATTTTTTCCACTTTTTCCGGTTTTTTTTTTTTTTTTTTTTTTAGGAATTCGACTTTTCTGATGAGTTAATTTAATACCAACTTTTCCGACTATTTTTCGTGCAGGAAGCTACTTTTAATTCAAATACGTCTAAACCTATTTACAAACCATTTAAAAGACATGAATACCAGAGTCATGTCAACCAACCTTGGTTTTTTTTTTTTGTCATTAGTGACTTTTAACCCTCTAGATTCGGGTTTCGTCCCACTGTGCAAAATTTAAGCTCTCCACGGGAACTAGGTCATAAGTTGATTGTTGACGAAAAGTAGAAAATCATTGTTTAAGCAACTGTTCGGGTATGTAACTATAGTGCAAAAAATTTTTTTTTGAAGAATCGCCTCATCATAGAAGTAAGTTACGTGCACGGTAAATGTGACGGTCAATATTATCTGCTCACCAATCCTTTGGAAGTTGCATAGGTAAACACGTATGTTTCTTAGCTTGGTATAACCAGAGCATTATGAGTGCAACAGCAGCCAGCTGCTGGTCAGTGAAGCAACGACTTATTTCATGAAAGACAAACGATGCCAGTGACCTGAACTGACGGTTTGAATAGGAATGACCTCTACTGTTACATTATTTCAATTGATCGGGAACTGCGTCTACTTCGTCACCCATGCCATTGTCAAGGATTGTGTCATTAGGAGGAGCTGCATATTTCCGAACGATGCACGCTTGTACATAAGATCCAATGTCAAGATCCCTGGTATATTGCATAAGCTCAATCATGGTTTACTGCCTAAGTCGAAGGTATCACAGGGATAAACCCACAGTCGATGATCATCGATTGTTCAGCAGCAGTATTGTCGGAGAGGAGGTGTCTGTTTGCTATATGAGTTTAGCCTAGTATCAGTGGCTCAATCTGTACTAATTAAACGCTACGATTATGTAAGTCAAGGGCCGACGTGTCCCACCTCCTTTCGCCGATGCCAGATGTATCATCACTGCAGGTTGGCCTTCAGGTCAAGTATAAATAAACGTGCTATACATGACAGAGCTGTATACGCAGAAACGTTCAGAGGCACGAGCAACTCAGCACCTTGAATCATAACCATGCAC
This sequence comes from Pilophorus perplexus, assembly GCA_955831195.1. NCBI lineage: Eukaryota > Metazoa > Arthropoda > Insecta > Hemiptera > Miridae > Pilophorus > Pilophorus perplexus. Next base: position 63,713,663 of record OY037007.1, on the reverse strand, counting down.
GCACCCCGGAGGTACATAAGGGCATACACAAACATATTCGATCACACCTACATTGGTCTCCTAAAGTACCAATTGCTATGAAATAGCATGGCTCCTTGTGAATTATATCAGATAAGTACTGTTGACAAGCTCCTTGAAACATGGGATAATATTGTATTTACGCTTTTATCGGTTTGCAATGATTAAAAGACGCCCCTCTTTTATTCGCTTAAATTTCCTTCAAGTTTGAGAAATCCTGGTTTATATATGAACTTAAAATTGCTACAGCGCACAGCTGGTGGTCAACGCTTGATACTGAATCGGAGGGTTCTAAAATTAGACATCTAGTGATATGCGACTTGCCAGGATATTTATGTTCTCATCAACTCAGATGATTGTTAATAAATATATTATAGATCGTTATAATAAACCATAGGTGTTGACCTTGGGTAGGACCCTGATTGAATTCGTTTTAGTAATTGTGAAGATTAACGTGTGCCTTATTAATCGAACTGTCAACACTTGAATATAGCATGTTTCGATCACGATTACTTACACCTAATATATGTTCTACGTTATTACGTGTTGTGGACCAGAGAACTAACATAATTGAGTTGAAACGAAATTAAACCCTTCAAGTTTCAGTGCCTCTTCAATAGTACGATCACAATCTAGTAAAATACCATTAGCTCGTCCTTATCAGTGAAAATGAAACTTTTGCGAAGGTCGAGCTGAAATGAAATTCGAAAGGTTGGCGGGGCAGCCAGTTAACAAGGAAAATGTGTCGTTTTATCAGACAATAGGTAGAAATGTCAACCGAGGCGTCAAGGGGTGAATTAAGCCATGATACAGACAGCGTAATGTGATAGAATACACTTTGTTGTTCGAAACAAATTTTATCCATCATCCTTAATCATTTCTTTTTTCCACATCTATCTACCAGTGGAATCGCTTGCATTTTTACCCTTTAAAAAACCAATGAAAATAGGATTACGTCAACGCCTCATTTTCTCTCGCGTCAAACCCGTTAACGACAAAACATGACCAAACATAGGGAACCAAATCCCAGAGAAATAATAGTATTAATAAACCACAAGTGTTTATTTTTGCAGGTTCCATCTGTTATTGAAGTAGGTAGTACCTACCTACCTTTGGTAATAATGCAGGTTGCATGTATTTTTAATGTCGTCAATCTCAAAGACTTTCTTCCGGTTCCTCCTACCATCTTAAGGTTCCATGATTTTCCGGTGTTTAAGATTGTTGTGACTTGTATGGTTGACCGGTTTAAACGGACAGTTCAGGGCCGACAAGCAGTTAATTCTCTCAATTACAGTGTATGCTGATCTCGCCTCCAGCACGCCCTGAATAACAGCAGTGCTGCTTGTTAGATGATTAGTGATGCATCCCAACCTAGTGGCCGGAACGACGTTCATTTACCAGGTGAATATTCAAGAGAAGCGAGATACTGTGTGGTGCCGGAGGTGAGGTGGGTCGAATCGTGGTTTCCTCATGCAAGTTATGTTAATCGGCAGGTTGGTGCGCGGCCATTTGGACTCGTTCAGGTCTTCGACGCATCTGAGTTGCGTCTCTCGTTTCTAGCTAGGCCGAGATGAACATTAAATGGTAATCTTGGAAGTAAAATTTCGTACCTTCAATCACCATTTGGGCATTTAAACATTCTAAGACATCATTTTTAATCCTAAATCGTCTCCCCGAAGAAGAAGGTGTGGATGGAATTGAGAATGTATTGTTGACCCAATCCTGGTAAGGCAAGCTGGGTCCAGGAGGTACATACCATTTCCCTAATAAGCCTTTCGTTGAAAAATGAGTTTCTCAAAGATTAAAATGATTTTTTAACTATCAACATGGTAATTTACAAAGCGGGGTACAGTTTTCAAGGTACATTAAAATTACCTTGAAAATTGTATCATCTTCACGTCAATTTTCATAATAATGAATAATCATTTTCTCCGACAATCCTCAGAAAACTGGTGGCAGGTGCCAAAAAAAAAGGGAGATTGCTGAATCACTCCTTGTCAGATTCTGCAATTCTGGAATGAGCCATTTTCATCAATAAAACGAAGTTTTGAGAAGCTTCCCTATCCATATCATGCTGCCCTGGTGCAGCATCTTTTCCTTACACCGAACAATAGCAAAACGTAATAATTATATATAATTATATATCATATTATAATATATTATATATAACAACACAATTTTATATTATTGTATGATTATAGTATAATATTAGTAAGTTAGAACATAATAGGTATGTTTTGTAGTTATCATGCGAGACATGAAATAGACTTTCGATTTGGGTCTAGAAGTGTATGCGGGGTGTTCATCGGGGTTCCTGTCGGACTTGATAAAAGTGGTGCCGAAGTGGGTTTACGGAGTGATCAATAGGTACAACTCGATGAAGTCTGGGAAGAATGAAGAGGATGAACTCGCGAGTTAGAGGCGCGGTCCGTGGACATGGCCCAGAGCTCGATGCCGAGTTCACCAGTGATGATCAAGATCAGAGCCAACCATTTAAGGAAAGCCACCAGGATGGATGCGAAGCTGCGATAGAACCAGTACCTGCGGCCACAGGAATTGACATTGAAACCCTTATTGGGGAAACGAGAAATGGGCAGACAAAAGAAGAGGAAGAAGATTCCGATTACACCAGACACCTAAACCAGGCTGAAAATGGCCACAAGGAAGGTTTTGAAGATGAAGTCAAGCCTGACATTAAGGTTGAAAGATATGTCAAGACGGACCCTGACGATTCTCATGTAAAATGAGAGATATAGACTAAGAACCACGAGACAGTAAGCGAAGACGTCCCTGAATCCCCCGAGGGAGATCTGATAGGAAGTTCAGCGTGAGGGAGCATACGATCAATGAAGATATCCTGTGGAAAAAGCTGTCCCTACACCGAAAAGACCTGAGAAGAGAAGCGACTGTGAAATGATCATGATATGCGGCTTGCCTCCTTGCGGGAAAATTATTGGGGCACCAAACTCGCGGCTGAACATTCTAACTATAACTTCAACATCTCGGGAACAAATACTCACATCGACCGAATAAAAGATATGGGTCTGCTTAGGAAGACGAGCTACTCCAGGCGATGGGACGCCCCCATTGAGAGGTGCTCTATCAAGCGAGACGCTAGTCAGCGATGCCAAGCTAGAGACGCGGCGCCTATACGATATATAGGTATATATACAGTCAATATACTGTATACAGTCAAGAAGATCGGGACAACTTCCGCCACCTCCAGAGACCACCCCGTTGATCCGAAAAACGTTTCTCCTGTATTCGGTGATCGGCAAGTGCCCTGCCCAGAAATATACCAAATTTGAAGGGTTGGACACCTTTCATAATCAAAATCTAGGGTGTTCAAAATGCATGATTTGGCACTTTCTTCATTTTTTTTTTTTTCTTCTTTTTTTTTGGTTTATTATTCTTGGAATAATCCACCTGTTTTCGCGACGGAGGTCGACGATTCCGATCGGCCTCAAAATTTGACATTATCCGTTTCAAGAGGTCTAGATTCCAAAACCGAAATGTCCGTTCGCCGTACGCCGTCCGCCGTTTTGGGCAGTAGGATTTTTTTTTTTTTTTAATCTGAAATTTTGACAAAATACTCGGTTTACCATCTAGTTCTGCCCGCAAGGTTTTCAGTCCGATCGCCCAAACCCGTGGGGTGCTATGGGGCTAAAATTGGGCTACGGGAGGTTTTTTTTTGAAGGCTTTTGGCTATGGGATCGAGTTAGGTGTCGTTTTCGAAGTATTTTTGGACGTAGAATCCAAACTACGTAGGTGGTGGCTCAACTTGGGGTCAGAAAGAACACGCAAAAGTTAGAGTGAAGAGTTTCAACCAATTGGTTGGCACAAGTTTGATATCAAGGCTTTTATGCTTGGCATCTTTTTAACCCCAGAGGGGTATTTTTTGGGGTTCAATCTACGGTTGAAGACTGGCGACTTCCCTGTAGCTGGGGGAAGGAAGGAATTCATAAAAATATTATTCAATCATTACAAACCAATTATTATCACACTTCATATTGGAAATATTCATGTCTCGAAACCTTTTCCAAAAGAGAGAATTCGTTTCAAACGTTAAAGCATAAGGTACCCCTATATTGGAAATCCCTAGAGACGACAGAGAACACGAGTTTTTATCGGATCGTTTATTGTGATTGAAGACATGAAACAGCCCCTCCACATTCTACGTTTCATCGATCAAATGTATTGGGCCGGATCAGGCAATAATGCCGTAAATAATAACAACACTGTTACCACCTTACATGCTATGGGTGTAGTGCACGTCAAGCACTAGTCGTATACAACATCGTATCAACATCCCTAACCTACTACAACTGCTCCACATATTTCTGTCCCTTGGTACAACCATATCGTTTTCGGCTATGGGGTCGAGGTGAGTATCGTTTTCCGAGTAACTTCGGGCGTTGAATCTATTTTACTGGGTCCCACTTCTGCCCGAACCATGTAAAGGAATACTGGGTTTTACATTGAATTTTATTCTATTATTATTGAGGTTGGACTTTTCAAATTTGATTTCACTGGCACTTTGACAGGGGGGGCCTTGCTTCGCTCGGCCAATCATTTTATCAGCCAGGGGAGTTGATGTTGATGGAGCAGTTGACCTTGCTGTACTAGGGGTGTGAACGTTCCTTGCTTCGCTCGGCCGATCATTTTATCAACCAGGGGGGGGGGGGGGGGGTGTTGAAGGAGCAGTTAACCTTGATGTAGGGGTTTGAACGCGTCCATCGATGCTACTCACCCCACTAGGGGGGGTCTGGGTGCGTAGGCGAGCAAAGCGAGCCGGTGCATCTAGTAGAACCTAATCAACTCACCAGTAGTACCAGTAGTACCACGTCACTCTGGGCTCAAGATGAGCTTATCATCTCAAAACCAATTCCCACGCACAATTTGTTCATTTTTAACATTTAAAAATTGCGATGACGCCTCTGTCAATGGTCTAATTAACCAATTAATTTGTTTATTGTTAATAAACAATTTAGACAATTGGCAGAGGCATCATCGTTCTCCCTAATCTTCATAGATAATTAATTTATACCAAAGAATAATACACCCTTATGAAACATTTACAGCGTTTAGGCCCATTATTTTTTTAAACCAACATGCATTGCGTGATCAAAGGCTACGCACCGGGAAGGGAATCCGGAATTTTCGTTACATCGAAAAACAATTTTATTTCATTTAAAAAAGAGCGATAATATTTTTATTACTTGTTATTTTTAATTGAAGTAAGTTGGTTATTTTGATGGTTCTTGGAATAATACACCTATGTTTTCGCGACGGAGGGCGACGACTCCGATCGGCCTCAAAATTTGACATGATCCGTTTCAAGAGGTCTAGATTCCAAAACCGAAATGTCCGTTTTGGGCAGTAGGAATTTTTTTTAAATCTGAAATTTTGACGAAATTCTCGGTTTACCATCTAGTAGTGCCCGCAAGGTTTTCAGCCCGATCGCCAAAACCCGTGGGGCGCTATGGGGCTATAATGGGGCAACGGGAGGGTTTTTTGAAGGCTTTTTTGGCTATGGGATCGAGTTAGGTGTCGTTTTCGGAGTATTTTTGGACGTAGAATCCATTTTTTGGGGTCCCGGAGCGATCCGATTTCACTGGGGCGATCTTTAGGGCTTTCATGGGGCTAAAAATGGGATTTTTGAAGGATCCCAGGAGGTCAAATATTTTTCAAGTAGGTAAAAAACAAAAAAAATCTGTTCGAAAAAAAAAATCCACAAGAGGAAGGTGGCGCCCAGAATGGCATAAGACGCCAGACAGCAGGGTTTGGGCCATCGGTTTCTTGTTCATGTTTTTTTTTTTTTCTGTTTTGGGGTTTTGTTTTTGTTTGTTTTGGCTTGTTACCTTGGATTTGAATAAAGGTTGTCAAGTCTAAAAAAAAAAAAAAAATATCAAAGAATAATAAACCCTAGTGTAAAATTTGCAGCGTTTTTCCTATGTTATAGGGTGGTTTCGTTGGAAGGGGCGGTTTAGCGTGGCGTGGCGCGGCTCGCTCGTGAATGGCCAGCTATGGAGTCAATTTACCATATTGTTATAATTACCATGTTACCGTAAATAATATAATTATAGTCAAATGTATCATAGATATTATAGTGAAATTTAAACAACCTCACGTGAAGCTGAAACAAAAACCTTGTATGTATTCTGTAAGGTGGTTACTCCCATACCTGTGCACAATTGAATCAGGAGTCACTCCCAGCAGAGGAGTTAACACCTTCGTAAGTGGTCTTACGTCGTAATTGATACGAAAGGGCACTTGCCCAACACTCCACTTCGTGGAGAAAATGAAAATAAATCGAAACTTGATCGTCAGATCGTAATAAAATAATCTAAAAACCTTTTTCGCCCACTTCAGGCGGAAATGAAAGGAAATGGGGGGAAAAAATGAAAAAGAACAATTAATGGTCGAAAAGAAAATTAGGTTTTATTCAATTAAGATAAAACCTCTTGGCAAAAATAAAAGGGACTATCCAGATGGCAAAATCGTGAAGAGAAAAAGAAACGAAGAAAAATAATAATCAACAAAAAGGTAAGCTCTCACCGATCACCACGAGGTAAAATTCTGGCGTTGGCCATCGGGATACCGGGTGGACGTGAGATGATGAGAATAATAGTTTTGACTGTTCGCTAAGAAAGCTCGATTGAGAAGAAGGCTTAATTTAACTAATATTACATAATTTAATTACATAATTAATTACATAACTCACACTGTCCCGCTCTCCCCGTATTTTCCGCATTCTCCGTTGAAAGGGGGGGGGGGAATCACCCGGGGTTCGCCGGTCCTAAGGCGAAACCCGTGACGGTGACGTCACAATTCTCAAATAAAGTGTAAACGCCACAAACGTACAGCGTACGTTAACATGAGAGCTAACATCAGCTAATGTCATGAAAAAGGTACCAACATGCGTTTCCACCACTCCGCTGACCTCTTGCTCTCTCACCCTTCAATTCACCGTTTGACAAATGTTAGGGCAGATAACAAGAACGGTAAATGTTCATTTGGGGAGAATGCTGGGCGCTTCCCACTATATCTGCCACCTTTTTGTCACTGCGTTTCCATTCACAACACTGAGCCGAAGAACGAATAATCACGAACCCTCCCCTGAGCAATCTGAATGACAGATTGTGGGCACTGATGAACTTCTGTACACACCGCCTAGAATGCCAAGTATGCGTATTGCGATTATGCGTAGGTTGTTGGGGGATATATTGTACACTAAGTAGTCATTTCGAATAAATCGCTTATTCAAACAGTTACTGTCTCTCCCTCAATATCTACGTGTTCTATTTCTATGTTCTCTCACCACGATCGTTATGGGAAAACGGAGATGCTCTTTCTGTTCAGAATGAAAAAATACTTCAGTATTCCGTAGACGCGTGACCTCTTCGTTTCCTGCTTCAAGTAAGCATATTCGATGGACGGAGGTTTGACCGATTACAGATATTCAAAGTTGAGAGAGACCGGCCACCACCGAATGGAACGTCAGATTATTACGTACGTGATATTTGCCCCACTTGCAGTCTCCCTATCGCACTCCCCTGCATGAAAATTGCGAGTCGCTTCAACGTTCAAGAATTTATCTCTCCAAGAAATCTGCCAGCCCAGCGTCTGTACTGTGGGATTTGGATTGCCACAGATATCGGCTATCACTCAATATGCTTCATCTCTTGAAAATACTCACTCAGGTTTCGACTACCTATCAATGCACAACAGATAACTCGCGGCAACGATCATATGGATCAGCAGAACCCTTATTTTCCTTCTTCTTTGTCGCCTTCTTTCAATCTCCTATTAATACCTACTAAGCCTCGTATACGGCGTAGTTGAAAAAAATATCAATAAAACAAACATTAACCTAGTGAGCTCAATTTTAATATTAACTTCCGACAAACATATCCCACTCCCATTACCAGAAACTTTTCAGTCAAATTAAGATCCCCACCACTGTGTTTGAACCGCCCAGTCGAGAACCAAAACCCTAACTCAAAAGACTGCGCATAGTTTTTATCCTTCAAGTCATCTTGAAGGATAATCTTCCTACTCGTCCATAAAAACTGCCTTTCTAACTAGCCAAGCTTAGTAAAACTACAATATTTATTGTTGGTATATACCTAGTAGTGCTGTTCGACCGATTTCTTATCAATCCTTTGAACGAAAAAAAGGATTTCCCGCCTTTCACTTTGTCTCATTCACTTGGGAAGATGAATTCAATATTATTATTTCATCGTTTTTCCGGACGGGACACACACATAATATCTGAAGAACTTACGAAAACAACTTCAATTTACCCAAGTGCCTCAGAACGTTTTAGCGTGTAGATTGTAATCTAGTGTAATTCTGGAAAGAGGTAGGAAATTAAAATGGGGAGGGTGTCGAAAGCTTTCATAATATTATCAGATTTTATAAGATATTATAATTGCTACGTGCGTGCTTCTCGCCAGTTAGTGAAATATCACAGATTGAGACGATCGCATGCTTATTAAATGAAAAGTCGGTTCGATATTAAGCTTTTGTTGGAAATGCTGATTCATTTAACTGAAGCGAAGCAATTAGATACTTCCCCAGATTTATTTGTTAGTATCAGCGCCAAAGCATTTAATATAAATGAGTTCATTATACTTTCATGTTCATGTGCTGAATTCTTGTGGTAGTGACAAGTTTCCCCGAACTCGGTCATGAGCTCCAAGTTTATGAAAGTAACTGTGAGACATCTTCCGACAAGTGCTGTTCGTTTGTGCCTTGAATTTCCGAAACCATCTTTCCATTTGTGTAGAAATAATTCAATTCCCAAGTTCATCAGCATTTTGATTTACGTTGAATCCATATCATAGCCTGTATCTGCCTGCATTGTTCTTTACTCGAAATTAATTAAACAATTCTTGCATTTAATGCATTGTTTGAGGAAGCAAAGTCCCAAACTTGGCCGTTTTTATTTATGACGTCCTTTTCCGCCTATTTTGCATGTACTGATTGGATTGTGGAATTTCTAAAGCCTTCTCCAGTGGACGCATTGATCTGTTTTGCCGTGAATGCGGGCCCTAGCGTGTGGTTTTCAAAGGAAGACGAACTTGGCTGGTACCCACTGACGTTGACACGCTCAAAAACCGGATTGACATCAGAATAGGAGTTAAGTAGGTTACAATTATGACTATCGATCGTATTAGGCTTGTCAGTCATCAGTCAAATCGGCGGAAGCGAAGATGGAAGTCATTTATTGCCTAGCGTCGTGTCACTATGCTTTTGCGGCCGTCTCTATATATTGCAGTTACTTTTTTTCAGTGTCAACCAAACCATCAACGAAAATTGTGTGGGAATTATACTGAAAAGGTTCGCTCTGTGCTGTGCGGCTAAAAAGCGGTTCCGGGAGGGGCTGTTGAACTATTTTTGAACATAGAACGTTTAGTAGCTGAATATTATAATTTTTTGCATTGGTTATGTTAGCCTGATAAATGTACCCACGAGAGGAAATAGCTGTCTAGACCATATCATCGTCAAGTCCTCACACGATGTCTTTGCAACCTCAAAATCTGCTATTTCAAGATTTAGTATTACGGATCACTATCCAGTAGCGTTTTCAATATCATCCTCGGGGATATCTAAAAAAGGTGTAGCAGAAGAATGTACCGTTAAAAAACTAAATAAGGAAAAATTAAATTAATTATTGAACCTAGTTGATTGGAGTCCAGTCTATACATCGGCTGATATTAATCAGGCATATGCAATTTTTCAATCAATTCTGAACAGCTCCATTGAATTATGCACTTTTGTATTTAAACCAAGTAATCACAAATCTCGTAAGCTTAAGCCCTGGACTAACGCTGCTCTAGTGAACTCAATCAATCGACGCGATTCGCTGGCCCGATTACCTTAGAGGAATCCGCAGAATGCACAACTTCGTAACCAGTACGTGAGGTATAGAATTATACTGCGAGCACTTCTCTTTAAAACAAAGAACGAATACTTCCGTCATAAAATCACCTTGTCAGATACTATCTCGAAAGTATGGAAAACTGTAAACATCGCATTAGGCCGTAATAGTGACGGAGTGACCGAAATTAAAAAATTAATTTGTGAAGGGGAACATCTCACCGATATTAGTGATAACGCAAATCGATTAAATGCATTTTTCACAACTATCGGAAGTCAATTAAATTCTGAATTCAAAAGCTATGAACCGAGCAAAGATTTGCCGAGCCATGTGGGATCAACAATGAGCCTGAACTCTGCCTCGGAAGAAGAAGTATACAAAACGATATTATCAATCAAAGGAGGAACAGGTCCGGGGTGGGATGGAATCTCATCGGATCTAATAAAAAACGTGGCCATCTCAATAACTTCAACACTAACCCATGTAATTAACCTCAGCCTACTAAATGGAAAATTCCCAGATGCTCTTAAAATCGCGTTAGTGCGGCCCCTATTTAAAAAACGCTGCAAATTTTACACAAGGGTTTATTATTCTGTGATATAGGGTACTTGTACAGACATTTAATTCTGTCAATAAAAAAAAATTTAAAAAATTTTTTTTTGGATTTTTATATTTCAAAAAAAATTTTTTGGGGGGATTTTTTTTTTCAAAAATGTGTTTTTTCAAAAATTCTTTAATTTTTACTCGAAAAATATTTAACTTCTTGGGATCCTTCAAAAATCCCATTTTTAGCCCCATGAAAGCCCTATAGAACGCCACAGTGAAATCGGATCGTTCCGGGACCCCCAAAAATGGATTCTACGTCCAAAAATACTTCGAAAACGACACCTAACTCGATCCCATAGCTAAAAGCCTTCAAAACACCCCTCCTGTAGCCCCATTTTAGCCCCATAGCGCCCCACGGGTTTGGGCGATCGGACTGAAAACCTTGCGGGCACAACTAGATGGTAATCCAAGTATTTTGCCAAAATTTCAGATTTTTAAAAAAATTCCTACTGCCCAAAACGGCCTGGACGGCGGACGGCGTACGGCGGACGGACATTTCGGATTTTGAATGTAGACCTCTTGAAACGGATAATGTCAAATTTTGAGGCCGATCGGAGTCGTCGACCCGCGTCGCGAAAACATAGGTGTATTATTCCAAGAATAATAAACCAAAAGGAATAAAAACTGATGGGAACAATTACCGACCTATTTCATTACTGTCAAATTTCGCCAAAATTTTCGAGAAATAGTAAAAGCTCAACTGAATAACTAACTGGAAAAAAAAATCTATTAGCTGCTTCACAATACGGATTCCGAAAAAATCGGAGTACACAAGATGCCCTAGTGGAAGAGTAACAGCAGATATCTCAGAATCAATGAACAACAATCTCAAAATAATGGGAGTTTTCATAGATCTCTCCAAGGCATTTGACTCCATAGAAATATCAAGGCTTATGCTAAAATTGGAAAGACTTGGACTTGATGGGATGGCCTTAAGATGGTTCGGATCGTACCTCTCGAACAGAAAACAGTTTGTACAAATTCAGACGACTAAAAGCACTGAAGAAATAATTAGTTATGGAGTAGGGATCAAGGTAGGGATCGGACATCGATGATCGATGTTATCGATCATCGATGTTTTAGGTCCGATGTTCGATGTTCAACATCGATGTTTATCGAACATCGATGGTGACCCTACCGATGTTATCGAAACATCGTTGTTTCAGCCTTGCAACATCGATTGAATTGGCAGAAGAAATTTATGAACTTTCTTCCTCAAAATTATAATAATTATAAACAATTATTGTTTTAATTATGTTTAACAAGATTATTTTCCCCAGCAATCGTTTCTATGTTTTAAAAGAAGTGGATAATCATAGGTAAAATTCAAACCTTGAGAGAAAAACAGCCATTGTCAAATGTGCCCCCCACTCCCCTACAATTTCTAGTAGGTATTTTCTATTTCAGTTGCAATTGTTTCTATGATTTAAAAGGAGGGAGTAAGAAAACAATTCTACATAAACTGTACAACTTATAGTCTTTTTCTAATGTTGAAAAAAAAAAAAAATCGAAATCAATAAATTTGCAACCAACATCGATGTTTAGAGGTTTGAAACATCGATGTTTTCCGACATCGATGTTCAAGTCAACGATGTTTTACAACATCGATGTTTTGCTCGCGATGTTGACATCGATGCCAATGTTGTAGCGTCGATGTCCGATCCCTACCTCAAGGATCAGTACTAGGCCCTATTTTATTTCTTGTATTCGTTAATGATCTGTTTGCTCTGGATGTCTCAGGCAAATTCGTTGCCTTTGCCGATGACATGGCCATTTTATTGAAAGGAAACTCATGGGAAGAAGTCCATTCAGAGGCGGAACGTCGTTCCGGGAACGAGTTATGGGGAAAGTCCTGAAATGGTTTCACTTGAATGGTCTAACCGTGAACATAACTAAAACAAAGTACATCACGTTTTCTATCAATAAGACTGGTCAGCCAGACTTTTCGAAATTAGTAATTCACAAAGATCAGTGCGCGCAAAAAACAGCATACTCCTGTGGAACATTAGAAAAAGTTGGAAGCCTAAAATATCTTGGGCTTACACTGGATCAACATCTAAAGTGTCATGAACACATTCAGAACTTGGAGAGGAGAATTAAAAAATGTTACCATTTCTTCATCATCCTAAGAAATTTTTTATCCAGGGATAATCTCCGCATGATGTACAATGCGTATGTTTACAGTATTCTAATTTATGGCATAATAATTAGGGGTGGTGCCTACTCAAGCAATTTTCGTTGCATTGAGGTGGCAATTAACACTGTGCTACGGATAGCAACCAAATCCGATCAGCGCACAACTATAGAAACTTTGTATTTCAAGCTCAATGTCCTACCACCTAGGGCAACTTATGTTTATAGACTAGTAAATTACGTTTTCACATCTCGGGACACGTTTAGCCAGCATGAGGTGATAAAAAGTACAAGGACTAGTCACACAAACATTTTGCGAATTCCTCATCCAAAAGCTGACTTCTTCACTCGGCAGTTACCCTGGCTTGCGCCTGCGCTATTTGAAACCCTGCCTTTCTCTTTAAGGACCGCGAGGTCAACGGCAATTTTCAAAAAAGAAGCCCTACTTTATTTTAAGAATTTAGAAAATATACAAATTATATTTTAAGTCGCTATAAATTGTAATTTTAAATGGTCTGTAATATTATATAGCTACTAAGGGAATGACAGGCCTGTACAGGTCAGAGACCTATAGGCCAAATCAAGTAAAATTAGTTCCTATGTATACAAATCATGACTCTCATCCTTATTGTGAAATTGTTTTTGTTTTATGAATAAATAAATAAAATCCATTTATGGGGCATTTGAAGAGTCGAATAAGTTGTCGTTTTGTAATAATTTAGGACGTAGAATCCATTTTTAGAATCCATATATTCAATTGTTTCTGTTCTCTGAACTGAACGATTTAAATCGAACAATTTCTCAACATAAATGCTACGACAGTTGTCTGTAGGTAGTAATAATTATTCTAGGAGAATCACATGACGAATTTTCTACAGTGAAAGCGAACGGGAGGGAACTCAGAAATGGGTCTATCATAACAAATGTCTCTTACCGGAGTGTTGAACATTTTTTCGGGAGTTCAGAAGAGATGTATTGCCCTAAATGGGTAACAATTCATGGGGGGATGGGGTTCGCATCTCCGGGTTAGCACTAAATCATTTTGCTTCAAAGGGAATGCTGAATGGAAATAAGAAATGGCAAAGCCGGATTGGATTTGATACTCCCTTTTTAAACAGTCGTACAATCCCATTATAAAGAGTTCAGGTAAAGCGATTTCATTTCCTCTCATTTTTTTTCTTACAAATCACAACAAAGAAATCATCGCTAAACATTTAATAACAAATTTTGATTCTGCTTACTAGGCATTTTCTGCTTACTACCGTTTGTTACCTACAAGTTGTAATGGTCTTTGGTCGACTCAAAGCTCAGTTGAAGACAGATTAGGGTTATATAATATAACCCTATAGGGTTATATAATATAACCATTGCAATCATATAATTATTTTTATATTGGACAAACACGTTCTACACGCTTGCAACGTAAGTAAGTATTTCTGAATAAGAAGGAAATTTGAATTGTTGATATTGATGTGGCTTCAACCTTCCGTTCTAGCGAGTAAGATTAATTTTTCGTTTTCCCACTTCTTGTGAAGAGGTTTAATTTCGCTGTTGATTCTTGAGCTTTAATTGCCTTCGCCCACATCATTTCGTATTTTCATCCCTTGCTCATTCGTTTATTCATTACAATCTCATCTTTTGCTTTATATGTTGAACTTCTACGAGTCTTGTTTTGTATCTTTTCAAGTGCTCGTACGTCCGCTGACTATGTTCTCAGGATTGAAATAGCGTTCAAGTGCCCAGGGTGAAAATATCTTATCTGGTGCAACGGATCTGCTGTAGTGTTATAGATAAGTGGCGATCCCACTACCGCATAAAACACATATGTAGCTCTGAACGTGAATGTTTCAGACTGGCACATTATCCTTAAAAGCGTTTTGACAGGCCGAATAGGTACAACATCAATTTCCGCGCCACTCATACCTAATGATGTCGATTACACATTGACAATTGAAAACGGGACAACAGAACTCACATGTGCAATTACTGTTCGGCATGTCGGTGCATGCGCGTGTACGGGGCGGATTCATTATGTTCATTGCAATTGAGGTTTAAAATCCAATAATATCTTGTGTAATGCCGGAGGGGAGGGGGATTTGACATACTTATACATACGTGATAAGACCACTCTCCTGATTATCTGTCCGTCGCATTTTCCTTCCATTATTACGCGTCCAATTGGAATCTGTGGGTTTTGGTTATGCTGTAGTTTTGAGGGAGACAGCAGAATGTATTAAAAATAAGTTTTCAAATTATTTATCAACAGAATGCATCTATCGTTAGTCATTCGCAAATCAAAATAAATTGTGCCTTTGTTCATACCAGCACTCCTGTTGAAGGGAAAGAATGACCCACCCATGTTTGCAATTTTCGTTCCGGGTTTGCTGAAAAAAGCTGCTATATTCATCGTAGAACTTCTTACTGTCCATATTGAGGTTTGTCTAAACTTTTTTACCGCTCTTTTCCCCAGAGGGGCAGATATTGATATGACCGTTTGAGAATGTAACTCTTGTGAACTGTTCACAAGTTACTTCCTACGATGAAGAAACTATGAAACTACACGGTACAACTCAAACTAGGTGGAATCGCTATCGCTACCTACTGTAGGTTTTCCTGGGTTAATTAACAGAATGTACGAAGTTTCGAACTGTACTCTGATATTCATCTGAATATCACAGTAATACATAAAGCTGTGAACTGAAGGTTTTTTTCTACGAACGAACCGAATAAGCTATCTGATTCCAAAAAGGCGAAAAATGATTTCTACCCCCAGGATCTGAATGAATCCCTCCCGTTATGCTTTAAATATGGGGGTCTCCGAAATTTCGAAGTGTAGCCTAACAATACCATCTCAACCTAACAAATTAGAGACGCTTGTAGCTTAGCCAGCGCCAACCGCAGTTTATAAACACAAGGAGAGAGAACTTGAGGAACTTAAACGTTGGTGCCGTCTAATAAGCCTATTTCACCAAATTGGTCCCATTGTAGCGCCAACTGATGAATGCCCTTCAAACAGTGGAAAATATCAAATATACTAGTTGGAAGCTTTGAATAATAATTATCAAAGCCATAACAATAATTGTTGAAAATTCGCAAGAGACGTACGGTTTCATTTGAGAAAATACTGCACATTGGGTTGATGCGAGGTTTGGGACTCTCTTCATATAAATTACAATAATCAACGAAATAGTCACGATAAAAATTGAAACTTGACTGGGTTCGGTTGTTGGACAAGTACTCTACAGAATTTTCAGCAAGTTTCAAATTTTATCGTGGAAACAAACTATGTTTTCAAATACGGTCTTTCATTTGGCGAATTGGGTTTCACTGGGTTTATAATAAAATATCGAACGAAGTTGTAGACTGGTTGGGAAATTGGTTCCAAGTTCAAATTGAAAAAAACTAACTATGTTTCCTCACTCGACCCACTGGCTAAGACCCTGTCATAAGTCCTCATGGAGGAGTTCAATAAACGGCCGAATTTGGCCTAAATATTTATATTCTTTCAACATGAACGTTCTGCAATTTGAGATTTTGATGTACCTAATTCTTACTGCAAAATACGGTGCCTGTCACTTTTGTTTTTCGAATCCTTTTCGAGATTGCTTTACTTCCAGATGGTTTGGAGTCCTTATAAGGGTAAATCCTCGGTGGAGTAACGTAATGAATGTAACTCCTCTGCTTTTTCAGCCCTAGAACAAGCAATACAATCAGAGCACTTAAGCTCGAAATCGATATCCTACATTACTACCGCAATAGCATTTAAAGAACTGCAAAAATCAGAAAAGTCACATTCATTGCAACGCCCAGTTGTGGACAAAAGAGCGCACAGGACCTCGATCGCGAACAAAGGTTGATTATTCATAGAATAATAAACCAAAACTCAACTAGAACATTCTGAAGGGATTGACCAGCTTAGGAAGGAGCAACTTTATATTCAGGCACATGAAAGATATATTAGAATTAGTGTTTGGCGAGAGTTTTAGTCCTATTCCTTTCTTATGTCAGAGGAGGAGACGTGCACAGGTGGTCAGTTTCAGGGAACTCCCCAACACCTCTTTCACGACAAATAATTCATCACAAGGTTGTTGGTTGGGAGGGTACTAGGAATAGGCTCAGCCTCTATTCAATTCCTCCCATTGAGTCTAATCCGCATGATCCGTTTTCCTTTCCTCTCGAGGAAAGAGAGGCTATTTTAAGGTTTAGGAGATGTTCTGAGCCGGTTATCAAAATTTTTGGAGAATTGACGTAAAAAGACGATTTCAGACGAAGTAGTCTATTTCCACGATAAATAAAGTAACAACTTGTAGACGCGTTTCGGTTTACTAAACCAACATCAGTACAATACCTTACGTTAGAATTGACGTCCTTTCAAAAAAGAAATTCACTCTTGCCATGATTTTTCAACGGTGGTCGAAATTGTGATCCGTCTGAGTGTGTCCAAGTTTCAAGTTTGTTTTTTTATAGCAGAACACAAATGGTACCATTACAACCGTTGACAATAAAAGTTGTAATATATTAAGATAAATACAAACTTTTAAATCCTCCACTCGACGTTTTGAGACTGCTGTTCATGTTAAATCCACTAATAACTAATCTAATAAGTATATTAAAGCCGCAACCCGAGGAGGAGGAGGGTGACACGATTTTGATCATCTTTATTCTAGGGCACATTTCCAGATGTCGGAGAAATCTGAAATTGGTCTTAAAACATCCAGTTTGGCGAGCATAGTGCGAGAAAAGCCTGAAACCACCAAAAAGTAGCTCCATGTGGCGTATCAGAGCACCTGAAGTGAAAAAAACGGGGAATTAAACTTTTTCTAAAAAATTTGAAAAAAATACCAAAAATCCGTTTTGGCGAATAGATGACGATAAAAATATGAAACCACCAAAAAGTTGCTCCACGGAGCGCATCTAAGCTCCAAAAGTGGAGCAAAACTCAGGGTTTGGAGCAGTCGACTGAATGTTGAGTTGGGACAAGGGGTGTTGTTCGAAGGCTACGCGGCTACCCCCCCCCCCCCCCCCCACACACAAAATATGTATTTTTTAAGAAAAAAAATGCACAATATGGGAAAACGAGTTGTTGGGTCTGAGGCCAGGTGGGATGCGGTTGGGGGTTGGCTGGCTTAGCCAGCAGGGGATAGCCCCCTATAACTAGTAGCCCCCTATAACATAATTTGAGGTGGCTAGGGAGAGAGAACGACTCCTCTGCTGGTTTGAATACCAAATTGTTTATTTCGGTAAACAATTATAGCGTGGGGACCGGTTTCGAGCAACTAAGCTCATCTACAGCCCAGAGTGACTTGAGGTAGTTGAACGTACGTTCTGGTCTGACCCTGAACCCCTTGCTTCGTGTTGAGATACAACTGTGCATCTGTTGTTGACCCAGCTGGAAGTGTATTGTTCCGCATCTTCCGCTCTTCTTCCGTGGATCTTCCTGTACTTCAAGTCCCCTCAACGTGCCTGGCACACCCTCTGAGGCCCCAAGACCGGGGTGGTCCGTGGTGTGCTCAGGTGACGTTCCCTTGAGTTAGGAGTCGTTTCGAAGTATTTTTGGACGTAGAATCCATTTTTGGGGGTCCCGGCACGATCCGATTTCACTGTGGGAATCTATGGGGCTGCAAATGGGATTTTTGATGGAGCCCAAGAGGTCAAATATTTTGCGAGTAAAAAAAATTTCGAAAACATTTTTTCTAAATAAGATCTAATAAGTCCTTTTTTCTATATCAAAGAATAATAAACTCTTGTTTAAAATTTGCAGCGTTCTTCTTTTAATTTGACAATTTCAAGAAACACTCGATAACTTACGATAAGTAAGTAGGCTTTCAGAGTAGTAAAGATGACAGGTTTTGACTAGGGGGAGCCCCGAGACGTGACATTTTCAGAGTAATTATGGATGAGGAATCGATTTTTGGGGGGCTCAGACCAGTTCACCTCAATTAGCAGATTTGTCAATTAGGTTTTATTTTTCATTCAATTGGCAGTTTTTTCTGTTAACTTCATACAGATGGCTGGTTGCCTTTTTATATTCTATGTTTGGACTCTAAAACTCAATAATTCAGTAGGTACGCGGACATCTTTTGCTCCAGATATGGACAAGATATTTTTAGGATGACTGAATTGAAATGTCATTTCTGTTGCTGGTATAAATTATTTATACCAGCTACAGAAATGACATTTCAATTCAACAGTCATCCTTAAACAACAAATAGTTTGGACCTTTTGGTTTATTATTCTTGGAATAATACACATATGTTTTCGCGACGCGGGTCGACGACTCCGATCGGCCTCAAAATTTTACATTATCCGTTTCACGAGGTCTACATTCAAAATCCGAAATGTCCGTCCGCCGTCCGCCGTTCGCCGTTCGCCGTCCGCCGTCCGGGCCGTTTTGGGCAGTAGGAATTTTTTTAAAAATCTGAAATTTTGGCAAAATACTTGGTTCACCATCTAGTTGTGCCCGCAAGGTTTTCAGTCCGATCGCCCAAACCCGTGGGGCGCTATGGGGCTGAAATGGGGCTTCAGGAGGGGTGTTTTGAAGGCTTTTAGCTATGGGATCGAGTTAGGTGTCGTTTTCGAAGTATTTTTGGACGTAGAATCCATTTTTGGGGGTCCCGGAACGATCCGATTTCACTGTGGCGTTCTATAGGGCTTTCATGGGGCTAAAAATGGGATTTTTGAAGGATCCCAAGAAGTGAAATATTTTTCGAGTAAAAATTAAAGAATTTTTGAAAAAACACATTTTTGAAAAAAAAATCCCCCCAAAAAATTTTTTTTGAAATATAAAAATCCAAAAAAAAATTTTTTTAATTTTTTTTATTGACAGAATTATCGCAACAGTGAAATCGGATCGTTCCGTGACCCCAAAAAATGGATTCTACGTCCAAAAATACCTCGAAAACGACACCTAACTCGATCCCATAGCCAAAAGCCTTCAAAAAAACCCTCCCGTAGCCCCATTTTAGCCACATAGCGCCCCACGGGTTTGGGCGATCGGACTGAAAACCTTGCGGGCACAACTAGATGGTAAACCAAGTATTTTGTCAAATTTTCAGATTAAAAAAAAAAAAAAATTCCTACTGCCCAAAACGGCCTGGACGGCGGACGGCGGACGGACATTTCGGATTTTGAATGTAGACCTCTTGAAACGGATAATGTCAAATTTTGAGGCCGATCGGAGTCGTCGACCCCCGTCGCGAAAACATAGGTGTATTATTCCAAGAATAATAAACTAAAAAGCGAAAATAATTTTAATATTATTTTCGCTTCGGGGGGCAAACATTTCCGTACAGCCCGTTTTGGGCAGTTGGTAGGAATTTTATTTTAAATCTGAAATTGAGACTAGATACTCGGTTCTCCACCTAGTTGTGCCCGCAAGGTTTTCAGCCCATCGTTCAACCCAGTGGGGCTCTGTGGGTTTAAAAATGGGGGGTTCGTTGGATTTCGGCTTGGGTCAAGTTGGGTGTCGTTTTCGAAGCACTGGGGGCTTTTGAAGGATGCCACGAGGTCGAGAGGTATCGTTTTCGAGGTGAATTAGGACGTAAAATCCACTTTTGCAAAAAACAAAAATTTTATTTAAAGAATTAATTTTTGCAAAAGTTATACCTTAGAATAATAAACCTGTGAGTAATATGAAATGTTGCAGCGTTTTTTCAAACTGATGTTCTATTGGTCGGATAAAATGTTTGCTGAGTTCGTAAAAGCAACTTTTTTTCATGATCAAGCTTTTCAGCGGTTTTTTTAAATGAGTTATTTCAACCTATTGAACCTTCATTGAAGGTAAACGATGAAATTAAACAAGGTATTTTCACCCTTGAATTTTCGTCCGACTGGCTGCTGCCGTCCTCTGAAGAGGGATTGGAACCCGTACTGACAATAATAATTATAACAATGACAATAATTGTCGAGGTTACCGATACAATAATTATTATTGTATCGGTAACCTCGCTTCTCACGCCGTCGCCCATCCAAGTCCTTATCACCCCCGACGCACAGTGGGGCGAATCGCCTATCTCGGTGGACAAAATTAAAACGCTGCAAATTTTACACAAGGGTTTATTATTCTTTGATATAGGTTAGTTGCGCAAAAATTATTTCTGTGTCTAAAGAAAAAATGTTGGGAAAGAAAATTTTTGGATTTTTTTTTTTTCAAAAAAATTTTTTTTTGGATTTTTTCTGGATTTTTTTTTTTTTTTAATTGTTTTTTCAAAAATTCTTTATTCTTTACTCGGAAAATATTTAACCTCCTGGGATCCTTCAAAAATCCCATTTTTAGCCCCATGAAAGCCCTATAGATCGCAGCAGTGAAATCGGATCGCTGCGGGACCCCAAAAAATGGATTCTACGTCCAAAAATACTTCGAAAACGACACCTGACTCGATCCCATAGCCAAAAGCCTTAAAAAAAAAACCCCTTCTGTAGCCCAATTTTAGCCCCACAGCGCCCCACGGGTTTGGGCGATCGGGCTGAAAACCTTGCGGGCACAACTAGATGGTAAACCGAGTATTTTCTCAAAATTTCAGATTTTTAAAAAAATTCCTACTGCCCAAAACGGCCTGGACGGCGGACGGCGGACGGCGTACGGCGGACGGACATTTCGGTTTTGGACTCTAGACCACTTGAAATGGA
Source organism: Pilophorus perplexus (assembly GCA_955831195.1). Classification (NCBI taxonomy): domain Eukaryota; kingdom Metazoa; phylum Arthropoda; class Insecta; order Hemiptera; family Miridae; genus Pilophorus; species Pilophorus perplexus. Next base: position 63,692,392 of record OY037007.1, on the reverse strand, counting down.
TAATGTCAAATTTTGAGGCCGATCGGAGTCGTCGACCCCCGTCGCGAAAACATAGGTGTATTATTCCAAGAATAATAAACCAAAACCCGCCTAGTCCTACAGGAAATGTTCTGCTGAGCACGGACATGACATTCACTTTTGACTAGAACTATATTTCATCTGTATACTTCTAGAAAATACTTCTAGATTTTCTTAAATCGTAGAAATTATGGTAAAATTAAAATTATTCACTTTAATAATTATTAATTTAATTAAATAATTATTATTTACAGTAGAATTGTTTGCCTCAAATGTACCTTTTAAAACCAAATACCTATGAAGTGAATTAGATTTTCTTGAAGTTGACTGGAATATTCAAATTAGGCGAGATAAAAAATTTCAGAGGTATTGGTAAAGAACGATTTCCGAGGTATTGGTAAGACAAAATAAATGATTTGGCTGATGATTTCATCATTTCATTTCATTTCATCAAAAACAAATCTCAAAGAGGTAGATAAAACTCTTCGAATAAAAACAACTATAAAATGTAATGAAAAAAAGTTGATAAAAAAAATAGAATTTATCAAAAAGTAAGTTGATAAAATGGACGGGACTAGACGTAAAACTAGATAAAATAGACTAGCAAAACTTAGAATGTTTCGAATGATGTCCTTAATGCGGAACACTGCAATCGTATCACTGAAAAAACGTTGCAAATTTTACACAAGGGTTTATTATTCTTTGATATAGGTTAATTGTGCAAAAATTAATTCTGTGTCATTAAGAAAATATTGTTGAAAACTTACGTTGGTCTTCGTTGAAAACATATTAAAATTGTTTTTTTCTCTACAATGTTTGGACGGATGAGGGACCTCGAAATAATGGATTTTGCGTCCAAAATTACTCGGAAAATGACCTCCTGGGATTCTTCAAAAATCCCATTGTAGCGCATGAATGTTGGATTTGTTTCATTTTATGTTTAATCTCCTTATCTTGGGGTTCCATAATGAAGATGAAAAGGGCTCAAACTCTTTCCCATGAGAGGGACACCAGGCAAATGCGATCTCATTTCACGTTCCTTATACGGGGGACAGCCTATGACTTGTTCACGTTTGGTTCTTCGGGGTGAACTTCGATTTGATTTTTTCTTCAAATGTTTGTGGTTCTGAGATAAGGGACTATGTTCCATCACGGAATCACAGTTAGAATGAAGAATTGCGATGATTACTTTTTTTTCACCTAGATTGGCGATTCGCCCCACTGTGCGACGTTCTCTAACGTTGCTGATCGTGGGAAACGGAAGTTTACCCTACGCCACAACGGACGGCTAAGTAAAAGGTGATGAAATCCTAAACACTCAAAATTAAACCTCTGAAACTCAAGTCAAACAAGAAGCAATAATAATTATTGCTGATAATTATCAGCTATTCCGCTCCTATTTCTGCACGACCAATAATACTATTTGAGGATATTCTAATACACGAGCCTCTAATATTCTACATAATAATAATATCTACATATTATGTAGATATTATCTAAGATATTATCATAACATTAGATGGCTGCCATCCCCAAAGGTAGCAGTATTACTGTGAAACATTCTGAATTTCTTTCTCGAGACCTAGCTGACAGCCCTATTACTCAATTGCGACCACTTGAGAGCGATGTGTTGGGCTTGTCGCGTTGATTGAAGTTCATCCGAAACATTCGAACTGGAATAAATCTTATTATTCCGCTTATAAGAGGACTGTTTCAATGGTTCTTGATATTTATCTATTTACAATAATTGTAAAGAAGATGATTATGTCAACCCCATCAGAAGTAATAATAAATTGATCTCAATTTGCTATTGATTTTGAATGAGGACTAACACAACGAATTGGTGGTTTTCTCTGAGAGCTCGGGAAAAAATGGTTGTAACCGGACAAAATGAGTGAAGAGGTGAGGAAAGCCATGAAGTTGTTTCAAACACGATACACGTTCGAAGCCGCGGGGCAGATATAGCGAGCTCCTAACTATGATTTACTCCCTTGTTGAGCTGACCGAAACCTACTGCCCATTCGTCCATCCTTTACCCCTCAATATCTACTCGTAATGGACAGTGGGGTTCTGACCTCCTTACGCGATGATCCCTGAGGATTATTATTGATATCCTAAAGACGAACGGGCCAAAGTGAAGGCACAGTGTTATCGCGTGTGGGCTTGAGGCCGAAGAGCTATGGCATCTATAGAAATTATCCGTATAGTATCTACGAATAGTATTGACTCAGAGATTGATGGCATACGACTTCAAATAACGAGAACGCTCTGTTAGATATTCCGCCCTAGTTCAATCCTTCAGGGAAAGAGGTTTACTATCCACGCGTCGCACGGGATCCATGTGGTTTATTATTCTTGGAATAATACACCTATGTTTTCGCGACGGGGGTCGACGACTCCGATCGGGCTCAAAATTTGACATTATCCGTTTCAAGAGGTCTACACTTTTTGCTCCTTTTCTTAATTCCCTAACTTACTCGTGGATTATTGCTTTATTCAATCATGTCATGGAACGGTGCCATTCTAACAGGAAAACTCGAGAAGAATTCTCATTAGCACAATAAAGCAGCAATCTCATCAATGCACCAATCTCCGAGGACATCTCGTTAGTCTGGTGAGGTAACCCTGTTTAATAGTGTTGATAGCGAGGGAAGAATCGTTCCAAACGAATTTCTGAGCATAACACAGAAGCAATCTATTAAGTAGGTACGCGGCCCCGGCAAAAACAACTGTTTAAGACGACGTAACAAGGATTTAAGACCTCTTTCCTGTCCCCCACTATAAAAACTCCCACGCCTTGTAGCCACACTTGCCCAAAATGCATAGACTATTTCTCCAGATCTATTTAAACCTTCTGTTATAATATAACATATTATGAATAACGTTTTAACGAATACGCTTGTTGATAGTAGACATTGAACAAGTTATTCAGGTGTCCTCTCATCTATAACTAAAGAGGTACAGAGATAATCCACTCATGTCATCCCTTCAGTAATTCGTGTTCCATACCCTAATCCGAGCACCTAATCCATCTTGACGATGATACACCTTGACTGAAGCACCAAAGAGAAAAAGCTCCAATTGTTCGGTGTAACAATTCAATTGTTTAATTAGTGCTTTGAACCATACCTAACATTTCAAAGGAGTTAATTCGTTTTTTCGTCCTGTTTCAGAGGCCATATGCAGAGAAGAAATCGAAGAAGATAACACATACAACTGCTCTGAACACAGTATCTACGAATGCGCATACCCTGCTGACATTCAGAAATTTCATGCGGTTGCTTCTAAGGAAGAATTGCAACCACTTTGCGAGTGAGTAAACTACATATTTGATTTTTGCTGTCCTGTAATGTTACTGACGCTGTCTTTTTGGCCAGCGAATAGGTTCAAGTTCGGCTGTTTGGTAGACTTGAACCTTAATGATGTAGGCATTCGATAGTATTATGTTTAGTTTGTGAAGGGAGAGGGTGGACAAAGATGACGCTGTTTTTAATTTATTAATAGGTATCTATCCTAGTAGGTAAATATTATTATAATATGAAATATTCGTGGGCCGTATCAAGTAGTAAGTTAGTTGTCTTATTAAAAGAAAAAAAATTACTTTCTTCCTGGAGCAGTACAAAGCTTCAGAATACGATAGCTTTAGAATACTTGCAAAGGACACTTTTGCAAGTATAAATCATCGATCGTGATTCCTGGCCCTACCAGCTGTCAAAAACGGTGTCGCGTTAAGTATTGGAAGACCCATATAAATCGGCATGCCATCCCACAGCGGGAGGCAATCAATCCCAGTCCTCCCAGATCTAACTCAACTATAAGAGAGACCACAATGTAGGTAGATGGGTTAGTATGTACGGGCGATTGCGAATGAATGTTGCGAATTGAGAGACCTACCCTAACCAGTCAGCTGCTTTGTGGCGCATATGCATATGCATAGATATCTAAATAGGTGGCTCCTCCCTTTTGGTTTATTATTTTCCCCAAAATTCACGCACTCTTGGGAACACTTACCGGTCCTGCAGGCATCATGACGAGCCGTATTTTAAAACTTCACAGATTGTTTTAAACCCTAAGCATGGAATTGTTCTACTTACCTATCCACAAATTACAGTAAAGGACTCACTTTATAATTTACTTCTATTTACTTAATGTATTTACATTATAATTTATAATTAAACTTAATTATAATACACTGTTGTGGTAACCAAATTGGTTTTCACAAAAGAGAAGGAGCCATAAAAAATAAATAAATAAATAAAACGTAAAATAAGGAGCCGCACGCACATAATATGGAGAACGCTCCCCATAATATGGGCCCCATATTTTGTGGAGTGTTCTCCGTTGAGAACAGATTCGTTATCATTTTCAATTAATAGATGAATTTCCAACTTTTTTGTTTGTGATGTTTCGGGGGTATAGATATTTAAGTAAATAATAATAATAATAATAAAATAATTTTTATTGAGTAGTAAGAGTGAAAAAAGTGGAGTAGCGAGTTTTTGGTTGTGCAAACTAGATTGGTTTTCACTATTGAACAGTAGCCGACCAGCTTTAGAACCTTATGCCAAGGGAAGCGAGAAAATTTTACTCGCCCCTAGAATCGAACCCAGGTCCCAGTAAGCCTCCATTCAATGTTCAATTAGGTACCCGGGTTTACAAGAAATAAGCCAAGAGTGTCGAGGTGAGTTGCTAAAAACCAATTTTTAGGGATATTTCGGTGTGCTGAAAATATAACCACCGTTTTTCAAGGTCACGTCCATTTTTGGCTAATTATTCTTAAAATGTATTATTCCAATGTAGTCGCCACGGAGATCGAAAATTCTGATCAGCCTCAAAATTTGACATTAGGGACACGTTTCAAGAGGTCTAGATTCCAAAGGGGAATATATAATGTTACGGCAAAATAGAATGAACGCACGGTAACTTTTCTTGAAATCACGGTAGGAAAAAACATTGCACAGTGAACAAAACATTAAGCGGTTGATAAATATATTTAACCCCCAAAAAATACATATTACAGTTAAAGAATTCATAGCACGTCAAATAAAAACTTTTAACCGGAGGACGGTTCAAGTCGAAATAGGTTGTCCGCACTGCAGAATTAATTAATCAAGAGGGCTTTTTTGACTTGGATGGGCGACATCGCTTGCGTTTCTGCCCCAATGGCACCGACTTGGCCTCTGGTGGGACAGGCACCAATTTTGGTTTATTATTCTTGGAATAATACACCTATGTTTTCGCGACGCGGGTCGACGACTCCGATCGGCCTCAAAATTTGACATTATCCGTTTCAAGAGGTCTACATTCAAAATCCGAAATGTCCGTCCGCCGTCCGGGCCGTTTTGGGTAGTAGGAATTTTTTAAAAAATCTGAAATTTTGGCAAAATACTTGGTTTATCATCTAGTTGTGCCCGCAAGGTTTTCAGTCCGATCGCCCAAACCCGTGGGGCGCTATGGGGCTAAAATGGGGCTACAGGAGGGGTGTTTTGAAGGCTTTTAGCTATGGGATCGAGTTAGGTGTCGTTTTCGAAGTATTTTTGGACGTAGAATCCATTTTTGGGGGTCCCGGAACGATCCGATTTCACTGTGGCGTTCTATAGGGCTTTCATGGGGCTAAAAATGGGATTTTTGAAGGATCCCAACAAGTTCAATATTTTTCTAGAAAAAATTAAAGAATTTTTGAAAAAACACATTTTTGAAAAAAAAATCCCCCCCAAAAAAGTTTTTTTGGAATATAAAAATCCAAAAAAAAAATTTTTTTAATTTTTTTTATTGACAGAATTAAATGTCTATACAAGTAACCTATATCACAGAATAATAAACCCTTGTGTAAAATTTGCAGCGTTTTTCCTAATTTGCAGGCCCAAAACATGTCTACAGGAATAAAATTTGAAAAAACTGGGACACGAGCACTTTGAATTCGCCAAGCAAGTTTCGTCAATATCGATGATCCAGACGCCGTAATTCTATTTCTTGTTTTCCATTAAATGTTCGTCCATTAAATGTTCGTCCATTCTTGTTGTAGGACCTGCTTGTTCTCACAAGCCCACACAGGAAGTAGTTCCCTGAGTGTGTGTTCCTGTTTGATGACCGAAATCAAAAACCGAAATGCCCGTCTGCCGTTCGAGCCGTTTTGGGCTGTAGGATTTTTTTTTTTTTTTTTTTTAATCTGAAATTTTGACAAAATTCTCTGTTTACCAACTAGTTGTGCCCGCAAGGTTTTTAGCCCGATCGCCCAAACCCGTGAGGCGTTATGTGGCTAAAATTGGTCGTTTTCGACCCCATAAGTTAGGTGTCGTTTTCGAAGTATTTTTGGATGTAGAATCCATTTTTTGGGGTCCCAGAACGATCCGATTTCACCGTGGGAATCTATGGGGCTTTCAAGGGGCTTCAAATGTGAAAATCTCATTTATGTTATGAGATTTTCAAGGATTCCAGGAGGTCAAATAAGGAGTCGTTTTTCGAGTAATTTTTGACGCAAATTCCATTTTTCGAGGTCCCTCGTCTGTCCAAACATTGTACAGAAAGTTTTTTTTGTTTTTTTTTCGAAAAATATTTTCTTGATGATACAGAATTGATTTTTGCTCAATTAACCTATAATATAGGTCTTTGATATTATCAAAGAATAATACACCCTGTGTAAAAGTTGCAGCGTGTTTTGAGATCCGCAGTATATCTTGAGGCCAAGAAGTTCGATCGTAAAGCCGGCTTCAAATTTGGATTCTGCGAGAAACGTTACTGTAGGAAAGCTTGAATTTATCGGAGTTCTCGTGAAAATACGGGTTTCAAAAATACCATTTGTATACAAATGGTATACTGGGACTATAGCCCCAGAGAGCCCAATAGATTCCCACGGTGAAATCGAATCGTTCTGGGGCCCCCAAAAATGTATTCTACGTCCAAAAATACTTCGCAAACGACATCTAACTCGACCCCATAGCCGAAACCCTTCAAAAAAGCTCTCCTGTAGCCTCTTTTTTAGCGACACAGAGCCCTACGGGTTTGGGCGATCAGGCTGAAAACCTTGCGGGCACAACTAGATGGTAAACCGAGTATTTTTTTCATCATTTCAGATTTTTACAAAAAATTCCTACTGCCCAAAACGACTTGGACGGCGCGCCGTACGGCGTTCGGCGGACGGACATTTCGGTTTTAGAATCTAGACTTCTTGGGGTGCGGAAGCGAGCGAAACGAGCCGGAGTGGCTAGTTTATAATGATCGCTCTATTTAATTAAAAAGATGGATGCGCTAAAATTATTCAACGGTAATTACAGATGTTACCGTAATTTACTGCGAGCACATATCATGGTCTGATATCAGATGCTCACGAAACTGAGTTCACAGGTGAAATGCCCTCTAACAAGACAGGCACTACACAACATCTGAATGACCTTAGGCCAAACATTGGTGTTCGTACCGTATTTAAATCAGGCTGATCAGTATTCCGTCTGAGACGGATAGCCTATGTCCACTGGGTCATCCTAGTCCCTAATCATGGAGTCTTGCCATTATATACGAATCTGTTTCAAGTTTGCGGTGCTCATTTAAACGTACGGTTGGTATTTCGTTAACCCTGAAGAGTGGAAGTCGCCTTTACAGCGACCTTTACTACGCGTGTGTTCAATAAATCATAATGAATTACCTAGGTGATAATATTATAACCCTTTCAATTATTGAAACACAATGACGATCTCTACTTCTTATCTGTATACTTGTTCCAGAAATTTGCATAAATACTTGAGGTGTATTGATACATTCACCAGAAAGTGCCTACAACCTCTGCAGAGGTCACATTTTAATCGACTGTTTTCGGGTACGAGCATGGTTATCCATGAAATATGTTCGGAGGGACACTATCAAACAGGTACCTACCCTAAGAGTACAGTCTCCTTCTGTATGTTGTGTTTTCAAGATACAAGCTACTGTCAGATTAATAGTGGATAGTACCTATTATTGATCAAGCTAACATAAAAGCCGTCAATAACAACAGTGTACGGGTAAACAAGTCACTCTGTATCTCGTTTCAGAATTTTTGAAGCATGCTGTTTGTATGAAGACTTTGAACGATGAATTCGACGCCTGTTCAAACACGTATCACGACAAAATCGCTACCATCGACAAATCGCCGCAGATTGGCCAGTCCATATGCTGGTATGGTACTTGCGACATAATTTGATATTTCACAACTCAAGCACCGGTAATAAATACCAGTGTTGTTATAAATTTTATAACAGCACTGGTGATTATAATATTAGAGGTGGATACCTCTACTTGGACCGAAACTTTCAATCTTCTTGGTCGTTCATTTACAAAAGTCCCTTCGCAAAACTTCGCACTTTTAAAAGTAGAAGTACTAACTCTATTGTCTGAACCCTTCGCTAATTATCAATTTGTTTTATCCCTTGTTGGCTCGCTGCTAATGAAACCTCGTGAAGGCTTTGAAAATATTTCCATAATTTTTCCCAAATATATTCGCCAGGGAACATATATTTGTGCATGCATATCAATCAAAGATTGGCATTTGTTCCAGCCCACTGCGAGAGTACATGTCGTGCTTGAACAACGAAGTCAGTGTACACTGCGGGGAAGTAGCGGCCAACTTCTCGGTTGGTTTCAATGAAAGGCTGTTTCATGCTATCATGACGGTAATGTTTCCCTTAACTGCATGTTTTGAATCTAATGCTTGAAAGTAAATGAATGACGTTGACAAGGATCTTATAACTTACTTAATCTATGAGCACAGAATTCCAACATATTTTCAATTTTTTTAAATTTAAAAAATTGAAAATGATATTAAATTAAAGTGATCTGATAGGTATTAAATTTTAATATCAGATCACTTAAAAAAACAAACAAAAAAAACCTCTTGTTTGTTTCTTCGTGAGCTCAATACTGATGTCTAAAAACTTGGATAATAGGTAGTGAATTTCACTAGAAACGTTACATTGATTGGAATTATATAAATAATACGTACCTATAAATTATTCATATTTGCTTGGGGTTTGAAACCACTGCGCTCTAAAAATTTGTCCCAAAATTCATAAAAAATCGTAATTATTTCTTCATTAAATCTGCTGGTTTTACGGTACTGCTGTTTCTACTTTTCGGCTCAGTCTGAAGAGCAAAAATGAGCGAGTAGGCTCGTTTTTTCTTCGGATAGAGACCACCCGCAGCTTTCCACAGAACACTAAGTGTCAACCGGACAACTCCAAAATTTCATAAAATGATTTTTTCACTTTTTTTTTTTTTTTTTTTTTTTTTTTTTTGGAATTGTCCGCTTTTGAAACTAACCCGACATTTCGGCATATTGTTTCTCATGGTTTTAGTACAGTTATGAACCCACACTTTTAAGAGCATAAAAATGTTTGTTCAAACGTAAAAAATGTGAAAAAATCATTTTCTGGAATTTTGGAGTTGTCCGGTTTTGATTCTAAACGTACTATCTGCATAGATTTTAAGTTCTTACCAATATGAGAAATTATAGGTAACTATGGACCGAGACGAAAAACCTCATTACTTAGTGGATAGTGACTCACGAAGGTCTGGATAAAAAATGCGTCGTCACCAGTCGACTTGATTTGGCTTAGCTTACTGGTATGTTAATACCCTTGCCCATTTCCAGTTCTCGAAAGTGCCAATTTAACACAACAACATGGACTGAAGTCAATCGTCCCTTTTCGTGACTCCTAGCCCGCAGAAATAAGGATTTTCCGTGACGAAAGGGTCCGTCCTAGTTGGCGCACCCTACACTTTTGCCCCTCTTGTTCCACCTGCAACCCGACAATTCATGGTCTGCTCATGTTTTCTGTCCGTATACACTCCATCGGCATTCTCGGTCAACCCTTCATCGAGGGTAAAGCTTATCGGAATAGAAAATCCGGAGCGTCAATATTGTGCTTATTAGCACCCACTTTGTTTATGGCTTGATTATCATCACCCCTCATTGATTATAAACAGACAAGTTTACATTCATGATACTCCTATTCAAACTTGACAGCATGGCAAGTTGCATGCGTGAAGGTACATATTGTTTGGTTTTCAGAAACCAATGATAGAGGAACATACTCTGCAAAACAGGTCCCCCTGGTCCACATATACATCTCTGTGGAATATATGCTGCAATATATTGCACCACATTATAAAATGGGGAATTGCGTTGGCTTACTTCGGTACAAAACATTGAATTAAATCTGGACCTGTTGTTGCCATTGTTTGAATTCCTTGCAACCCTCCTATGTATACGAAGGTATGAAATCAAGTAACATAATCCAAGATCAAACGCTTTACACCTGGTTCTGAGTTGTGGATAACTATGGATAATAATAACATTGATAAGACTTCGACACTCTCCGGGCTTATCACTTCTTTCTCTCCTCGTACGTGTAAATATACATATGTGCTTTTATCACCTTGAATTCTACCAGCGTTTCTCTTTCCTTCAGTTGAAAAATCACAAACGGAGAAAAGGGCCATTTCCACGCTCGAGAGCTTAAGCACTGTGATATCTAGATCGAGAATCAAGATTGGAGGGGATAATACGTGGAAAATAAAGGGATTCGAGTCAGGTCTTTTTTTTTTTATCTAGATCGGTAATAATGCTGAATTATCGGCTCGCGACCTCCACCAATAACTATCAGCCACCGTGCGGTCTAAATATCATGAACTCGAATTCTCGTTGTGAACGGACCGTACACAAACATACGACTTTTTTAAAAACTAATTTACTAGTACTCGTACTTTCTTGAACTAATTTACGTACTATCTTCCGAGGCCTGGCCTACGGTGATGGTGGGGGGGGGGGGGGGCAAAAGGGACATTATCTTAATCTTAGTAATAAGATAAATTTTTACAGTATTGCAATTACCTACTGTAAAGTGAACAACTCAGCTCAGAACATACCTATTATGTTATTATGATTTCTTTTGTTACTATTGATATTATGAGAGTTCATTGATATAAGCAGTGTCATCTTCGTGTGTAGGCCAATTCAAATTTGACTCATTTGGTATTTCAAAGCCTGACAACCGTCTCTTATATTCTTTACCTTTAGTTTGGATTTTAATTCACTTTATCTCAATCATTTCTTCAAAATTCTCCTCTTGTTGATTTTTCCAGACGCACTGCTCTACAGAGGAAAGCGACTGTTCGTCAAATGTTGCTCCATCAACTACAACCCCTTTCGCCACATCATTTTTCATGATCGTGACTTTATGTATTATTTTTTTCAGCAACTCCCGGTAGTTTTGTGGCTAGAAACACTCGAGTCGAGCGACAAATTGTAGTCATGTAAGAGTTTTGTACACGGCCAAAAATCGTTTCTCTTTCTCTCTCCCGTTCAGATCCTCGTTAGTTTAATTATCTATTATAAACTATCGAACTTCCTGAAGATTCATTATACGTATGATACAACCCGTTTTAATAATATTTTCGAATCTCAGGGAAAAGGTTATTCTCAACAAAAGAATGCATCTTGTCAGAATCTTTCTTTATGGATCTACTATTTCCTTGGTTCTCCAAACGTTCGTTTGTTAAGGTTAAACCTACTTTTTAACGTGATTCTTAAAATTTAAATTGCCCGAATTAGTACGTTTACGGCTCTGGGTTAGGATTAATTTTACTCATCTAGTTCAGCATGCAAGAACCTGTCAAATGCATTGTCAATTTGGTTGAATTTCATTCTAAATTTTATTTTCAATAGAACCTAAACCTCGTGGGCTACTACTTATTACTACTACCACTTTGCGGAATTGTTGGGGAAAGGACCTTAAGTAGGTTGTAGGGGAGGAAGTTTTCAAGTCAAAATCAACCAAGTTAGCAACCTGAAACAGCTGCGCACAAAATAAACCATATGGACATGGGTCTCCGAGTGAGCGAAAATGTCTCGTTTTGTGAGGAAGCTGAGGGCAAATTTGTCCGGCGAATGTAATTCATGCGTTAAGCCAAAAAATAAGAAAGATATGAAGATGTTAAAACTGTAATGCTGTAATTAACTTTCTTTTAACCCCACCCCCATTCTCTCTAAATGTTCCCTCATTGGTGGCGAGTTGGCCCTTGCAGTGTAGGGAAAACTTCCTGCCCTCGTAATAATTTTTTTTTACAAGGATATGAGCAATTATTCTACAAGAATGTAAATATGTATGAAATTTGAGTTCTACCAACTTTTGTACCATAAAGATTGTCTTCTAGTGCACATGTGTATATTCACTTCCTTTGATTATTGTAAGTTGTTAAGTAACAATGTCCTCGATTAAAATAAGCTTAACATTTTGATGATAGGGATGTTATAATTACCTTACGCCTTGGTATGCACTCATATTGTGAGACTCACTTGGTATGGAAATTAGAATGGAAACAGGATTTACTTCGTTCTTAGTTCTTTGCATACTATATATATACTTGTATGGGTTCAGAAAAAAAGACGAGTACCTAACTATAACTTTAGATCATGGATTTCCAAACAGATATTATCTATTGTCACCCTTAATTTTGCAGTCGTATGTTTTCAAACGCGAGGACAAATTATTTTACTGCAATTAGTATTACAATTTTATCATTACTAGGTACCTTCGTGAAAATTATCAATACCATACACCGAGTTGGTACCCACGCTTTGTTATTATAACGTATAATACGTAATCACGTATCAGAAACAATTTTTACTATTGATAAGATTGATGCAAAAAGGTGTAATACACAATTATTGTTGCTAGCCATATGCCTCACTAAAAACAACAATGGCTTGTTTCAGGTGTTTTTTGTTTTTGTTTTTTTTTTTTTTTTTGCCTGGTTGGAGTTTTGGATCTAAAACGGTCTTATTGAAACTTTTTTTTTTTCAATTCATGTTTTTTACAAAATACTAATAGGCCTATCAATAATTGTGCTTAAGACTAGTTAGTGTCCCACCTCGCCGTACGAAGGGCACAATTATTTAAACTTAAATCACAATGTTCATTTAAAAACCAATTAAGAAAAGAACTTTGCGAAAATTGCATCATTCAATACATGACATTGTTAGTCGAATAGTAGGTATCATTATTACTATTGTTTTCAACTCATGCCGGCTGTTGAATCCCGGCTTTGCGATCTTTGACAATATTCGAAAGAAGCGCGTTGTTGATGATACTTGATGGTCTACCTAGTGTGTGATATCAATAAATCGTTCAACTTCAAGGGACCAGAAAATAAGCAATACGGCGGAAAGATCAAACGGGAGTGGAATGACGACATTTTGTTGTACACCACAAGTGAAATTGTGTCGGTGGAATTTTCAGCAGGCTTTTCCATTTGGGTGCCTATTAAATAGGCAGTAATAAATTTTAATAAATTAGTAATAAATTTTATTACTTTAAATGGAGAAAACGACAAACTGGATATTGGCCTTGAGTAAAAACAGAACAAAAACTGATTGAAAGCGCATTGTTCCCCTCGGCACCCACATAACGATAAAAATGCGTCTTAAACAGCCTATGTTGAAAAAAGGCTGTCTTCGCGAGTTTTTCAAGCCGTTAAACGTTTTCAACCCTCACGTTTATGTTATAAATATGACTGTTCATCATGTAAAAACTAGGTGCGATGTATATATACAAGGAATTAGTAATTTATGAGTTATTTATATATAAATAAATGCCAATATAATTATTATTGGCATCTGTCTATCTTCAAGAAACAGTGCTACATCGGGGTTTGTAAATTGGCTAAATGACCTGTCGCGCAGTAGGACAAACACACACAACAATTAGGTAAAAGTTAAAATAGGTTTTAGCACCGTGAGGTTCAACTGCACTCGGACAGAAAAAATTTGTATGCATATCTATTACAAAGGATAAACATAATATTTTTATCCTACTTGATATATTATATCAAGTATTCGTACAGTTGCGAATTTTAGGTCTACATTTTTCACCGGAATAAAACAATACAGAATCAATTAAATCAATTATTTGATTTAATCCAATTTTGATATATGGCCAGATTTGCTTCAATTTTTACCAATGAAAGTATGTTGTCGAAGACGTTCTATTCATACCAAGTTATGTGTGATGTTAATTTTATTTCATTTGTTAAACTGTTTTTTATAAATCTTGACGGTAGTTTGTATCATTTCCCTATTCCCAAGAAGATGGTAAAAATCACCTTTGACCTTTTGATTGAAGGAGGCGAAAACCATTTTTCAACGGTTCATTTACGGACTTGACGGTTCAGCGATTCATAAAAGGTATGAATGATTTATGAGGGTACCAATTCTCACCCTTTACGAAGTACTAGATGAAGATGTGTTCAGAGTCTGAACTTCAGACAAAATCATGTACCTAATGTGTTCAACTATACAATGATGAATGTAAAGAAATAATTTCTTTACAATTATTGTTCTTGCAGCATTGTCGTTCGACGATAAGATCGTGAAACGTTTGGCTTCAGGTGAATGGAGGAAGGAAAAAATTCGTAACGAGTGAATCCTTACGAAAGCTCTTTAGCTGGACGAATACGGTTCCCAAGTTGTGAGAGGAGGGCTAAGCTGGTGGCGAGCCCTCAGTCCGATTTGCATAATCGTATCCTTCATACTTGATGAGGTCACATTCATCTTGGAATCTGAACTAGGGTTGAACTGATACCACTTTTAACAAATCCAAATTATTCACTTACCAACCTTGCAGGGGTGTGGGAAGGGGATGGAACAACGGAAATGGGACAACTGGAAGGAGGAATAAGTGAGAGCGTGCTTGGTAGGGATATATAAGTATTTACATACATATTATGTGGAACCCGAAATAAATAAAAAATCCTCTTTTTGAATGCCTAAAGAAGAGTTTAGGCATAATAATTGAATGTGGTCACGAGCAATAATGAAATACTGAGTGGATGAAACAACAAATGAATAAATAATTTTGAATAGAAAAAACAAACATGGTTTTCTCCATTTTTATTCAACTAGGTAGCTGAATATATGGTTCCTACCCGATTTGAGATCTCGTCATCCGATGATGTGTACGAGGCACTCTTTCCACGACGGTCGGGCTAATAACCGATTTGAGGCCAACCTCGTGAAATAAAGACTGACAAAGAGCCGAAAAAAAAAGAAAACGGGTAGGTACCGAGGAGATGGACGGATATGAAAAAGACAGGTAAGATTGGTGGAACGGAACTAATGTCCATCGGCCAGCCAATACCACACGGGTGACCGAATCTAATGATTCGTCCTTTTTACTTTTGACTCGAGAACCACACACAGTCTGGGCAGTCCATGTTGTACTTTTCTTGATTACTTCAAGGGAAATGATCAAAATTACTACCAGTGAATTTCTCTCAACAACATTATAATAATATTATAATATAGGTAATGTTTTTTTTTTTTTTAATTTACATTTTACAATACACAACATTAAATTAAATTTTATTGAACTAGAAAATGGGAGCTTAGGTGTTGGAAACTCTTAACGTACATACCGCTCGTATTTTAAGTAGGTCCAACGTCGTCAACGATTCTGGAGACGCTAAAAGAAAAAAAAAGAAAAAAAAAAAGGCGCATATTGAACACAAAAGGGGTATGATTATTATTACTATTATTATTCTTTGGTACAATCGTATTGACAGAGAATTAATTTTTGCACAATTATATTTTATATTACATTATTGATATTCCCACTTTCATATACCTAACCACCAATTTTTATTGACAGAATTAATTTTTTCACAATTGTGCAAAACTGATTTCTGTCAATAAAAATTAAAAAAATGATAATAGAATAAAAACTATTCCCGTAAAGTGTGCACAGATGAGCGACTCCGAAAAAGTTTTTCAATTCTATGGATCCTACGACCAAAAATACTTCGCGACCTAATTCGACCCCACAGCCGAAAACCTTTAAAAAATCCTCCCGTAGCGCATTTTAGTCCCACAGAGCCCCACCGGTTTGAGCGATCGGGCTGAAAACGTTGAGGGTGCAACTAGATTAGGGTTGCCATACGTACTTTTTTAAGAGGACATATCCTTTTTTCGGAGGGTCCTTTAATGTCCTTTTCTTTTTTTTTTACTAAGCGTCCTTTCAAAAAAAAAAAAAAAAAAAAAAAAAACACCTACCACCAAAATCCGATTCATTTTACCTAATCTTAATTTCTGAAATGAGCCCTGCGAATTAGGCATGCAGACGAAATGGGCCCCAACTTTTTTTTTTTTTTTTTTGTCACTAGTGGCACCTAGTTAGGTGAGGACCAAAATGGTCCTAAAGAATTTGACAAGGCGTTTGAGTGAGGCCGAAATGGGCCCCAAATTCAGGTTATTCACCTAGGGGGCATCCCCGGTTGGCTGAAGCCAGCCCACCCCTGACCCCTCCCAACTGGCCTAAGACCCCTTCTTCTTGCGTTTGGATAATGTTTAGTTCTTTTCCCGAAAGAAATTCGTAGTTACTGGAGCTCAGATGCGCCACATGGAGCAACTTTTTATTGGAAGATTTGAAGCCTGTATAGCTGGACATTCGCAAGGTAAATGCATTTTGCAATTCCGTGCATGATGTTTACGTCAAAGAAGATGCTAAATTCGCGGCGCAATTACTTTCACTCTTGGATTATTTTTGTTTGAGGGGCTCATTTCGGTCCAATAGGAATTCTAAAAAATGTCCAAGTTTTTCCAAGTAAGGGACGGGGCCCACTTCAGTCTCTTCTCGGGCACATTTCAGCCCAATACGTAAGTGGGACCCACAACCCTACCTACTTACCAGCTCTCTTTGTCCAATTATTATGTGCAAATCTTTCTTATTTGTTAACAGTATCAGCAGATCTAATAAACCGTTCTATTGGATCACGACATGTTATAACATTGTAGGTATAGAACTTTACTAAATTCCTGATGCAAAGAAATCGTCCAACACTATTTTTTGGTAAACTCTAGGCTCTAAGTATAGCTAATTTTGTTTTGCATGGCCTCAGGAGTCAAACGCTTGATTAAAAGCGGTTTTTTTCCTCATTTGGTACCTAATCCGGTGTCTTTTTTTTTTTTTTTTTTTTTTTTGTCCTTTTATTTGAATCGGATGTCCTTTAATTAGGGTGGCCAGATTATCTGGCCCAGATATACTGTTTTTTGCAGTACAGTACTACTTTCAGGTAGGTGATACTGCTGTACACAGAGACCCTTGTGTACACCGGAAATGTACTGCTTTTTGAAACTAGTACAGTTTTAGGGTTGCTATAGCAGTATACTTGCCTGCTTACTTACGCACTTGACACTATCTTCCAAATAATGATGGTTCCAGACGCCCGGACCCTAAAATAACACCATCACCTCTAAGGGGAAGAATAAGTAGGTCTCTGAGCAATCTTATCACTTCAGTTTCTGTCATCGGAGTACAACGGTGATGCCAAATGTAGGGATTTCTCCGTAAACGTTGGGAATTTCGGAAATGATTGAAGCGTTGGGAATCCCAACACAAAACGTAGGGTTTTCAGACAAGGAGGTAAACATGCGAAATTCTAGTAGCTAAATTAGCTAATAATTATTATAATTATTAGCTACTAGAATTTCGCGTGTTTACCTCCTTGTCTGAAACAATAATTGTTTCAACAATAATTATTATTGTTCTTTGGTAATAATTTTTCGAATTTAGTACCTTTTGGTTTATTATTCTTGGAATAATACACCTATGCAATCGCGACGGAGGACGACGACTCCGATCGGCCTCAAAATTTGACATTATCCGTTTCAAGAGGTTTACATTCCAAAACCGAAATGTCCGTCCGCCGTCCGGGCCTTTTTGGGCAGTAGGAATTTTTTTTTTATTCATCTGAAATTTTGACAAAATACTTGGTTTACCATCTAGTTGTGCCCGCAAGGTTTTCAGCCCGATCGCCCAAACCCGTGGGTCGCAATGGGGCTTTGGGAGGTTTTTTTAATGCTTTTTGGCTATGGGATCGAGTTAGGTGTCGTTTTCGAAGTATTTTTGGACGTAGA
This sequence comes from Pilophorus perplexus, assembly GCA_955831195.1. Taxonomy (NCBI): domain Eukaryota; kingdom Metazoa; phylum Arthropoda; class Insecta; order Hemiptera; family Miridae; genus Pilophorus; species Pilophorus perplexus. The sequence continues at coordinate 63,674,433 of OY037007.1, read as the reverse complement.
ATCCATTTTTGGGGGTCCCGGAACGATCCGATTTCACTGTTGCGATCTGTAGGGCTTTCATGGGGCTACAAATGAGAATTTTGATGGATCCCAGGAGTAAAGTCAATCAAGTAAAGAAACTATGGGGCAGGGTGGCCAAGTTGGGGGTTTTCCCCCCAAATTTGGGGGTTTTTTGGGGGGAAGAATTGTTTGGGGTTTTTTTGGGGGGGATTCGGAAAATCTTTGGGGTGAAATGGGGGGTTTTTGAATGGTCAACTGCAAGTAAGGTGTAAGTATAGATTCGTAGACGTGCCTAGTTGATCCTCACATGAGGTCACAACCCTTGTGACACAACGCCACTAGGAGATGCCCTTACCTTACAAACGCTCATCTTGCTCTGCTCGACTCAAACTCAACTCGCCTACGTCGAGCGAGCCTTTTTTGTATACTTACGGCATAGTAGAAGATAAGATTAGGAATCTGCTCTCCCTTGAGGTTGTCCAGTTCATACTTACATGTAGGTACTACATGAAGGAAAGGGGGATCACCTGCACAAAATTTTGGACATGTTGTCCAACTTTAAGCACATCATGCACGATCATATCAATGTCAAAGAGCTCGCATTTTGCATGTTCCTGGTGTCCTACTAATTTTTCTTTTTTTTGCCTTTAGTAAAAATTTAATAAAATGTATTTCATGGAAATTCATTTCGCATGCTCTTGGTATCATTTGAAAAATGAATTTTTTCGACTTCACTGTCTCTTCTCTAACATTTCCTTACTAATTTTTCTATATACTTTCTACTATATATATATATTCAAGTATTTGGGGGGTTTTGGGGGGATTTTCAAGGGAGTCGCGGGGGTTTTTGTGATCGGCACTTGGCAACCCTGCTATGGGGCTACAAATGGGATTTTTGAAGGATCGCAGGAAGTTAAATATTGTTCGAGTAAAAAAAAAAAAATTGAAAAAAATGTTGTTTGAAATTATTTTTACCGACTCCGAATTAATTTTGTACAAGTAACCTAACTATATCAAAGAATAGTTAATAATAAACCCTTATGTAATAAACCCTTGTGTAAAATTTGCAGCGTTTTTCTTTTCGTATAAGTTTGCTCAATTATTTTTCTTTATGCCTCATCATTAATCGGTTAATCGATGTTTTTTTTTTTTTTTTTTTTAATTCGTTGACTGCTTTAGTTTTAATATCCTACGATAATCGGCTGTTTTTAAGTACCCAGTGGGTACTACCCACATACCAACGTTCCCTTCCTACAAGTAAGTAGGTAGGTAGGTACTTAACTTTAAACCCATGGAATAAGGAAGGATTTCTTCCATGCTTTAAACCTTGAGTAAACAATCGTTTTTTATCTTTGTGATATTTTAAAAGAAAATATTCTAGACGTGTAAAAATTGACTGAATCTTAACTAATTGAGACTGCAACTGCCTAAAAATAAAATAAATTCTCTAGTGTCCGACGACTATTTGTTTAATTTAATATATGTTTAATGTTACTCCTTCCTCGAAAAAAAAAAAAAAAAAAAAAAAAAAAAAAAAAAATCTGGCCACCCTACCTTTAAGGCAAAAATCGACATGGCAACCCTAATCTAGATTGAGAACCGAGTAGGTCATCAAAATTTGATCATTACACATCATGAAACATAATAATATTACATATTATGTAGGTAAGTAGAGAAATTTTTTCGAGGTCGCACGTCTGTCCAAAAATTGTAGGTCCAGAAAAACTTTCTTCCTTCTTTTTTCAAAAATATTTTTCTTATGACACAGAATTAATTTTTTCACAATAATAATAATAATTAATTATTAACCTATACGTTAATTATTAACCTATATCAAAGAATAATAATCCCTTGGGTAAAATTTGTAGTGTTCATGCTTTGTTCACGTTGTTTACTTACCTACTATTATAATATTATAATAATACCTACCGTGTATTATCATAAACTCAAATGTAAATAAGTAGGCCACTCTCTATTCTGTGATAGGTACCTACCAGTCCTACCTACCTAGGTACCTATTGTAGAGCAATCATGAGCATCATCATCATGGTGCCTGTTTCTTGAGATGAAATCTGAGTTCCGCCTCCGGAAATCAAATGGAAAAGTGAATTCCGAGAGCTTCTAAAGGAAAACACAAAATTTAAATAGGGATAAGAACTGTTCGGAGTGCACCCTGGCGGTGAAGTTTGAAATCTTTAGGTACCAGTTTCAGAGACTCGTCTATATCAACAAAACCTTTAGCGTTGTTGGGAGGCAACACTGTTTGGGCGCCCAACTGAAGATCTACGTTTCTTTGCAGCCACATGGGCCGACATTGAAAAAAGTGACTCGTTTCGCTCTTGTGGTGTCGGCCGTTCGCTCGGACTTTCGCATGCTGTCTTGAGTTGCTGTGGAACGTCGGAGGATTTAAATCCTTGGTGAATCTAATCAATACATCATCCTCGTGCCATAAATCAAGTGAGTTGCATGTAATTGTTCACCGATGTGGTTGAGGTGCTTTCCGTTTCCTTTGTTTCCTCAATTCATCGTTGTCCTTGGTTGTGAGCTCGTTACGCCGAATGCTAATCACGTTTCTGATGCAGTAACCAACGCAAGTAAACGGTTTTTTTATGCCGGTTAATGTGGTATCGCTGCTTAACCGATTCGATCGAACTATTTTGGTTGTTGTGGATCGTAAATGTTGGTTTTTTTTTTTAGTGCGAGAGCTCCAATGAGCGAGCGAAGGGAGATAGATTTGGTTTTCGGTTTCTGTTTAACCTTTCATAGAAATGCCTACGTCTGCTTTGTACCTTTCATTCTTGAATACCTTGAATATTTGAGATCCGTTGTAATTTTAAGTTTATGAGTAAACAATTCTTTCACAAGGGAAACAGCCATGAGAAGAGGGAGGTCTTGAAGAGCAGCTTGGCATCAGGGACAGTGATGAGATTCTGCTCTCAGTTACTCTGTGGATCTGTCATTGTTGCCTGTACTGGCCATGTTCTCACACTATAGTCTCGTCTAGTCGTGCGACGACTTTGTCAATCTCCATCATCTCGAAGCAGATTTCGGGACCTTAGGATGGTCAGTAGACGCTTTTAGCGATACTCTCAGCTCTCGTTGAATAGGTTCTTCCGAATCCGCCGAACCGACCTCATCCAAGGACTTCCAGAGTGTGCTTGTTCGGACCAACTTCGTTGGCGCCGCTAGGATTAGAATACGACTAGAAAGAAAGACGTGATGATGAATTTTATTTCGTTTCAGCCTAAGATGTCCAAGTTGTCATCTCCGGACTCTGACGGTTCCAAAAATGGATCGAGGCTCAACAGCGAGTCCAACACCAATGAGGCGTTCTGTAAGGGCGATGGCAAACAAATTAACCTATCCGGCCATCCCTCCCAAGTTTACAAGGTGTGTACTTTTATTCCTTTACATTTAATGTTCTATTTATTAAAAAGAAAAAGAATTGTTGTGGGGTTTGTTGGTTTGGTTGTGTACAGTGATGGGGAAATTCCCGGGTATTAATTTTTGCGGAATATTCCTCACCCGGGGATTTATTTTTTTCCTCATTAAAAACGATTTTCACGAATTTATATTTTAGGGAATAGGTACTCCCGGTGCCCATTAGTAGTTATACAGAATTAATATGTACAATAGCGCGAAGCCGAGGTGTAGCCGTTTGTTGCCCAAACCCACGAATACATTTTTTGGCGTCTTTGGTTTTTTTTATTTTTTATTAATTCTTGAGAGTTTAACCGTTAAATCTATGGGTGGTCCCATGTGACCTCTCCGTCGGGATCTATGGGGCGACTTTTGTACAAAATTTAATGTTGGTTTTGATGGACGCCAGAAAGTAGAGTTGTTTTCGTAGTTATTTTGGACAAGAAATCCATTTTCGGGGATCCCCTTATCTGTCTAAACACTGAACTGATAGATAAGTTTTATCATTTACAAACATTTCTGATTAACAGGCAGAATTAATTTTTGCACGAATTAATTGTCTACACGAGAATATAATAAACCCTCGTGTAGAATTTGTTGCGTTTCTTCCCCATTTTTCTTTAACTTGAGGCACGTTTCGTCCTTCAGGTTCTTCCTCTTCAGATTCGCCGTAGAATCAAGGCGCTAAAAAAACTCCAACTGGAATCCGTGCATATTGAAGCCGAGTTTTTCGCTGAGGTTCACAAGCTCGAATGCAAATACAACCAGCTCTATTCCGGGCTTTACAAGACGGTCAGTTGAAATTGTAATAAAATCCCAATGGTGCTATGTTATTTACCATAAGAGGTTTTGTTGCTCATATTCCTCGTTTTGCAGAGGCGGGAGATCGTTACCGGTGAAAAGGAACCAACTGAAGATGAGTGTGATTTCACATTGGACGCTTCCTTGGATGCTGCTGATGGAGATGACGAATCTGGGTATGTCAATTAATGGTTATCATCCCTTTAAATGCTGATGCTTTCGGTTTCTTCTCGCTGGTTATGTGAGCCACTTTGATAACGATTTTGCGATTACAGGTTCTCACCGTATGGTGCTGTTGACTTGAACACTAAAGGAGTGCCTTTCTTCTGGCTCACCATTTTCAAAAATGTGGATCTGCTGAACGACATGGTTCAGCCTCACGATGAGCCCGTTTTGAAGCATCTGGTTGACATTCAAGTTGAGTTCCTGGAGAAAGACCCAATGGTAAGCCTAGTTATTTATGTAAAGGGAAGTGGGCTGACGAGTGGGAGATACACTTATTAATAGGTATGGGAGGGGTTGGATTATTCTCGGACAAATGCCTGTCATCGTTGTCTCAGAAAATCACGGGTGGCTCAAACTAAATGCATGCTCCAGGTACATGCACCAGTCCCAAACGGAAAATGATGAGGCGCCGATGTGAGACGAAAATTGGCTAAACCTGAACAGGCGCCAAACTAGGCTAAATTGGCCCTGGGCTAAATAAACTAAATAATGATAATAAAACAACAATAAAAATAAAATAAATAAACTGGGCTAAATAAACAGGCGCCAAAATTGGCTAAACCTGAACAGGCGCCAAACTGGGCATAAACCGGCAAATGCAGGACTTGCGGGAAGAAGCTGAACATTTCGGGCAACACTACGAATTTGAGATGCTGTACACAGAGCACTCGCCCCTTGTTGCTGCCTACCAATAAGCCAGAAAGTGAAACACTTCCACATACGACGAATAAAACTGGTTGGGAAAACTATCCTGGATGAGCTGTACAATGATGGAATTTTCTTTCTTTAACGTTGAAAACATAAAATTAATTTACAGCCAACATCGATGTTTCCCTCACGACGTTGCAATCGAATATTATTCGCTCTCTCAGTCATAAAAAAGAGAAAATGATATGATAATAAGTTAATACAGGGTGGCCGCCATCTGGAAAAGTCAGGGAAAACCTGGAAAAGTCAGGGAATGAAAAATTTCAGGAAAAGTCAGGGAAATTGGTCAAAAGTCAGGGAAAAATTTTTGATTAAAAAAAAAAATCAAAAATTGTATTAAAATACGAATTTTGTTTGGTGACAAGTTTGTCCCTCTCTTCTGTCCCGAAAATGATGATAATTTTTGAATTTTGGTGGGAGCGACTTTTCCGGGTTTGTTTTCCCCTCACTCTTCATCCATGTTGCCCGCACAAGTTCAATGAGTTGGCGGAATTCCCGTTACAGATATAATATCCCCATTCACACGATGAAAAGTCCCACTTCATGCACCAATATCCCTCTCTTCATAATAGAATGTTCCACTTCACCCACGAAGACTTCGTTACTTCGTCGTTAGTAACCTATCAATCTTTCACTTGGTATTTTGGTTCGAGATCTCTGTCCTTGTAATCATTACTAGTTAATTAAAAAGATTTTTTTCTGTTCGGGTACGTACCCGAACCCTGCTTTTATTCGCAGAATCTGGCTTCTCGAAAATTATTTTTAGCTAGAAAAAATGTAGGGAGAAATTATCGGGAAATCCGTTAAAACTGATGGGGAAGTAGGGAAAATTTTGAGCATATGATGGGGAAATCCGGGTTGGGAGCACCGGCAGGCGGCAGCACTGCAACACTGCCGAGTTGCACCTTGCTCCTGCTTCGTATGTTTATCTGCGTTGTTCCTTTTTCGTTCCACTTCGTTCGCTCGTTTCGTATAGGTATTTTTGTTTTATTGTTTTTATATTGCGTCTCCTCCAAGATGGGGAAGAATACCAGATTCGACCCGCGTTGGCAGAAGGATCCAACATATTATGTATATTTATACCTATATACAAAAATACCTATATATTTATACCTATACAAAAATACCTATATACCCACCAATTGGCATATTATGCCAATTGGTGGGTCCACACCGGTAACAAATAGCAAAGTTGTATAGCAATTGTTTTAAAACACGCATGTTTTACAAATATGTAGTACAACTATACAACTGTTATACAACTGTCCCCTCTAAACGCGTCTACACCTATGTAACAAAAAATGCAACAATTTCAATCATTTGAGGATTCAGTAGTGATCATGGCTTCGGAGGAAGAGGTTGTGCTGGCCGCAGCGGCCTGTGTAATTTTATCAAATCGCCGTCAACCAACTGAGCGCAGATACTGGGTGCGACCTTCGCTGGAAGCTCGACATCGGTTCAGTGGAACTCACCTGATGGGGGATCTGATGGAAGACGGTAGAGATCCCCTTAGTGGGGAAATCAGGGATGATGGGAGTTTTAAGAATTTCGCTCGAATGAGCAGTTCTGACTTTGAATATCTCTTGATCAATGTTGCCTTGATCAACTATTGCAAAGCAGGACACCAATAATTGGTAATAGTAATTATTACTATCCATCAACTGATCAGGAGGGCACCCTGAAGGGTGTGCAAGGGTTGTCACAAAGTGGGGGTTAGGTGTGTGTGGACGAGCTTACAACTTGTCATACAATCGTTGTGAGGATTCTCGGGGATTTTTTTTTAAAAGGCCGCTTTAAAAAAAATCCCCGAGAATCCTCACAACGATTGTACGTGAACATGGCCAACACAAACCAACAGAAAACTTGTCATACAACCATGTTATCTAACTTCCTTTGATCTTTACCGACAACCTGCGGGTAACATGTAACCTGCTATAATATAACTTTTTTTCTGTTATATTATAACAGAAAAAAAGTTACACAACACCGTGTTATAAAACATTTTTTCAGTTGAATTTCTAACAAGTTACATAACATTGGTAATATAACTGTTTGTAACACGTTATGTTACTGGTGTGGACGCGAACGTACTGTCGAACGAAGTTTTCCCTTAGCAACATGGGTGTGAGAGCTCTCACAAGCCACATGGGGGGAAAAAACATCGTGAGGTGATGGCCATCATCGGAAAAAAAGTGAATATCGACGGTACCTAAGTATCTCTGTCTCAGCCTAACTTCTTTACCTTTCTTCTGGTAGGTAGGCACCTGTCTCCCTTGACAGATCTCGGTTTTTGGGCCACCAAACGTTAAGCTCACCTTCTAGGACCATGCAAAATCAGATTCCTCTTATTTAGGTCCATTAGAAGCCACCAAAACCATAAAACCTTTTCCGCCAATTATTTCCGTTTTTCGTCAAAAAAGAGAAAAATTGATCCTCGCTTCGATTTCAGCCATTTAATCAGTGAAAGTCAAGAATCAGTTAATTTCAGTGAACTTCAAGTCCACGATCCGCCTAGGACGATATGCCTTTTGAATGCTGAATGAGTAATTTCACTTTAAGTCCGAGTCGGTTTTATATGTCACAATGGTCCTAAATAAGTGACACGTTAGTTGGCCGTGCTCCCGGAAACGAACTTCTGGGGATACTTCCTGGGAATAATTATTCCTCCTGACTGGGATTTTTTTCTGGAGTTTTCAGTTAGAGTCGACAAATTCGTTTTCCCCACTTTAGAAGTCCATGAGTTCCGTAACTATAGTTTTAAATTACTTCATCCGACTCCCTAGCCGCCCTAGGTGAGCAAACAAACAAACAACTAAAAAAAAAATATATATATAAATTTCGGGCCTGGAAATTAGGTATTTTCGCAGGGAAAAGTCAGGGAAAAGTCAGGGAATTAATTTTTCCCAGCTTGGCGGCCACCCTGAATATTATTATTATATTCTCAACGTGGAGTTGAATGGAAGTCTTGACAACGTGGAATTCAATTATTGAAGGGCGCTGGGTGCAAAGGGCCTAAGTGCCCTTAGAAATTATTTGATTAAATTAATAATATTATGTTGAACTTTGAATTATTTGATTGAATTAATACGTTGGCCCTATTTCACTTGTACACAAGGAGGGGACAGAAGTTCCTGTGTACATATAATTATGTATTTTAATACATATTATGTAACATATGTTAATGCGTTATTATGTATTTTAATACATAATAAAAATATGTATTATTTATTTATTAACATATGTCAATAATTGAATAAAAAGTGAAGTTCATCAATATTTGATTTGATTTATTAAATTACCAAGTTAACTAATTCTTACTTAGGGTATGAATTTCAATCAATTTAATTAACACTTTTTCAGCACTTACTTGAGGCCATTGGCATTTTAGCACTTACTCGACTGTCGCTAGTCAGCTGGACTGCCACAGGAATCATGAAGTCACGCCTTACCTTAGGGCCTTAGCACCCAACGCCCTTGTTTCTATCGCATTAATCTTAATTAATTTTGGCAAAATTGTATACCACAGAATATGAAACCCTTGTGAACTAGAAATAGAACTAGAAATAGTTAGATCACTATTATGAATTGAAACAACTGTAAAATCCAAGTTACCCATCGGTTACCGATTTCGAGCCTTTGAATTTGCCGCTTGTCCATTTCCACCCAGGTACAAAACTGGTGGTTTGAGGGTAAGATCGCCGTGGAGTTTTGCAACACGTAGACATAAATGTAAAAATACTCCGACCCAACTACGTTGATCGACATGGATTGATTTTTACAACTATTCCGCTATTTTGATCCATTTGGAGGTGTAACTTAATTAGATTTGATGTATCTTTGTGCTGCTCAAGATGCATACATTCACTGTGGAATTTCCGTTTTCCGAAATGATTGATAGTTAAATAAATAGATATTGGAAACCTAATTGATAGTCCTACCTGCCCCAAACATAATTATAGCCAAAGATATGGATGGCCTGAGACATAATCAGACAGAAAAAAGAAAAAAATCGCAGCCGTTTAGGCGTACTCATCCAACTAAATTTGACCCCATAGGTGCTGCGATCTGTTGAAAAAACATCCTACCAATGTCTTAGCCTTTTTAGCCTTACGGAACACGGGATTGATAAGGATTGTTGGTGCAGTGTTCCGGTTTCGTTCATTTTCCTCCATCTCTAGGCTATGGGAGGAAGCGGTTCACAATGGTCACTTGGCTGAGTGTTTTCCCTTCACTCCCCACTGATAATATACCATTTGTTGTTTTGTTCACAGGGATTCATGTTGATGTTCATGTTTTCCACGAACGAGTATTTTAGCAACCCAGTTCTTACCAAATACTACGAAATGAGATGTAAACCAGACGAGTCAGATCCCTTCAGTTTCGAAGGCCCTGAGATCATTAAATGCAAGGTAAGCGAATCGTGTCAAGATCATTGCCGTAAATCATACTCATTGAAAAATAATCACCAGTATCGCTCATGCTGAGCGAGAATCGGGATTCCAATTTTTCCAACAATAAGCAATTGGCGTTTGGATGATTATAATAATTGTTATTACATTTGCAGGGGTGCACCATCGATTGGCACAAAAATAAGAACGTCACACAAAAGACCGTCAAGAAGAAGCAGAAGCATAAATCCCACGGAACAGTTCGAACTGTCACCTCGACGATGAAAAACGATTCCTTCTTTAATTTCTTTGATCCCCCACAAGGTTTGTTGTTGACACATTTGATCTCAATTTTGCGAACATCGAAGGGTTTTCTTCTTAATTTTCTGCTGCGTCACACTCTCCTAACAGAATATTTATCTTTCAGTTCCTGATGGTGACATTGATGATGTTGACGTTGACACCCAAGCCCTATTGACAAGTGACTTTGAAATTGGTCATTACATTAGGGAACGAATCGTGCCCCATGCCGTTCTATTTTTCACTGGTAAACCTACGATTCCGCTTTTAATGTTCATTGGACTATTCGTGAATTTGCAGTCAACTACATTGTGTATTACTTAATTTACGTATTATCTTTAGCATTTACTACTGTATCCTTACAGGTGAGGCCCTCGAAGAAGAAGAAGATCTCGAAGAAGAGGAAGAAGACGACGAGGACGAGATCACTGATGACAGCGATGAAAATGAAACCGCCGTCCTTAAAGATCCAAAAAATGCTCAACAGGCACCTGAATGTAAACAACAGTAAACATCCAGAGGAATGCTTGGACAGTTGTCCTGTTAATTTTCAGAGGGGAATCTATTTTTGTGTACCGTTTACCTTTAAAAATTTTAATACCTATCATCCTTAACAAAAAAAAAAAAACAAAAAAAACGTGCATTGGTCTCCGTACGTATCGGTGTTATTCGCTACGCCCTCCATTCGTAAATTTCCCGTGAAACGCACCTTTCGACACGTTTGGTGTTTTTTCTGACGGTGCAGTTGTACGGAGATCGGCTTATCTAGATTTGTTGTGCCTATTCGTATTGAATCCCCCACCTTTCGCTATTTCTATGAAGATTCAATTGTGAACTCTTCTTAGTGGATGGAGTTTTTATATGGCATTTCTATTATAAACCGGCTGTTGTGGTTCAATTTGACTTATTTCAAGTTTTTGTTTTGTTTTTTACGTTCAGATAATTGGAAAATCGAATTATTTATTTCTAGTTGAAGTTTTTCGTGTCGTGGATTGGCCCATTTTTGTTTGTTTGCTGCCACCTTTGTATTAAGTGGTCGTCATGAAGCTTATTTCGTTTCCTATAATTCCTCTCACTTCATCTGGAATTTCTGAAACATTTTCTGTGCCGATTTACGACTAGCTGATTGTTTATTGTGGATTTCACACTATTGATTCGTCAACTCCCCTGCAGATACGGGTGAGCTCCTCCGAAGTGTTTCATTTTGCATTTATCTTACTACATTTGATTCCATGTTGAAATTCATGTGTGTGAAATTTCCAAATATTTTATTTTCACGCCTTTTCTTCATTTTGTTAGTCACTTTTTTTTTTTTCAACTGTAACGATCAAATATGAATCAATTCATTTCCAGCATCAAACCTACTTCCTGAATTGCGTGCACATCCATGTTTAATTTGTAGGGCAGAGAGAAAAAGGCCGGGTTTGTATCAGTCTTTAATTACTGCGTCAAGCTTTCGGGATTAGCTGGGATCCCTTCTTCAGGTCCTACAAAATTTCTTCCGAAAAAACGCCATGTTTAATTTTATGTGGATTTGCATTAATTTACTCATCCTGTTGTGCAAAATGGGCATTTATTTCTTTCATGGCGTATCGGCTGTGGTGTGTGTTGTATTGAGTAGAAAGATTGTTTAAGTGGAATCGTGTAGCACAGTATTGGTGCAAAAAAGAACAACAAATACAGTCGAACTTTTTTTTTAACGCTTGTTGTTTATATTAAATAATTTTAGCTTTTAACCTAAGTCCGCTATTTCTTTCTAAGATGCAGTGAAGTGACCTCCATATGATTCTTTATCGTGCTTTAATCGGCCGGTTGGGTCTGGGCTTGTGCTGGGGTGAAACTCGCTCCTCAATTGGAGGCCACAATGCACAACTCAGTACCGCAATACTCCTCGGGAATGATGCTCTACAATAATTGTTTTGTACCTACAATTATTATTGGTACGGAGAATGAGCCTGGACTTGGGAAAAGAAGAAGCTAGGGACGTTGCAATATTACAATTTATGGGAAGATAATGTTACCGTTAAGTGGATGGAAAATATCGCGAAGTAAGTACATGAAGCCCCCACCTACTAGATGATAGGAATGTTATTCTGCTTAGATATCAAACTAGCTCCCAGACGGGGAGGCTAATGTGTGAGTTATGGCCCTGTTTCACATAGTGAGATACTTTGCGCTGGTGAACTTTTTCAAAATCAATTGGTTCCAATGTAGAAATTTGACCTTCCTGGCCCTTTAAATATATTACATATGGAATAGCAGCGATAAGAATTCAATTTTGACGGATTTATGGCTGAAAACCCAAATTATAGGTCATTTCGGTCATAGCATTTTAAACCCATCTAAATTTACGAAAAGGTATTCTCCTTGAGTTGTACGGAAGGAAATGCTGTCCCGAGGTCCATGCAAGAATAATTTATGCTAATTTTGAATTATTATGTATTTTTCAAAATGCACCTCCAACTTGGGAGATGTCACTCCGAAATCTGCCACAGCTCTAATGAAAATTCGTTTCACTCCAGGTTCTTGCTACGGGTGCGAGCCTAAGTTTGTGAATCATGTAGTCATATTCAATTTGTGTTTATGTGTATTATTGAAATCTGTGCTGAATACAATGTGTGACCAAAATGACTAAAAACATGATTCTACAGCTCAGTGTTTGCAGTTTCCCTCATTTTGGTCACAGGAAAAATGTCCCTGGTGTGACCAAAATGATGATTTTGTGTTTGCACTGACATATAGGAAATGGGGAAGGGAAGACTGATAAACTGACTTGGTCTCTCACCACTATGCAAGAGAAGCAATCACCTCACCTAGTTAAAACGGCTTAAATTCACGCACACTAATGAAGAGTAGTGTGACGTGAATGATGGACAGAAAAACCATGCACTAGTTATTGGCCATAACGAAAATGACAAGAAACACAAAAATGAATTTTTAATTTCAACCACGCCCATTGCCACGATGTAACAGAAGATGAAGAAGGGCGTAGAAGTGCTTTCAGGTGGCTCTCCTGATAACTAGCGCGCTCAGCACTTTTGGTCCCTTTGGACTGACGCTAGGTTTCGGGTCACGTTTTTTCTAACTTTCCCGAAATTCAACTACTCCATTCAATCAGGATGGATTTTCGCAATACGGTGTTAAGATTACCATACTTATCTGAACTCCTTGATGTAAAACTCATTGCATTAATTTTCAAAATTAAATATCAGTGCAGCTGTGGAGTTTTAGGTGTGACCAAGGGACAGTGACCAAAATGACGAATTTCAACTTCGGAGTTAAACTGCTAATTATAAGAATGGATATTAACACCAAAAATAAGAAATGGACAACGTGAATGGCATTGGAAACAGTATAACAACAACAAAAAACGAGAAATTCTGATCAAATTTGACTGTTTTATGGTCTGGGGACTTCAAAGTGTCCCACTATGTGAAACAGGGCCTTATGTTGGCTTAAAATCCAAAATGAATGTAGTACTGGAACGGTTACGACTCTCGCAAATTAGGCAGGTCCGGGTTTGGGATCGTGGGGCCGAATCCGTCACGGGTTTGGGATCATTGATTAGTCCATTTGAAGAATGATTACACAGGTCTACAAAAAAAGGTCACTTCGCGCTCGTGAGGTTTCGGTGGTTGCTCTCCATGTTTTGGGGTCTGCCGAACACGAATCCGAAGCCCGTTTTGCGCCATCACGTCGTTTTTTTTTTTTTTTTTTTTTTTACATCCTCGTTTATCCAGAAAAGCGAAAATTCCCTTAATTCCGACTCTAAGTCGTCTGGTATCTGTAGGTAATTTTTCTGGGCGCTCTGAGGTACGCTATACTTTAGATTTTTTTGCGCTGAATCGAATGAGACCAATTGCAAGTCGCTAAGATGATTAGCTACGGAGATACGACCTCTAGAAGTCACTTTTTAGGGGTGGATCCGGATTCGTCTCTTATTAGTACCACGTTAGCAATTAGAGACTAAACCCATAGCCTGACTCGTCTCCTACTTAAATGGGCGCCTTCTCCCCTACGGCCTGATTCGTCTCAGTTCCCGATAACACCTAACTGGTAACCGGTTACAATTTTAACCGGTTACCAGTTAGCTGTCTTTAAAGAACGGTAGGAAAGTGAACTAAGTCACTCGCGATGAAATTGAGGAAACCCATTTCAAACGAAAGGTGGGTGATGAAAAAACGTTGCCTATTTCCACACCTGATATGCTTGTCAATTTGAAACTCTAGAAGCACATTGACAAAAAGAGGAATGGAGGGATGCAGTGAAAAAGAGCGGGCTAAATGCGGATGAAAAGATTCGCAGGCGTTAGTTGTAGGTACGCTGTAATGAACTGGAATGGGCAGCCCACACATCTGGCGAAAAGTTAGAGTCGTCGGATACGTAGGTATTGACTAGGTAGTAAGCAAATTTCGCCACAGCATCTCCTTGAGGTTGAACGTACACTAAATCAAAAACGAAACAGTCCGCCACCTCCGATGAATCAAGAAACATGAGCCCATAGCACCATTTCAGCCATTGGCCAACTTCATTGTCGCTTTTATAATCACCAGAGAGACCCAAAGCCTGAATTTTCTTCCCGACTGACGGAAGGAAGAACTAGAAATTCTAGTCTAGAATAGGAATAGGGCGACAATAACAGTCTAGTATTGATAGTGAGTTCAGAGGTGAGACGAATCCAGCCATGGTCTTATCACTCTTAAATCGGGAGGAGACGAATCCAGTTGTTTTCTTATCGATGAGACGAGTACTGAGACGAATCCGGACTTTCCCCTTTTTAGGTCGGAAAACGCTATTTTTTCCACTGTTTTTTACCACTTTTCTATTAACACAGTAAAAAAAAAAATAAGGGTCCGGGGGAATCGGCTCCAACTACAAAGTAAACTGTGGACATTTCTGCGTCAAAGGCCGCCAACTGCACCTCTGTGAAAGCAATAGCCGATTTTTGGCGATTTTTCAAAGATATGAGAAATTTTACTCTCCCTTTTTCCCATTTCCAACTAAAAAATTTTCTGGCCCATTTAATGAAGTGGTCAAAATTTAAGCCATATCTCTTCATAAGAGTACACGTCAATGAAGAGGCGGGCCTGTTTGTTGACGATCTACTCTGACGTCTCATAAGGAAGAAGACTCACGGACCTAAGAGTGTGAGTAGGTAGTTTTTCGAGAAAAAAAAAATTCGGTGAACCCCAAGTGCGGTTTGCAAACAACTCATCTAGTATCAAAACTGGCACAGACTTAATGAAGTATCCAAGTTTGAATAGCCATAAAAACAAATGATATTTGTCAAAAAGATGTTAAAAATTACAAACTTGGTGCAATAAACACTTGGAAAAGAAAATCTCCCTGGCGGTAGGGAATATTGAGAGTGCACGTGGATTGCAATTAGAAAAGTAAGTACTTTATTTTAGGCACTATATGTTCAACAATTTACAACATGGTTTCATAACAATTGACAATAAGAAATGAGTACCCTTTATAACTGGCTACTCACTCATGCAAGTTGCACAAAATCCATGTTAGCGACAAAAGGAACATCTGTAATTTAGAAAAATGTAAGGCACAGAGCGAACAGTATTCCACATAAAACCGGGGCATTTGACACATTGGTGGAAGACAATCAAGTGACAGACACATCATTCATCAAGATGAAGAGCTTTATTCAACGGAAGACAGAACCTACTCAAACGTTACAATGAATGATCAAAAATGTAAAAATGAAACAAACCGTTTTTGCTATCCCCTATGAAGCAATCTAGAATTAATCACAGCCATGTGTCTTTCTAACACAAACAAACTCTTCAAATCAATAAATAGGTAGTAATCGAGAAATACGTCCACAATATACAAAATAATGTATGGAGTGTGAAATTTCAGAAATTGAAGTTTCGCGTAGGTATAGTGTAATAAATTAATAAACAAAACACACAAATCCAACGAAGGAAAGAAGATGTGAAAGCCAAGATGAAACGAGAGTTCATAGTTTGTAAATGAATGTAACAGTATCAATGATCGTTACCAAGTAAGATTTTTACAAAAATTAAAAAAAAAAAGTGGGAGATTTCACATTTATGATATGTGCCGATGACTGAAGTAAGTCGTTTATGAGAGAAAACGTAATAAATTACACAATCGTCCAGTTCAATCGTTCAGTCAAGACACAAGATTTAACTGCTGTATTCTATTTCATGTAGGTAACTACAATACCCTGTCTTTATTTTTAATTTTGTCTTTTTATTTGATGTTTTAAATTCCATCATGAGGTATGTACAAGTTTTAATGAACGAGGTTCGTGTGTCGAGTAGTAAAAAATCTAGGTAGTAGGGGAATTGGTTGTTGGCATGAAGTGACTTCACGATAAGAAAGCTGGACAATTGAAAGAAACTAGGAGGAAAAGCAATGAATGCAATAACTTTAGTCCACACTTGAACAAAACAATGCCATTTTGCAATGCTATGGTCATTTGCTTTGCCATATTGGCTTTTTAAGTACATGATCAAAGGCCCGTGAGTTCAGGAGAGAAAAAAAAAAGAAAGACTTCTTACACACTGCACAGAAGAGGAGGTGGGATATTTCGAAGTAGTATTGGAGAAAAAATAAATTTGATGATTGGTTGGCTAGAAAAACTCGTTATCGGCCTAATACCTAATAATTAGATATTAATAGGTCAATTATTGACGCCCTCACATTTCAATAGGCACTTGGGAAGTATGAATTTAAGTTTATTAAAAAAAAAACCATGAAAAAATCGAGAGTTGCGAACCGAAATTTGAGAAAAAGACGTTAAGTTAGAAATTACCAAAACCCAACCTACAATTGAGAGAAAACATGAATACCCGGAAAATATTGACGCGGAAACCAAACCACACAAAAACAGAAACCGATAAACTAATTTATAGCAGTAAATTCAAATTGTTGTGGCATGAGACAGCATGACGCTGATGTACGATGGAGCACTATCCAATGTCGAGTTCGAACTGATATGAGGTGTTCAATTGAAGCGGGGAAACTTCATTTGTTTTAACATGTTCACGCTTAAGATCACCAGCCATATCGGATTAGTTCACGCAGGTGAAACGAAATTTGTAACAACAAACAAAATACTAAGAGGAGTATAAAAATCCAACAATCCACTTGCAAGCATATTATTTCTGTATGATATTTACTCGTGTATAAAAATAGTAAGAACCAGTTCATGAGATGAATAAGGCACACGAGGGCGAAATTGACAATCACCACAATGAAGGCTTGAATAATGAAAACGGGCCTGAAAAGATCCAAACAACTGCAAAAGGTAGTTGCAGCGTCAGGTTTCCATTTCACCATTTAATGAAGCTTACTGATGAAAGAACTTTTACCGATGAATCCATATCAGCCAATCAATTAACTAAAACACTATCACTGTAACTCCCGTCTGGCACATTTACTACGACCTTCACTAACCTAAAAGGCATTTAAGGAAAGGATGATAATAATATTGGAAAAAGTTATTAACACATGGAATACCTGATATTTATATGCATCAACAATTCATCATAAATGTGCTCAATTTATTTGTATCAAGTATGGTCGGTCGGCTTATTTGGTTGAAGTGTATGGATGAAGGCTTTCCCTCTTCCAGATGTGAACGAGGAGTGTTACAGAAAAGTCCTATCCTTCCCCCTCAAAATCCACTACCGTTTCTGACGAGAAGAAATAATGAATGTCAAGGGTTTTAAGTATTTAGTCAGCCTTCTGATACGCCTTCAATCACTTCCAAAACATGAGCGATGAAGTGGTCCAGGCAAAAGTAAGTACGTACCCTCTTGTGAAGCGGAAGGGAGCGAAAGACTATTGAAACTCGTTAATAAGTAACAGTTTGATCAAACTAATGAAGTGTTCAGTTTACGATAAAAACCAATCGGTTGCGACCAACGGGAAAATCCAATATATACATAAATACCAAGCACAAAACATCAAGTACCCACAAAACAAACAAAATAATTCTTATTAATGCGTGGATTGAAGAAAACTCTCCAGAACAGATAATAAACTAAGTAGAGTACATGTAAAAAATACCACATACTCACAATAATGACAATCATAAATACTGACAACGAAAAATGGCGGACGCCTTTGTGGTCTTCATCTGTAGCCCAGAAATATTTTAAGCCAATGAGTGAAGTCGCTAATGAAGGTGAAATTCCTTCATAGACATTCGGGTATCACAACTTCCCATTTTGACACCTAGTTGAAACAGGAGGGAAGGAAATATCACGACGATTTTGGAATATTTTCAATTAGTACAGAACTTGGTCTCTTCGTATGACGGCTGCGTGGGACTATGGACGCAGTGGTGTTACATATTGTTGTAAATTGAGCTGTTGTTGTGTTGTTAATTCAGTGAGATTCTAATTCGACTGGTTCTATTTTGATCAGTAATACAAATAAATAAATAACAAGGAGGTTGATATCACTGGCGGAACAATTTAGGAAGCATTACAATTAACGTTTTTCTTCTTTCAAAATCAAAATTCCTGCCAAAACAACAAATCAAAATATCGGCAAGGGAAGTAAATGAAGACACATTCAAATTTCTCTTGTGTGGAAGCAGCAAAGTGAGACTAACACATGGAAGGAATCATTTAACCAAGCATGGTGATATACGAAACTATCACAACCATCCTTCACAGTTTCGGTGAAACTTTAACCACAGATAGTTGATAAGTATTGACGCAATGACAGAGAATACATCGAACATTACCTACATATACGTCAGTGCAATGCATTAAATGTTTGTAAGTTATTTACGGTTAAGACAAGCAAACTGAATTGAATCCAATAACGTTTCCAGGGTGTTGAGAGGGAACGCCATCGCTGCATAGTTTAGAAAATAGTTAACCAAGCAATGTTTTCAAGGCACACGAAAACACAACCAAAATAATAAAGTACCTTCACCATTTAATATACAAACAGGAACGATAAACAGATAATAAACTAGGGTCACGAATTGATCACGATTCAAATTTTCATAGGAAGCTTCAAAATGGGCCAAGAGGCCACAGTATAAAATAATTTACATAAAAAACCGCAATTTGAGAAATTTTGCTCCCAGCCAGGAACCACTAGAGATGGGCCGTTCCGGAAACGTTACTTGGAACCAAATCCAGTGTCGTTCCTGGAAATGTGAAATATATTTCCAGTTCACGTCCTGTCACATTCAACAAATGTTAAAATTGGAAACGAACAAATGCAGCCCTTTGAACATCTCATGTTCGTCAGCATGAATATTAGTATGCACTGTAAATGTACAATAAGAATCTAACAATAATGAAGATAACTATTATAATAATTGCATAGCCAAATATGTGATATTAGAACAAACAATGCCATCTTGACGTGATTGTAAAGCGCTCTGAATGGAAATGTCTAACGATTGTAACAATGAGACCTACAATTTTTAAAATCTTTCGAGGCGAGGGGCATTTGGTAACGACGCTTTTATTAAATGGAACTGGATTTTTTTTGGAACCGATACATTTGAGCCTCTGGAACGACCCATATCAACAGCCTGATGTTGAAATCCTGACTTGGTCAAGATGGGGAGATCATGAAGTTGGTATTGCAAAAGGATATGAAAACGTAGTTTCTATAGGAGAGGGGACAACCTGAGCTTCCGCTTGTCCAAGTTCTTCCCCCCCCCCCCCTGTTCCAAATATTTATCGCTGTTGCTCCTAAATTGTAACTGTCAACATTTTTTCGGATATTTACCAACACCAGGTGTTCAAATTCCATTCAGACGGATAGCTCACACGATTCATGAATCATTTCAGAAACATCATTCTCTGTACAAGTCGCAAATACGTTCTACGCCTCAGTCATAGTGGTATACCCTTTGCTTCATGATATCCCTATTCGAAGGAGCACTGGGAAGATCCCTCCCAACACTGACAATCACAAGAATCTCATTCAGAACAACACAAATTATGCTGCCTATTTAAAGGAGAAACAATGACACTACATAAAAATTATTTGATCTTTCATCGCAAAATGGTAATTCACAATTAATCGGAAACGGAGTTGTGCAACACAAGCCCAATTAATTGCTCAAGTTATAAATAGGAATGGCAATAATTTATATTGGGCACACAACTCATTTTGGGCAACGTAACACACAATTAACCTTTGAGAAGTAGCTCAGATAATCAGAATAAATACATTGACCACAATGCTGAAGAAAAGGAAACCTCATGAGAGTAAAACTGCTAGTTATAGGCTCACTCTAAAATAACGAACAAAGATAACTGATATTTCAATAATATGTAATCATAATAAAAGTAGTAATAGTAATAATAATAATAATAAAAATAATAACGATAGAAAATGATAATAAATCACTTTTCGAAAACCAATGGTTTAGGGTTATTGCGAATGTTTCTGAAAGCTCATGGCATGTGCGTTAAGTGACTGACACAATTACGCAAGTCATATCAACAAAATTATTGGTTGGATTCACAAAGAGGGGATAGTTGATTGACAATCCATCAAGTGAGAAATCGTGTAGAGAATGAACTGGTTGGGGCAGAGGATCAAAACAAGGCGATAATAGCACATTTGTGGGCTCAACAATCCAAGGAGTAGTCATTTTTAATTAATGGGGGTCAATGTTTCGTCTGAAAAGTCTCAAAGGAGGTAATTACAACGTATTCCAACAGTTGAATGGTAAATAGGTAAACCGATTAAAAAAGAACGACTTCTTATTATTTATTAGGCTCCTCCAAAATAATTGGTTGCGTCCATAACCAGAAACATCGGGAGAGCCACGAAGTGGAAATGAAGAAAACAATCTGCAGAAACAAGCAAATTTGGCTATTTCAGTCAATATTGTAGGAACGCAAAAACGATATGTTCATTTCTGTACCTGACGATTGAAAATAAATGAAATAATTTCATTTACATTTCAATTTCATTAGGGTATAATTAATTATTAAGTATACCCAAAACCTTCAACGGATCTATTTCATGCTGGGACTGAGAAACTTACGACCAATTTGAAAGCGACTGATGTCTCTGCCCCACCATTTGCGATTACTATGCGCTGTGTCACATTTGACATACAGCGGGGTGAGTGTACGATGACAATACCGATCATGAATGCTTTTCCGGAGGCGGCGTTTGCCTGGATTTCCTAGTGAACTTTGGAAACCTAATTTTGCTCTTTTTCAGTTTTTCCGAAGTTCCCAAGTCGTCGGCTGCAGTGGAGTTGGAATCGGTGGAATACGCTTCTTCCTCCATCATCAGGCTTGAACAGGAAATTGTGTCGGGGCGAGGCGGAGCGTGTTTCTTATGCCTTGTGTAGATCACAGGCATCACGGGAAGTTCAAGGCTGGCGTCTGAATGGGAAGTCTTGAATATACCTGAACCCTGCGAATGAGGGAATGGGAAAAAAGTTCATGATAAAACGGAAGAATAGAATGGGACGCGCAAGAGGCTGGATTTCTAGCTAAATTTAAATGGACTTATCAGTTCTAAATAGGAACACTCACCTCATGATCTGATATCATGTCTTGACTATGAGAATGAATTATTGGTCTTTCCCTTGCACAAAATACGCTAGGAGATTTTCTATTTCGTGGGTAGAGCTCTTCTGGTGAGCTGAAACAAATAAATAGGTAGGTTCAGTTAATCAATGAGAAAATGGCATACAAGTTCATGCGCTCCTTCAAAATATGAAAAACACGCATCTTTTCAAATTTGTATTTATTTATTTCTTTCTTTTTTATTTTTGCTACAAACATGAGGCATTAAGTTTTCTAAGGCTTTCTAAAATATCTTTCAAAGTTCGTTCCTAATAGCACTCCATATTCTCTAGATAGGTGTTGCGCCATCCTTCGATTAATAACGCGCTTGCTTCAACGCCTTCATGATGGCGCCAACGGCGGAAAGTGGAAATTCTGCGGGGGTCGCTTGTATTTTAAACGGAAGACTTTCGAAGGAAAATAGCCTACAATTAAATTATCCCAAATTTTGTGATTTCCGCTAATTCCACTGCCGAGTCACATGATTATCATCGACGAAGTTTATAAAAAGAAGAAGAATGCAATTTAAGAGATAGGAATCAGGCGGTTGTAATTTTAACAATAACCGACTTTTACGTAGCGGACAGTGTATTATTTTTTATAGTCCCAAGAAAGATTCATCACGAACACAGCAACTTTGGTTTATTATTCTTGGAATAACACACCTATGTAATCGCGACGGAGGTCGAAAATTCCGATCGGCCTCAAAATTTGACGTTATTTGTTTCAAGATATCTAGATTCCAAAAACGAAATGGCCGTCCGCCGTCCGACCTGTTGTGGCCAGCAGGAATTTTTTTTTTTTGAACCTGAAATTTTGCCAAATATGTGGTATACCATTTAGTTGTGCCCGCAAGGTTTTCAGCCCGATCGCCCAAACCCGTGGTGCGCTATGGGGCTAAAATGGGGCTACGGGAAGGTTTTTTTAAGGTTTTCGGCCATGGGGTCGAGTTAGGTGTCGTTTTCGAGGTAATTTTGGACGTAGAATCCATTTTCGGGGGTCCCAGAACGATTCGATTTCACTATGGGGATCTATTGGGCTCTCAAGGGGCCTCAAATGGGATTTTTGAAGGATCCCAGGAGTTTAAATATTTTCCAAGTAATTTTGGACCATTTTTTGAGGTCCCACATCTGTTCGAACAATGCAGGAATTTATTTAATTTTATTTCAAAAATATTTTTTTATTGACACAGAATTAATTTTTGCAAAAGTAATCTATATCAAAGAATAATAAACCTTATGTAAAATTTGCAGCGTTTTATTTATTATAGTGCCTGGATAAAATACAAAAAATTCAACGCACCCCTGCCACCAGAGCTCTCTGAAACTAGTCCTGCGCGTGATCCTTAAAGTGAATTCCATATCTTTCATTTCATCTTACTAAAGATTTCAAGAATGAGTCACTGAGTATTTCAAGTTGGTTATTGAATTAACGTTAATGACCAACTCAATTCATCAATCAATTAATCTATTTGGCAAATTTGATGAACTCCAACCTCCTGAAAATAGTCCTACATACTTCATGCTGGACAACTAGCAATATAAGCAGTACAATAAGCGAACTCAATGCCCAACAACCTGCAAGATTCCAGCTAAAAGTACTATATCCAGGCATGCTCAGTGCAGATGCATTGCATTCATGAACGGTGTAAAGATAACTACTAGAGTATAATACAATAGTAATTATTTTTACAAACAGTAATGATTACTACTTGTAAAAATAATAAAACACGATTATTCTGAAATTTACATTTTCGTGACTTTGAAAAAGGAAGAAAGGTTGGTTCATTGGATAGATACTAATTGAGTGGCACAAACCCCATGGACAACAGGCGCAGAAAGGCAATTAGGTACATAACTTGAACTGCCTGAACTATTGTATAAAAAGAAGGCGGCCCGACGATTGAAAGTACTCACCAAAGGTTAGTTGAAAGGAAAAAAAAGAAAGAAAAAGAACACCAGGATAGATACGAGAGAGAAAAAAAAAAAACGGAAGTCTAAAAAAATAATTAAATTTAAATTAAAAAAAAACAACTAGAAAATCACTCCATGCACTTACTCTCCTCCGACAATAAAATCCACACAAGAATCTGTAGGTGCATTAGAGTCATCGTCTCCTTCTAATTTTTCACTACCAGATGAATCAGCTCCAGCTGCAGTGCTGTCAAATCCTAGAATGCGTACAGATGGACCAACTGTAGACTTATTCGGAAAAACTAGGTAGGTACCAACAGGAAGGAAAAATTACCCTCAACGATGAATCGAACCAATGAGTTCTATTCTTTTCTATTCCCTATCAAGGGTTTCAGTTTGGTAAAATACTACTGTTTGGTACTAATACTTCAGTTTGGTACTGGTACAAATCATCTAACTGTCACGCCAAATTAAATTTCGGGAACCCCTTATTTTTCATTGCCGTCTCTCCAGGTAGCTTCAACGTCGAAAAAAATTTCGAGTAACCTCAAGTTAGGAAAATTAAAAAAAAAAAGTTTTAAGTCTTAATTTCAACTTCAGGTGGTTTTCCGAGATAAGTGCTTCAAGAAATAAATCGCTGGTCTACCTTTGAGAAGTTACACTTACGCTTCTCACTTATATTTTAGTAAAATGAGAATCACCCAATTGTAAAACAATTTTACAATTATTATTGTAAATTGACAACAATTATTGTAAATTGACGGGAATGAAACGTCTCCGCGTTACCGCTATTGTTGTAATAAGATGGCCTGAGAAGTTCCCATGACCACCACTGTATGTGCGGCGTCCGCACTCGTAACGCGAATGATTGGATAACTGCTGGGTACGTGATCTGTCATAATAATATTAGTTTTTTTTAAAAATACATCTGGTTAAGTTTTCATCAAATTTCAGACCATCAGATAGTCCTTTTGAATTTTGAATTTTCTTTGATTTATTTGATTTTTGCTCTAAATAATCAGAAATGAAAAAAGGAAGCTATTTTTGCTGCACTGACCCCCCTCCATCGATCCCACCACATGATCACTGCACATTAGGGGCAGTACAACTCGAAAGTATCGATTTAAAAAAAAAAAAAAAAAAATAGCAAAAACTATCGCTACCACCAATATTACCCCAAGATTTGAATAAAACTGCAGAAAAACGTCAATTGTAAAAATATTGTAAGAAATGAAGATCTTCCAATTGGAGAAGGGAAAAGTGGGAAGAATCAAGTAGGTAATGAAACAGTTCTTTCCCTTATATTTCTAGACTGGTTATGCCATGATGTCACAAGAGGGGGGGCCCAAGTTTCCCATCATAACCTTGTAGTTACCAACCAAAGACTGCAAAGAAGGGCAATAAAGCTACCAACGTAAGGCATTTGGTTTTAAATATCAATTTATCAAAAAGTTCATTGAATATGGTAGAATAAGTTTGATAAGTGAATATTTACGTTCAAATACCTTAGGATGGAGAGGCTAATAGGCCCGCATTTGCAACCTTCGTTTGATTACTCACAGGTTACAAAAGAAAACTTTGCTTAGGTTAGACATAATAATATTATGTCAAACGTACGCAATATTATGCAGGTTATTGTGTTATTCTACGTACAATGATAAACTGAGGAAAGTAATTGCCTAGCAGGTTGTACAAGATTTAAATGAAGGACCAATAGAAGAGATATATCATTTCAATAAATCTTCAATGCATCACGTGATACACCCCAATTCATTTGAGTTCATCAAATCCTGTATTTCGTGGCATTAATTACGAAAATTTTTCAAAAAGAAAATTACCTTCGCAGGTGACAAATTACTAACATACCAGAAAAGTTCGATACTTCTGATGATATAGAAAAAAAAAGGTTCCCTAGGAACCTTGGATTGGATCAACCTTTTTTGGTATTGATATTGGATAGAGAATCAATGTCAATATTGATTCTCTATCCAATATTAATACCAAAAAAAGGTTGTCATTGATATTGATTTTTTCGTATCACTCGCAAGTACAAAACAAAATCCAAAAAAGGTATCAATCCTGACTGCGATCCAATTTTCATGACATGAAATAATACAACAAAAACAAAATTGAGATTATCAATTTTGAAATCAAGCGTTTGGCGAAGGTGCAGAAGTCTAATCTAATACAGGATATCAGGGATAGAGATGCCACCTCTGCTAGAGGTCTGAATTATTTATGGTGAATAAACAACTTTGACCACCAACAGAGGCGTTATCTTTCTTCTCAATCTCGTGTATTTCATTTTGATTAAAATCAGGGACATGTTTTAGCTGGAACCACAATACCATAATTTTCACAAGAGGATACAGTGAACGTAGAACCAACATTATGTTGAAGATGGGACCTCAGATGTAGGGGAACATAAACGTGAAAATGAACTACTCTTTCAACGAGAGGGAATCAATAAAGAAGATAAATTCAACCTATAGACACCGATACATGGAACTCCAACAAGCAGTTAGCAGTGCATTTAGGAGCATACAGTACACGTTTCATCCATATGCCAACGGGTAACTGTCAAATGATGGAGGAACGCAAGGGAAACACGTTAATAAGCTTAACATAAGTTGCATGACAGCGCTTGACTATGTTTAATTCGTCGTAAAACTCTTTGTTATTAACAATAACGTTGTATTAGTAAAACTGGCATTAGGTCATAAAATCGAGGATTTTAAATGGGGCTCAAAAAGATTTTCTGCGAAAGCTCGGCTCTTCGGTTGGTTTACAATATGAACTGAAAAGATGTAGAGTAGCGTCCTTACCATATAACCAACAAGAGGCGACAGATAAGTGGTAGACAAGCTGGTGCTACTAAAAACGTGAAAAATTGAAGTCGGATGTGCAATATTTGTTCTGGTGTGTCTCGGCCATTAACGCGTTCTATGTGTTTTAGAGTTTCATCATAAGTTAATGTTGTTCTGAATAACCCTTATTTATCCACTAGCTCTACATTACTCAACTTGAAACCCGTGGTGGGCATAAAAGTACCTACCCCCCGAATCTCGCCCTTACTTTTTTGTCCAGGTTAATTACAACCCTGGACGAATTATTAGACATTCCCACAAACATTCCCTTTAGGTCAGGTAGAAACAATTTTTTCACCCAATGTTTGGGAAGGGGTGGAGGAACTTTCCTCAAGTTTTCGACCTCGGGGCCCCTCTGGAACTTGGTTTCCCTGGCCAAAAATCGCTATTTTTCGGCACTTTTGGTTCATTATTCTTGGAATAATACACCTATGTTTTCGCGACAGAGGTCGACGACTCCGATCGGCCTCAAAATTTGACATTATCCGTTTCAAGAGGTCTAGATTCCTAAACCGAAATGTCCGTCCGCCGTACGCCGTCCGAGCCGTTTTGGGCAGTCGGAATTTTTTTTAAATCTGAAATTTTGACGAAAATCCTTTTAAAAAACGCTGCAAATTTTACACAAGGGTTTATGATTATTTGTTATGGGATACTTGTGCAAAAATTATTTCTGTGTCAATGGAAAAATTTTTTTTTGTTTTTTTCTTCAAATTTTTGTTTTCAAAAAAATAATTTTTTCAAAAATTCTTCATTTTTTACTTGAAAAATATTTTACTTCCTGGGATCCTTCAAAAATCCCATTTTTAGCCCCATGAAAGCCCTCTAGATCGCCACAGTGAAATCGGATCGTTCCGGGACCCCAAAAAATGGATTCTACGTCCAAAAATACTTGGAAAACGACACCTAACTCGATCCCATAGCTAAAACACCTGACTCGATGCCACAGCTAAAATTTTAGCGCCATAGCGCCCCACGGGTTCCGGCGATCGGGCTGAAAACGGGCACAACTAGATTGCAAACCGAGTATTTTGTCAAAATTTCAGATTAAACAAAAATTCCTACTGCCCAAAACGGCACGGACGCCGGACGGGGGACGGCGCGCCGGACGGCGGACGGACATTTCGGATTTAGAATGTAGACCTCTTGAAACGGATAATGTCCAATTTTGAGGCCGATCCGAGTCGTCGACCCCCGTCGCGAAAACATAGGTGTATTATTCCAAGAATAATAAACCAAAATTGTTTCTACCTGACCTAATGTTTGTGGGACCCCTATTTTGATACTGATACTAACTACCCTGGACTATTTCCCAAATAATTATTAATCCAACATGAAAGGTATCCTAGCACTGTTCTACCGATTATTTCATTCGAATCATCAACATTATGTGTATGAGAATCCTAAATCGTCCTAACACCGCCTAATCAACTTCGGTCAGAAAGTGAAACAGCTTTTACAAGTTCAGGTCAGTTAAATGAAACAACTAAATGGAAAAGCTACATGAAAAAGTTGTTTAAAAATGTTTGTATTTAATACCAAAAAAAAAAAACAATTTTTTTTTTTTACTGAAACAGTTTTTTGTGTCACCTGTGAAGTTGGGAAGATGTGGGTTAGGCGGTGTTGCTTCTGCAGCGACGAAATATTAGAACCGGTTCATCATAACGACTTTTTGCGAGCCCACGGTGCTAATTGACTGATGGTAAACCACGAGGAAAGGATAGTTGGTAGGTTAATCAAGCAAGTGGACTGACATGGTAAACAGAATGAATTGAAGGTTCAGGTTGGGAACAGGCGATGGTTACCGTATGGCAACATGCTAGTTCAATTACCTGATGCGACGGTGCAGCTATCATCGTCCAAATCATCTTGGCTACTCATCCTACCTATAAGGCGAACATTAATATTCCGTTAGTTCGTTTGTAATGATCAATAACCATTTTCAAAAAATTTGTTTTTCTAGATTTCCAGAAAAAAAAATATTGTGTCAACAAAAATCAGGTTAGATTCAGTTTAGTATTTTCGTTCAGTTAGCCTAATCTTGTTAAGAGTATAAGAGGTAGTAAGGTTAGAATCAAAAAGGCGATGGGATATGAGGAGGTAACTGGGAGAATATGTTTTCTGTTTCTCACAAAAGTGTCTAATCGATTGTAGCGTTTGAGGCCAAACAATGCACTTACTTTTAACACTGAGACCTCGACCGTTCACACCTTTGTACAATTCAGCCGTGAGAGCATCCAGCCCTCGGTTATTTATTATGTTGAAACCACACATGTTTTCAATTTTTTTCCACCGGTGAACTCTTTCGGCCAATTCTTGTGTTACCTCATTCAAAAGGGTTCTGAAATCCACGAGGAAAACATAATAAATAAAGGGAATAAAGCGAGGGACAGATGAACAACAACAACAACAACAACAACAAAAAACTCGGCCCTTCGGGCTGCGCCCCCCTGGACGCCCTTATGGAGTGCGTGGCCGCCTGTGGGTGTATTGACGCTTGTGATTTGGCAAGATTTGGGGTACATGTTGTATTGTATTAGGACTTACATGGGAGACACCCCCAGGCCCCCGGATTGCTGTAACCTTGAGCCTAACGGCAAAAATTCGAGAAACATGGAACATGCTTTAGCCACGTCTCTGTTCCATTTTAATTTCAGCATCCAAGGACCCTGTTTCAGTCATAGATCTAGGCCGAGGTGAAATCTGATTGACAACGTCTAATTATAATTTTTGGAGCGCTGTATCAGACACGGCCATTTTATGTTTTTACGCAATCTGTTTTCTTTCATACGTTCAGCTGATGTCTTCTTTGTTTTGAGTAGAGGTATTTAATAATTATTATTATCAGAACTAACCGATTTTTCAATTCACACCCGCGAACGCATTTTTGTGACCTTTTTTTTAAAGTTTAGTCACGGCTAAAGCATGTTCCATTGGGGACGTCTCCTAGGGGCAGTAGGTTAACCGACTTTCAACACTATAGGTTAATTAGGAGGAAATTACGCTGCTAGAGCTCACTCAGCTGATCGGGTACTTCTCATTCAACTCAGGACATTCCCTTGGGCCTCTATACCGAGTTTCAGCTCTCAACGTTGATTAGGAAGTAATAATTAATTAAGCAATAATTATTAAGCAGCTGGTTTGTGACATTCCTAGAAGAAGCAGATACCAGGCCGCTTCCTTATAGGTTAATTAGGAGGAAATTCAGCTTATTGGGTATCTGCATAAAACTTCAGATTCATGACTCGAGTGTTGTACACTCGATTCATTAAAAACCTTCCGTTTCTATGCATAAAGCAACAGGTGGTCGCTACTTCCGTATCGCCCACGCGAACGCATTTTTGTGGCCATTTTTTTCTTTAAGTCACGGCTAAAGCATGTTTCATGCTAAAATGGTTATTATAGTACTAAACGTACCTGGCATCAACTATACTTTTATCTACATCATCTATCGATTTGCCATGTGTTGATACAAATGCACCAACAAGACTAGAGCGCTTCTTTCTCAGTTTTTCACACTGCAAGTAACCACACACAAAGCAATGAGGAAATGTTTAGTACCATATTATAAAAACTAAAATGATATGTCTTTGATATTTTCAAAACCCTTGTCTTCCATTTCACAGCTACTAAAAATAAATAAATCATTAAACTTTTGACAACATACCGCTTCTCTAGCCGATTGCAATTGGTTTTCTGCTGAAATTTTTTTCTTGGCATGCGATTTAGTTTCCAATTCGTAGGTGTATTGCAACCACTGTTGAAGTCCCAATGGGGGAGACCAACATTTGTCAACCAATTCACCTTCTGCTCTCTGTAATTCGTTTCGAAGACGCTGAAATTTGCAAACAAATAAGTTAAACTGGCCATGCTGATTTCCTTTATGAAATTTACATTTCTATCACAAACACCTTGTTTTAAGAGTAGCTTCACCCAAAATATTTTATTCAAACAAGAACCAACCTCGTTTTCTGCTTTCAGTTCGAGCATTTCAAGATCTGAATAAGACGTTTTCATGTCTGACCCATCACCAGCCTGGTCAAGATTTTGATTCTTGTCGTCCTGAGGTCTTTGCCTGGCAACCTCCAACTCTTTCTGTAAGACAATGAAATGAATGGGTAAAAGTCATAGTCAACGAAAGACAGGCGATACAAAAAATTGAATGAGCACAAAAGGACAAAGAACTCACTTGAAGATTTTCTAATGCCAACTCAGCCTTTTGGAGGCTTTCCATATTCTTCATCATCCTTTTCAAATTCATATGTGAGCTTTTATTCATCCTATATGCATACCAGAAGCCAAATAGTGTTCCAAGGAGTAGAGTAACCATGATTATGTCCTTTATTTGCTTTCCAGGATCTGGAAATGAGTGGTTATTGTGAGAACAAAAACAAAACCTTCTCCGGGATAAAGTTATATTTTTCAACAGTGATGTGATATTATCACTTTCAACAATCTGTAACTTTTCACACTACCTTTCGGGGGCCCAAACAAAACCACATCCATTGCCTTCAGGGCTATCTTTTGTTTGTCCCTAGGATCCTTGATTCCCAAAACGTTGTTGAGATACTGCATGTTACTTACAGCCAGCCTAAAACAGCACGGAATAACGAACGATACAATAGAAACACAATATCAATTCTATAAGCCACTGTGGTGATGTAAAAAATGTGTTTGGTCTCCAAGACATCAGAAAGGAGGTTATTGGAACTATATTGTTATTTATACTGTTAACGTGTAGAGGATTGCGGCCGAAACAGAAACAAAGTCAAGGTTCAGTTATTTTCTTTATCTCCGTATCAATAGGAATATCGTGATTGTGACTAGTGTACACACTATGACTATGTACACTATGTACACACACGTGTGCCGATTTGTCAACTTTTCAGGAAGTGGGGAAGCCGACGTCGGGTTGTTTCCCGGCCACTGCGGCGAAGGCAGTCGTCGTCGAGATCAAGCAACTGAACCCAATTCTGCTCAATATTCTAAAATTTTCTGTGTGACGCTTGATTGGAATCGCCTATCGTCATCGTCCACATCACTCAACTTCGTCCTCTTACAATCATTAACCAATTTTGGTATGTGGACTCTCGTTTCCCAAAGTGTCCCAATCTCACGTCGAGAAGACGACACACGCAAATTTTGTACATTTTCAACTGAAGGGTTACGAGGACAACCTGCCTTTCTAAATTTTCTTTCCACCCCAACCGCATCCGTGATGAAAACCAGCCAAGCCCGCCATCTACATTCGGGGATTTTCAAGCTAGACAACTGCGGCAAAAGCTCTACTGTAAAAAAGCTCCAGAGCTCTACTGTGAAAAGGTCTACTGCGACAAAAGCTCCTGAACTTTGGTGAAAATTCTAAGGAAGATTCTCCCAACACGACTCCATGCCTCAACACACACGCCGAATGGACTATCCCGGTCAGATTGTATTCATCATTATAATATAAAAATATTATTTTTCTCTGGTCGAAAGTTCGAAAACCTTTTTGTGTGTTAGGCGGAGCTCCGTAGGTTCTTTCAGTTTTTTTTTTTTTTTTTTTTTAAAATGTAGTAAATAATAATCTATATTTTAACATTGGAGTGTGTCACATCAATTTAATTCTCCAACGAAAATTTCACACGAACAAGGAAATCGAAACAATGACTATTATTTGTACAACGAGTACACGTACCGGCACAGAAATTAATTGGGCCCAGCTCATATTTCACACTCTTTCTCACTTCTCAACATACTTTCGGTACATTTATAGACGATATCCTTATAGCCTAAGGAAAAGAAAAAATCTTACTCACCTTGGAAGAGTGGCACCACTTACAGCGTGAGCTATGAATGTCTGAGCATACTGTGGGAGTCCAACACCAGTCGATAGCCATTCGACAGTTTGCTCCACTGTCCAGTTATGGACCTAAAGGTAAGATAAAACAACATACCCATTTAAAACGTATACACAAGGCGCGCTGGTTTGATTCCGTTATTATCCCGCAGAACCGAGCCTAATATAATTATAATTAACCACAGCTATTGTAAAGGCCATGAGTAGTAACCCACTCGAGCAACAAGCCGGATTGTACTCACTTCTGATCGAACCCACGCTTCCCACAGTTCTTTAACCGAGATGTGCATGTCGTCATTTCTATGGAAAGCCTTCTGGCGTCTCTCGGAGCCACTTTCATATTGAAGTTCTTCACGTAAGAACTGAAACGTAAAAAATATAATGAGAGCATGCATGAGAAGATCGATGTGACAAAGGACATGGTACTTCGGCTTCAGATGTCTGTCCAACTGCTGATCCCGAGAAGAATGCCCACAAATCTCTCGATACACAACAAATGCTACGATAACAACTTGAGAAGTAAAACAATTTATGGTTGAAATTTTAATGAAAAGTGAGGTTATACATTAGGTATGATACATCATAATCATGTAACCTTCATTCCTTTTGTACAATCAACTGCATAGGACGGGCAACAAGGCAAATAGTCGAGCCTGAACTAGAAGGATATGGCTAACTAAATCTGCCATAGTATAAAGCAAACTTCAGTAAACTAAAAAGGGGCACTGTAACCAGATGATTAAAGCAACACCGATATTCATCATTCCAAGCCGCATCCAATAACATGGCTTCGTTTTACCCCCAGCGTGAACGTAGGATTTCTAACTTTTCATCAATATTAAAATGGGAATGGTGCTTAGTAAAATTTAATTGTAGTGAACAGAGGTTACAAATTGCATTCGAAACATTAGGTATTGGGTTTCCTAGTTCATATATGAATTTATTGTCAACCCGTTCAACTCAATAACTCTGAGGAAGGTCCTCAAATTTGAATCCTAAATTTCCCTAGGTCATAAGCCTTCCAGTACCATAGCAACACTCCATGGAAACACCACTAGTGGCAGTAACTCTAGCTCTTTTCTATAAATCCAGTTGAGTCCGAGTGTGCTCTTCGAGAAACTTCTTTTTTTGGTTACAAACTATGTACGTGGGAGTCATAGGAAACGCAAGTCTCTTTTAATTTCCAATTTTCCTTGCCAATGCAAGATCATGACAAAGCCCGAAAAGACGGGTGCTGGAGGTTAAAAAAGGCAGTGGTTGAACAACAGGGTTGTACTAAAAGCCACACTGCATAGTCCGATTACACAAGACAATGACAGCCAAAGAGGTAATATCCAGATCAACGAGATGAAGTTAATTAATAATATAATTAGGACAATGAGCTCCTTGTATGATTTTTTCCCCCGGAACGGGCATCCTTCAAAAGTTACGAAAACGAGTCAAAATTTCAGAAATCACGTCTCCATTATTTAGAGAACCTTAGGAATATAAAATACTTGAATTCCGGGGTCTGAGAGCGGGACGTGACGTTTTAATTTTCATCCACTTTTTTGAGTGGTAAGAGAAAAACAAGTTAGCCAACCTTGCTACACGTCAAGCCATTGTTGGCAAATTCACACGTCAACAACCTTCAAATTCTTAAGGACTCTTCTCAAATTTTCTCCACTCAACACAAGGAATTCACGTTAGCGATCCGCAGTTCTTAAAGAGATAAGAACAGATGGTAAGAACATCACTACACGCTCTAACGGCTTGATGGGCAACGAAATTAGCTTTCAGTTCAACATCTCAAAAATTTCTATAAGAGCTCCGCGCGCAACTAGGCGGATTTTCGAACTGAAAATTGGTAGCAGGGAGTTTAAAGGGGTGCTGAATCCGAATATGATGTTACAAATGCGATATTACGATCTTTTCAAGGAGCCCATTGCTTTTATCATCAACTCATAGGAAGAAATCGTCAACAAATAATATTTTAATACTTTCATTTGTTTCATCGACCTTTCTAACTACTGTTTCTGAACGTTGAGAATTACCAAAGCGCATTCCTTCAGACCCAAAATGGTCGTATTTAATCCCTAATGAGTTCAACATGCCTCACAGTAAACTGCAACTCCAGGAGAAAATACAACGAAGGGGATTACTTTTCAATCAGTGATTCATTCCCATTGTTATCAAATTAAACCACAGCACGTCTTTCCTTAGCTTTCACGCAACCAAAGTCGTTTAAAGAAACAATCGCAGCAACCGTAATTGGATGATTCGCTCAACATTACGATGAGCAGCATATTTTACTGAATACAAGACTCACGTCGTCGGATTCCGATAGATCAACAGCACCATTAGCATCATCATCAAGTTGACGATGAAGAGATCGTATAGCTTCCAGACCTTGTTTATCATTGCCGGCAACTATTGAACACGATAAATCGTCATAACAGGTTTCACTACCTGGAATAATATTATTCAAAATCACACCACAGCGAAGCACTACACTTGATAATTTAAAAAATAATTAAACGTTGTAAATAAGTATACATTGAGAAGAATATTTGGCAATATGGGTGGCCCTCAATCGGTAGCGAATTCAACTGTAGTGCTTGAGGAGGAAAAATTCAAGCTTCCTCCGGATTAGAAAAACTCAAGCCACACAATAAGATAGGGTTCAAGAGCAATCGAGATGAAGGGGCGACACCACACTTGAGTGCCCTAGGGAAACAAAAGTACCTAATTGTGAGATTGCCATACAAAGCATTAAAAAAAAGAGAAAACCAATAAGAACATTCTCTTTTATGCCAAACTGCGATATGCAGGCAACACAACCATGGCACACGTTTTCACGCAAAGCGATTAATCACGGATTATTCCCAACTGACTACACCATCCCCCTGCTACTGGATAGTGTTGGATTGGGCGCAATTGTGCGCAAGTAGGCGCACTTGAGCTCCACTTCTTTATTTCAAACGGTAACGCCAATTTTTTTGGTTTATTATTCTTGGAATAATACACCTACGTTTTCGCGACGGGGGTCGACGACTCCGATCGGGCTCAAAATTTGACATTATCCGTTTCAAGAGGTCTACATTCAAAATCCGAAATGTCCGTCCGTGCCGTTTTGGGCAGTGGGATTTTTTTTTAAATCTGAAATTTTGACAAAATACTCGGTTTACCATCTAGTTGTGCCCGCAAGGTTTTCAGCCCAATCTCCCAAACCCGTGGAGCGCTATGGGGCTATGGGAGGGGTTTTTAAGGCATTTGCCTATGGGATCGATCAGGTGTCGTTTTCGACGTATTTTTGGACGTAGGATCCATTTTTTGGGGTCCCGCAACGATCCGATTTCACTGTTGCGATCTATAGGGCTTTCATGGGGCTACAAATGAGATTTTTGATGGATCCCAGGAGGTCAAATATGTTTCGATTAAAAACAAAAACAATTTGAAAAAAAATAAAAAATAAAAAAACTTTTTTTGAAATATAAAAATCCAAGTTTTTTTAGTTTTTTTCATTGACAGAATTAAATTTCTGCACAAGTAACCTATATCAAAGAATAATAAACCCTTGTGTGAAATTTGCAGCGTTTTGTAATACAGATTTGGATTCCAACCCCAACTTCACATCCGAAATGCCCCCGAGCCCCACTCGTTTTAGGCGTAAAGATATTTGATCTTCGTTGTTTAGGTTAAATTTGAACGACACTGGGACTCATCGATTTCTCTCGAATCGGAATTTCGAAAGGATACAATTCCATAAATTGGGAGGGTGCTAGTTCGGTCTGCGTTCTATAGCCCTGCTTCAAGATCGGTGTGCGTGTTATGTACCTATACATAATACGTTGAATTCGTGGTGTTAGAACGCATATGCGGTATGTACCAAACTGGATACACTATACATGGATTGTGGTTTGGTGCGCGTTCTAACCCCACGAATTCAACATAAATGACAAAATGAGTTTGTGGACGGATGAGGAACCCAGAAAAATGGGTTATGCGTCCAAAATGATGACGAAAACGACACCTCATTCGACTTCGTTGTATCCTTCAAAAGCCCCTTTTTGTAGCCCCATGAAAGCCCCCATAGAATCTCAAGATGAAATCCGATGGTTCTGGGACCCCCCAAAAAAGGATTCTACGTCCAAAAATGAAAACGACGAAACGAACGAACACTCGGTGCTAGAATGCAACCGCTTGGTGGAACGCACACCGAAATAGCACCATTGGGAGAGTTTTACCTACCTACAACAAGATGAAAATTTTGGAAATGGGGTTAGAGTCAGAAATCAGACTATTTCATTCTACACTCATTTTGAATAAAGTTTTTCCTCAGTTGTCCTCCGGTTGTTCCTCAAACATTTCGAACCTAGTGAGACCCCCTGCTCGGATGCCAGCATTTCGTTTATCGGTTACATGTGTGAGGCGTTGGTGGGAAGAGTCGGTAAGTTGATCCCAAATCTACGGAGAGCATTTAGGGAGTGATTCTGTGAAATTTTGTTGTTATAGTCTTACTCACTGTGATTCGAGGCTTCGAAAATCTCACTATCCCAACAATTTTGTACCTACGTTCTCCACATAAATGCCAGAGAATGCAAGTACTAGCAGACGCAAGGCTAAATACCTACTATCTAATTTAGACTGTTTTTTTTTAGGCCCGTGATTATCTCTAACAAGACATTACCTTTCCAAAACAACCTTCGAAACTCAAGAGAAAACCCACCAGTCAGAAAACCTAAATATCCCCATTGATAAGACCAATTTATCATTGTACTCATGCATAAGAACGACCGCGTTCATAAGGTACAACAAATTCACAATGAACTTAAAATAGGACTATAGAACTAATTCAACTGTCTCCAATCGTGTACAAGTGGAGTCTCTACTCAGAGTTGAGTGTTGTCGATGGGCCCCGTCAAGAAATGTTTATAAATCAAATTACGCCGTTCCCAAGTAATCACCATTTCCAAATACTAGTCGTTAATTGATAGACAAGGTTATTGGCCTGAGGGCTCCCATAATTCCTACACTTAAACGAAGAGCTCTCAGAGAGTGGCCGGACCCGTTTAAAAATAAATAAATAAGATAATAATTATGTTTGAAGAAGGCTGGCAGGTCAATATTGTTCTTAGGATAGTGAAAAAACAAACTGCTTCGTCCTATAGACAGTTTTTTTTTGTCAGCAGTCTAGATAACAAGCGAACTGCTCGGCAAACGTATTATAAAAACAACAAACTCCCTCGCCAAGATATACCACCACTCACCTGCGCTCATTTTAGCTTGATTTTGTGCTGCTTCCAATACAGAGAAACTCCGGGCAATGGACCTGGGGCCCTTGTCGACAGCATTATCGGGGTCTCTGTATGACGAAGGCGGTTCTTTGATTTCCTGCTCTTGATCTCCATTACAACAGCACTCGCCAACTACGAGGATGATGAGAGAAAACGCTCTTATCATGTTCATACCTAACAGATGCATACCTCAACCGTTCGCGAAGCGACCAAGACATCGAATTGAAGGACTACGGTAAGAAGGTGAAAGTGCATCAGAAAGAAATGAAAACACGAATTATCGGCATTTTTAGGTACAAAAATAGGATGGCTTGTAGAAGAACTAGGTTGATTTCAAGAAAACTGCCACTCTTGACACTGCCATTCAGATCGGATGCCAATAATAGAACGAACTTCAGATAATTGCGGATCAGGTTATGAACACCGAGTACACAGCACAATTAGGAGACTGAGACAGTCATCACAAGAAATGATATCAGGTAATTCGACAAGAAACAGAATCTTTGGTAAATGGTTCGGCAGGATTTGATTTAAGGTTTGTGTGATGGTAAAGAAACGTCTGCGGGTTATGTTCGTCAAGGTTACACTAACCTTCAAGGAAGGTTGAAGTTGCGGTTCGAAACACAGAGATCGCTAGTTGTCACTTGCCGGCGGC
Organism: Pilophorus perplexus; assembly: GCA_955831195.1. Taxonomy (NCBI): domain Eukaryota; kingdom Metazoa; phylum Arthropoda; class Insecta; order Hemiptera; family Miridae; genus Pilophorus; species Pilophorus perplexus. The sequence continues at coordinate 63,636,486 of OY037007.1, read as the reverse complement.
TCTTCCACCCCTCTGAGATCGGAGACCGCCAAAGTGGCCATCGCTGACTAATCTGGAGCATTGGGTAGGTAGCCTGGAAGGTGATTTCCTTCGAGGTCCTATCATCGACAGACGCCTGAAATGGACGGGGTTGCGGGACAAAGGCATCCATGACCTACCTTCCAGTTCCTGTAATCCATAGGTTTCTCCCTTGTACCAACTTACAATCATACAAGGTCTACAACAAGCGCAGCTTGTGAATGTAGACCTTGTAGGTACTTGTGTTTTGATTAGGAAGCTTTCACTTGCCCGCTAGTACAAAACAAAACGCTGCAAATTTTACACAATGGTTTATTATTCTTTACTATGGGTTGATTGTGCCAAAATTCATTCTGTGTCATTGAAAAAATATATTTGAAAAATTAGAAAAGAAAAAAACTAAGATGTGTGGACAGGTTCGGGACCTCGAAAAACGGATTTTGCGTCCAAAATTATTCGAAAACGATACCTTATTTGACCTACTGGGATTTTTAAAAAATCCCATTTGCAGCCCCATGAAAACTTCATAGATCCCCGTGAAACCTGATCCTTCCGGGATCCCCAAAAAATGGATTCTACGTCTAAAAATACGTTGAAAACGACACCTAAGTCGACCCTATAGCTGAAAACCTTCAAAAAACCCTCCCATAGCCCCATAGCGCCCCAGTGGGTTTGGGCGATCGGACTGAAAACCTTGCGGGCACAACTAGATGGTAAACCAAGTATTTTGTCAAAATTTCCGATTTAAAAAAAAATTCCTACTGCCCAAAACGGCCCGGCCGGCGGACGGACATTTCGGATTTAGAATGTAGACCTCTTGAAACTGATAATGTCAAATTTTGAGGCCGATCCGAGTCGTCGAACTCCGTCGCTAATACATAGGTGTAATATTCCAAGAATGAAAACCGAAACAGTAGGTATATACCTGTACTGTGTTCGGACAGATAAGAGTCCACCAAAAATGGATTCTACGTTCAAAAGTACTTAAAAAACGACACCCTAATCGTCCCCATTGGCAAAAACGTCAAAACCCCATACTTTGCGGACACAACTAAATAGAGAACCGAGTATTTCGTCAAAATTTTAAAAAACCTTACTGCCCAAAACGGCCCGGAAGGGGGGGGGGGGGGGGGGAATTGAGGAGTTTACTTTCAAAACGGCCTATATCCACTTTTGCTTTTTTCTGGGAAATCGCAAAAACTTTTAACGAGCATGATAGAACTGATCCAATTTTCAAAACTACCAAATTAGTTCGGTCTTAGATCTCTAAGAAAGTTCCCGAAACGTGAGATTTCTAAACAAATATTTCAGGGAGTTACAGCCATTTTCAATTTGGATAAGAGCCGTTTTGGTGTGAAATTTGGATATAGGCTCTTTTGAACGAAAAACGGGCGAAAACCTGACAAAAATACATATTTCTTCAAACATTTTTATATATTTCAAAGTATATAGGTAACAGAAATAACATATCCCCGTATAATTTTTAATTGACCCTTCGCGCAAACACCGTGGCATGACCCGAATAAATGCTAAAAAATAAAAAACGCTGCAAATTTTACACAAGGGTTTATTATTCTGTGATATAGGTTACTTGTAAAATGTGGGTTTTATTGTGTTTAACCATTTATGGTTCTCACAAGTGGGGCAGGAGCCGACCCCACAATGCGCCCAGATAATCACTGATAAAGTAAGAGTGTCTTAGATAGTCTTGCTCCAGAGAAAGGATTCACATAAACTTGCGTTCAGAGGTGAATTGTCTGCCGACAAGTCAGGTATTACAACACTTGATTGATTTTTGGTCAAACATTGGTGTTCGGCCCGGATTCGAACCAGGCTTGATCAGCGCTCCGACTGACCTTTCATAAATTACGTATGAATACGTAATACGAATGTACAGACATTTAATTCTGTCAATAAAAAAAAATTAAAAAAATTTTTTTTTGGATTTTTATATTTCAAAAAAAATTTTTTGGGGGATTTTTTTTTTTCAAAAATGTGTTTTTTCAAAAATTCTTTAATTTTTACTCGAAAAATATTTAACTTCTTGGGATCCTTCAAAAATCCCATTTTTAGCCCCATGAAAGCCCTATAGAACGCCACAGTGAAATCGGATCGTTCCGGGACCCCCAAAAATGGATTCTACGTCCAAAAATACTTCGAAAACGACACCTAACTCGATCCCATAGCTAAAAGCCTTCAAAACACACCTCATGTAGCCCCATTTTAGCCCCATAGCGCCCCACGGGTTTGGGCGATCGGACTGAAAACCTTGCGGGCACAACTAGATGGTAAACCAAGTATTTTGCCAAAATTTCAGATTTTTAAAAAAATTCCTACTGCCCAAAACGGCCCGGACGGCGGACGGCGGACGGCGGACGGCGTACGGCGGACGGCGGACGGCGTACGGCGGACGGACATTTCGGATTTTGAATGTAGACCTCTTGAAACGGATAATGTCAAATTTTGAGGCCGATCGGAGTCGTCGACCCGCGTCGCGAAAACATAGGTGTATTATTCCAAGAATAATAAACCAAAAGTCAGTACCTTTTTTTGTTTTTTTTTTGTTTTTTTTTTTATTATTGCACACGTGAATTGAACGATGTGTGACTAAATTAATATTAGAATAATGATTGATGAACTTGAGATCACTAAATTTTGATTAGAAACACGATTTAGGCGTTTTAATGGTATCACCACAGTCACAGAATTTCATCAGAAATGAATTTCAGTGGGCGAGAAGTCAAGGCGAAGTCAAGGCGCGAGAAAAATCCGTGGGAACAGGGAATCCGAGGGGAAAAGGGCCGAAAACACGGGCGACGCGTTCCTAGAAAAATTGGGACCCGAGAACGAGGACGCACAGAGTCTAACCTGAGTGCAAAAGACGCGCCAAACAAAATCAGCTGTTTGGCGCGGAAGTTGAGGTTTGAGTTCCAGCGTCCTGCATTGTGCTGCCATCCACCGGGTAAGCGTGAACTTATTTGAAAATACGGAGGGAAACCACTCATTTGGATGAGAGCCCTTTTGAAAAAAAAAAAAAAAAAAATCTCAAGCGTTGCATTTCAGATGGATAAGGACCGTTTTGGTGTGAAAAAAGCAAATTCTTACATAGGGAGGAAGAAAGTCGTTTTGGACACAAACTGACTTTTCAAGTCACTGTTTAACTAGGATAAAAACACTTTTGACCACAAAACAACGCGTAGATCGATGGGGCTCATCCTAAAGATTCTGAAAATGCAAAAAAAAGGAAAATTGCAAAAATGGATATAGGCCGTTTTGAAAGTAAACTCCTCAATTCGTGTTTGGAATCATTGAAAGAAAATATTATGAGCCAGATCAAAATATTTGTCCCCGCAGCGAAAACAGGTTGATTATTCCAAGAATTTAAACCAAAACCACGTAGCACAGAACAAGAATGTAAACCAAAACCACAGTCAAGCAGCTATGCATGCTAGCTATGTTGGTTACGAAGATAACCACAGTATGTACAGCTACGGGAGATAGGTAGCTGTGTTGTTTACAAAGATAACCACAGTTATGTGAGGTTGGGAGTGCCTATAAGGGGTTGGAGGAGGGCACATTACACAAAACCATTAAGAGGCAAAATGCTGCCTGGTTTGCTGAACCATACCATACCATACCATACTGTAAATTGTTTCTTATATTGTGTAATACCGTATACCATACTATAATAGATGTTAAGTCAATTCGTAATCCATGAGGGATTTACGATAACAGTCCCCTATTCGACCTTCTGGTCCACTTGTCCCAAGAGAAAGCTAAATCGTCCCCTTCTCTGAAGAGAATGCCAAAACGTTCCTCCACGTTGTCCAAACATGATGGATCTCATCACCAACCAACAGACTTTCCATAATGTTGTGAAGGACCAGGACACAGAAATGTGAAAGTAGAAGAAGAAGAATCTGATGATGATCGTCTCATCAATAACGCACCAAATCACTATCACTCATTCATGTCAGTATTGCCAATTCGGGGGTTTTGCCCCCAGATTCAGGGGTTTTTATGTAAAGGGGGAATTTTTCGAGGGTTTTGGTTTATTATTCTTGGAATAATACACCTATGTTTTCGCGACGGGGGTCGACGACTCCGATCGTGCTCAAAATGTGACATTATCCATTTCAAGAGGTCTACATTCTAAATCCGAAATGTCCGTCCGCCGTAGGCCGTCCGCCATCCGCCGTCCAGGCCGTTTTGGGCAGTAGGAAATTTTTAAAAAATCTGAAATTTCGACAAAATACTTGGGTTACCATCTAGTTGTGCCCGCAAGGTTTTCAGTCCGATCGCCCAAACCCGTGGGGCGCTATGGGGCTATAATGGGGCTACGGGTTTTTTTTTTTTTTAAAGCTTTTAGCTATGGGATCGAGTTAGGTGTCGTTATCTAAGTATTTTTGGACGTAGAATCCATTTTTTGGGGTCCCGGAACGATGCGATTTCACTGGGGCGATCTTTAGGGCATTCGTGGGGCTAAAAATGGTATTTTTGAAGGATCCCAGGATGTTAAATATTTTTCGAGTAAAAAATACAGAATTTTAGAAAAAACACATTTTTGAACAAAAAATCCAAAAAAAAATTTTTTTAGATAAAAATCCAAAAAAAAATTTTTTTTTTAAATTTTTTCATTGACAGAATTAAATTTCTGCACAAGTAACGTATATCAAAGAATAATAAACCCTTGTGTAAAATTTGCAGCGTTTTTTGGTTTATTATTCTTGGAATAATACACCTATGTTTTCGCGACAGGGGTCGACGACTCCGATCGGCCTCAAAATTTGACATTATCCGTTTCAAGAGGTCTACATTCAAAATCCGAAATGTCCGTTCGCCGTACGCCGTCCGCCGTCCAAGCCGTTTTGGGCAGTAGGAATTTTTTTTTAAATCTGAAATTTTGACAAAATACTTGGTTTACCATCTAGTTGTGCCCGCAAGGTTTTCAGTCCAATCGCCCAAACCCGTGGGGCGCTATGGGGCTATAATGGGGCTACGGGTGGGGTTTTTTGAAGGCTTTGGGTATGGGATCGAGTTAGGTGTCGTTTTCGAAGTATTTTTGGACGTAGAAACTATTTTTGGGGGTCCCGGAACGATCCGATTTCACTGTCGCGATCTATAGGGCTTTCATGTGGCTAAAAATGGGATTTTTGAAGAATCCCAGGAGTTTAAATGTTTTTCGAGTAAAAAATACATAATTTTTGAAAAAAAGCATTTTTGAAAAAAAAATCCCCCCAAAAAAATTTTTTTCTTTTGAAAATATATTTAATAATATTAAATAATATAAAATAATATTTATATATTATATAATAATATAATAATATAAAATTTTTTTATATTATAAAAATCCAAAAAAAAAAATTTTTTAATTTTTTTTCATTGACAGAATTAAATTTCTGTACAAGTAACCTATATCAAAGAATAATAAACCCTTGTGTAAAATTTGCAGCGTTTTTTAGGGGGATTTCATTTCACGGGGGGGTAATTATGGGGGGAAAGCAAATAATAACGGAATTGGAATAAACATAAATAGAAATTGTGTTTAATACCGTAAAGAATAAAAGAACGTCATTTTATGACTCCACTGACATGGAGCCATTTAGAAGACGGAGACGAACCTATGGTTCCCTCTAGTGACTGATATACATATCAGTCACTAGAGGGAACCATAGGTTCAAAAACTTGGGAATTTCGCTCTCTCGCTACTGTCACTTCCGACTTCGAACGCTGTAGTTGAGAGAGCCTTCTCAATTCATGACATCTTTCACATTTTGTTTCGCAATTTAAAATCTAGTTTTGCTTGCTTTTCCAATGGGGTTTTCCAAAAAATAAATTTTTCGGCCTTCCCCTTCTGATTTCTTGAAATAAATTCATAATTAGAATTTAATTTCAGTATGAATTTAGTTTAATAACTCCTCCCATCCCCCAAACAAAAAATAAAGGATAAGTAGGCTTGATTGCAGAGTATAATAGTGTGATGGCAACCATCACATGGTTGTGGATTTGATGCTAGAAAAATAGTTGTGGCATACGAATATACACGTTGTTGGTCATTGTTAGAAAGTGTTTTGTTACAATTGGCGCCCAACGTGCGATTGGAATCCCTCATGTCTCGGTCCCAGGCGCCGAGGAGGACGATGGCTACTCGTCGTACGCCAGCCGATGTTGACGCGGTTCCACAACTTCCTGAGCCCGAGGCTTCAACGGCGCAGTCGACTCGTCGCACAGCTTCTGCTGTTGGCGACGTTCGTACGTCGACGTTCGAACGTCATTCACAAAGAGACCCCTAACCCACAGATATGGCAGGACAGTGTCATAAGCACCGTGATTGCTTGGGTGACAGCGGGCAGGAAACCACAACCAGACGAGATGGCAGCACTGGACCCTGCAGTGAAGCAACTGCTGGCTCGTTGGGACTCCTTACTGGTGAAGGATGCCTGCCTCTACCACAAGTGGGAAACACCACAGGGCCGCTTCCATTGGCAGATTGTAGTCCCCATTGGCCAAGTTCCTTGGGCGCTGAAGAACTGCCACAGTAGCACCACTGGCGGCCACTTCGGTTTCCAGAAGACGCTGGGGAAGGTACGTCAACGCTATTTTTGGCCAAGGATGACGTCAGATGTGAGGGCGTGGTGTAAATCCTGCATCACTTGTCAAAAATCCAACGGACCTCAACAACGGTGTCCTGCTCCGTTGAAGCAATTCACGGTGGGAGGGCCTTTTGAGAGGATGGGTATTGACATACTGGGACCATTCCCAAAGACAAGGCAAGGGAATCGGTTTGTCCTAGTAGCCTCAGATTACTTTACGAAATGGCCAGAGGCAATTGCCATCCCCAACCAAGAAGCAGAGACAGTTGCCACAGCACTTGTCGAACACGTCTTCAGCAGGCATGGGGTTCCGTCCGAAATCCACACTGACCAGGGGCGCAACTTCGAATCAAAGTTGATTAAAGAAATGAGCCACCTCCTGGGAACCAGGCACACTCGGTCGACCCCACTCCACCCACAGTCAGGAGGGCTGGTAGAACGCCTAAATCGAACAATAACGAAATTTCTGAAAAAGTTCGTCAACCAGAAGCAAAATGATTGGGACAGGCTGCTACCACTTTTCCTACTGGCCTACAGGAGTGCGCCCCATGTCACGACTGGCTTCTCACCAGCATTGGTGGTGTATGGCCGCGAGCTCCAGCTACCAGAGGACTTGGTGAGACCCGTCATGAAGGAAGAGCCACTCTCGGTTCCGTATGTGTTTTCTCTTCGGAAGCACATGCAGGAAACCAGAGAGTGTGCTACAAGAATCATGGGAGTCCAGATGCGGCAGCAGAAGGAGCGTTTCGACCGTCGAGCCCAGCAGAAGGAACTCAAGCCTGGGGACTGGGTTTGGCTGCATGACCCAAAACGAACGGTGGGGCGCTGCCCGAAACTCCAGCCGCAATGGACGGGCCCATGGGTCGTGATGGAGAAGAAGAACGACGTGCTCTACCGGATTCGGCTCGGGAAAGCGAAGAAAATGGTCCACGTCAACCGGCTGGCTCTCGCCGACGTGAAGAGGGGGGTAGTGTGATGGCAACCATCACATGGTTGTGGATTTGATGCTAGAAAAATAGTTGTGGCATACGAATATACACGTTGTTGGTCATTGTTAGAAAGTGTTTTGTTACAATATACTCTTCAAAATATTATTTTGAATGTGATTAAATTAATGGGCAGGGGGCTGTGTTATGTTAACTTACCATACACCATCATTTTCCAGTAGGGGTCGGTGTCCCCTTTTAAGCTAAAAAATCTGTGGTCACCCTAATCTATACCTACTAGCCGACCGGCTCTGGGCTACTCTATTATTATCACTTCATTGAACGTAATACCAAGAGCGGAATACCTCAACGCGTTGCCGGTTTAGTATCTTATGAATTGAAGGCTTATTACAGCTCACTGGCTAAGCTGAAGAAGCTATAAATGAAATTTTATATTATTGTATGATGATTCCGTGGATTCACGATTGTAATGAAACTGGAAATTCGCTAATTAATACCTCAAGAAAGAAACAATCGACCTGTTATTGGTTACCTATCGATTTCTTAAAGATATTGTTTAGGTTTAAGTTATTGTTGTTGTTACTAAAGTTAACGTCAGTAAGTTTAACGTTAACTTTAGTAAGTTAGTTCTTTAGTTGCAGTTCTGCAACTCGTATAAAAGATATTGAACTGAAAAAACCGAGGCTGGTCCTGTATAGGTCTCTCGGGAATTTATTTTTATTTATTTCATTGTTCTGTTTTTTGTTTCCCAAAATTGAATCCAGGTGCACCGAATTCAGACCCCCCAGCATACGTAGTACGTACCTACCGGCCAACATGTTGTTTAGCCAACCGAACTAGGGTACTGTAATTGTGGGTTCATTATTCTTTATTTTAAATTATGCAAACATTAATTCCGTGTTCACAAAATATTGTTTTATTTTATTATTATTATTTTTTTTTTTTTGACTGAGAAAACTGTGAACTGTTTGGATGACTCCTGTTTGGGTGATAAGTGCATCCGTTAACCGAGTTAACGGCATCAAGAATGGTATAGTGATTAAGAGAAGGGTAGGAATTTTTCATTTTCGGGAGCATTTCCTGCTTAGCGGACTACCTACTACTTAGCACTTGTATATTCGTCCACTGGTGATATGAAGGTATTGGAAAATCGTAGTGTACCTACTAAAAAAGTAGGTAGTGTACGCGTGCCTATTATATAAAGTTTCTGATGACGTGGTGAGTTTTTATACAACTTAGTGACAACTAAAACCGGTTTGCCTCAGATCGACTCGCAACCACATACAGACAGGAACTAGGTACCGTACTATGACTAAAAAGGCACAAATTGGACTACACCAGGGTTCTCATTATTCTTTCAGAGCTGAGCCAAGAGCTGGAAACGCCAGAATCAAACCAATTCTATGTCCCATCTTTACCTTAAATTAATTATTACAGTGCCATATATTTTTTCAAGATTCAGACTTTTAACAATTTTGTTGCTTTCGAAAACAACATTAACTTTGTAATACCTCGTTTTGGCACCTTTAGGTCGTAATATTATAAAATTTATTATACGACGTATTATTAAATTTTAATACGCTTTAGGGTTTGGTTCCTCGAAGCTCAGTGGAAGTGAATCAACGTACCAACTACTTCACGTTACAAAACGCTGCGAATTGGACTATAGAATTTATTATCCAACTCGCAGGCTTTATCAAGGATCAAATTTGTAAGTTTAGCGTTTATTATGGACAAAATTTGTAATTCAATTAAGCGATTATTAAGGATAATGCACCCACTGTGTTTGATGGGTTTATTATCTTTAATAATTACACATATCTGTTGAGTGGCTGGACATGTCGAGGACCCCATGATACAGCCATGGAGATAGGATAGGGTTTCTGATATTCCCGTCCCGCGGGTTCCTCGACCACCGTCGGCCACTAACGAGCAGATCGCACTCGTTGTAAAAATCCGGAGCCCGTTCGTGAGTTAGATGGTTTTTACAGCAAAACCCGGCGTGCTGGGCACATCGTGCCTCTGATGAATCTCCACCTGTACTCCCTCATGCATCCTCCAAAACAACTGGCGGCGTAACCACGACGCTGCGCCCGACGCCACAAACCTAATCAATTAGTAGGAAAAACGACACATGTGCACACACCCTACACACGGATCTGGGGATGGCCGACAGTTAACTTTTCTTGTCCGATGCCAGTAAGATGGTCTTTGATGACAGTAACTGTAAAAAAAAAAACAGTAACAGTAAAAACTATTTTTAAAAATTGGATGAACGTTTTGTGTAGGACAAGGCCACGTGATCTAGCATATATTTATTTTAGCCAGAATTTATTTAGCCTCAAGTCTTATACATTAAAATTTTTAAGGCCATTTCGTCATTCATCTGGGTGTTCCAAATGGCCAACTGCTAAGTTTTCGAACATGTTCCCAAAATCAGTACAAAGAGGGAAATTTTCAAATATATTTGCAGTGTACCCTACACACCCAACGTAAACATAAAGTGACGAGTGAAATTTTATTGAACACTTCCGGAGCTGTAACTCCTTAAAATGGACCTCTCATGATAATGAAAAACGCTGCAAATTTTACACAAGGGTTTATTATTCTTTGATATACGTTACTTGTGCAGAAATTTAATTCTGTCAATGAAAAAATTGAAAAAAAAAAAAATTTTTTTTGGATTTTTATCTCAAAAAAAATTTTTTTTGGTTTTTTGTTGTTCAAAAATGTGTTTTTTCAAAAACTCTGTATTTTTTACTCGAAAAATATTTAACATCCAGGGATCCTTCAAAAATCCCATTTTTAGCCCCACGAATGCCCTAAACATCGCCCCAGTGAAATCGGATCGTTCCGGGACCCCAAAAAATGGATTCTACGTCCAAAAATACTTCGAAAACGACACCTAACTCGATCCCATAGCTAAAAGCCTTCAATAAACCGCTCCCGTAGCCCCATTATAGCCCCATACCGCCCCACGGGTTTGGGCGATCGGACTGAAAACCTTGCGGGCACAACTAGATGGTAAACCAAGTATTTTGCCGAAATTTCAGATTTTTAAAAAAATTCCTACTGCCCAAAACGGCCTGGACGGCGGACGGCGGACGGCGGACGGCGTACGGCGGACGGCGGACGGACATTTCGGATTTAGAATGTAGACCTCTTGAAACGGATAATGTCAAATTTTGAGCCCGATCGGAGTCGTCGACCCCCGTCGCGAAAACATGGGTGTATTATTCCAAGAATAATAAACCAAAAGGGGAGTTATTAGAGTAGCCTACATAACCAACTGTTGGTGCCTACCTTTGGTCCTCAACGAACACTATCCGAGCTGAACGGTTCAGCCTGAACCCTCAGTTACAACTGAGTAGGAAGCCAGAAAACGTGCAGCATGGTGGATCATGTGAGTGTTTTATTATTGAGTTGATTCCACTTCAATTCATTTTTATTTTTACTTGCTTTATTGCAACAATTCTTTTGTTGCTATTTTATTTTAATGTTGTACTTAAATAATGCAAAAGCCTTTGAAATGTTATCCATATATGGATGCCATTCATCTGGATTAAGTTATCTAATTGGGGGAACTCATACTGTTGGGGGAACTTTATGCCCCTTAACAGTTGGTATACCTACTGTTAGCACTCCACTGTGATATGAAAATCGATGGTTATGTTGGTTTTCAAGTTGATTTCAAATTCAAATGTTCAAGTTCCACAAACGTTGGGGGCTTGAAAGTACAGTGACAAGAGCAGAACACGAAATTGTCACCAGTTTTCGTGAAAATAATTGTAATAATAACTTCAATGAAAATAAATGCATAATATTGAATAAAATAAAATAATTCGTTTAATAATTATTGGAGTATTATTAGTAAACTTTTGATAGCAAGGTATGTAATATCAAACAGAAGTTCATTCGATCTATAATATTTCAATGGGACACCTCCACGGCGCGGCGGCGAAATAACCATTGAGAAACGGAAATTTTTAGATAAAAAAGGTCTTCACCCTCAAGATGTATGATGGACAATATTAAATGTGTATTTAAATATTTAATAATTCAAATATTAAAACAAAATTAAATATTCAAATATTAAAAAGATTACAAGTACATAGTAGGTAGTAATAATCTTGAATTAAATTATAGGGTCTGCCTATTATAAATAACACAGGTTTACAAACAAAAAAATGTCACTTTCAGGCGCCGCGGAAAAAACCATTAATCCATATGTATTTTGGGGTGCTGAATCCGAATATGACCTCCGTTTTTCCCGTTCACGTCCAAATTTTCGAGATATTCCGAGATATTTCCAGTAAAACGTTTTTTGGAATTTTTGGGCATCTGCACGATTATTATCTGTGATTATAATATGATCTGTATTATAAACTGAAAAAGGCCGAAAAAAACGAAAAATCGCAAATATCTCGAAAATTTGGACGTGACCGGGAAAAACGGAGGTCATATTCGGATTCAGCACCCCAAAATACATATAGATTAATGGTTTTTTCCGCGGCGCCTGAAAGTGACCTTTCTTTTGTAAACCTGTGTAATTGTTCTGATACAGTCTAAATTGTCTACGATTCTCACAGTCCGCACTTTTAGGATCGTTTCAATTGTAAAGAAGTGCAGGGTTCAGAAGGTGGGTGACCAATTACTGGCATGCATACAACACGAATCGATTAAAATAGCTAAACCCATCTCTTAAAATATTCCAGTGCGAGCCACCGCCACCCAAATAAGCACGACCTTGTAATCCACTACTTGGGTCAAAACCCTTACCCATTGAATGTCTCCGGGTACGGGGTAGTTCCTCCTCTCCATGGACAAAACCGGGGGAGGTCTTTTGCCCTGACGTAATGGTCAAGCGAGGGCGCCCATTGAAAGGGGGTCAGGCACAAGCTCTAGGTGGGTGAAAGTGTTTCGGGCCTTTGCTTTTTGCTCCCCCTTTGCGTCCTGCCCTGCCCAGCCTATCCTGCTTCTGGCTGCTGGTTCAGATCCTCAGTACTCCTTCTGCCACCGCGCGAGCTTGTACTGCCAAACATGACTTCGTGAGTGTTCGCGTTTTTTCATCACGTCCCACAGACGCACCTCACAACCGCAGCCACTGAATCCCCGCCCACTCTAACAATATTACTCACATCATTAGTAAGGTAGGTACTGGTTCGATGGCAAAATAAAAAAAACTCCGCTATGGACACATGCATTTTAATGTTAATGGGTACCTTGCTTCTAATTGAAAACAATGATGCACATTAATAATTACACGTAATTATGTCACTGGTTCATACCTTGGAACATAAAATGTATCAATTCTCCAGAATTGGGTTAAAATTTAACATTCAAATGAAATATTTGATTTTATATATTAATCAGATAAAATAATAAACTGAGGGCCGGTTCTGTATGCGGCTAATATTCCTATACATTCCAAAATACTTCTAAAAATTTGTTGAATTTTATTTCTGAAAATTATTTAATAAAAACAATAATATTCAATGCTTACAACTCAACACCAACAATACACCCACCATAAAAACAGGTGGTTAGTTTCACGCCATGAAGTGATTATTATGGAGATTAGGATTTTTTTTTGGATTACTTCAATCTTTATGAAGTTTCGTATTGTTGAAAAATGAATTGACAACTAAAAAGAAACTCATCTTTCATAGACTTGTCTATCTTTTAGGCTAGTTGATAGCTATTGGGAGTTCATCAACAAAAATTTGTAATCGTAGCTATTAGACATTTTTGTTGATGAACTCAACTGTTGCTGGAATGATAATTGTCAAAATATCTTGGGTTTCAATAAATGAATGAATAAATATCGGCAAATAAGAGATGTCGATCGATAATAAATATCGATAATATTTATTTATTTAATAATAAATATCGATAATAAATGGATGTCGATTTCTCTAAAATCGTCGTTTAATTTTTTATGAGAATCATGTGATGGAGCAATCATTTTTGGATAGCTTGGGTCTCTTTTTGGGTACCGATCGCTAGGGAGATTGCATTCAGTATTACGTTAAATGAGCAGTTGAATGCTTTGAATTCTTAATCAAATCAGCAGTTTGTGAATATTTTGTTTGCGCCAAATTTATTATTCACTAGCGAATCGCTAGTAGCGATGTAGGTACGTACTCATGATATGACATGATTACCACTTTGGAGCTATACAATATTGTAAAGTGGAACCAAAAGAACAAGAGCGACCGTTCGGAGGAACGGAAAACCCATTTGTCTTTGAATTGTAGTGGTTCCACACTGAGAGAAAAGATTTTATTAGTGGCTAGGTTAAATCCGAAATAACCTCGAAAAGAAATTGAAACCACCTAGAATCAATTGATTCAACCTAGAAAAAAATAGGTCCAGGTTAAAGTAACATCGAAAAATATTAATACAACCTAGACCCATATAGAAACAACCTAACCCGTTATTACCCGCCCTCTGACCACAACCTGGAATAAAAAAGTGTCAACCTAGACCAAATGTGAACTTCACATTTGGTCTAGGTTGACATTGTGAAGACCTAGAAAATATATTACCTACCTTTGGCTTTTAAGTGGGGTAACCTAGAATCGAATGATTTGACCTTCCATTTAATTCCCCTCCATTAAAGTCTCTGTTGTACAACTGAAAACAACCGAGAGATTTAAAAGGCGAGATTGCTACTTTAGGTAACAACCCAGAAGAAAAAGTTAGACTTTCAGTCTCGGTTAAAACTACCGTAGTACTACAAATAGTTTTAGGTTTAAACAACAGTGATTGTAATTCATTCAATAAATTCCAGGTTGTTTCTACAGTACGCTAAGCGGTCGCGGAGAGCGCCACTGTAGGCGGTGGGCGTTAATTCTCGTTGTCTTGGCACCCCTGCTATTTAGCCGGTGGGGTTGAGGCCAAATCTTTGTCAAATTCTAATCATCTAAATTCTGCCACTATGTGCAGTCATATTATGACGTCACATTCAAATTTTTGTACTGAGTTGGAAACAGAGACAACCCAGAAAGATAGTTGAACTTGATAGAATCAACCTGCAATGGAAGTGGAGCAAACCTAGAAAGAAAAGTGGACCACCTAGTAATTTATTAAGACCAACCTGAAAAGAATAGGAAGCTACCTAGAAATTTAACTGGAACAGGGATAGTAATTGAAACAACCTCGTAAATAAAGGGACACAACCTAGAGAAAAAAGGGTTCTAGGTTAACGTGCCATGGCTGTAAATTGTTTGAGGTGGGGTGAGAACGTTTTTGTTTTAGGGTAAATCAACTGTCTATGAAAGTGAAAAACATTGAATACCAGGGTGAGACAACCAAGACATTAATGTTTTTAACCTAGACTGTAAATGGATGGAGGCGGCGGCACACACCGTGAACTTAACCTAGAACTAAAGTGTGGGGGTGGCGTATTTTAAATCTTGGTTGTTTGCATTTTTAGGAAGGTAACTTCACCAGTATTTTCAATCTAGGTTAAATTATATTCAACCTAGACTAAATTGTTCCACCCTAGAATGAAAACCAAAAAAAATCTAGGTTGGCAGCATTTAACCTAGAAAAAAATCGAAAAATAACCTAGAATAGGCCCTTTTTTTCTCTCAGTGCAGCTAGAGCTAAGTAATGTTACGATGTGGGCGAGGAAGGCGCCAAACTTGAAGGTTTCTTACAGTTATCAATATTTTGGCTTCACATTAGGGGTTTCGGTACTTAGGGAATATGTGGAACGAATTACGAAGTTAAACGGCCATTGCCTAGTGCACTGAGGCGTCTCACAAAATGTTTTGCCACCGTCGAAGCTTGACGCGTCTGATGATAGGAAGGTGGTGTTTGGTCCAGAACCACTTGACGTGATCGAAACTCAATTTGTTCATATTTTAGATATGGAAATGTTACCAGCACTTTATTCTTCTGCTCTTGAAACACCCAAGGCTGCCAAGGCTTTCCCGAAAAGTGCATTGCAAACCTCTACGTCCAGTGATTGGGATTTGGGTCAAACACAACTTCACCTTCTTTGTCGATCATCACACCACTGTCAAACATGGAAAACCGGGTAGATATTTTGATAGTGAAATGAACACTATTTTGATGGTGAAAAGCCAGAACTATTGTGAATATTTGTGGAGAAAAAAAAAAAAAAAAATCATCAGAAGGACTTCAAGATCCAAGCGTCAACAATGTAATACGTTTTTCAGCACAAATATTCACAATAGTTCTGGCTTTTTACTATCAAAATAGTGTAGCTACCTGGTTTTCCATGTTTGACAGTGGTGGATTTTGTGTGATGATCACACTAAAGTTCTTTCTTTTGAGTCCTGATGAAGGCATAATATAAAACCGAAAGCTCGACAAAGAAGGTGAAGTTCTGTTTGATCCCAATCACTGGACGCAGACGTTCTTCGTGGGTTGATTTCCATATTTTCAAACTGCATTGAAAACTTGGAACGTTTTAAAGCAGACCGATTCCTGACGAGAAGTTTTTTACAAACTCAGGATAATATAAAAAGTAATTTTCAATAGTTAATTTTCATTTACTTAACCTGTAAGTATAGTATTTGGTAGCAAGCAGGTGGACAATCAATTACAATGCTTGTAGTAGGGTGGTGCATGACGTGAGTCATGAAGAAAAATTAACTTCAAACTCTCATTCATTATCTAAATGAGGGCAAAGGTTTTGGATTTGAATGAAAGATTAGCGAATTCGCCAGGTTGTCGAATCTCATTTATAACGTCATTCATTCGCCCACACCGTAACTTCTAACTTGACAGCTGACACATTTAGATCACGTTTGCGCCTTTGAACCCTACGAACGGTTCAAACACCCTCGGTTTCAAGATAGAGAACGAGACAAGAATAAAGGAACGGGACAAACGACGAAGGTACCTATCACCTCTTTTTCTACTTTTTTCGCAGCTCTCGAAATTCCGCTTTGGGCAGACGACCGTGACATTTGCGGTCAGATTTACCCGCTATGATTCTGACCAAAGATCGGCTGAGTGGGGATCGTCTTGAGCGGAAATACTGGTTTTTGCCAAACGTCCAATGATCCATTCACAAATGGATCACTGATCTAGCTCAGGGTTTAGATTAGGTTGTATTCGTACTTGAATAGTATTCAAGTGTCGACACCAAGCTCTATTCAAGTGTGATCACCTTATTGATTTCTTAGATTTTGACAAACTGTTATTGGTGATGAGTCCAGGGGGTAGTGGAACGTTTATCAAATGATGTTTGGCCTAAGATAAATTTTATCAACCGAATTGTTATTGGTAGTTCATATCGAGAATCTTCTACCATGTTTCTAAACATGGTAGAAGGACTGGCTAGTACAAAAGTATAGGTACTTGTGTACGGCTGAACTGAAAGGGACGCTTTCAAAGGGTGACGGGAAGGGCCATGACGGTTCACGATGCCCATGATTAATAGACACTCGAACCAATAGAAGAAAGGAACCGCGTAAATATTACATCATTCGCCACTGGTACGACAATATTGTGCCCCCATCAAGGAAAGGCGGTCGTTCTTGGCGTAGGTGGTTGCGTTCACACCCGGCGTCATGCTCAAAAAGCTCCAGTTGCGACAAACGTTATCCGGCCTACTAATCCATAACACATTGTTGGCACACACGTTTATCAACTGTAAATTTGTGCAACATGAATCTTCATTTGTACACAAAGCGACACATATTCGTTCAGGGGAAGAATACGTCAACAGTTGCAGCATTGCACGAGCGTGGTTCATCTCTTTAAATCATGATGACATTTACTATTGAAGAAGATCGGTGACCGGAGCTTGGGAGCGTTGACTTATCGGCGGAAACGCCTAAACTGTGCAGAATTATTTTCAGTGGGAGGGAAACTGTTATAAAAGTTCTAGCGGGAACACGCAACTTGGCCGTGACATAGGTAGGTATTGTACGGGTTCTCATGCGTGCATCAGATTCGGCAACGTAGGTTTTTTCCCTGCCTACCTTAGTTTCTCACAGCTCAATGAAACTTCCACTCGATCTGATAATTCTAGAAGTATCTTTCGGTCAATAGATAACAGTTACTGATCAAGAGTGAAATTCTCTTTAATTTAATCACCGTCTGTTCAGATTCGGCAAAATTCTTCATTCCGATGCTAAAGATATTGAGAAACTACGATTCTCTTGTACCTATCAATGATAATACATACTGCACATCCTCACCAAATTGGGCTAATTTTAGGATCAGCTGCATTAATTCATTCGATACGAAATGTCTCTCGTGTGTGGGTACATAAAGCTCTTTTATATTCGAAAAAAAAAAACATTTTCAAAATCATAACAAACAGAGATGGTTGTATAAGTAATACACTGCCAAGGCAATGGCACATGAGCTTCCTCGTGCCAAGTTCAAAATGAACGTAACAACTGTAACAGGAAAATTACGTTCGCGCATGCGCAGGGAGTACCACTGATTCAATCGTGATGAAACTGATAGGGAACCATCTAGGGCTATACCCACACAATTTATGAAAATTTGATTGAAATCCGATCAAAATTGTAGGAGTTATGGCTGTGGCAAGGAAATTACGTACCGCTGATTCAATCGTGATGAAACTGACAGGGTACCATCTAGAGCTATACGCACACAATTCCTGAAAATTTGATTGAAATCCGATCAAAATTGAGAAAGTTATGCCTGTTTCAAGAATTTCACGTTAGCGCATGCGCAGAGCGTACCGCTGATTCAATTGTGATGAAATTCGTATGGGATCTCAAGGAGCCTTATCCGCATAATCCCTCAAAATTTGAGCTAAATTCATTCAAAATTGTGGAAATTATGGCTGTAACAAGAAAATGCGGACAGTCCAACAGACCGACAGACCGACAGACACGGAACCAAATTTGTTCAGTAGGCTATGAAACGCAAAATGCGAGTGGAAATTTTGATTCGGACAACAAAAAATTTTTTTCTCCCGAAAGTGAACACAAGGCTTCCGCTGCTTCGCAGACTCGGAAGCAAAATATCACAACCCCTTTATATTTTATGACAAGTAGAGAATTATTGTGTTAAACGAATGTTGTTAGTTTACTTACCTATTATATTATTAATTATCAAATATATGTTACAGGCCAAACCCGATTTTAGGCCACACTAGTCTGTCCTAGGCCAAAGTGGTTCTTCCTAAAACTACCAGGCCAATGTAGTTTGTACTAGGACAAACTAGTGTGGCGCCGTCAGTGCTAGGATATTCTGGTTTAGACTAGGCCAAACTAGATTGGCCCGACCCCTTTCAGGCCAAACTTTTATTCATCTAGGTATGTTGGGAAGGAGAAAAATTCAATTTAGGGTTCATAATAAATGACAAAACAAGTTGCTAAATGAGATGTAATTACTTCTGCAAATGTTACGGGGATAGAAAATTCAAATACGATCAAGGTAGAGTCTTTAATTATCGTTAACTCTTGGTTCGATCACAAACATTGCTTTGGGGAATGCTGAATGATACGAACGATTTTTCATAAACTGGACATATCCTGGACCTTCAGCCCATTTTGAACACGAGTTAAGGTCGATCCAAATATTTCAGTGATATCAGTGAATCCGTGGCCCTCCGTGCTTCGTGCCCTTCAATGGTATCAATTGAAGGGCATTGATGATAAATTTTCCACACACCGGCGTTATATGCCGCACGGAACACTGATGGCCACGGATTCACTGATATCACTGAAATGTGTGGATCGACCTATATCCTTCATCCACATGAAGGATAAAGCATGTTTTCTATGTCTTGATTTGCTCGTTCAACAGAGCCTTGACTCCGACTGTGCCTTGGCTTTCCATGAACTATCTTTGACACTTAAAACTCAATCGTTCACATCTCCTTACGTGATAACGTGAACTTACACTTTATAATAACAGTTCGTCCTAAAACGCAACCGGCCGCACTAGTTTGTCCTAGGCCTAACTAGTTTTCCCTAAACACGTCAGGCCAAACTAGTTTGGACGAGGCCAAATTGGTTTCACCCGAAAGTGTAAGGACATTCTAGTTTGGCCTAGACCAAACCAGTTTGACCTGAAAATCGAGTTTGGCCTGTAACATATATAATAGATTAACCCATATTTTCGTGAGGATGGATGAAAAATTTGATTCACCTCCTCCTCACTCAAAGTATTACACACATACACTCAGAGATTATTTTCTTGGGGGAGGCATATCTTTCACATTATATAAATCCATAAGTTACACACACACTTCCCGTACTTCCTTCACATAAGAAATCAAATGAATGGTAACATATACCGTAAAACCGACCGGTTACTGCCCACTTCCGCATCTTTATAACAACAAAATATAATTGAGAGGTTCGTATATAAATGGAGAGCCTCATAGCCGCACTTTGTCCACCTATGGCTATTATTATATAGGTTCGCAGCACGAATGAAGGTGTGTAATGCCAAGGCTCCCTCCCATAGCATCACATGCATATACCATTGCGCAACTACTTTCATTTTCAGCCCCACAAGTGACATTTCCATGAGATCCCCAGGCGCATTTCCATGAGCACAATAATTATTAACCTTGGATCCAATACAGTTCTGCCTGGGTTTACTGTTAGGTTCCAGATCGAACAAACCAGTTAATTCAAGATTCAGTTACCCCTCCTGAATGAGATTTATTATTTATTTCATGATGGATAAAGGTCGATCCACACATAGCAGGGTGTGTGTGTGTGTGTTTTCCTCTATCCCCATGATCAGAAAAATACAGTCAGTGCTACAGCACCTCTCAGTAGTTATTACTGAGAGATGCTGTGGCACTGACTGTATTTTCCTGATCAAAGAGTAGACAATTATTGTATACTCTTTGTGGGAAGCCTTTTCACGTGGGCAGTTGCACGAATAAGTAGGCACTTGGTTAGAACTCCCGACAGTTTCACAATTTGAGACTTGGAAGTTTTCCCGGCAATCAGAACATCCCAAGTTTCTTTTCCATGCGTTTCTTTGTCAAGTGTCTCACGGGTTTCACAACCTGGGAAGGATTGTCGAGATGTCTCAAGAGCGACTCGGGAGATCTAGGTCGGCTTGTAGGAGCAAGTAGCTTCTTCTTGGAGTGTGAGTTGATTAGGAAATAAGTATTTTACGGTTTGAAGGTAGGGCATTCAAATGGCCACTCTGAAAATCTAATAAAACCTCGTCACGGCAAAAACAAAATACGACCCCTATTAGAGTATAAATATTTTTGACCATGCCTTGACGGCAATTGTTATAGCATACCATTTTTTAAACACACCTATCCGATTTTGGCAATAAGCCTTTGTGGCGTTGACCTTGAAAATGTGACCGTGAACTTCAATGAAGGTTCTACTAGGTAGCAACTAAACATGCAGCGGATAATAATATTATCTGCTATTATTATCTGCATATTATGTTATATATTCGCTTGGACGAATCAACAGTGTTCACGAACCGTACAATTTTGAATCCACGACTGCGTTACTAGTAGGTAGTGTACCTATTTTACTGCAAGGTTTTTTAAACTGCTATTGTGTAAGTGTGTAGAACAGCGCAGATGACAACTGCCAATGAACAGCAGAAAAGGATGACTTACCAGATCAAGCAATTGTTGATTGACCACTAGTAATAGGGTAAATTTCAAGCCACAAGTAACGGGTGGTTAATCCCACGAAGTACGTGCCGGCATAGAGGGTCAAGGGAACGGCCTTATCTCTTCCTCAACCACTTGTATGGCCAATTCATCTTTTTTCACGCAGACAAGTTGGCCCTATGGGCATTATTAACTGGCGTTTCCCGCCCAGCTTGATTGCGATCAGTTATCCCAAGTTCTAGATTGCTTCTGTCTTCCGGAAATCTTGACGTGGAGAAAAAAGCTATTTGTTTCACGTTGTTAACCAACGCACTGAAGGCTGAACGAACAAGTTGACGGGTTTTTTTCTTCAATCTACCTATCGGACGTCCTTAACTTGAATGGACAATTTCGGTGATGGGAAAGGACGAGTGAGATTTATGCATGGGTTCTAGGTAGGTATGCGTGAATAGATTTACATAGAAAATTAAAACAGTAGGTACTAAAACACCTCAGGGCACTATCCAACCCTAGCAGATCTTTAATTTTGCATTTCTAGAGACCACTAGTGACCTAAATTAAGGTCATGACCAGTTTAAGATACCCACGCAATTTTCATTAATTAGCCACTTCGGCGTACTTTTATCAGAGACAACCTGCCGGTGGTAATAAAAGTAAATCCTCCGAAGAATTTAGGGCGATTGGACCTAAAAATCCATTCATGTCAGTGAGTCGTGCAATGGCTGCATGGGTGGTACTGCAACCCTCACGCGCGAATGAACCTGTACCGGTTGTTGGTGCTTGTGTAACTAACCTGTCAAGCTCGTGAACTAATATCACACACGATTTCTTAGTATTGAATCTGATTTTCTGAAAAATGATGGTGATGGCAAAATTAGTTCGTTAATATCAAGCGGGAGGCTAATCAAGGCATAGGCCGCATGGCAAGCTTATGGTGGATTTCACCACCTCGGCTTAAGGTTCGGCTTACTGGTAAGCCGAAGAATAAGAAAAAGATGCGTTTCACCACTCCCGCTTAGTCTTAAACCTCGGTTTACGGTCTGAGGTTAAGCCTCAGATTTTAGTCCTTACTCATCCACGTCTTAAGCGTTAAATCTGAGATTTACGCGTGTGTTGTAGTTGTTGTTACAATTATCACCAACAACAGCAGTGCGCATTTCGTTGATATCGGATATGATAGTTGGATTTATTCATTATCATTTATCCTCGAACGGTGTGATTTTCGCTTTTTCGACCAGAGTGTTAATTATTTCGTTCGTACTGCGAGTTTGGGAATGGCATACCGAAGAATTACATTCTAGGATGACGACGAGGAAATTGAGATGATTATTCAGTTGCAAAGGCGGCCGGGAGTCTTCAAACAGATCGAATTATGTTTCTCTTTTCGTCAACTGTTGGAAAAATTTGGGTAGAGTCCTCAATAAGATAATATACCCTAGTCCAATTTTTTTAATGACTAGTCCATTTATCGATTTATCCATTTATCGACTGAAATATGCAGAAGCTTTGGAGATTCATTTGTAATTTAAGTGCCTTCGCCTTCCTATCTTTTGAATAATAAATTAAATTCCCTAAAAAAAGTTAATTTTTCTCAATTTATCAACCTTTTCCTTTGAATGCGAACTGATTCACAAAAATTCGCATTCAATAATTTTTGAAAATAAGAATAATCCGTGTTCTTCTCCCACTTCTTTTTGAGATTTCATACGAATTAAGACAACGCACTACTTGGATTTTTCGAAAATAATATCGATTATTCCTGCAGCGAATTATATATTTCTGTACGATAATAGTTTAATCATTTTAATTATTCTGGATTTTCATTGAAAACTTGGATTAATTTCATTTAAATTTAAAATTAAGTAATGAATAATCTTCATTATTTAAAAATAATAATGCAGTTATTCATTACGCAACACCGGCCATCTCATAATGTAAACTACAACACACGCTAGGTATACTTGAGATACATCTCAGAATAAACATCCCCGCTAATATAACCTTGCAAACACCAACGCCGGCTATCTCAGCTGAATTTTCATTATTATTTATTTTTCGATTTTTGGTTTATTATTCTTGGAATAATACACCTATGTTTTCGCGACGGAGGTCGACGACTCGGAACAGCCTCAAAATTTGAAATTATCTTTTTCAAGAGGTCTAGATTCTAAATCCGAAATGTCCGTCCGCCGTACGCCGTCCGGGCAGTAGGAATTTTTTTTAAAATCTGAAATTTTGACAACATAATATGTACTCGCTTTACCATCTCCCGCAAGGTTTTCAGTCCGATCGCCCAAACCCGTGGGGCGCTATGGGGCTAAAATGGGGCTACGGGAAGGTTTTTTTGAAGGCTTTTAGCTATGGGATCGAGTTAGGTGTCGTTTTTTTTTCATTGACAGAATTAAATTTCTGTACAAGTAACCTATATCAAAGAATAATAAACCCTTGTGTAAAATTTGCAGCGTTTTTTACGTTGAAATCAATCATTCGGGACCTCCTTGTCCTAAGCTTCTGACTTGCGATAAAAGTCGGTCCAGGGATTCAGAAATCAGTTTTTAGGCTCTCCTTAAAACCTGAGAAACATGAGATAGCAGATGTTGCCACTAACGTGACGATTTATCACGGCCTTATCACTTTATTGTCACTGATTACCGAGTTTTCCGCGGGAACACGAGTCTGGGGCAACCTGTTCCAAAGCGAACCGAGGCTTAGGTAAGCGCCACCTTCAGTCTAATGGTGAAACGGAATCTTCCCTAAGTCGGACTTAACGTTAAATCCGAGATTTAGCTAAAACGAACTTTAAGCTACACTTGGTGAAATCCGGCAGACGCGTAAAATACAGTCAAGAAGGACCAATACAACATCCCCCCTCCCCCCTCCCGAGACGAACCCACCGATCCGAATTTTGGTTTATTATCCTTGGAATAATACGCCTATGTAATCGCGACGGGGTCGAAAATTCTGATCGGCCTGAAAATTTGACATTATTCGTTTCAAGAGGTCTAGATTCCAAAAAGCTGCAAATTTGACACGAGGGTTTATTATTCTTTGATACAGGTTACTTGTCCAAAAATTTATTCTGTGTCAATAAAAAAACTTTGGAAAACTTTTTTTTTTACTCGGAAAATATTTGACCTCCTGGGATCCTTCAAAAATCCCATTCGTATCCCCATGAAAGCCCTACAGATCCCCACATTGAAATCGGACCGTTCCGGGACCCCCAAAAACGGATTCTACGTCCAAAAATACTTCGAAAACGACACCTGACTCGATCCCATAGCCAAAAGCCTTAAAAAAACGGGGGTATCACAAAAAACGTTTGGTTACCTACCTTGAGATAAAATTTTCGACATTCAGTCGTATACGTAAGTCGAGTCGTAATGTCGATACATCAGTATCTCTTTAAGGGTGTATATCTTTGAGTAAAACTATGGATTCGACTGTTTTAGTCTGTACAAGTTCAAGGACGAATAGTCAATTGACATATTTCCTTTTCTAAACTGCGCAAGGGCCCGTTATGTTTTTGGGTTTAATGAGATGATGTGGTAATAATTAAGATAACATGTCATCACGTTCACATTATTTTTATCGTCTGGTGTCTTAACACGGCGTGTTTTCCTGAGCCACTCGAGACAGCTCGTATTATCAATAAGATAGAACTCTTGACTAATTCTTTGTTTTTCTGTTTTTGGGTGAGATGGAAATTCCATCATGGAATCACTTACAGTGCAAGACGTCTCCTAGGCATACATTATTTATGCAGTAAGTAGAAAATAACCGTATACGTTGATGGTATTTCAGAGAACCCTTAATTACGACCCGGTTTTGAGGGGTGCACAAGATCTTACTACACTTCTTCAAAGCCGTCGCGCCGGCCGATTTGATCACTGTGCGTGATGACATAACCTGATTCTATACCTAACCTTTACCGTCTACATTGAAAACATTTCTACCATCCTTTCCCGCTACACTGCTGACCTTGAAATTGGTCCGCTGACTTTCTATGTCCCCTTTGGATCGCGAATCGGGGTCAGGTGCTTTAAGTAATGCCGAGAGTTATATAATTAAGGACCGCCTAACAAGTTCCAAGATCGATTTGAATGAATGCTCCTCCGTCGGCGCCGCGATTGTTAAACCTCTTCATCACCGTCCCAATAACTGGTTCTTAGGTAAATGCAATAATTGCATTGGCATCAGCGGAATCAACATGTTGTATTCATTTCGTTCGTCGTTTCTTTAGTTTCCTTATCAGCGATTAATTTTGTCACAATACGTTGCACGGGCCTATTCATAAGTCACATCTATAATATGGAAAAATCTTTTTTGACGGACACGCAGTGGCGGTTCGTCCAGTTCACTGGTTCAGAGAACCCCCAAACATTAGGTGCGTTCGCAGAGTAAGTTCTGGCTGTTCGGGATCGAATCAGAACTCGAACGCTTCCAGGAATTAAACGGACAGAACTCCGGTCCTCCGCCAATGAAAAAGTAGTCCCTACAAAGTTAACTTCACGAGATCACAGAAGGAAATGCGCGTATGTGACCTTCCACAATCGAGGAGGCAGTCGGAATCAGTTCGGGAAGTTCTGAAAAAAACAAAAGCTGCAAATTTTTCACTAGGGTTCATAATGATTATTCTTTGATATAGGGTACTTGAACAGAAATTTAATTCTGTGTCATTAAAAAAAATCTAAAGAATTTTTTTTTTTTTCAAAAACTTTGTTTTTTACTTGAAAAATATTTGACCTCCTGGGATCCTTCAAAAATCCCATTTGTAGGCCCATGAAAGCCCTATAGATCGCAACAGTGAAATCGGATCGTTCCGGGACGCCAAAAAACAGATTCTACGTCCAAAAATACTTCGAAACGGCACCTAACTCGATCCCATAGCCAATACCTTTAAAAAAAACCCTCCCCTAGCCCCATTTTAGCCCCATAGTGCCCCACGGGTTTGGGCTATCGGGTTGAAAACCTTGCGGGCACAACTAGATGGTAAACCGAGTAGGTATTTTGCAAAAATTTCAGATTTGTAAAAAAATTCCTACTGCCCAAAACGGCCCGGACGGCGGACGGCGTACGGACATTTCGGTTTTGGAATCTAGACCTCTTGAAACGGATTATGTCAAATTTTGAGGCCGATCCGAGTCGTCGACCTCCGTCGCGAAAACATAGATTGGAAAATTTCATTTAATGAAACTCATGGGCCGTATGCATTTCCCTACATGTAGGGACGTGATAAGTGAATCGGTTGTATTTTTCTTCTTAAATAATACTTCCCGATCAGCAGACCTACTACGGCCGAACTAAGGTTATGTATTAACTTTTTTTCGCTTTGGAGGGGGAAATGCATTACATATGCACACCAGGTAGTGTCGGATTCTCACCGACTAACTCCAATTATTGGTATTATACCAATTATTGGTATTATACCCTCAACTCCAATTCCTCCATCTAGAGAGCCACCACGGGACCACCTTTCGGTACCTATTACTTCAGGGTGAGTAACTCTCTTGCTTTGCCTCAATGGCCCTTTCTGTACCCTCCCTCCTGTGCTTTCAATCCTGCTCCCAAGTTCGGTCCATTTCCTTGGTCCTGAGCACGGCAGTCAGAAACGCCACGACCGCCTCCCAGCTCCGGCTCCCCTCCAGCATCCTTCCCATGATGGTTTCTGACACCCAGGCTCGCCCTGAGATCTCCGCGGAGGCCTTCCCATTGAGGACACACGAAGAACGTGTGATACGCGACGTCGTTGCCCTCTCTGCAGTACCTGCACGAGTGGTCGTCAAGTTTCCGGATTTTTACTAGAAACGCTCGGAAGTACACATGCCCAGTGAGGAACTGGGTGACGTAGTGTTGACCGATCCTGTGCTGTCCATCGACCACGGGTTTCCTCCAACCACGATTCCTTCCACCTCCGGAATGTCTCTACCCTCACTTCTTTCTTTATGTTCCCTGTCCCCTGTCCCTTGCCATTCAACAGACATGTCTCTGCAGAGATTGTGCTGCTGACAACCAAGCGATTGGCATGTGAACCAGCAGATCTTCGAAACTTCCCACTCAATACCCTACCTGGGGGGGACGTTAGATTGCAAGCTCTCCTTCTGGAGCCATAAATGCAAGGCGGCAGACAAAGCAGCAAGGGTAGTTGGTAATTTAAGCAAACTGATGGCAAATGTTCGTGGCCCTTCGCCGCTGAAAAGGCGGCTCCTCATGAGCACCACTGAAGCAATCCTGCTCTATGGCGCAGAGATCTCTATCTATATCTATATGGGTTGACGCCCTGAGGCACGCTAAGTACAGAGGCCTCCGGATGGAGGCTGTCCAGAGAAGAGGAGCTCTGAGTATCTGCAGTGCCTACAGAACTGTCTCAGGCCCTGCTGCTCAGGTAGTTTCATGTGCAATGCCAATCTGCTTGATGGCTGCGGAGCGCCGGCGCTTATACCTGAGGAAAAATGAAGGAGAGGCCCAGAACAAGGTAATACAAGGAATAGAGTGTGTTTTACGGCAGTACTTAGGTATTAAATTTTGCTGTTGAAGTTCAACAGTTGAACCCTCTCTTGCATGTAGCACGAGCCGCCACGGCAGGACACATTGAATGAACTGAAGAACACAAGAAATCCCCGATGGGCGACAGGAACTAAAATGGAAGACTTAAATTTTCTCAGAATCAAGTGTGCTGCATTTACTGATCTTGCTAGATCGTTCATTGGGTGCTCATTGCCCTTGGCTGCTTACGCGGGCCTTTTCTCTGTGCATTCGACCATTTGTTCAAATGACTCCTATAGAAATATTAATGAGGATTCTCCCTCCCTGCTTCGTGGAGGTAGTCGCTTACAGGTATTATGATCACTCGTAAACTAACAAAAACAAAAAAAAAACTGAATCTGCTACAAGGGAAGCGCGAGGCATGAAATTACAATAATTAGCTAATAGGTGAACCCTGGTGGAGTTGGTTTTCGTTCGCGTGTTTTCCCACATCTCTGGTAAGGTTCCATGCCAACCTCACGGCTACACCTCAAGGACGCACCCCTTCTCTTGATGGGCCTGAGATCCTGGTTAAACTGCCGGGCACGTGACTCAACTGGACCCCTTGTTGCAGGAGATTTGTCGATTTCGTAATTTTTTTTCGGCCTACGTGAACTAAATAATTTATATGGATCGAAGAGAAGAATGCGCACGACAGCCTATACGGCGAAAAGCTGACCGAAAAACGATAAAATTATCTGTAGGAAGGGATAAATATCTTTGTGACCATCCAACATCATTGTCACGTCTAACGAGCACTCCCTACGGAAAAAACTTCATTAAAAAATATTAATGGGATAAAACTTTTCAAGTTTATCAAGTACCAAACACGGCGAAGTTATTTTCCTTCAGTCGACTCAGACTTTCAAGGTTTTGTCGGTGTTACCGCCAAACCATGTGGTTTTTGAACATTTCCAAAGAATCATACGGTTTGAAGGTGTGATTCACGTGACGTAGGCAAAAGTTTTTCGTATAATGTTCTATAAATAGAGAGAGTGGCTGTTCTATCCCGTTGACCCATTCGAAAAGTGTCTCGCGTTTGTTTTTACAAGTGTCTTACGTCATCCACGCATTTCTATTTCCAGCGTGAAAGGTCTACAGACAATCTTTTAGAAAGGTGCATGAACTTTTCCTATAGCCGAAGAGGTTAGTCTTGCAACTATTTTTTTAATAGTTTTGGAAACCCTTGTCGAATGAACAATCAATACAGGCCTTTCAATATTCCAATGAAGTTTTTGATAAAAAAGCGGTCGAGACTTGGAGAAAAAAGAAAGCTTCTTTGGTGGGACGGAAAGTGCGACGCCAATTTATCAACAACAATACAATCGGGGTCAATAGTAGCAATTGCAAAAACGTAACATATTATTCCTCAAAAGGTACAGAATTGCCCTTTTTTCTTGACCAGTCATCGCTTCAGTCGATGATCCTCTTCTAGGTTGCCAAACGTTGGTCACGAAAAGGACCCAACCAAAATTACCCTTGTCGCCGAGTCATAAATCATGTAACAATGAGCAGGGATGAAACAGACGTTTGTAAACTCTTTTGATCTTAGATAGACTTCCAGTCATTTGCATACCATCATTCGTGCAGAACCTGGACGGAAATCCACACAAAGGAACAAAAGAAATGGTGATGAGCGGAAAGCAAGTATTAATTTACAGTCCGAAGTTTCAAGCGGCTAAATGGAAGTAAGAAGAATGACCTCGATTGTTTTAAAAGAGGTTTTCCTCCTTCAATCTGGTCCTGTTCATTAAGTTGCCTCTTAAAAAGTTTAGCTGCCGTTTATTTGCGTGTATAATTAGGCAGAATGGCCATGGTATCTTCGTCAGAGTTCAATCGTCGTAAATTTAACATCTTGAAACAGATTTAACACGTAGGTAATACGTTTTTTAAACACCTGATCTGTATGGGGTAATACGATTAGGTCCATAACATAACAACAAAGAAGACCTTCGAATTGCTTCCCTATTCTAATGGTTTTTGAGGGTGCTGAATTCGAAAATGATTGCCTTTTTTTCCCGTAGTCTTTTGTTTTTTGGTTGGTTCTAATTAGGCCTTTATTTGGCATTTTTTTAGGTTTTTTTGGACCTTCCATTTCACTGAATTTTCCAGTACCTAATCACCAACTTCACTCGAACTCTTTCAAAAGACACCAGTGGGGAAACGGTAGAAAACTGATAACATTTAGTCGACAGAAGTGTTGCAGGTATTAAAATCTAAGGCAGCAGAAACTACTTAATCATCGGCTATCTGTGGACGTTAATGTTTTTGTTTTTACGCTCTTCGGTGAGCTCGTTGCTCGTTGGCTATAAACGGAGGAAACGTTTTCATATAAGTTGCATCTCCGCATACGTTTTTCCGCACAGCAGGTTTTTTCAGTTTTACTCTTCTTGGTATATGGTAAGTTCAGCCCAACGCTAACCAAATAACCCAATTCCAAGTGTACCAAGCATTATTATTATTATTATTTTTTTTTTTTATATTTTTTTTATTATTATTTTTTTTTTTTTTTTTGTCGACTATCGAACATCCCATTTAATTAAGGAATTCTAGGATCTTTGGGCAGAGTTTGGGTGGATAATAAATTATAATGGAAAATTACAAAATTTAATGCTGCTGGCATCGGAGACTGAAAGTCGAACCCGACTGGCGATAGACGGAAAACCGCTTGAGATCAGGCGACCTGCGTCAAGGCTCTGTTACATGTTGTCCCACACGGACTATAGTAGGCCTTGATTGTCAGTCCGCAGGACCTTTCCAAGAAACGGAAAGGTTATCTGAACAGTTTGCCTGACGTGAATAGTGTAGGCCAGGCTTCAAGATCAGCGGCCTCAAGGATTATTATATGAAATTGGAAGGAAGTGAAAATGTTGTGAGATCGGCTATTCATAAGGAAAAACGCTGCAAATTATACACAAGGGTTTATTATTCTTTGATTTAGGCGCAAAAATAAATTCTGTGTCATTAAAGAAGATGCTTATGAAAAACAGTTTAAAAAAATGTTCTGAACAGTGTTTGGACAGAAGTGGGACCTCGAAAAACGGACTATGCGTCCAAAATTACTCGGTAAGTGAGACCACTTTCATCCTTCAAAAGTCTCATTTGTAGCTCCATGAAAGTCTCATAGATCCACGTACACGGTGAAATCGGATCGTTCTGCGACCCCCCAAAAAGTAATTATAGTCCAAAAATAGATATATCTATTTCGACAACGATACCTAACTCGACTCTATAGCCGAAAACCTTCAAAAAACCCTCCCATAGCTCCTTTTTAGCCCCAAAGAGCTCCACGGGTTTGGGCGATCGGGCTGACACCCTTTGGGCCACAACTAAATGGTAAATCGAGTTTATTGCCAACATTTCAGATTTTTTTAAAAACGTCCTACTACCCAAAACGGCTCGGACCGCTGGGAGACATTAGATTTCTGAAATCCACGTGAAATGAAACGTACCTATTATGTCAAATTTTGAGGCCGCTCCAAATTTTCGACCATCGTCGCGAGCCTATTCCAAGAATAAGAAAGCAAATCCACTCAGATAAAAGTCCACATGGGTATCCTCCCCACGGACTTCCAGTAAGGTTCACTTACGTACATGAAGTCAGGCGTTAAAGATATAATGTAAATGATTTATATAATTTTTTATATTATAAAGCTAATAATAATATTATTATCTTTATAATAAAATTTATTATAAAGACATTAAATAATATTTAATATTATTAATAATATTTAATATTATTATTAAATATTATTTAATGTCATTATATTATTATTGATGAAATTAAACCTTATTTAATATCATTATGTATAATGAGTACACTCGTGTGTACCTGCCCTTAGAATTAAAAGAGTGTTGATCGACTTGAAACCCCCGGTTCGGTTTAGGGCCACCTCCTCTAACAACTTACCTACTAAGATAGCTAATAATATTACCGCTGTTAAGCACAATAAATATGCTTTGATAAAATCCGCTGAATAAAAAACTCGACGACCCGAGGTTGACTACCTTAACCCTCGAATGAGGCTCGTTTGCAGACCCTCTGGTGTCCTTCAAAGACGAACAAGAGGACATGAGGAAACTTAAATTCGGTCGAAGAGTCATAACGTCCTACGACTCTCAGATTTTCGCCTATAAACATTTGGAATCCATCCTGCTGAACCCCATACTAATAACCAGTAGGGTATTATCAAAAGAAAAGTACTTGGATAATTTTCGGGCATTGCAGAAATTGGGTTATTAGGAATAATAATTATTCCGCGTGCCCGGTGTCTCAGCGAATCGTGAAATTCCTCTAGCAAACACATGGGTGCAGTGTGGTTTCTCCAAGAACAAAAAGACTGCATTATATTTCGCTGCAGAATTGCTAATCCAACGTTCGCAATTTGAGTAGTAATGGCAGAGTTGAGGCGTGGTCGGTAATAGGTCGAGGTCGGTTTCTCGGTCCAGCCCACAATCCCAGCACACCTTGACATGGGACTTTATTCTACTGTTGGATTTCTCACGTCCTGTTCAGATGCAGTTTTTTTCTTCAATTAAATAATTTAATTATTTCAATTATTGAAAAAAAAAACTAAATCTAAAAATTAAATTTTTAATTCAAATTTTTTTCAAGCGCCTGGCCTAACCAAGATGTTGATCAATAGTGACTATTGATATTGCCTATTATTATCCTTCCGCCTCGAATGACAAACCTAAAACAAAGAGTTCGGTAACTCACGTTAATCTCCTTCTTCCTTAACTAATCATTTAAAAACAAAATTTTGACTAGGTTGCTAAAAGGTGTATTTAATACACCTTTTAGCAACCTAGTCGAATATTTGACGTACAGGTAGGTTTCTTTATAGGCAAAGAACCGGAATGGGAGACCTCTCCCCCAGCTTCTGTTTTATTCTGCACTCATCGGTTTGATAGGCCTGCCAAGGTTTTCCTTCATTTAGTTAATACTTCTGCCTGTAGCGCGGAACCGAAATCAGCCTGAATTAGTAGAATGATTATAATAATATTATATTATTATTGAATTAGTAGAATGATTATAATAATAATATAAAAAAACCATATAATAATATTTGGTATTATTGATTATGATTATAATCATTCTACTAATTCAGGCTGATTTCGGTTCCGCGCCATCATATTATGTACCACATATAGGCGTACAGGTAGGTACGATTATGTACCAACATACTGCACTTATTACGGGTAGGTTCTAATAAAAGCCAACACGTGGTCTTGTCCATTTGTTTGTGTTTCAAGGATCTAGTCTGAAATGACCTGGGCTTTCCAGTCTGTGTGTTTTCACCGTAACGCAGTTTTTATAGTCGTACATTATACGATACAGGTTTACTTGGATGCTATTCAAATTTATCACTGTATGATCATATTAAAATCATAATTAGGTTGTTCTAAAGTCGATGGTAAGGGTCATAAGACAATCAGTGAATTGACGCTAAAGGACACAGGTTTCTCAAGGAAGGCTCAGTTCTTTGGTACCTACCTTCCTGGGACTTTTTTTTTCTGGTCTTGCGATTCTTGAACTTGACTTGCCATTTTGTTGCTACGAAAGTGGCATAGTTTTTTTCACCTGTCTCTCCACTTTCTGTACCTATTTTTTTAGCGTTAACGATGTTTAACGAGTCTTCTTCCGAAGTACTGTTGAGTCAACAGTGTTGACCACAGGAAAAACATACAAAGTGCTGGTTTCT
This sequence comes from Pilophorus perplexus, assembly GCA_955831195.1. Lineage (NCBI taxonomy): Eukaryota > Metazoa > Arthropoda > Insecta > Hemiptera > Miridae > Pilophorus > Pilophorus perplexus. Next base: position 63,603,131 of record OY037007.1, on the reverse strand, counting down.
GTAAACTATATTATTTTCTTCCTGTCTATAAATAATTTTAAATTGAAATGAATTTGGATATGACTTAAACGAAGAACGCACCAGCTCAACTTTCAGGTAAATAGCTAATTGCAAAATTATCTATAAAATTGGATTTCAGTGTTTGATGTATATGGTGAGTATACACGATGTGCTGATTGAATGTCATTCAAGTCGAATGGAGGTGCAACACTAGTTATACCTACCTAATATAATGATCATTATAATATAATGATAATTATAATATTATTATGATAATCATAATATTATTATGATTGCTCATGAGTTCCAACAACATTTACTGTAAAGTGAAGTTGGCATTATTGCGAATCGAGACTGAAGTAGAAGAACGAATAACGAACTTCAATTGATCAGACTGTCATAGAGTAGGCAAGTTTCTAAGCGCGCACAGGTTTCATTTCCGTTTGGCAAGCAAAGGCTCAACGACCGCAAGAGGAAATCACATGTCTTGCGAAACATTAAGTGGGAAAATCATTCGCTTAAAATAATTAGCATTGAAATGAACAACGCGGCTGTTCAGAGTTACGAAATGGTTACTATGAATTATTGGTGTGTACAAATGACGCCAACAAATTGGACCTCCTGCGTGTAACTGTTTTCGTTTGCGGTCTGTAGGGCAGCGGATGAAATACGAGGATGAACCGGATTTGTTCTGCTCTACGTGGCAGGTGAGACAGTTTTCTTTCCTTTTGGCCGTCCTGAATCCACAGCCTCCCAAAATAGACGGCTAATCATGGTGGTAAAAGCCTACTCATCAAGGAACATGTAATCACTCTAGTAATATTCACTTGCCAACGACCAACCTAATTTTCTAGGACTCACACAGGCCAGTCATGCCCTTTCACTGAGCTAAAATAGGAAGGTGAAAAACTATCTAGAGCTCAGGTGTTGTTACCGTAGGTACTTACAGTCGGCTCAAATCATTCCACCTTGGCGGTCTCAAAATACCACAAATTTGTGCTATAACATAAATATTATTTATGTGTTAGGCTACCTTCACATTCGTAGGAAAGGGTGTTCAAATGAGAGAGTGAGGGTACCGTGAAATAATTTCTTTGTATAAAACTACTTTGTGTTTTTTGTTCCATCCCTGTAGAAAGTTGAATGGTGTTTTTGATCAACCAGAAGGGACCCAATGCGTTTTCCAGGAGCTTCTCATTTCTTTTGAATGGAGGAATCCCTCGAAACCGAGTACAATACTGTGCGCGAATAGAAAGTGTCGCCGTTGTTGAGTATGAGAGTGAAAGCGAACGATGTGAAATGACAATTCTGTACTAAATCGAGCGCCAATGGTGAGGATGAGGGGTACCTACCGGTAGGTCTGGAACAGCACGTCCGAACCGATCGCTCGTGACCGTGGCGTGGATTATGTCTGATCCCAGGTTACAGCTGTGACTCGCTACTGCCGGAACCTGTCTGAGCCCACGTTCGTTAGTTTTGCGGAGGTGGAAGCAGAACCTGAGGGTCATCTTCCAACGTAATCTCGCCATAGGCCCGAGGATTTTTGACAGAGACGCCGAAAAACTGGCAATTTTAAGGGATTCATTGAGGCAAGTACTTGAACTACGCGTTTCAAGTCGTAAAAGAAACGTGCCGTAGCTGCTAGCCTAGCAAAATGACACTGCTAGGTACTGGAAATAAACCCTAATATGCCCGACCCGGCCGTGGTTCATTGAATATATTAGTTACCTCGATTAAAGCTCGAGTAGGCCAATTGCTGAGTAACGCTATTAAAATTTGATAATCCTACACAGTGATTTGCCTTAATTGCAGTAACAAATGTATTTGATGCACCTGATAAGGGTGCATCAAATACATGCACTCAATGAGTTGGCTGTTTTGGTGACCAGCGCTTAGATGTGAAAATATTATCTTGTGACCGTTTAAGTGGTAAGTACTCAATCACAAGTATCACTCAAACGCCACCAGCCTCAAAACAGCTAGTGATGATAGACTCAACCAACAGGCGCATTCGTAAGTCATAAAACATCAGATGTAAATATTCTTTAATTTGTGCGAAACCGTTTGGTGGAGCACTTTTGCAGAATAATACCGTACTTGTTTAATTTGCTAATGTATCGAACTCGATACTATGATCCTGAAACACATAAAGGGAATCCGTCCGATTAGGCCAGAAAATGTCTGAAAAAGAAATGATAACGTTCAACATTGGTCGTCCTTTTTTAGGACACACAACAAATTTTTTGTAGACATACACAAAATAAATAAGGTTGGAAAAAAATGCTTCGGATGGGGATAGGTAGACGCGCATGAATGAATCACACAAATATATTAAATATATTTTAATAATAACTGCAGTTGGTCGCATTCAATACAAATTTTGTATTGAATGCGACCAACTGCAGTTTTCTCGCTCCCATAATATGGGGTCATATTATGACGGGAGAAATGATTTTACAAAGTGTTTGCAATATTTACATTAAATGTCTCTCAAATGTTGAGAGCTACGGGTAGGTACATAGCTGCAGTTAGCCGTACTTGGCACAGAAATTTATGTTCCATAATATTATATAATTTATCTTTTATGTACACGGTACTCTCCTATTTATTCTTAAATTATAATTTCGGATGATGTTGTACAAAGATGAGGGAAAAACTAGGCAGGTACACATTCATGATGAGTCCATCTTAAAATCTCAATTTCATGATGATTTCATTGGATTTCATGGATGATTTCATACTGGGTTCTCAAGGGGTCGATTTCACGTTCAAAACCAGCTGGTGAGAAATAACCCCCCCACCACAGAATCGTCAAACCTACCTCTGAAAACCCCCATTTTGTACCCCATAGAGCTCCCCGGTGAAAACATAGGTGTATTAATCACGGAATAGTAGACCTTTATCTAAACGGCATGAAAAATAATTCGGTCAAGCCAGAAAGAGATGGGCTTTCATGAAACGGGTTTCATCAATTTTGCAATGAACCAGTTTGCTTTGCTAAAAGGCTTCGGCTTGAGTGAGGAGGGAAGGATGTAGTGCGTTCTAAATCATGCAAATCGCAGTCAACAATGTAACATGCAGAAGGCAACCCGTTTATTGTCCGTGCATGTCACAACCGAGACCTCACGCATACACAGTTGGATGAATAACGCCCGTCACGGTGACACAAGGCACCACTTCGAAGAATGATGATACAGAGTTTCTGACAAGAGCTGAGACCTCTTGAGTACTGGAAATACCTACCGCCGAAAATGTTCTCCTCAACTCCGATCCAAGTCATCCTGGCTTCTTGACTGTAAGCGATCACACCGTTACACGATTTTCAGAATTCATAAAAATGTAGTAATTTTGTAATAAATGCTATTACAAGATATTATTGGACGCCAGCTCTATTGGCATGAACGCAGATAAGAATAAAACGAACCAATTTTAACGGGAGGGTAAAAAAAAGAAAGTGGTAAAATAAGCATCACCGAATATCTACGTGATTTCGAAAGTTTTTAACTTTCAAATAAACCGAGTGTTTCGTCTTTATTACGTTTGAAACGTACCTACCCATTTAATCTAGGGATCGGCCACGATTGTTGTTGTCTATCTATTATATTAAAGCCGCAGCCCGAGGTGGAGGAGGTGGGTGACACGATTTTGGTAATCTTTCCAGGCACTTCCAGATGTCGGAAAAATCTGAAATTGGTCTTAAAAAATCCAGTTTGGCGAGCATAGTGCGAGAAAAGTCCGAAACCACCGAAAAGTAGCTCCGTGTGGCGTATCCGAGCTCCTAAAGGGGAAAACCGAAAATTAAACTTTTTCTAACAAAATTTGAAAACATACCAAAAACGCTGCAAATTTTACACAAGGGTTTATTATTCTTTGATATACGTTACTTGTGCAGAAATTTAATTCTGTCAATGAAAAATTAAAAATTTTTTTTTTGGATTTTTATCTCAAAAAAATTTTTTTTTGGATTTTTTGTTCAAAAATGTGTTTTTTCAAAAATTCTGTATTTTTTACTCGAAAAATATTTAACATCCTGGAATCCTTCAAAAATCCCATTTTCAGCCCCACGAATGCCCTAAAGATCGCCCCAGTGAAATCGGATCGTTCCGGGACCCCAAAAAATGGATTCTACGTCCAAAAATACTTCGAAAACGACACCTAACTCGATTCCATAGCTAAAAGCCTTCAAAAAACCCCTCCCGTAGCCCCATAGCGCCCCACGGGTTTGGGCGATCGGACTGAAAACCTTGCGGGCACAACTAGATGGTAAACCAAGTATTTTGCCGAAATTTCAGATTTTTAAAAAAATTCCTACTGCCCAAAACGGCCTGGACGGACATTTCGGATTTAGAATGTAGACCTCTTGAAACGGATAATGTCAAATTTTGAGCCCGATCGGAGTCGTCGACCCCCGTCGCGAAAACATAGGTGTATTATTCCAAGAATAATAAACCAAAATCCGTTTTGGCGAGTAAATGACGAGAAAAATACGAAATCACCAAAAGTGCAGCAAAAATCAGGGTTTGGAGCTGTTGACAGGGAATTGGGATGGTGGTGGGCCAAGGAGTGACCGAAGGCTACGCGGCTACCTTCCCCCCTCCCAAAACACTAATCTGTTTTTTCAAGAAAAAAAAAACTAGGTACACAATATGGGAAAGCGAGTTGTTGGATTGGAGGCCAAGTGGGATACGGTCAGGGGTTGGCTGGCTACGCCCCAACTTGCTGGCCCCCTAGTTTTAGACTTATATTCACTGATAATAATGGTTAACTTGTTTCCTTACTTTTCAGGTCAAAATGACTTTAGCACTTTGGACGGTACTTCTGCCTTCACTAGTGACAGCACTGGACAATGGGCTTGTAAAGACACCCCCAATGGGATGGCTTGCGTGGGAGAGGTTTCGATGCAACACCGACTGCAAGAATGACCCTGACAATTGCATCAGGTAAACATTTAAATTATATTTCAATACACGCAGTGTCCTTATTTTATTCGCGATAACCCACTTTAATTCAAATCCCAATTAAAAATGATAGTTGACAAATCAGCACGCTTCAAGAACGCTGAGGTCGTGACGTGGTTAAATCAAAGTCAAGGTGGGTTCTGTAGTTAGAAATCTAGATCTATTCCATTAGGGTGGAGAGAAATCAGGCGTGAAGAATCAACCAGGAGGTCAGGAGCACGACTGCTATCACTGAGTATAAACAATCCATTATCGCCAGCTCGGTGGTTGTAATAGGAAATAATTTGTTTCCATTCTAATTACGGTAGATAGTGCACGATAGTCTCCAAGTTTGAGGAGATTCAAATTCCGCCTTGAATTCTTTCATCACGATGGGATACCTCCAAGTGACTCGATTATGCCACGCCTTCGTAGACCCAGGAGTTGTTAGTTATTGTACTCTATTACTTCCCTCTATTTACTCTAACTACTTCCCTGCGTTTAGAGCGGCGAGTGTAGGGCAGTACCTACCCACGGAATAAGGAATACGTTCACATTACCTATTACGTAATAGGTTGTGAAAATCGGACGGGACCATTTTGAGGCAACTCCGACGACCCCTACAGATTTAGTAGGGGATTCACGCCTTTGGCATACCGAAATAATCCCGGCCAAAACGAGGAACGGCCGTTTGAACGTGCACTGCGTCTGTTTGAGGTGTTGAAAGACGGGTTGTCGGATCCCGGTCTTGGGAGAACAACGTAATGCCTCACGACGGACGAATAATATGCCAACTCCGGCAAACTGCATTGTAAAAGACTCGTTCATCGTACATGACAAAACATGAGAGTGGCGTTAAGTCGAGCGTGCGAGCTAAGGTAAAATCCCTGGAGCCGTTTCGAAATAACCGACCGGTTTTACATAATCCATAACTTCTCCTTCCAAAATTTGATCTCATAAAACGCTGCAAATTTTACACTAGGATTTATTATTCTTTGATACAGGTTACTTGTGCAGAAATTCAATTCTGTGTCAATGAAAAACATTTTAGAAAAAAAAAGTTTTTTTTTCTAAAAGTTTTCGTTTTTCTTGAAAAATATTTGACCTCCTGGGATCCTTCAAAAATCCCATTTGTAGCCCCATGAAAGCCCTATAGATCGCAACAGTGAAATCGAATCGTTCCAGGTCCCCGAAAAATGGATTCTACGTCCAAAAATACTTGGAAAACGACACCTAACTCGATCCCATAGCCAGAAGCCTTAAAAAACCCTCCCATAACCCCATAGCGCACCAGGGGTTTCGGCAATCGGGCTGAAAACTTTGCGGGCACAACTAGATGGTAAACCGAGTATTTTGTCCAAATTTCAGATTTAAAAAAAAATCCTACTGCCCAAAACGGCCCGGACGGCGTTCGGCGTACGGACATTTCGGTTTTGGAATCTAGACCTCTTGAAACGGATAATGTCAAATTTTGAGGCTGATCGGAGTCGTCAACCTTCGTCGCGAAAACATAGTTGCATTATTCCACGAATTATAAACCAAAATGGAGATTTTCAGAAAAAGAGCAAATTTTGCTGTTGGAAATTGGTGAGCAGCTTAGCAGGTAAAATCTGAAAAAGAGCCGTCCGTAAGGGTCGATCTTTTCAAAAGTTGAAAGAGTTCAAAATGGTTGGTCAATATAAACCTCCATTCTTATTGCTGACCTTTGACATTTCATTTTTTCGAGTCATGATTCATCTACATCAATCCCGACGATTCAAATTACTCTACAACTAATACTAAAAACAGTTTTATCTGTTTAAGAGGTGCCTAAGCTGCTAAGCAGTTAAAACTGCTGCTTAGCAGCTTAGGCACCTCTTGAAATGTGAAAAGAATGGCGAAGAAATCTGTCATTTTCCGAACAAAACCATAAAAATCAAACAAACACCATCGGCGATCTTTTTACGGTTTATAATTAGAAATTTATATTAATTCATAAATGAAGTAAATTTACTTCATTAAATTCGATTTTCAATTCATTCACTTCTTAACTTCGATTATCAACTGATTAATTAGGTAGTTGTTGAAACTCGAATTTAAGAAATTAATGAATTTATTGAATTATTACCTACTTGGGTAATCAGAAAGAATGCCTAAGTTATCTGGTCACCATGGTCCAAATTGTTCGTGAATGATTACAGTGGACCATATGGACCATAGTGACAATTTTTGAGCATCTAGAACAATTTCCGGTTAGTCTACTGGCTCAGGAGTTCGTTCATGATAGCTATAGCTATCATGAACTATAGTTACTATAGTTATCGGTAACTATAGTTACCGACTAAATGTCGCCAGTGTATACCTAAATAATAGAGAAACAATTATTGTACCTACGTACTTATCTCATCATGACATTGTGAATTTTGGTTTATTATTCTTGGAATAATACACAGGTGTATTATTACATAGGTCTATGTAATCGCGACAGAGGTCGACGACTCCGATCGGCCACAAAATTTGACATTATCCGTTTCAAGAGGTATATGTTCCAAAACCAAAATGTCCGACCGCCGCACAGTGGTCCAGAATTCAAATCTAGCTGGACAAAAATCAAAAACTGTTCGTTTTCGACCAGATTTTGTCATAAAATGAAGTTCCCTTCAGTTTTCGAGTTTCCTGAAGAACATTTTCACGAAAAAACAAAACAAATAGGCAATAATATCGCTGATTCCATTTACATCATTTCATGAGCGAATTTTCAATGAAAAGATAGAATGTAGGTTATTTAGGAGTATCTCAAGTTCTCGAGCCAGCTAAGAAGCCTTTTTTAAATAGCTGTATCACGTACGCATACTGCGCACATAACATTTATGTACTTTGAACGTAAACAAAATGGGGGAGGAGGTGCTTAATAAAACAAATCAATAACGAAGATAACATAATAATTTTATATACTCGATTGATACAGATAACTGGAATTACATACTTAATAGAAAATTAATGAATGAAATTAGCTGTACTCTGAAATAACCTCTTGAGGCAAAAAATGAAAGGAATTCAACATTGAAAAAAAGAAAGAACGCTGCTGGAATAAATAGGAACACAGCAGAACAATAAAATTGAAATTATTCTTCTTCAAGATGATCATCTTCCTCAGCCACGAAATCGAGGGGTTGCAACAAATCTATTACATCTTTATTGTAACAAGATTTTCTTCCTACTGGCATAGTTCTTAGCCTCATACTAGATACTACAGAATCCGAAGATAGAAAGGAGATCTACGTTAGCCGATTCACGAGAAATTTTCCTGGTATTATGCTCACGGCCATGGAAGAAGGCGCACGGCCAAATTCAATCAAGTTCTCTTCTAGCCAATCAGAATGACGATTTAAAATATTGTTCTCAACCCTATTCGCCCCTAACCATCTATTTTTCAATAATTTATGGAAACTAATTAAAATTGACCTTGGAGTGCTGTTTTCTTCATAAGAAAATTCATTGCCAGGCTCCTCGCGGTCACGTATGTGGTCCATCCAAGCTTCCACAGCAATATTTCTTGATGGAAAATTCCCGAGCGCCTTCAAGACGAAAAAAAAAGTTTTTCGCGTAAATGCGATTTCTGGACCATCTGCAAAAAAAAGCCCATATTTCCATTACGTGCAAATTCGTGCAAACTTTTCTTGTTTTATTGGATTTGTCTTGGGGTTCATACCAACACGCCCTTGGTCTCAAAAGAAACGGCAAAGAGGTGCCACTAAAGATATAGACGTTAAAAGGCATAAAAAAGTGTTAAAATCTCGATAGCTTATGAGCACGTTCAGAAAGCACTTTCTGAGATTTTGAAAATGGCATCATACGCTACTTACCTCTAATTAAACGGACCATGACGATCAAGGGGCTCAGACGGCTTCAAAACGGCACCAGTGATCACTTGTTGAACGATGAATGCAGACTGCATCGAAAGATACAAGTCTTGCAATTCTTGATGAGGCCAGATAAGGCCAATATCATGACTGAGCGCGATAAGAGGGGCTGTCTGTGCTAGTTTAGACCTTTGTGAATGCATGCTTGAACCTGGCTTTGTTGTTACTTCCAAGTCGATAACATGATTTTTGTCCAGCTAGATTTGAATTCTGGACCACTGTGCGCCGACCGAGCCGTTTTGGGCAGTAGGAATTTTTTTTAAATCTGAAATTTGGACAAAATACTTGGTTTACCATCTAGTAACTAGATGGTAGGCACAACTGTTGTGCCCGCAAGGTTTTCAGCCGGATCGCTCAAACCCGTGCCCGTGGGCGCTATGGGGTTAAAATTTGGCTACGGGAGGCGTTTTTTGTAGGCTTTTGGCTATGGGATCGAGTTAGGTGTCGTTTTCGAAGTATTTTTGGACGTAGAATCATTATTGGGGGTCCCCGAACGATCATACCTATTTCACTGTGGGGATCTATAGAGCTTTAATGGGGCTACAAATGGGATTTTTGAAGGATCCCAGGAGGTCAAATATTTTCCGAGTAAAAAATAATTCGAAAAATTTTTTTTTTAATTTTGAAAAAAATTTTTTTAATATTTTTACGGACAGAATTAATTTTTGCACCTAACCTATATAAAAGAATAATAAATCCTTGTGTAAAATTTGCAGCGTTTTACATTAAATTTGTGTATAATCCGTTCATACTATTTAATGACCTCCCCGTCAAACCAGGGGTCAAGTATGTACTCTCGGTTTTGGTGGGAGTATTAAAATATTCTGTGGCTTTCCAGTGATCGGTTGTTCCGCACGATGGCGGATCTGGTGGTGTCTGAGGGCTATGCTGCTGCTGGGTATGAGTACATCAACGTCGATGACTGCTGGTTGGACAAAGAGCGATCGTACAGTGGGCAACTTCAAGCTGACCCAGTCAGGTTCCCTTATGGCATGAAGGATCTTTCGAATTACGTGAGCACTTAATTTATGTCGAGCAATTGTGAATCTGCGTCCACGTGTAGGAGCCTCCAGTAAAAAAACATTGGCATTATTCACCCATTGATGCCTACATGTAGCCACTGTAAATTTTGATTGACCGCCAGTCCCTCACAACTTATTTATAAATAAGTTTTGAGTGACTGGCGGTCAATCAAAATTTTATAAGATGAAACCAACTGAGTTTTAATTGATTGCAGATTCATTCGAAAGGTTTGAAGTTCGGTATTTACGAGGATTACGGTAACTTCACCTGCGCAGGATACCCAGGAATTTTGGGGTATCTTGAGCTTGACGCACTCACTTTTGCTTCATGGGATGTGGACTACGTGAAGCTCGACGGTTGCTATTCTCACCCCAAAGACATGGACACAGGTAAAACACTGACGCGCAATTTGGTAGATATGACAAAGCAATGAGCTCCTTGAATGGTTTCTTTTCCATTTTTTCCTGGGAAGGCCATCCTTCAAAAGTTATGAATGCGGCCAACATCGCAGAAGAACCGTCTCCATTATTTATAGTGCCCTAGGGAAAATAAAACACCTATTTGGAGTGGGGAACGTAACATTCTCATTTTCACCCGATTTGGTGATGACATGTACCATATTAAATTGGGTGAAAAGATTGTTTTTACGGGGGGGGGGGGGGGGATCTGGTTGAAGAGCGCGACTACGCGACCTGGATATCCCCTTGGCCCCCTCTACTGACCCAACGTCCCGATGTTTGAGTTAGGAGAATCCCTCCCAACACCACAACGATTGGCTCTATGCCCCTTCCACGACGTTCTCGAGACGGCTCCCAATCGGTACTTCATTGTTCTGATGTGAGTTATGTTGTCATTAAGAGTTGCGTAATAATATTACTATAATATAGTAATATGTTATATTATATATTATGCAATTGATAAGTTATGGAAGGGCTGTATTTTTGTACATCATTAAGCCCCAAATTGTCTCTTAATACTTATCCGAAAAGCATGTATATCCTACCATATTTCCTTGCTATGATCCGTGATCTAAACTGAGATAATCCAGGGGTCTGGGGGTGTCCCCATTACAATACAACATGTGCCATGATCTTTTTTATTGGACCGTGAGATGCAAGTGAGCCAACCTTGATAGGCGTCGGGCCGTTTTTGGCATCATCAAATGTAAAATCATTTGTCAACAACCTTCAAATTCAGTCCAGTCAGGTGTTCAATTAGTAATTCGTAGATCTTGGTTACGTGAACTGAAGTGAACACGGCTGCCACAGCACACATACACGCTCTGGCGGCACAGTGCCCAACGTTTGATGCGTGACGTAATATTAAATATTCCCCCTTGTAGTTCAAAATCTCAAAAAATCCTATAACCGCTCCGCACGTAGGAGCTGGAAATGGATTTTCTATAACTAAACATTTGTGTGAGTTTAAAAGGGTGCTGAATCCGAATATGTTTTTCTGAATAACAGCGATTCTGACCTTTTCAAGGAGCCCATTGGAGAATAGGAGAACAGGACTGACGCCCTTTCTATGTTGATTTGCAGGTTATCCAGAATTCGGTTACTACCTCAACCGCACAGGACGTGCGATGGTCTACTCTTGCAGCTGGCCTGTGTATCAAATTTATGCTGGTATCCAGGTATATGTATATCTAATGGCTTACCTTCCACTTAGAGCTTTTTCAGTTGTTCATCAACAGATGAAAAGTGTACCTACATTGTCTTTGAAGCTAATTTGAAAATATCCAAAGCCATATGACATCAGTAGTTTGAACACTGAGCTACAAATGATGGCTAGGTCAGCATTGGCGGAAAATTTGATTGTAACATTTGTTCCGGGAATTTCAGCCTAATTTTTCATCGATTATAGAAAACTGCAATTTATGGAGGAATTTCGATGACATCCAGGACTCTTGGTCAAGTCTTGAAAGCATCATTGACTATTACGGGAACAACCAAGACAGCATCGTTCCTAACGCGGGTCCCGGACATTGGAATGATCCTGACATGGTGAGATGTTGTGAATTAACAAAATAAGATGAAAAAGAGGAGGAGAATGGGGGGTTAGATGAAAGGTCGGGCAGGTGCAGTAAAAGAGGAGATGAGAAAAAACTGGATGACCACTGGGGCGTTCAAAAACCCAGATAGTGAGAATATCGTCAAAAACACCCTACATTGCGGAGTGTTGCACGTCGATCACAGACACCGCAAATTCAGATCAACTGTTACTATGCCGTCCGAAACGTTTTATTATAGCCCAATTATAAATGCTATGTTTATTTTTCAGTTGATAATAGGAAACTTTGGACTCAGTTATGAGCAATGCAAAACACAGATGGCCATGTGGGCTATTTTAGCAGCACCCTTACTCATGTCAGTGGATTTGCGAACCATCAGACCTGAATACAAAGCTATCCTGCAAAACCGTAAGATTATAGCAGTTGATCAAGATCCCCTTGGTATCCAAGGGAGGAGGATTTATAAAGTAAGTCACTTTCTGAACGGTTATGTTAGTAGTCGTTGAACTAGTGCAAAGATATTGGTAGGTATTATTAATTTTAATTTAATTTTAATTTTAATTAAATAAGCTTTAATTTTAATTTAAAGAAGCAGGTTTCATTTTGTGGATGAACTAATACGAACAGGTAGGTACGGATTCAGCAACCACACCACATAAAATCGTTGTTTCATTTATTTCAGCACAAAGGAATTGAAATCTGGGCCAGGCCGATCAGCCCTTTGCACCAAAACTATTTCTCCTACGCAATTGCGTTTTTAAATCGCAGAACAGACGGCACGCCCTCGGACGTTGCTGTAACACTTCATGAGATGGGACTTGTAGCCACCGGGGGATACAGAATAGAAGTGAGTACAATAAGCGACTACTAGCTATGTTTTTCTGTACTACACGTGATTTTCCAGTAACACGCCGAGATTCTAGCTAGATGGATTGCATTGATGTTGTATAGATGGAAATGTTAGGTATCATATTTTATCTAATTTCAGGATCTGTATGAAGATGTCGACTATGGAATTCTAACTCCACAAACAAAAATCAAAGTCAAAGTCAATCCGTCGGGTAAGAAAAGATCCGATCCCTTATGAAATAGGAGGTAGATTACGGATAGCAGTAATCTTAATATTACATTTTAAAGAGAAATGCGTGAAACAGCAACTGCCAGCTGTTCCCCTTAGTATGAGTTCATTTAAAAGTAAAACTTCCATTCCAGGGGTGGTAATCCTTCGAGCGAACGTGCAGTCCTCATACGCCCCAACAACACCGTACGACCCTTTCCGGCAGGTCTTCCCTGGCGTGAATAGAAACAACTTCAAGAAGAAGCGCTCCGTAGAGGTTTTATACCCAAATACCGACTAAAAAGATGACAAAACGTGAATTCTGCAGCCCTGGGCCCACCGGGCATACTCCGGTGAAGTAGCAACGAAGTGGATGTCAGCAATCATGTTTGCTACCTCATAGCTTGCGTCTCAATGTTTTGAGCAAAAGGAGACATTTTACGATTGAATTTATTTTCGTTTGTTCATAATTTGCCATCCAGACTTGAAACAATCGAAACTACTAAATTCTACTTTGACAGTTTTTTTTCTGGTTTTCAAACCGAATTCCTATTCAAACGTCAAGCCTCTGGTGTCTTAGCTAAATACTACTTATAATCAATAGAATTCCAATTGTGAAAAATTCCTTGCTCTGTTATTAACTCGCTACAAAGTAATGACAATAATCAATTTTTCAGCATATCAGTAATAACGATTTGGGCCATGTCCCGCCTTCCAACTCTAAACTTACTTAAACAGACAATACGATTCTACACCACCAGTTGATACGTATTGAAATAATACGGGAAGGCACTCCTAGGCTGAATGTTTCCTTGGACCTTCCCAAATCCCAATGCATTTACATGTACATACATAGTTGGATGAAAGAGGAATGAGCTAGCTGTTTTCATCTTTTTCCCCTGTCTTTAATTTGTTGTACTTTTTTAAAGGAAAATATTTGAAGACCGCATTCAAGACTAAGCAAACGTCTAGGTTTTGAACATCTTCCGTTCACATCAGTAGAAATTCATACTGTCTTGGTTAATATAACCTTGTCTTCTTTTGAGCCCACTAATAGTTCCGTAGTTCTGTATAATCCAATAACGTAATTCAACAATAATGACGAAGAAACACACGAAGGCTCGACTGAATTGCTATAGTAACTCAATATTATAGTAATGATTGGTTCGAAAATCATTCGGAAAATTTGTTAACTGTATAATAGGGCATTGTAAATAATTATTTATAAACATGCTTCTAAAATAATTTATACGAGTCAGAGCATAGAGGTTTCTTCTGAACTCCATCTATTGAAAACAACAGTTACTGTTAATGTTTTGAACGATTATGTGCGAAAATGTGTACTGACTCCTCGCAGTTGTACGTCGAAATCAATTATTCTTTGGCTCTAGCGAATTTTGAATAAGTCATTTTGTGATACTGTGGATAAGTAGAAGAGTTTGATAAAACCTACCTTGGAAAATAGCCATCACTGTGTTCAATACAGTTACTTACCTAATTTAGTAATAAGAAACAGAAATTCTTTCTTTACGCCGACCCAAATATTCCGGTTTATCACCAACTAGAAAAATGTTTTTCAAAGATAAGCATTTAGCGGATGAACTTCAGATCGGCTCGTGTCATTCTCCTGGTTATACTTTCCACAAGGTTCATGTCTGAAGCTTGGCGCTCTTAAAGCCGTCCAAAACATCGGCGACTACCCTTAAGAATTTGAACCAGCTGATGTACTACATAGTAACTTGAGAAAGAGAAGCGATAGCGTTTTTAGCGTTTCGGTACAATTCGATTCTCAGCAAACTATTTGAAAAACTTACCGCATAGCCCACAGTGTTCAACGAGCGCGTAAAATACCTCTATGATGTGAAATATGAAGTGATAAGTGTTGTGAAAAGCCCAACGATAAGCCGTGAAAATTTTGGAAACCATGAGGCAACACAAGGTACCAACTTCAATCATTTTGATACGTCAGCCATTCACAACAGCAGTAACTGCGACACCTGTATTTTTCTGTCAAGTAATAGGGCTGTCATCATGTTGTACACCCTGTATACATAAGTGCTACCTACTAAGTTTTCCTGATGAAATGTGATATGCGTGGTTTTTGATAATAAGATAGGATACGTTTTATCTACATGTTATTCCTTTCTCGAACCCGACGAACACTTTTTTACATACCTAACACCAGGATACGTAGATTTGAAGAGTAACAAACGTGAGACGATTTTTACTAGGTAGTTTACACAGATGTGTAGATTCCGATAATGGTAAATTTTTTCTGGTAATAAGTAAATGGAATTTCCAGAAGGTATTTTCGGGATTTCAAAAACTAAAGCGAGGCTCTACAACACCTTACAAGATGTCCATGCTAAACTGAAACCACATTTGAATTTGACGGAATTTTCATGAAAGGAAGTAAACAATGAAGTAGTTGTAGGGCTGCCTGCTTAACGGATGTTGAGGGTGAACCTACCCACATGATTATAATGTGTTCATAATTGCTTCTCGGCACTACACTATACCAGACAATTCGTAGGCATAAATAAAAAGTGGGGAAAGCAGACATTGGGAATTATCTTATACCGCCACACCTTAATACCGAATACTTCCTACCTTATAAGCCGAATTTCTCCAATTCATTGATCTAGCTTCCTCGCCCAATGAGTAAATGGAAAACTAATCACAAGGTCATACTTGTATAAAACATAATTTATTCGTCAACAAAATAAGTCACACAGACACGATTAGATAAATTAACTTAAGTGAGGAAGGATGTGAATACCCTAATTAATATAGGCAACACGATCTTGAAAACAGTTATAAGTACCTTCCTAACGACTGAACGAATGAAAAGTAACCAAATTTATTTTCAGCGCCAGCTGACTAGTGGAATGATCATGTTTTTAATATTAATTGTGCGACGAGAACCTGAAATGAGTAAAAAAAAAGAAGAAAAAAGAGAATTGCAAAATAGGCCAAATTTTCATTCGTAAAGAATATGAAAGACGTTAAAATAATCTAGAATGTACAAAAATCAATTTCTGAGCCGATGCACTTCAATTCATTTTATAACTAGCCAAATGTAAATCAATTATGCACAGATAGAATCTATCGGCCAGTTTCAGAGCCCGAAATGTCTCAGCGACGATCTAATACTGCACAGTTGGGGCGGCTGAGCTGCAGGTCTTCTCAACTCAGAATTCAGATTCTAGAGAATCGTTTCTCACATGAAACTTTTACCAAACGTAATTTGCAAGGAATAAAATGAAACTTGTCTTTTGGGGATCCACGTTTGACTTGTACTCAGAGACGTTTTGATTGCAATGATTTCTTGAGAGGCAGGAGTCAGCTACTTTCAATTAGTCATAGCGACATTTTTCGTGACCTTTGGAAGCACGCTATGACTACCATTCGAGTTTCCGTTCAATCCCGTACTAAACAAAAAATAATATATAATATATTCACAACTATTTACATACTACCTTGACATTTGCGTAAATTATAAACTCGGCATTACTAAGTGAAATAAAACAAACTACACAATACACAAACAATAAGTATATATATCAAATAATTGAATTTTTTATTTTGGAAAGGGCTTTGGTCCATTCTTCAGATTTTGGGAAATCAAGAAAAACTTCCTAGTTTTCTCAATTTGTGAGGAATAATTATGGGAAAATTATGTAACAATCTAAAAGCGTCCAATTAATGCCGTCTCTTGTTTTACTTCATTTTTTACTTCAAATTTTCTTGTTTTACTTCACTTTTACTTCATGTTTCCTCTTTTATTCCTAGATATTTTTTCTACTTATTTTTTCAATTTCTTAATTTTTTTTAAGCCTTTTGAATCCTAACATTTTTTTACGGTAGTTCCCAGACATATTTGAGAAAGGGACAACTGCCATTAAATGGATTATTCAAGTTGTTATTTCAATGGGAAGGAACGTCGACAAACTGTCGTTTTTCGCGTCAACCTATGCATTTGAACCTCTAGTTTCATATTTCTCAATACAAAAAATGGCCATTTTGGACAAAAGCCCTTCCGAAAATAACCTATTCAATTATCATTCCTCAAAGTATTGTGGCAACCCAACAGGCTAGATGCAGAACACTGTAATCCCAAAGCACTTTTTGGGTGATTCGATTACACGTATCAATGTAACTTTGTCGCAATTAGGTAGGTAGACAGATTTCTATTCAGTAATGACAACTAGGAATTATCAATTTCAATTCTCAATTGCACTCTATTCAGCGATAGTTAATAATATTATAGAACCCTTCAAACGAAAATATATTGAAATTTAATTTAAATTAATGCTCATTGACCAAACAATACGACTTCCTTTAAATGAGTGATGTCCATCAAAATAAAGTTCATTTCAAACCTTTATTCTTTTTTTTTAGAAATCACAAACTAACTATACACAATATAAATATTGGAAAGAGCTAGATGCAAAAATCACATCATAACTTTTGGCGTAGAGGCATTTAAGGCAGAACTGGTGCTGACGGCGAGTGGCGCCACATAGGACGGAGGCATTATAGGCCCCAAATTGTTAGAGACGTGAAAAAAGAACCGGATGAAACACGCGGCGATGACTAAATGCAATAGAAAAAGTAAGATGAGAACTGTGTACCCCGTTTTACTGAAAGCTGGGCGTAGCGATAAACACAGAACTAATCCAGAAAGAAAGGCGCCGACAAACGTCAGGATCCACTGAATCCAAGCAACTGGGATGATCCATAATACCGAAAGAGGGACGTAGATTGCCATTGCGTAGCCATAGATGCAGATGAGCTCCAGTAGCTTCAGTTTTACCTGAAAGAAAATATTGAGATAAGTATGTAGGAAATTAACTAAACGGATACATCTTGGAGTGATTCTTCACGAACAGGAATATTTTGAAGGAAAGCAATTAGAAATAAAACATTGTTTTAAGAAACTTAATATAACTTTCAGCACATTTTCGGGGGAACTTCTTCTTCCCCCTCTCCACCGCCACCACACAAAACGTTGTGTCCACATTTATAAGCACATGAACCGGGAGGAGAAGTAATTGGTTTCTGAATCTCTGAACGATTTTTTTTTTTTTTTTTTTTTTTTTTACGATAAACTCCGAAATTGCCGTTTTCTAGCGTGAAATAGTCCCTCACAGTGAGATGATCGACAATTTGTTTCAACAGTGCAGTCACAAAATAAGCGAGAGGAAAAATACAGATAATATAAGATATTAAACAGATTCTGTATTATGCTATTTGCGAAGCTTTTCTTCACGGCCAATCAAGAATGGTCGTGCACTCGTAGAGAGAGCGCTACGGTTCCGCGCAAAGTCGAGAAATGCAGTTACTCTCATGTTACAGTTCCGCGCCGGTCAATATTTTCCGATGGTACAATTCCGCGCCGAGTCGCCCTCAATCCAATACGTGTGTCAACATGGAATTTCAGTGTGTTGTCAATCAGTAATTACTTGAATTTTATATCTTTGAATCCATATCTTTGACAACAGCCAATTCCCACAGTCACAATGAGCAGCAGCCTCAGCAGATTCATGCGAATGACGATGCGAATCTTTTGATGCGTCCTTCTTCATTTCTCTTCGCCACAACCCAACATCTTCCATTAAATGGAAGATGTTGGGGTGTGGCGAAGAGAAATTTTTAGTGTGGCGAAGAGACATTTTCATTGAAGCACTGAAGGATACGCAGGCCACTACACAGACACTCATCAACAGCTTATGTTTCATGAGGATAAATTCGAAATCTTCCAAAAAGGATTTCTTTCAGTCTTGTCTCGACGACTACTAAAAAATAGAAATTGATGCTTTCACACACGTTCAAAACCTCAAGCACCACCCCGCTCCACTTTGACACTCTGCTCCGTTGCAGCATGGCATTATTTTTGATCGAGAGTAATTATCACTCTCGATGTACGAAACGTCATCAATCTAATGTTCTTATTGATTAAGAACATTAGATTGATGACGTTTCGTACATGATTTCTTCACTAAAATATCGACAGCCTCAGCTTTGCTCGGAACGGTCCTACGGTAAGGCGCGGAACAGGCACCTACAGTATTTTTGTCTGGCGCGGAATTGAAACAATAGGTTTGTTCCAGACCTGACGGCGTCAGTCGAAAGAAGTTGACGGCTGTCCCTGTACCGTTCCCGGATGCCTGGGGATGATGTCGGTGGTGCTACGGCCCACTGGCTAACTCAGGCATCAGTCCCTCATGTCCACCCCTGTAATGTTCAGGCTGATACCTAGGTGTCAGGGGCATGTAAAGCGGTAGAAGGGCTAGTCCCTTCGGGCCTCCCACTGGAGCGGCCTTAAAGTGAGGAGTTTGCTTCCCTAACGCATCTCTAACGCTTGGAGCAGCTCCTCTAATCCCAGTACCTCGGGCAAGGGGAGCCCGCGGTCTTTGATCGTCCCCCTTGGACTGGTGTCGGACTCGAGGGGGTCGTGGCGTCCGCTGGGAGGTGGGCCAGGCGGTAAGTTAACTCCCTGCCTGGTGGAGCTCCCCTCGGGGGGCCTGCTGATAGCCTAACAGCTCCATAGCAGTCTCCACAGCACTAACCTGTCCCTTCTGTAAATTTCATAAGGAAAAATCCAAGTGATAAACTCGGATACTTTTTGGTTTATTGTGTTCAGAATAATCAACCTTTTTCGAGAGAGGAGTATCATAAGGACGGGAATGAGTCATTTGATGTGTTTAAGGGCATCTACGAGGCCATCGGGAGGACGCGAGTACAATTTGACGCGCCGAACACCAAAATAAAGTGAGAAGGTTGTGAGAGAGGTTTCAACTAGGTAGAGTTATCAACGTGGACAGCTCCCCAACCATACTGAGTATGGCAATAGGTTCGTTCCAGGTTTGACGGACAGTTAACAGAAATCGACAGAGACATGCGCAGTTGAGAAAACTGCTGTTCCAGGTCGATTTGTAGGTTGACGACAGCAATTCAACGATTCGACTTTGATAACCCTACCCAGTTGAAACCTCTCTCACAAGCTTCTCACAATAGGTTCGTTCCAGGTTTGACGGACTGTTAACAGAAATCGACGGAGACATGAGCAGTTGAGAAAACTGCTGTTCCAGGTCGCTGGGTCGGCGAAAAGTAGCCGTCGCCGGCTGTTCCAGGTCGATTTGTAGGTTGACAGCAGTTCAACTGCAGTCGGACGGAAACCGACAGCGCGAATGAGTTGGGTTGGGAGCTGTCGACTTTGATAACCCTACCCAGTTGAAACCTCTCTCATAACCTTTTCACTTTATTTTGGTGTTTGGCGCGTCAAGTTGTACTCGCTTCCTCTCAAAGTCCTCGTAGATACCCTCAAACACTTTTAATGAACTATCCCCGCCCTTATGATTCGAGAGTCTCGAAAAAGGTTGATTATTCTGAATACAATAAACCAAAAAGTATCCGAGTTTATCATTTGGATTTTTCCATATGAAATTTACTGTCACATGAAACCGTGAAGTAATTAAATTGTTGTAGCATTACTTCACGGTGATTCACGTGACTTGGTTCAACAAATTTCGTTGACAGTTCGCGTCCCAGTCAGCTGTTCGACAGTACTCAGCGATTCAGAAGGCATTGGGATTGCTGTTGATAGCTGTCAATTTTTTTCAACAGACACCGTCAGACCTGGAACGAACCTATACTTATTCGAGCTGTCGGTTCCCGTCCGACTGCAGTTGAACTGCTGTCAACCTACAAATCGACCTGGAACTACCGGTGCCGGGGCTGTTGACCGACCGGGAACCGCAGTTATCTCAACTGCTCATGTCTCCGTCGATTTCTGTTAACTGCCGTCAAACCTGGAACAAACCTATTGAAAAATTCACTTCCGCGCGGAAGTGGTAGGTAGAAAGAGTGCATTGCGCGGAACTGGTACCGACCCACCCCACTCATATGTCAGGGTAATCGGCCCGTAAAAAGAGTCAAAAGTTGGCGCTCTTGATAGAGTGAAATGTTATCATCATCAACACGTTCATAAAAACGGGACCATCCTATTTTTCAGGCAAGGAGCACTAATTTTAAGCAGAGGATCCCCCCCAAAAGAATTACGAAAAGCGATTTCCCAGCGACCACCCTACTTCAATCGTTTATCTCTACAAGTTGTATGAGCACAGACATAATATACAATTTATATTTAATGTAGACAGGCGCATACCTCGGAGACGGAGCTCCACTGCAGCGCTCCCCAAAGGACGAGTGGGAGGCACCAAGCGTACAAGAAGATCAAC
Organism: Pilophorus perplexus; assembly: GCA_955831195.1. Classification (NCBI taxonomy): domain Eukaryota; kingdom Metazoa; phylum Arthropoda; class Insecta; order Hemiptera; family Miridae; genus Pilophorus; species Pilophorus perplexus. Next base: position 63,581,955 of record OY037007.1, on the reverse strand, counting down.
AGTCCAGCGAGAGAAACAGCATGAAAATTATACTTCCACGTATATCCCCGACCAGCTTCCGATTGAAAGTAATCCGCAACGTTACCGCTGATGCCGATGGCAAAAACAAGGGTGACGCAGATCCAGAAAGGGCCATACAGATCCGGCTTGTTCTGGATGTAGTGCTGGAGGAAATTGACGTTCGGCGACGGTAACATTGACCACGTTACTCTGGTGAGAACTTCGTCAGTATTGACGTCGAAGTATTTCTGATAAAACTCCAACGACCAAATGGATTTAGGAGTATCGGCAAGAGGTGGTTGCTCTGAACCCGGCCCTCCACTGTGTGAAGAGTCTCCAACAGGAATTTCATAATCCACCGTTATATCGTACGAATTAGGATCTTTGGGTGGTTTGTAGGGATTTTCATTGGGAAACTGCTTTTCAGGCGAATTGAAATCGACGAAATCCATTATGTAAGTAATCAACGCAACTCAAGAACTAGTCACTCACTACAACACTCAACATTATGACACGTTCAAAACCAAACAGGCAATCAAGTTTGCTATCAACTTGATGTTCACTTAATTAGCAACACATTAAAATACACGTCAAAAACGCTTCTTATTGTTGTTGTTTTCAATCCCTTACTTCCTTCTTCTATTGCATGTTATGGTCATGTTGGCTAACATGGATGACACAACTGATGTAATATCAATTGTATCGATACTTTCATATCATGTTTAGTATCGAAAAGGAGTTTGTGTGATTCTCCAGCGAGGTAATTTGCGCTGTTAATTTTGATGTTTACAATGTACCACAAGTAAACAGTAGTGTGTGTTCAACTTCAATAGGTAACACAGGTTTACAAAAAAAATAAGGTCACACTCAGGCGCCGCGGAAAAACCCATCAAACTTTTTTTTTGTTTTAACTGTTTTTTTTTTGTTTTTTTTTTGGTGCTGAATCCGAATCTGACCCCTTTTTTTCCGGGCACGTCCAAATTTTCGAGATATTGGCGATTTTTCGGCCTTTTTCAGTTTAGAAAATCACAGCTAAACGTGCAGATGGCCAAAAATTCCACAAAAACGTTTTATCGCTGATTCCGAATGTATATATAATCATATAATATGTTGTACGATAAAATAGAACTATAATGTTATTATGGTACAACATAATATTATTATGTTATACTATAATATTACGACGGAGTCGTCGACTGCATAGGTGTATTACCTATTCCATGAATAATAAACTAAAAGTGACACAACCTAACCTAACCTCTATCAAGAAACCTACGGCGCTAGTTCCATTATTACGAACAAAAATAACGTATGTATGTTCCACGCCTAAATCGACGTCTTCATTGGGCATTGTGGGTGTAAAGTTGTTCAGGGTCCACCCACATTCATTGAAACGGTCAACATCATCATCACCATTTCTTCATTATTGTATAATATACAGAGTGTATATTATACACTATTATATTGCACATAATACAGTCTTTGTTGAGCGTCCGAACAAGAAACTTCTCAAGACACTGCTCCGAAAATACAAACAGTCGCGCAAAGTGATGACACAGTGTAAACAATCCGCGCGATGAACCCGGACGGCTGTGAAAACTCTGCCGATGGAGGAGTTACGTGCGAGGGTCTCACAGCCGAAACAAAATCAAAAATCTTGAGACATCGGGAGAATATTGGTCGACTCCAAATCGGCGAACCAGCATCCCGGTCAATTGGTGAGTTGTACTCTCATAGAATGCCTTTGCAATGCCCTATCATAGGTCAATCAAGCTGTGTATGCAGAAAAACGCTGCAAACTTTACACTAGGGTTTATTATTCTTTGATATAGGTTACCTACGTGTGCCGAAATTTAATTCTGTGTCAATGAAAAAACTTCTTTGTTTTTTCTTTTTTCAAACAAATTTTTTTTTTTTTTTTTTTCAACAATTTTTCGTTTTTTTACTTGAAAACTACGCCTGGGATACTTCAAAAATCGCATTTGTAGCCTCATGAAAGCCCTATAGATCGCATAAGTGAAATCTGATCGTTGCGGGACCCATGGGCGTATACAGGGTGGGGCAGGGGGGGGCCACGGCCCCCCCCCCCCCTAGAATTTTCGGGAACACAAAAATAAATTGGGCTGAACTCAAAAGAAAGAATGCGTAGGTAGGGGCAAGGAAAGGAAATTATTGGAATTTGGAAACACTAGCACTCTGACATGGGGGCCTCACTTCGCTTGCCCCCCAATAGGGATTTAGTATTGAAATTTAGATCTGTAGATAGGATACAGAACAAACGCCGACTCAATTGGACTGTAAACAACGAAAATAGGAGGCGTTGTATGGATTTGCGAGGGTCAGAAATTTCGCTCAATGCGCTTATCGGACGTAAAAATGGCCGGGGATTCCAAATGCATAAAAAAATTAGGGGTTCCTATTTAAAATAAGAAAGTTGGGCGCAAATGAGGCCCGCATTTTGGGAGGATCTCAACCCCCCTATGAGTAGCTAAAAGGGATCCCGAGACGATAGAAAAACGCTGCAAATTTTACAAAAGGGTTTATTATTCTTTGATATAGGTTACATGTCCGAATATTATGTCTGGAACAACAACAAACTTTTTTTTTTTCAATTTTTTTTCTTTAAAGCAATTTTTTACTCGGAAAATATTCGACAGGTCGAATTCTGGGTGTTGGATCCATGAGGTTTTTTGGTTTTGTTTAGTTGGCACTGCCGTGGGTTACCTCCCCGTTTTTTTACAGTTTCTTTTCGGCGCCTTTTAGTGGTGCGCATTTATTCGTCTTTTTCTGTTAAATTGTTCAAACGTTTCCGAAATAAATTTGTGCAGTCGGAAAGTGCGGGTTCTCATTTAAGATTCCCAGGGGTTCCCTAGACTTTTAGGTGGTTGTGTATCACATTGTGGCATCCCTTGTGGGGATCCTGGGAATCAGTAGGTTACTTCGCGTTGAATTTGATTTGCTTCGCGAGGATGTTGACAGAAATGAAGAACGAACTCGACGTTTTGAAGAAAGAGAGAGCCCAGCTGCGCAGATTGTTTACGATCGCCGCCAGTAAGCTGAAGGATGCGTTTGACAGAGAGGTAAATTTGGTCGATCTGGCCCCTTTGTACGCTCAATTCTGTGATAAAGCGACGCGTTTGCTCAAAAATGAAGATCAAGTGAGTGCTTTGATTCTTGCTGTTGAAATAGATGAATCAGTTATAAGCCAAGAATTTGATTCGTCTGAACAGTATAGAGATACTTATTCAGAAATTGTGTCCAAGTGGGAGCTATTGAATAGGAAGGAGCCTGATGAGGTTTCAGTCAGTGCCTCGACTGCTAGACGGCAAAAGACGTCCCTGAAGCTCCCGAAAATCGTTCCCTACCAGTTTGATGGCCAATTAAAGAACTGGATTTCATTCTGGTCCGTGTTTAAACGTATCCACGAAACGGACGAATGTGATGACAGTGAGAAGTTCCAATATCTGCTCATGTACACGAAGGAAGGAACTCCAGCTAGAGAATTGGTTCAAAGCTTCCCGCCGCTGGACAAAAATTACGCCAAGGCTGTAGCTCAGTTAAAGGCTCGATTTGGCAGGGATGAGCTCCTCATTGAAATGTATGTAAGGGAGCTACTCTCATTAGTATTGTTACAGGCCAAAGACGAAGGAAGGCTTTCTCTCAGAACCCTGTACGACCAGCTCGAGACGCAGATTAAGGCGCTGGAGTCTCTGGGTGTGGCCTGCGACAAGTATACCTGCCTGCTTACTCCTCTGATTGAGTCTGCCCTCCCAGACAGCGTCCTGAAGGACTGGGAACGTGAAGAAAGGAAACGACAACCGGTGGAAAGAAGGGAACCCGGTGACGACGGCTTTGCAGCCAAGTTTCATGAACTCACCGTGGGCACCCTAGGCTCCGACGACAAAATGCAGCGGCTTCTAGTGTTCCTGAGGGACGAAGTTGAAAGTGAAGAGCGTCGGACACTGGCACGTAACACGTTTTCCGGCACCAGCGACAGGAATAAGAAACCAACAAGTGGATCGAGAAGTTCAGGCAAGGAAGAGACCAAGGGGACCACTCCCAGAGTACAGACGGCGGCTGGATTGGTCAACATCAAGAATGAAGAAAAAAGGGGAGAGAAGACTTTCACTTGTATTTTTTGCAATAGTCCGAAACACGCTTCGGAAGAGTGTGTCTCTGCTCGTGAAAAGTCCAAAGAAGAATTGGTTACAATCCTGAAGAACAAGGGCCATTGTTTTCGATGTTTAAGGCGTGGACACAGCGTGAAGTCATGCAAAATTTTCGTAAGATGCATAATCTGCAACGCAGCACATTTTGCATTGCTGTGCAGTGAACGCAAAATTCTTGTGAAGAAGGTTGAGTCAGGCGGCGAACAAAAAGACTCTAAAGTTGAACAGAGTCTTCATAGCGTATGTCATAGCTCCGTTCTCATGCAGACTCTCCGCGTTCGGATCAAGGGTGTTCCCAGTCTGACTGCCCGGGTGCTGTTCGACAGTGGCTCTCAGCGCTCCTATGTCACTAAGGCGCTGGTCTCAAAGATTAACATATCCCCTAAGAGCGAAGTGAAGTTAGAACATGCTCTGTTTGGTGGTACCGTCTCTCAGCCAAAAATACACCAGTGTTACAAAATCCACCTTCAGGCCATGGATCTGGAGTATTCGTGCAATTTTGATGTCCTTGATGCTGAAACGATCTGCGTGGCAGTACCCTCTCTGCCCATGTCTGGTGTTTTGGCAGAACTGAAGCACGAAAATTTTGAGTTGACCGACGTGAGTGAAGGTCCCATAGACATTTTGATCGGAGCCGACGTGGCAGGTAAGCTGATGACTGGTAAAAAAATAGATCTTGCAAATGGGCTGGTAGCTCTCCATACCCACCTCGGCTGGACATTGATGGGAAAAATTCCTCAAGCTGATCCCAAGTCAATGGCCCACATTAACTTGTTTGCAGCTGATTTATCAGTCCAGGACCTCTGGCGATTGGAAACTATCGGAATTGAAGATTCTGCGCAGGTGAAGACGAGGGAACAGAAAGCTGAATCAGCTAAGGAACATTTCCTGGAAAATGTGAAGATCCTCGACTCTGGCCGGTATGAAGTCAAACTACCTTGGTCCGATGATCACCCCCCTCTTCCACGTAACTACAACCTTGCTCTGAAACGGTTTGAGTCCACTTTCCGTAGATTGAAGGCCACATCAAACGTTGACAAATATTTCGGCGTTTTTCAGGACTGGTTAGAAGCAGGAATTATCGAAGAAGTTCCCGTGGAAAATTGGGATCAGGGACACTATCTTCCCCATCGACCTGTATTTAAAGAGGGCAGTACTACGCCGATACGACCTGTTTTCGACGCTTCTGCGAGAGAAAAGAATCGCCCCTCATTGAACCAGTGCCTTGAGGTGGGCCCAAATCTAGTGGAGCAAATTCCGTCCGTCCTGCTGCGTTTCCGAGAGGGTCAATTTGGCCTAATAGCGGACGTGAAACGCGCATTTCTACAATTAAGTTTGGACGAGAGTGATCGGGACTTCTTGAGGTTCATCTGGAGGGGTGAGGACGGACAAATACGCATTTTTCGGCATGCTCGAGTCGTTTTTGGGGTGTGTAGTAGCCCATTTTTGCTTGGTGCTGTCATCGAACACCATCTAACCCGATGTGAGAAATTGTTCGCAGCCGAAGATATGGATAGACCGATTCGTGACGTCATAGCTAGGATTCGCAAGTGCATGTACGTTGATAACTTTGTGGGCAGCCTCGATTCTGTCAGCGAAATTGAGGCCTTCATTGAACAAGCCACTTCATTATTTGCAGTGGCTTGTCTGGAATTGAGAGGATGGTCACATTCTAACAAGGAGCTGCCCGATCATACAGGCACGGCAGTTCTGGGTATGATTTGGGACCAAAAGGCTGACACTTTAAGAATCAATGTCCCCCAGTTCAGAGACATCGACCCAGATAAGGTTACCAAGAAGGACTTGATGTCAGCAAACCATCGTCTGTTTGACCCGGTTGGTTTTACCTCACCTACTTCAGTAGTCCCCAAGAAACTGATTCAGGATGCGTGGATTGCGGGTGGAAAATGGGAGACGCCAATTGATGAGAATTCCAAGAAAATTTTCCAAGAATGGATTCAAGATATCAACGCCCTGGACGAAATCAGAGTACCTAGGTGGATCACAGGATGTAACGCAGGTGGTACCACCCGAACCCTGCACACGTTCAGTGACGCTAGCCAGGTGGCATACGCTGCAGTGGTGTTTCTACGATCAGAATGGCGAGACGGGGTGAATATTCAGCTAGTGGCGGCCAAGACTCGAGTTGCTCCAGTCCAAAGGGTCACTATTCCTCGTCTAGAACTACTGGCTGCGACGGTGGGAGCGAGACTCGCTCACCATGCACTGCAAAATCTCCCGGAAGTCGACGCCTGTTATTATTGGAGTGATTCAACGACTGTGCTGACCTGGATTAAGCAAGAAGAACCTTGGGCTGTTTTCGTGCGAAATCGGGTGCAAGAAATTCGAAAATTGTCAAACCCCAGCTCTTGGAATCATGTACCTACCTGGCTCCATCAACCCTGCGGACTTGGCTAGCAGAGGTTGCTCTCCTCGAGTTTTAGTGGAATCAAAATGGTGGGAGGGCCCTTCTTGGCTAAGGTTACACAAAGCTGAATGGCCAAACAGTCAAGTGGAACCTGACATAGAAGAGGTTATGATGGAGCGGCTGAAGGGGGTGTTTGTAGCCTGTACTGATATCCCTTTCAGTACACATATTTTAACAGAAAATATCAGTCGGTATTGGAAAATGTTAAAGGTCGTTGGCTGGATTGTCCGGTTTTGTAATAACGCTCGGAACACCTCCTGCAGAACCAGAGGTAGACTCACATTTGAAGAAATCAACACTGCAGAGAAGTGGGTCATACGCATGGTGCAAAATGAAGTTTTTTCTGGAGAAGGCCTCGTTGAGATCAAGAAATTGAAACCTCAAAAGACAGCAGATGGACTTCTACGGGTAAGAACAAAAATTTGGGCTCGTAAAGATTCAGAAGATTTTCGATCGCCTGTCATACTGCCTTCTAATCATGCCATCGTCGAGAAGCTGGTGTATCACGTCCATTGCCAGAACGGTCACATTGTAGGGCAACACCTTCTCAACTTTCTCAGAGAACGTTTCTGGCTGGTGAAAGGACGTCGCACAGTGAAGAGGGTTGTGGCAACCTGCCGATTGTGCAGGCGATTTTCGGCGAAAAATCTGGAAACCGAATCCCCGGCTCTCCCTGAGGACCGAGTCCGCGATGCCAATGTCTTCGAAGTTACTGGAACAGACTACGCTGGGCCACTTTACCTCACAGACGGTAGCAAGGTTTGGGTATGTATTTTTACATGTGCCATCTACAGAGCTATTCATCTTGAGTTGGTGACGTCACTGAGCACTGAGTGTTTCATGCTCGCGTTCAGGAGGTTTGTTGCTCGTCGGGGTCGGCCATCTATCATCTACAGTGACAATGGGACCAATTATCGCGGGATGAAAAACGCTCTGGACACCGTCGACTGGGATCAAATAGTAGCCCATGGAACCATGAACAAGATTGAATGGCGTTTCAATCCTCCAGCAGCGCCGTGGTGGGGAGGATTTTGGGAACGAATGGTGCGGACTCTTAAAACACTCCTCAGAAAGAGTCTTGGACGAGCTTCATTGAATTCGGAAGAACTCAGTACTGTGCTTTGTGACTGTGAGTCGCTAATAAATGCACGGCCCATCACGTATGTGTCGGAGGACCCATCAGAACCAATTCCTGTAACGCCACAAATGTTTTTGCAGGAAATAAGAGAGATAGGGGTGCCTGATTGCAATCAGCTTGATTCCAGGGGCTTCACCCGACGTTTGAAGCATCGCCAAGCCATTCAGAAGGAGCTCAGACAGCGTTTCAGGAGTGAATACCTCGGTCAGTTGACGATGTCGTCTGGTTTTGGCAATACTCGAGAACCGAAGATTGGAGAGTTGGTCTTGATCGGCAGTGATGGGACGAAACGAATTGACTGGCCCCTTGGAGTGGTTGACGATGTCAAACCAGGAAAGGATGGAAAAATTCGTGTTGTCATGGTCCGAACAGCAGAAGGTAAACTGTGTCGACCAGTTCAGAGGATTTACCCACTCGAACTCTCCTGCAGTCCAGAAGAAGAAGAAATTCCAGAGGTGAGCTTCTACGAAGAGGACGAGGTAGGGCCAGATGCGATCCTGGCAGAAGAAGATGTCGTTGCTGAAGAGACTCCTCTGACTCCTCAGAAAGCTGAAAAGAAGACTCCCCTTCCCCCTAAGATTATTGAAACTCAAACTAGGTGTGGTAGGTCAGTCAAATTACCAGTCAGATTTAAATGAAGTTTCCTCATTTCAGATTATTTTAAAATCTGCCTCAAGATGGTTAATGTTGTCAACTTAAATTGTCTTTGTAAAATTTGCATATTTAATAGGTTCTTAATTGAGAGTTAAATTTGAGGGTTATGTACAGCTTGTAAATGATTTATTTCTTGGAAAAAGTTGCAGTAGTCTAAAATTGACTTTGATCTAAAATTTGATTGATTTGTACTTCATACAAATCAATGGTGGGAGGATGTTGGATCCATGAGGTTTTTTGGTTTTGTTTAGTTGGCACTGCCGTGGGTTACCTCCCCGTTTTTTTACAGTTTCTTTTCGGCGCCTTTTAGTGGTGCGCATTTATTCGTCTTTTTCTGTTAAATTGTTCAAACGTTTCCGAAATAAATTTGTGCAGTCGGAAAGTGCGGGTTCTCATTTAAGATTCCCAGGGGTTCCCTAGACTTTTAGGTGGTTGTGTATCACACTGGGAGTCTGAATTCGACAGGAGGTCTCTTGGAATTTTTAGGCTGGTAGGTCCGTTGCGATGACTCCTGTCCCAAAGAATTACGAATGAAAGTTGAACAAGACCCATGGGGGTCTTTTAAGGAATTAAAACCCGCCACCTCCACGTTGGTCCTTCCCGGGCGCACCAGAATGGTGTGGCTAACGCCGGAGATGGCAGGAGGGCCCTCTGTACTCCTCCCCGCTGTACTCCCCCTAGGGCAGTGCTGAAGATCAAGAACAAGAAGACATCAAAATTTGATTTCTTATGTTTCGTCAAAATTTAATTTTGAAGAAACATAAGTGCACTTCCCCTAGGGGAAGAAAGCGAGCAAGAAGTTACGCGAAAGATTGTTATGGGCCAGAAATGGCCTTAGATACAATCTAAGAAGCTCGGTACAGCGGGCGTACGGCGGACGGACATTTCGGTTTTGGAATCTAGACCTCTTGAAACGGATAATGTCAAATTTTGAGGCCGATTGGAGTCGTCAACCTCCGTCCCGATTAAATAGGTGTTGACAGAATACTCATTTCACCATCTAGTTGTGCCCGCAAGGTTTTCAGCCACACGCTTCAATAAAAGGGCTACGGGAGGGATTTTTTAAAGGGTTTCGGCGATGGGGTCGAGTTATAACTCGACCTATAGGTTTTCGAAGTACTTTTGGACGTAGAACCCGTTTTCGGGGGTCCTTAAACGATTCAATTTCACCGGGGGCTCTAATGGTACTACAAATGGGATTTGTTAAGGATCCCAGGAGGTCAAATATTTTCCGAATAATTTTGGATGCTTAATCCATTTTTCGAGGTTTCATGACTGTTCGTTCAAATAATGTGCAGATTTTTTCTTTCTCAAAAATATTTTTTTATTGGCAAGAATTAATTTTCGCACAAGTAACTTATGTCTAAAACAATAAACCCTTGTGTAAAATTTGCAGCGATTATATATGTATATATATATGTAAAATAGCGCTTAGTGGGGTGGCCCCCCCCTTGGCTAAATCCTGCCTACGCCCATGGCGGGACCCCAAAAAAAATGGATTCTACGTCCAAAAATACATCGAAAACGACACCTATAGTTATAACTCGATCCCATAGCCAAAAGCCTTCAATAAACCCCGCCCCCGGCGCCATTTTAGCCCCACGGGTTTGGGCGATCGGGCTGAAAACCTTGCGGGCACAGCTAGATGGTAAAACGAGTATTTCGTCAAAATTTCAGATTAAAAAAAAAATCCTACTGCCCAAAACGGCAAATTTTTTTTTTAATAAAATTTTTTTAAATGTAAAAATCAAAAATATTGTTCATTTTTTCTTAGACAGAATTAAATTTCGCCACAAGTAACCTTATTAAAGAATAATAAATCCTTGTGTAAAATTTGCAGCGTTTTTATAAATAGGTGAAATATTTTGTTCAATAAGACCTGTGAGGAGCTAAAGCGAAATAAAATAACATTAAATGTTGATAAATTTCAGTTAATCAGTTGGAATAATCGATATCTACTTATCGACATTCGTGTTTTGTTATCAAGGGAGGGGGGGAGAATGCGATGCGGACACATCATCATGCATAAAATTCATTTCATAAAAAAAAAGACGGAAAAGGGAAAAAGAAGACGGTTAGATAACCGTGATGTCTCAACGCTAACGTTACAATGAAATTCACGTCTTTAGTTGAGAAGGACCGCAAGCTGGGCACGGCACTTAGATTTTATGGCCCAGAGCGAGGTATTTTGTAAATAAGTGGGGTTACCATGTTCCTAACATATTTTTGACAAACCCTGCGTGTTTTTTGAGTATCCACGTGATCAGGTAATCGCCCTCATTATGAAATTTGGCCGTAGCAGGCCTTACGTTATGAGTAGTGCAATAGCTGCCCGTACGTCCATTCCTATGGAATATTGTATGTATTGATTTTCTTTCGAGATTGCTTAGTGTGTGCTTTCCAAGTTAATCTACCTGCTAGTAATGTACAGACATGACCTAGTATTGAAATACCTGTGACTTCAATTCTAGAATTATCCCATAATTGTCTGATTTTTATGACAGATCTCCATCAACATGCCGAACAAAAAGACTGGCCAGCGGAAGAAGGCAGAAAAGCAGAAGTTACGGCAAAAAGGGATCAGGACTGCTCGGGACAATCTGGACTTTGGCAAATTTCCGTGCAACGTTCCCATGGTAAGGTGTTACCCGTACTCCACGCATTTGATTTAATTAAGGTATTTCCCAAAGTCTTCTCACTAATGTGTTCGTTTCGGTTTTCAGGATTGCGATAAGTGCAAAAGGTAAGGGAAATAGTTTATCAAAAATCACGAAAGGGCTCTACACAAAGGCTGAAACGAACTTTACTTCTTAAGAGGTCATCATCATTTGTCCTAGTGTTTTCAATTAAATGGACAACATTGGATCATTGTGCTCCCATAATATGACAATGTTCTCCAAGAAACGTCCACGGAGCTCTACTGCGTAAAGTTTTCTATTTCTTCTTCTACTTTTTTCTTCCAGGAAACAGAAAAATCGGGCCTTCTGCTATTTCTGTCGCGCAATTCAACGACTGCCGGTGTGTGCACAATGTGGAAAAGTCAAGTGCCTTTTGAAAACGGGAGATTGTGTAGTGAAGCATCCAGGAGTGTTCACTACAGGAATGGGAATGGTGGTATGTAATTTTGGTTTATTATTCTTGGATTAATACACCTATGTAATCGTGACGGAGGTCGACGACTCCGATCGGCCTTAAAATTTGATTTCAAGAAGTCTACATTCAAAACCGAAATGTCCGTCCGCCGTTCGGGCCGTTTTGGGCAGTAGGAATGTTTTAAAAAAACTGAAATTTTGACAAAATACTCGGTTTACCATCTAGTTGGGGCCGCAAAGTTTTCAGCCCGATCGCCCAAACCCGTGGGGCGCTATGAGCTAAAATGGGGCTACGGGAGGTTTTTTTTTAAAGGCTTTTGGCTATGGGATCGAGTTAGGTGTCGTTTTCGCAGTATTTTTAGACGTAGAATCCATTTTTGGGGTCCCGCAACGATCCGATTTCACCTATGCGATCTATAGAGCTTTCATGAGGCTACAAATGCGATTTTTGATAGAACCCAGGAGGTCAAATATTTTTCAAGTACATAACAATAAAAAAAAAATTTGAAAAAATAAAATAAAAATCCAAGAAAAGATTTGTTTTTCATTGACACAGAATTAAATTTATTCACAAGTAACCTATATCAAAGAATAATAAACCCTTGTGTGAAATTTGCGCCGTTTTGGTTTATTATTCTTGGAGTAATACACCTATGTTTTCGCGACGGAGGTCGACGACTCGGATCGGCCTCAAATTGTTACATCCGTTTCAAGAGGTCTACATTCTAAATACGAAATGTCCGTACCCCGTACGCCGTCCGGGCCGTTTTGGGCAGTAGGCATTTTTTTAAATCTGAAATTTTGACAAAATACTTGGTTTACCATCTAGTTGTGCCCGCAAGGTTTTCAGTCCGATCGCCCAAACCCGTGGGGCGCTATGGGGCTAAAATGTGGCTATAGGAGGGTTTTTTCAAAGGCTTTTAGCTATGGGATCGTGTTAGGTGTCGTTTTCGAAGTATTTTTGGACATAGAATCCATTTTTGGGGTTCCCGGAACGATCCGATTTCACTGTGGCTAAAAACGGGATTTTTGAAGGTCCCAGGACGTTAAATATCTTTCGAGTAAAAAATAAAGATTTTTTGAAAAAAAAAACAATTTTTGAAAAAAAAAAATCCAAAAAAATTGGTTTCTAAATTTTTTCATTGACCCAAAATTAAAATTCTACACAGGTAACCTATCGAAGAATAATAAACCCTAGTGTAAAAGTTGAAGCGTTTTTTGACTTGTGCTCATGACAAGAGAGAAACACGATTTCCCTCGTAATTTTACCTTCTGATCCCCTTATTATCTGACCGCCAAATACAACTTTGCTCTCAATTTGAGGGCAATTCTTAATTGTTCCAATTCGTTCTTGTAGGGGACCCTGCTGAACGGATGTTGAGGGTGTACCTACGTGATTATGCTTTGCAGGTTCAATATTATAATTTGTGTTGTGTGTTTGGGAGAATGCCTCTAGTGTCATATCTAGGATTACGCTCCCAGCGTTTTTGGAGGAAGAGGAGGGAAGTGTATGAAGATCCCTTACTAAGGCATCGCGCGAATTAATGTTGCGGTCTACGGACTTAATAGGTTATGTCAATACAGTACAGGAAGCAAGAGGTACAGGATGGCTGGAACTGACCTCAGCGATATCAGGCCATCGAACGGGTTTTGAAATTCTTCATTAAAAGATTGTTCCACCTCCCTCGTAATACACCTGATTATTTTGTATACTTGGAGACTGGGGTGGCTCCTGTTTTTCTCTTCACGCTTTCGGTCCACTGTAATTACCTGCTCAAGGTTATGACGATTGTTCGGCGTCGATTGTTCTGGTACAAGAATCTTGAGGGATTTTGCAGGGAGAGCGGTTGCGTCATTGGCTCTGGCTTTGTGGAGATCCCAGTCCGTGAGAGGCTGGAGTCCCAATGGAGGGAGCAGAATGCTATGAGGGCGCTGTCATCGCGGCATAGGATTTATCGGCTGCTAGGCATGGGGCTCCGGAGCATTGACCTGACAATGAAGGCGCAAAAAGGGTCCATGTTTGTTTTGCGTTGGGTCTGTAAGCTCAGGGGAGACCTCCTGACTCTCAACTGTCGACCTGATGTGCTTCGGGCTATCGACCAGCTCGGTGGGACCCTGTGCTCCCTTTGCGATCTCGGAGAGCCGGAGGACATATCCCACTTTCTGGGACCCTGTCCTCGCTGAGTTTCGGGTGGCCCAGTTCGGAATGGCTGGATTGTCATTGGACTCCATAATTGGTCTCCTCAATGGTGCGAACTGGCTCCCTCTCGCTAGATTTTGCCGGGCCGCTTGGACTTATCGATCTGAGCTGGTGGCCCAGTTCAATTGGGACAGACACCTTACCCTCGCCCACGAGATGCAGCCCTATGTCAGTAATTTGTTGATTTCCATGTACATTGCTATTATTAGGTATAATTTTATGGCATCTTCGATTTCCTCACTCGCTCGGTTGTTTTGATATTTGTAATTTCACTATCGAGTATTTGTAGCTTATGGCGCATTGCCCATTGCCATATTGTGTTTACAATTAAGCAAAAAAAGGATTTGTTAATGTTAATGTTTCAAATGAACACGTTTTCTATCTATCTACAAGCGAATTGTCGCTACTAGGTGCCTGGGCAGCAGGCCCGCGCGTACAAGTGTCGGCAAGGGATTCCAGGATAGCGGATCCAACCAAAAAGTCACTGCGATTAGAAGTTATATAGTAATTGAATAGTGAAGGGTCGGGTCGGTGGAGGGTGAAGCCTCCCACGCGAGAAGCTGGGCCGTCCGATCTCGTAGTTGGTCACAGCGCTTCCTGTTGCCCTGCTTGGTACCACTTGTGGTAGGCTGGCGAATTGACGAGAATTTGAGTGGGGCCCATGGGTCTCACTATTCTCATTGTTACCTTGAATGAATCTAAACATAATTGGCTCAGCAGTGGACCACTGCCAGTGGTATTTTCACATGATAGTAGGCCCTGCCTAATTTCCACATTATTCATCATTCCACGTTCCTTTCTTTATTTATTAATTTTTCCAGGGCGCCATTTGCGACTTCTGCGAAGCTTGGGTCTGTCATGGCCGCAAATGCTTGTCCTCCCACGCTTGCTCTTGCCCGCTCCAAGACGCTGTGTGTATTGAATGCGAGCGAGGTGTCTGGGACCACGGCGGAAGGATATTCAAGTGTTCATTTTGCTCCAACTTTCTGTGCGAAGATGATCAGTTCGAGCATCAAGCCTCCTGCCAAGTGTTGGAAGCTGAGAACTATAAATGTGAGTTTTAGATTACCTCATAAATGTAGGTGGTTGTTTAACATTAAAATGACATTTTGTGCACATTGTGTGTGCATGGAAGTGCAGCTTCAAGTAGGCTTTAAATGTTAATTTAACAGTTTTGGTTGACATTTACAGGCCAATCATGTAATAAGCTAGGACAATATTCGTGCTTGAGATGTAAGACGTGCTATTGTGAGGACCACGTTCGTAGGAAAGGATTCAAGTATGAAAGGAACAAAGCCATTCCTTGTCCCAAGTGTGGATTTGAAACTTCTTACACGAAAGACCTTAGCATGTCCGGTAAGTCCAAACCCTATTTATTCACCTCAGCAGGAATCCCCAGCGTTTGAGGATATTGATATTTTCAACCTCCTTAACGGAACTTGTAGTCAAGTTTGTTGGATGGTTAAATCCTTGCCTAATTGACGCTCCTGTTATTTCACAGTGAGAACGCACAAGTTCGGGCGTCAGGGTAAATATGATGACGATGACGACAGCGGTGGAGGTGACGCTGGCGGCTATGGAGGATATGGTTCTTTCTCGCATTACCGTGATGGAGGGGTCGGGGACTCAGGTCGGTTTACCATCATTATTTATTCATGTTGGTTAGATTTGATTTAAAGAACAGTTTTTATAACACGTTGCCTACAAAAAATATGTTAATAAACTCTTGCATTTTTTGTTTGTTTGTTCGTTTGCATTTTAAACTTTATTGAATGGGTGTTTTAGATTCTGATGATGACGACGATGACTATGATGACGATGACGATGACGATGATGACGACGATTACGAAGAAGACGATGATGATGTCGAGAACGGCAAGAACTGAAATCATCGCATCTTAGGTCTTATTATACCATTTAAATCATATCATTTACGCAGTGTAGGTACACATTGAAGGACCATTATTAGCGCGCCTAGAAGGCATTGTGTGAGTCTCCTACGCATAACCACGGATAATTTATTGTGACTTTTATTCGGGAGTCTATTTCAATCACTGTAATACCCGACCAACCCAATGAGATATAAGGGGGCACCGTGAGACATGGGTGATATGATATCGATGTATCGGTAGTTTTTATCCGGTATTTCGATATTTGGTATTGAGGTGACGCTTACTAATAATATCGAGTTCTTCTATATTGCATCATATCGGAAGGCAGGCTGCGTGTCTCTTCCTAATCCTTGAATCAAAACACAAACGTTCAGTGTTTGCCTATTAGGAGATTTCCCACCCGATTTTGAGGCATTATTGGCCAAAAGGGGAAACGTTGACCTTCTCAACCGTTTGAATTCAACCCACCTGATCACCTGCGAGTGTCATTAGAGTTGGTGTCATCTGTTATGCACAGCTGCAAGTCATTCTGAAGTTGACCCAGTGGACCTATTTACCAACTCCAGTCACCCCTATTACAGTGGAATGAACGAAACCCGGAATTATGTTAGTCCCTCTAGCCCCTTTTCCAAAACATGTCCAGCAAGAGAGGTCGCTCTACTGAAATCGGTCGTCATGGCGACATTAGTGCTAACAGAGAGGGTGTTCTCGTCAACAAGAGTTGTCATGGATGATAAAGGAAGCTGCCTTATCCCGAATCATCTTGCCCAGCGACTCGTTCAATTGTGTGTAGAATAAGAACTTTTGAAATTCATTTGTTTCACGGTCTTTTAGTATTACTAGATTTTTGCAGTAATACAATGCGTTTATGCTTAGCGAGAAGACATATAATTTCCTCTTGAAAAAAATGTTCTTAAATTGTTTAAAATAATTTTTTATTAAATATTGATCTACCTCGATATTCCTCATATCGATACATTTGAGCTCAATGTGCCGTATTTAAATGTATCGTGATAATAGATTATCGATACTTTATTATTCGATACTCATCTCCTGTAGGAGTGTCCCACTCCTGGATATTAGGGATGCTCAAAAATAAGCGAAAACGTTTGATAAATTTGAGCAAAATTATGAAAAACGATCAAACTCCCAAAATTTTGGAATATTTAATGAATTGATTCAATTTGAAAAGCTCCCTAAAAAATGGATACGATTTTAATTGATCCATTTTGTCTGTAGTTAGGGTTGAACCAAATTTTTTCAAGTCCAAAAAGTCAAACGTGATAATAAACATTTTTGGTTAGCGATGAACTGTTTCGAACACAGGCGTATCTATGATCTTTAGTTTTTCCATAAAAACATAGACAGGTTTCGTATTTCAAACGCTCAATTGACTTTTTCGATTTCCAATCTGAACGTGTTTTGGAGAATCGGATATCCCTACTGGAGATTCTTCCCCATCACTGTAATTGGAGTGGGCTTCAGCACCTTATGAAAATACCCCGCGAGTGTTCCGCCATTGGGTTGGCCTGGTTCTTCCGCAATTGTGAGTTTGACTGTATCTCATCGTTAAGGAGGCGTCATCCTCTTACCGCATTGTCTTTCCACAGGGCCTGTTCTGTATTCAATTTTGTCTCCACCCGCAAAGACGCATGTGCCAATCGTGAGAGCTCTAATAGGCTGCTTTATGAACCGGCTGAACTCTTCATGGAGTGTGATTTCACATATAAATGCCCGTTTAAAACGTTTTCTTATTTTCCGGTTTTGATTCGATGCTACACATGTCATCAATATTGAAATATAGAATATTGAGTGTCCCACCACCCGTACCTACCTGGGCCTGTTATCAACACAGAAGGGGTTGTCTTTCAGCTCGGGTATTCAAAAGAATTATTATTGTGTTGGTACAATTCATTAATTTTTTCCTCGAGAGTTCAGGAAATAGTAATTCGTCGAGTCGTCAATCCGCAACCTTCCTTATTGATGATTTTCAAAATATGTGTTTGTTAACCTTTGGAAGGCTGGGAATAGCGGGTTCTAGGACCGGCACTTTGAAGATGTACCTGTATGCATAGGAGGGGAGGAGAACCGGCTTGTTTATACTGGGCGTCTTGGAAGAAAAGGCCGGGTTGTTGTAATGCGTTTAATCCTTAGATGTCAAGCTTTCGGGCTTGGCTGAGAACCCTTCTTCAGGACCTTAAAATTATGGAATTAGATTGAATAAAATAACAATCATCGTCTACGGAGCAATACAGGATCACATCTGGTTTGTCACGTACATCGCTTCAACAGTGTATGGCCTAACTATATTGAGGTTTGGATATATCTTGACGACTAGACTCATTTGAGATGACTAGATTTGGTTTATAAATACCTATGCTTATTAAAATTTATATGAAATTATGTGAGCACATTGCGGTGTAAAGCAGTGCCCTATCAGTCACGTCTGGTTGTTATTTTATTCAATCTAATTCCATAATTTTAAGGTCCTGAAGAAGGGTTCTCAGCCAAGCCCGAAAGCTTGACATCGAGGATTAAAAGCATTACAACGACCCGTCCAGTATACGCATAGGTTAAAATGATTTAATCACGTCCCGGGCGTCAATCGAGGTATATTTAAATCGTACAATTATTATCAAAAAGATGTATTCCTTATTCGCATGTTGATTTTATGTAAACGCAAAACCAACGCAGCAACATGAAATAGAAGCTGTAATTTATTATTGTGTCCGTTAATGCGTACCTACGTACCTTTCGAAAAAGATGTTTATAGTTTTATATTTATTAATAAATACATTTGTTATAATTTTCATCACGTTATTTGAGTTCACCCTATTTTTCTTCTTGTGTTGGCATTCTGCTAGAGGCTTCAAACTCTCACCGTGGCAGTGAAACCCAAAGTGGCGATGGACCTCCCGATGGAAGGGAGTCTGATGGAAATGAAAATAATCTAATTTGTTCATATCGGCATCACGAAAGCAAACTAGAATTTCACCCTCCTTCAGATCGACACTGCGATCTGTTGGAGTCAGCTGGGAGAGGATGTAAATTTGGTTTCCCAGGCGGAAGGTCAGCCACGTCATCCGGTGCGATTTTGTGACGTCACGGTCGCCGCATGAAATCTGTGCTGGCCAGAAAAATAGCATGGGGGCTATTCCTACTGAATCGATGTCGAGGTTGAATACTAAACTGAGAAAATATTTTCTCTTTCTCCAGTGCCATTTTCGGATGTTTGGTTTTCTAGTCGGTACCTTCCATTACATTAAATAGGTAGAAAATTTTATAAAATTTTCTATATTTGTCATGACATTGTGTTAAGTGTGCTTTGTTTTTTGCCGTCTAGTCATTAAGTAGGCAGTTGGGTTAAGTGTCTTTTGGGTTTTTTATTTTTATTAAATACAAAAATTTTGACACTAGGTACAGTTTTTTAACAATTTTATTTCTTTTTATATCTACCTACACGTTGATGCACCAGCTGAGTCATGTGACCTTCCAATCTGGACAGCTGTCGCAGCCATTGAGTCAAGGGCTGAGACAGAAAACGCTGTTTTGAAATCCCAGCTAGGTATGGGCTTCTTGAAAAGGTCGGATTTGTCAATATTCAATATTATTCGGATTCAGCATTGTTTAAAAACCCCTGCTACAACTCTTGAGTTCAAAAATCCCTATAGTATCGGGAAGAGCTACTATAGCGATTTTTGACGTTTGAAACTTGAAGCTGAGGCCAAGGGAATTTATCCAAGTGACTGAAGAGATAATGAATTTTTATGCACACATTGCAGCCCAATTTTTGAAATTTCTTATAAGCATGTCATTCAAGTCGTTCAATATATTGAAACATATTGCCTCCAAGTCAAATATATTCCTGGGAAAAAAGTTTTGTTGCCATCAAGTTGCAATGGCACCAGGAGTTCATGTTCTACGATATTGCCAAAATGGGTGAAAACTTTGAAAAATCATGGCTCCCTTATTATGGCAGGTACAGAATCGCGTTGGTCTCATTTGACGCAGAAACAATCTATGTAGGTACTTCGTTGGAAATAGGTAATTAACGGCCTTAGTTCTTTACTAGCTTACTCTGGTGTTGTTTACCAAGTATTTTCGAACGGTATAATCCATTTTGGTTTATTATTCTTGGAATAATACACCTATGTTTTCGCGACGAAGGTCGACGACTCCGATCGGCCTCAAAATTTGACATTATCCGTTTCAAGAGGTCTACATTCTAAATCCGAAATGTCCGTCCGCCGTCCGCCGTACGCCGTCCAGGCCGTTTTGGGCAGTAGGAATTTTTTAAAAAATCTGAAATTTCGGCAAAATACTTGGTTTACCATCTAGTTGTGCCCGCAAGGTTTTCAGTCCGATCGGCCAAACCCGTGGGGCGCTATGGGGCTATAATGGGGCTACGGGAGGGGTTTTTTGAAGGCTTTTAGCTATGGGATCGAGTTAGGTGTCGTTTTCGAAGTATTTTTGGACGTAGAATCCATTTTTTGGGGTCCCGCAACGATCCGATTTCACTAGGGCGATCTTTAGGGCATTCGTGGGGCTAAAAATGGGATTTTTGAAGGATCCCAGGATGTTAAATATTTTTCGAGTAAAAAATACAGCATTTTTGAAAAAGACACATTTTTGAACAAAAAATCAAAAAAAAAATTTTTTTTGAGATAAAAATCTAAAAAAAAAATTTTTTTTTTTTCATTGACAGAATTAAATTTCTGCACAAGTAACGTATATCAAAGAATAATAAACCCTTGTGTAAAATTTGCAGCGTTTTCATAACGTATAACAAGGACGTATAATTAATTCCGGGGTACCGGAACGATTCGATTTCACTGGGGGGGGATCTAAAGGACTTTTATGGGGCTACAAATGGGATTTTTGAAAGATCCCAGGAGGTCAAATATTTTCCAAGTAAAAAAAAAAAAAAAAAAAAAAAATGTCCACAATTTTTTTTATTGACACAGAATTAATTTTCGCACAATTCAACTATATCAAAGAATAATAAACCCTTGTGTAAAATTTGCAGCGTTTTTCAATGTGTTCCATGTGAAGTGAACTTCATTTTCCGATTCTAGTGTAACGTTGCAGTCAAAGTTGTTCTTGTAGTACCTAACTTTGAAAAAAAGTTTAGAAAAAAAAAGGTTTTTTGTTTTCAACTTTTTTTTGCACAGAATTAATTTTCGCACAAGTAACGTAGATCAAAGAATAATACACTCTTGTGCAAAATTTGCAGTGTTTTTTTTTTATTATTACTTCTTTCATAATATGAAAGAAGAGTCAGGGGGAAAAACATTCATAGTCCACTTTTTGCGGAAATTGAGATTATGATGCACTCTAGCGGGGAACTTAGAATACTTTCGGATGGTAGCGTGTAAAAGAGTAAAAACATTCATAGTCGTACAATACAAGGGGTAAATGAAACGGCGTGCTGGGGAAGAACCATCAGAGTCCGCGCGCTTTGCGGGAAAAACAGGCAGGGTCCAAAGGGTTAGCTATTTAAATCCCTCCCTCCCCCCGCCACAACAGGTGCGAGTGGATTCTCTACTTTCTGTGATTCACAATATTTAGTTTCGTCTTTCTTTTCGCGTGTTTTGGTTTGCATTCTGATTCCGTGTGAACAATAGTGGATTGCTGAGAAGTATTAACCGATAAAAATGGATAGTGGTGGTGATTCCCACCAGAATCCCACCAGAACTACGAAGATCGCTATGCCTGATGTGACCCACACCCATCCTGATACTTTGTACAGAGGCCCACTTCCAATCAAAGCAGCCAAATTGCGAGATCTTCTCCATTTGACCCAATTTTTGGAGATCGTCAACTCCAGGAAATTCTACTCGGATCTACAACCCATTGAAGAGGACGGAAGTTCGGAGGAAGAAGCTTTTCCTGATGCACAAGACTGAAATTACTGGGGAAGAACATTCATGTTCCATACCTTCAATCTGAAAAATTGTTGTTATGTTTCAGATATATAATATTTTTTTGTATTTTGTCAATTTTTCATCTTTAAACATATTAACCTGCTCCACAAAAAATTTGCAGATTTTCACGATACGATAGTTTACATTTCATTTGATTTGAAACATTACATTTCGTTTTTCTCGAAAACTTGTTTTGCGGACTAAGATTGTTTTTCCCCCTGACTCCTCCATATTATGAGTATCTACCTACGACGCCCTGACGAAATCGCGGAAGTTTTTTTCGGGAGTTTTTCTTCCAGTTACCCAACTCATGCCTGTCATGGAATGTCCATGCTAAGGCAAATGCAGCTAAGGAAACTTCTTCAAAAAGGTAATTTCCTTTTTCTGGTTTTAAGT
The DNA here is from genome assembly GCA_955831195.1 of Pilophorus perplexus. NCBI lineage: Eukaryota > Metazoa > Arthropoda > Insecta > Hemiptera > Miridae > Pilophorus > Pilophorus perplexus. The sequence continues at coordinate 63,560,062 of OY037007.1, read as the reverse complement.
TTAAAGTGTTCATTAAACTAGACTAAACAAGTGAAAATAGTTCTTTTTTGCGTAAACCTGTGGCAGTGATTTTGGTGGAATTTTTTTTCTGCAGGTTAAAACTCGTCTGCAGATAAAAAACTACAGGTAAAAACTATATATATCTAGCTTAGCAACCAAGTAATTTTCAGGTTGAAGGGTAAAAAACGCGGATTTTGAAGGTTTTTTCGTTTTGCACACTAAAGGAGTTATTTGCGACCCTATAGGGTCGTTATAACGTGTGGAATTTTCGCAACTGCGTGAAATTTTCCAAAGGAATCTGCTGGAAAACGTTTAGTCCATCTCAACCCTATTATCGCGATACCACCACTGTGCATCGGCTCGGCCAATTTTTGAGGAATGTAATAATTACATTCCTCAATTATTGAGAATGGAAATGAAAATCATTCCAAACTTCACCAACGAATAGGGTACCAGTGAGTGTTGCTCCCATTCTAAGACTAATTACTGTGACTAGTGACCCTAATATCTCTAGCAATACAGAATGGGGGTATTAGCGTTTATTAGTCATAATGTCATTAGCCCTGGAATGATGACGTTCACCTGGAGTCTCCTTCGTAGACCCTATTTAACCATAATGTTCGGAATAGTCTTGACTCCCGTTAAAATCTCTACCTATCCGAATAATTTTGCAGTCTTACAATAATTGTGACATTTGACATTTTGACATTTTAATTATTTAATAATTTTTATTGACAGAAATGTTTTGTTCACGATTTATGCCAAAGACTAATGAACCCTTGAGTAAAATTTCCAGCGTTTGAAATGTACTGAACAGTATTCATGAATAGGCAACTCTGCAGATCATGTGAGGAACTGCAATAGGTATCCCGAAGCCCTCGTAAGGTGCTTTGTTAGGCTATTTTGCGGACTAGATAACCATATTTTTATCCAATCAATGTATATTAAAGTTTATTTATGACATGTAAACTGTGTGAATACCTACAAAGATGATAATTATAATTTCAATTAATAGATTTTTATTGACGGCGAAGGACTAGGCGGGTAGGTTTGAATTGAACAGCCACACGGTGTGTGTCGCACTGGTGCGTAGATAGATGGTGCAAGTGAATCTTTTTTTTTTTAAAGGGCGTAAGTCCATGCAAGCAAACTTTTGGGAAATAAAAAAAAAAAAAACTTCCTATATACCACTGCTGATAAAATTGTGGGATAATACAAATTTTCCCTGTCACAGCAATCGATTTACCATGTTTTACATATGAAGAGTCCAGGGGAAAAACCCCGTCATCGACATTTTGGGGTGAATCAGGTACGAAGTGGTTTCTAAAGGATTTTGAGGCGTAGAATCCGACGAAGCCCTCGGTTTTGGAGAATAACCATATCATCTCAGCGAAATATTGGGTTGAATATTAGCAGTACTGGGGAAAAACCCCGTCATCGACAGCGCGTGCAGGGAAGAACCCCGTCATTGCAGTTTAAAAGGCCCCAACCAACGCTGCGGCGTGCGCCCCTCCTTATCTCATCATCTTGTGTGTTGCCGTTTTGGGCAGTAGGATTTTTTTTTAAATCTGAAATTTTGACAAAATACTCGGTTTACCATCTAGTTGTGCCCGCAAGGTTTTTCCGATCGCCCAAACCCGTGGGGTGCTATGGGGCTAAAATGGGGCTATGAGAGGGGGTTTTTGAAGGCTTTTAGCTATGGGGTCGAGTTAGGTGTCGTTTTCGAAGTCCCGGAACGATCCGATTTCACTGTGGCGATCTATAGGGCTTTCATGGTGCTAAAAATGGGATTTTTGAAGGATCCCAGGAGGTTAAATATTTTTCGAGTAAAAAAAAAAATTTTGAAAAATTTTGTTTGAAAAAAGAAAATCCAAAAAACATTTTTTTTCCAATTTTTTTTCCATTGACACAGAAATAATTTTTGCACAAGTAACCTATATCAAAGAATAATAAACCCTTGAGTAAAATTTGCAGCGTTTTTGAATTGTAGTTTTCGTTCGTAAAACCTTTTTTTTTTTTTTTTTGGTAAATTTTTTGTAAAACCTAATACACAGTGTTCAAATTGTACAAAGCAAATTTTTTTTGGTATTTTGTGGATATTAACATACGTTTTGCATTCTTCAAAATACTTTATTCTCTCCATTGTTTGGTTTAGGAGTAAACGAGGGTTATAATTCGCATTATAAGTTCAGAATTATGTATAAAATATCATTTAATAGTTTGAAAAATGGTTATTCGGGAAACATATTGTGAATCTGCATAGTTGATGGTTCAAATAAAACATTTTTTGTATTTTTAAAATCGTTTTTGAAGTTTCTGTTAGTTGGTAAACTTTAAAATTCATTTTTCTCAAAATCAGCTTTGTATCAATGACGGGGTTTTTCCCCTGGACTCTTCATATTTTTCCAGATTTTTATACCCTACCTAGGTGTTCGAAATTCACTGATCTATCTCATGGACTTACGCCCATTTAAAAAAAATCGCGCGCTAACTCACTTTTTCGAATTGCTGGCATTCTGAAATCATGATAAATTTAGCTTTGTCAACCCGGGAAATAGTGAAATTAAGGAACGCAATAGCTATAAAATAGTTAAAAAATATGAAATTTTTATTTTTGGAAAGTTTGAAAGATCAAATCACTCAAAATTCTTCAAAATCAGTTTAGCTTCTTGTATATTGGGGAACCTCTAACATCTAACATCTGCTGAAAAAATTCTTCAAATTCTTCAAAATCAGTTTAGCTTCAACTGGTGAAAATTTCTTGGTGAACCTCTAATATCTAACTTCTGGTGAAAAAATGTTAGCTTCACCTGGTGAAAAAGTTCTTCGTGAACCTCTAACATCTAACATTTGGTGAAAAAAGTTTAGCTCTACCTGGTGATAAAATTCTGGTGTAAAAATTCTAGGTGAAAAAAATGTCTGGTGAAAAAATTCTTGGTGAACCTCTAACATCTAACATCTGGTGAAAAAAGTTTAGCTTCAACTGGTGAAAAAATTCTTGGTGAACCTCTAACATCTGGTGAAAAAATTCTAAATCACTAAAAATTCTTCAAATTCAGTTTAGCTTCTTTTGTTTAGCTTCTTGGTGAACCTCTAACATCTAACATCTGGTGAACATCTAACACAATAGCTATAAAATTGTTAAAAAATGAAATTTTCATTTTTGGAAAGTTTGAAAGATCAAATCACTAAAAATTCTTCAAATTCTTCAAAATCAGTTAAGCTTCTTTTGTTTAGCTTCTTGGTGAACCTCTAACATCTTCATCTTCAAATTCAGTACAACGAGAAGGTTGATTTTTTTCTTCTCCAACAGAGTGCGCCGTTCCACATTTCTTTTAAAGGGGCGTAAGTCCGGACTTACGCCCTTTTAAAAGAAACCAGGATTTTCAAAAGCCATTTGACCACGTTAGAGACCGCTTTCACCTGCCCTTTTAATTGCAAACGATGCGCCTAGGGTTGTAGAACAGGAAAATGAAAAAAACCTAAATTGGCATTTCTTTGGACTTACGCCCTTTTAAAAAAACCCGATTCAAGTATTGTTACCGGCCTTCAGTTGTCAGGCAGTGAACTTGGGAATCCCTCATGAGCTAGTAACTTATTTTTGAGTCGTATTTCTTTAAGAAGGTACCTACCACTGCCTAGTAGGTGGAAGCAGGTACCTTACGACCCGACCTTCGAACATTTTTCAGTTCGGATAGATTCGGGCAGTTCGCAATCTGCGCATCAAGTTTTCTGGCAAAATCCTCGTTCCACCTTTTCGGGGAGTTAAGGTTGAAATTTTCGGAGTTTTGAGACGAGACCCCGATGTCACCGAATTCCCAGGAAGGGCCTCTCGGGCCGTTTCCTGGCCGTTCAGTTCCCCCAGGTGATTACCGTCTCGTCTACAAAATAATCCATTCCTGTCGTAGACAACCTTTCTCGTCTCCGTATTCATTTTATTGGTTCATAATGGTCGCCCGACAGGCCCGGATTAAGGGGGGGCTAGGAGGGCTATAGCCCCGGGGCGCACACCACAAGGTGGCCACTTCGCCACCTTTGATTTTTTTTTTTTTTTTTTTTGTTGTTGAAAATTAACAGCTGTTTTTCCTTATTCATATGCTGATCTCCAAAAAATTGTTTTCCTGAAAAAGAGGAGGGTGAACGGAAAGTTTCAAGTTACCTACCTTCCACTTACTACCTACTCGAAAATCGGAACACCTCATGGAGTCGTCTATGTCCATACTCCCAACGCGAGTTATAGACCTCCCGGATTTTCCACACTATAGCGGTGGTTCAGAGTTTGCTAAGCGGGTTGGCTCTGTACCGCATTTGGTTCATAAAAACAAAAATAATTTGTTAAATTTTTGGTTTATTATTCTTGGAATAATACACCTGTTTTCGCGATGGAGGTCGACGACTCCGATTGGCCTCAAAATTTGACATTATCCGTTCCAAGAGGTCTACATTCAAAAACCAAAATGTCCGTCCGCCGTCCGCCATCCACTGTACAGAGCTTCTTAGGTTGTGTCTAAGGACATTTCTGGCCCATCACAACCTTTCTCATACCTTCTGCTCTTTCTTCCCCCAGAGGAAGTGCACGTATCGTTGTTTAAATCTTCTTTCTTCTACCTTGTTCTTCAGATCTCCCCTAGGGGGAGTACAGTGGGCCCTCCTGTCCCCTCCGGCGTTAGCCACACCATTCTGGTGTGCCTGGGTTGGACCAATGTGGAGGCGCCGGGTTTTAAAGGAGGTCTATCATGTTAAATTGGCACGAAATTCTTTGGGACAGGAGTCATCGCAGCGGACCTACCTACTATTCCACCTCTTCTTGTAACTTGTGGTGTTCGGGTCGTTGGTGGTTGCGGAATCCACCTGACGTTTACTTGTCAGGCGGAGGGCGAGTACTTCTACGAAATATCCTCCCCTCCCTAGAACTAGCACGACCAGCCTAGACAAAAATAAAATCTGAACCCACATACAATGACACACACTGAAATTGAACACTCATACAATGATGTCCGCCATCTGCCGTCCGGGCCGTTTTGGGCAGAAGGAAATTTTTTTTTTTTTAATCTGAAATTTTGACAAAATACTCGGTTTACCATCTAGTTGTGCCCGCAAGATTTTCAGCCCGATCGCCCAAACCCGTGGGGCGCTATGGGGCTAAAATAGGGCTGTGGGAGGAGTTTTTTGAAGTATTTTGGCTATGGGATCGAATCAGGTGTCGTTTTCGAAGTATTTTTGGACGTAGAATCCATTTTTGGGGGTCCCAGAACGATCCCATTTCACTGTTGCGATCTATAGGGCTTTCATGGGGGCTACAAACGGGATTTTTGAAGGATCCCAGGAGGTCAAATATTTTTCAAGTAAAACAAACAATTTTCGAAAAAAAAGGTTTTTTTTTAAACAAAAAACCCCAAAAAAATTTTTTCTTAAATTTTGGTATAAGTATTATTCTTGGAATAATACACCTATGTTTTCGCGACGGGGTTCGACGATTCGGATCGGCCTCAAAATTTGACATTATCTGTTTCAAGAGGTCTACATTCTAAATCCGAAATGTCCGTCCGCCGTCCGCCGTCCAGGCCGTTTTGGGCAGTAGGAATTATTTTTTAAATTTTTTTCATTGACAGAATTAAATTTCTGCACAAGTAACGTATATCAAAGAATAATAACGATAAGCTTAATTATTAAGCTTAACCCTTGTGTAAAATTTGCAGCGTTTTTCTCATTGACACAGAAATAAATTTCTGCACAAGAACCTATATCAAAGAATGATAAACCCTAGTGTTAAATTTGCAGCATTTTTATTTATTGTAAAAATAAATTTTTTTCTTAATAATTGTAAATACAATTATTGTAAAAATAGATTGCCCTGCATTCGGAGTGTTTTTTGACTGTTTTGACCCAGTTTTTGGTTGTGAAGCGACAGACGCGATTTTCTAGTAGTTTTTACGTGATAATCCTGGCCAGAGGATCCACTTTCATATATAATATATATCAGTATATGTACATATATAGGGGGCCACTTTTAAGTCTCAGCCCCGGGGCCCACGAGAGGTTAATCCGGCGCTGTCGCCCGACTCGTCTCATCTTTGCCCTTATTGTGTCCACAAAAAGTAACAGCCTGACTCGTCTCCGTTCCACGAGCAGTCAGTCACCATGTCCCTCCGTGAAATAATAAGCCAACGAGGGCACACGTTGCTAGTTTTGAACAATTTTAAGTTCAACAAGTACCGTGAGTTGTTCAACAGTTGAAGAATGTTTTTTTGAGGATTTCATGTCAATCATGCCTGATGACTGTTTTCAGCACTGTCTGCAATTCAGTGTTACTGCTGGAGCTACTTATTAAAACTGTTGGAACGTATTGGAACTGTTACTTCTACAGTACTCCTTTCCCTTGAGACGAGTCGTGCTATACCCGTCAGGTCGTTGAGACGAGTCATGCCGTGGTATTAACTCTTTAATTAGGCGTTGCAATTAGGGTATGTGGGGGTAAAAACTCGCGTGGGGCAAAAACTCTCACGGCCATATTTTCCATCCCACAGTTATTTTCCGTAATTCTCAATAGGCTGCGCTTCAGACAACGTATTATCAGTCACCTGTTGATATGTCGCCAGTCTGGATACATCCCTCGGGAAGACAATGCGGTAAGTTTGTTTTTACACGTTTTGATGTAATATTTTCGTATAATCAAATGTGCATTGTAAATCAGTGAGCATGATTTTCGTGGGATTGTTTTTTCCTGTCATTGAAGCATCAAATGGATTGTTAAAGTACCACCTTTCTTTTGAAGAAATCTCCGTCCCAGAAATGTGAATCACATGTTGGTCATAGACCACGTTTTGGGGTAAAAACTCTCACGCCAAGTGGGGAAAAAACTCTCACTACAGACTGCGAGTTTTTGCCCCATCTTTTTTTTTTCACAAACTGATGAGAAGAATCAGGCATAATATTTTTACGAAAAATAGGTATAATATTATTTAAAAAAATAGGGTTGGTTGGGGTTTCTCATTATACCGTATTCAATTTTGTTGTAATTCCTACTTTTGGTTTACAGGAATTACAATAGGAAAACCAATTTCAAGCACATCAGTCCAGCACTCCTCGAACAGGCTCTCGAAGAAGGGCTGTCCGTCCGTGGAGCTGCAGCCGCGATAGGTTAATTAACATATTGATTTTCCTTGGTACCGAATTATAAAACAAAAAATCTCAAATGTATAACGTTTAGGCCTCAAATGTATAACGGTCATTAGAAGTATCAGAAAGAACAAAACCTTCACTTTGCTTGCAAGGTTTCATAATATTATTATTATTAATTCAAAGACTTAATCTTAAGACTAAATCATGTTTATTTTCAAGAACTTTCTTCTCCATTTCTTTTTATTCCTATTGTTCTGCTCATTTTAGAGAAAAGGCAAAAATTTCGTTTGTAAGAGAAGATTTCACGCTTATTAAATCAGTTTATAGATTTTATAAAGTTGATACCATTTCTTCATGACCAATAAAATATTATTTTTACGGAAGAACTGGTTTTTCTTTCATATTATTTTAATTTTTGGGCATTGGGGTAAAAACTCGCACCAAATTTCAGTGAGAGTTTTTACCCCACTCGGTGGGGCAAAAACTCTCAAATTGGGGTTTTAGTAAATTTTAAATTGTGAAATGGCTGGTCATCCGACAACGCTCTCTCTTCGGGAAACTGTAACTAGGTTCCCAATCTACATTTTGCAAGCTTTACAGCGACAATATCTCTTCACTGAGGCCCGATACATAGCAAAAACCCCAAAATGCGAGTTTTTACCCCCACCTACCCTAAGTTAAGACGAGACAGGCGATGTCCGTTCCCCCATCCTAGATAATGACTACACAATAGAAATAAAATCAACATATTTTTCTTGTTTTACTGTAATTTTACAATACTGTTTACATTAAAATAGATTAAACAATACTGTTTTTTAAATTGTGAGATATCCCTATTTCTTCCTGATAAATGCACAATAACAAAACTAAAATAAATGTCGCTAGGTTCCGACGGATCGGGCCGCATCGCAGCGGAAAAATGCCATTCCACCCGCGTGATCAACCTGTGTCCTATCCCCTTTTTTGGTTGTCCATTATGGATTCTTCCGACGAGGAACTCTTATTTTGGTTTATTATTCTTGGAATAATACACCTTCGTAATCGCGACGGAGGTCGACGACTCCGATCTAGTTGTGCCCGCAAGGTTTTTGGCCCGATCGCCCAAACCCGTGGGGAGGGGTTATTGAAGGCTTTTGGCTATGGGATCGAGTTAGGTGTCGTTTTCGAGGTATTTTTGGTCGTAGAATCCATTTTGGGGGTCCCAGAACGATCCGATTTCACTGTGGGGATCTATAGGGCTTTTATGGGGCTACAAATGGGATTATTGAAGGATACCAGGAGCTCAAATATTTTCGAGTGAAAAAATAATCTTTGAAAAACAAAATAATTTTTTTTTTTCAAAACATTTTTTCTTTTCCAAAATGTTTTTCATTGACACGGAATTAATTTTCGTACAAGTAACGTATATCAAAGAATAATAAACCCTTGTGTAAAATTTGCAGCTTTTTTGTTGTTGCTTGACGAGGAACAGGCTCAAAAACAAAAAACGCTGCAAATTTTACACAAGGGTTTATTATTCTTTGATATACGTTACTTGTGCAGAAATGTAATTCTGTCAATGAAAAAATTAAAAGAATTTTTTTTTTTGGATTTTTATCTCAAAAAAATTTTTTTTTTTTCAAAAATGTTTATTTTCAAAAATTCTTTATTTTTTACTCGAAAAATATTTAACATCCTAGGATCCTTCAAAAATCCCATTTTTAGCCCCATGAAAGCCCTAAAGATCGCCCCAGTGAAATCGGATCGTTCCGGGACCCCAAAAAATGGATTGTACGTCCAAAAATACTTCGAAAACGACACCTAACTCGGTCCCATAGCTAAAAGCCTTCAAAAAACCCCTCCCGTAGCCCCATTATAGCCCCATAGCGCCCCACGGGTTATGCGATCGGACTGAAAACCTTGCGGGCACAACTAGATGGTAAACCGAGTATTTTGTCAAAATTTCAGATTTTTTAAAAAATTCCTACTGCCCAAAACGGCCCAGACGGCGTACGGCGGACGGACATTTCGGATTTAGAATGTAGACCTCTTGAAACGGATAATGTCAAATTTTGAGCCCGATCGGAGTCGTCGACCCCCGTCGCGAAAACATAGGTGTAGGTATTATTCCAAGAATAATAAACCAAAAAGAAACGTAGCAAGTGGGTAGCTACACGAAATATAGGTATTAAAAGCGGAGTTCCACTCATAATTTTCTGATCTTTTGGACGACGAGAAAAAATTCTTTGGGTAGGTACTTCAGAATTTCGTACGATAAGTACCTACCTACAACGTAATCTCGAAATGTTGCGAGCAAGTATAGAAAAAACCAGAACAACTTTCCGTGAACCAATTACCACCTACCCCAGAGGAGCGACTTTGTGTCTGTTTGAGGTAAAATTATTAAATAAATTGGAAATTTTCCAATGACGGGACGGGTCGGTGCGGACGAACGGAAAAATACGCCTGGGAGGAGTTTGGGGAGGGGTACTGGCGTAATACTATGAAGTAATTTATCATACAGTCATTGAATATTATGTGAAATGGATTGCAAACTGAAAACACCAATAATTGGTGTAATAACCCTTTTACAATTATTGTAAAAGGGTTTTTGCCATTTTGGGAAACTTAGCCCATTTTTGAACCTACGTAACTTGATACCTGTTTGATCAATAATTAAACGTAAGTAGTGAAAATTGTTCAAAATGTTGTCCTCTTTAACATTTACTTCGACCAGTTTTCAATTGGTTGGATAGGAAAAAAGTTATGACCCAACAACTGAAAAAAGTAACAAAAAATCGTGACTTTTAGGGCCCCCTGAAGTTAGCACAGGGTTAATCAGTCCGACTTTTTGAATTTAGGGTCGCTAATGGGTCCCAAACGACCCACCAAAATATCGGAAAGTTCCAATTTTTTCGCAAACGGGACCCCTTTTTCAGGATATATTGACTGGACTACTTCCTAAGCAAAATTTGAGTTCGGGTATTTTTTCCGGAATTACTCGAAAGGAATTGATGAAGTGGGGATTTTTTTTTCCGACATTCAAAAATCCTACCGATGTGAAGAAAAATGATAAAAAGACTGTAAATCAGATGTAGTTTGTGATAGTAACTTACATTGTTAAGTTTTGAACTGAAAAATAATAATGATGATACTTTCATAATTTATGAAAAATAAATTAATACAGTGTTTTTGGTTTTAAACAAATTGTATTTATTCTTCAAAAACCACACTAACAGAGAACTGGCCCACCACTGAACTTTTTTTGTCCCACATTAAGATTGGAACTGTCCCACTACTGCCAGTTGTAGCTCGATTCACCCATAATGTCCATAAATCGTTAAACTAGTCGATTAATGAATATTTATTGAATTTTATGATAATACTTGATAGTTTTGAGATAGAACAAGTGCAGGAGCAATGAATAAGAGCCACAATTAAGATTGTTATGGACATTCAAAGTGAGGGGATACCTACCTTATAATATATGTCCCGCTACCTACTGGTGAAATATATAATTCGTTTCCCAACGTGCAAATGGGTGCATAGGTACAGTGGAAAAGGTTTCGCAGCCAATGGATTTATCGCGTAGCAAGCATAAACATGACGGACTCTTATCGAATTTATTCTCCGTTCAAATAATCGGTGCAATCATTTGATTCTCAGACCTCTGGCCAGTAGGTAGGTACCTTTCCGCCTCGCCAACGCCACCAGGAATTGGGTCCATGTTGTTGGCGAGGCGGAAAGGTACCTACTTGCCAGAGGTCTGAGAATCGAATGACTGCACCGACTATAATCATTCGAATGGAGAATAATTTCGATAAGAGTTCGCCATGTTTATGCTTGCTACGCGTAAAATCCGTGGGCTGCGAAACCTTTTCCACTGTACCTATGCACCCATTTGCACGTTGGGAAGCGAATTATACCACAAAACGTCACCCATTCGAAAAAAAAAAAAAAAAAAATCTAATTTTGATCGGGGTTTTCGCGATTTGGTCCACTGTGCGGTGGAGGGATTTTGCATTTTTTATTTTTTCAAATCAAAAACTCTGAAACGTAAGTGATTTTCGTGATGTACCTATATTATCCTCTTTGACTCATCTCAATCGTCTACTTCTGGATATGAGTACCTACGCATTTGCTAACCCTTGAGTCACAAATCGGTTTACGGTCGGGAGGGTGGACTCATGGGCTGCTCAACGCTCCAAATGCAAGTAGCAGGGAGCTAAGTGGGGACCAGAAGTAGCGCTGGGAGGGTGTCGCGTAATAGGTTGCAGTCGCTGGTATTTTTCATGTTCATTCGCGCCTGGTACTGTGTAGACGCTGCCGGGGATTTGTTTCCATTTGTTGGGGTAAGTTGTCCCATGGACATCACATATTTTATGTAAGCAGTTCACTTTCATGTTGATTTGATTTTACATCAGTGGATTCGAGGTTCACCTATTGACGTTTACGTACCTAAGTTAAAATTTTGTCGACTAACTTGACTTGAATCAGCATTTTGAAATGAGTTATAGTTTTATAAAATTGTTGACAAAAATCCAAATAACTGTCTGATAAATTGGTTTTAATTTTCCTGGTTGGTTTTTGGAAAAATAATCTACAATCAAACGTTTGCCAATTATATTGGTACCTGGTCCGTTTGTGTCATCATAGCCTTACGAAGGACATTTCCTTCCTATCCTCTATCTCAACCAATTTAAAAACTTGATATATATCTACAATATAATCAGAAGCATTCGTTTTCCAAGTTGATGCATGCAAACAATAGATCGTACTGACAGCTTTCGAAAAAGGTGAGATATAAGGGGTCTCTGTTGAGTGTTACCAGAGGGGATCTTAAGAAGAATCGTGACTTCAATGGTACACTCCGCCCGCTCCCTGCCAATTGTTAAATAAAGTAACTTGTCTGCACAAACTTATACTGCCTGAAGCTCATTCTCACCGGTCAAATCGGGTTTCGGAGCTGTACATAGGGGTTTCTAGGATTCCGAGGTCAAAAGTAGCGAATTCCGACAATCGTCGCTGTGTGCTTATTTTTAACCTTAAGAATTTTCAACGCTTTGTAAGCTAATAACAAGCCAGTAGCTTGTTTCAAACGTAAACACATAATGAGGTTCTGACATGGTTCTTGACAGGATGCCAAATTTATGACACCCAATGCATTTTGCAAAACTAGCCAATTTCAGTGTTAATTTTCGAAGTTAGTAAAATGAGATGTTTGCACACATTGACAATCCAAAAAGAAATATGCTGCTGTCAAGTTCAATTTCGAACAAAATTACTTTCGTCCACCTAAATGCATTTTCCCCGCAATAATCTCAATAAAGAGTTTCAGTCTGAACTGGATTCTCTCCTTGTTGTAAATCCATTATCCATTTTCAATTCTTTCAGTCGCACACCTCACTGTGATGGTCCTGGCATTTTTTATGTCAGCTAACATAGGATACAATAATTGTATCTAATGACGGTGACAGACAGGCAATCGTCTGCGTTATTTGACGTTGTGTTTCAATAATTTGCCTAAGAATTAGATTAAGGAACTTATGGTACACAAAGAAGTCAATGAAGTAAAGTCTAGACAAACCGTTATGAGAAATTAAATTTGAATAAATTTTAATAGGTACCTACCTAATACGGTTGGTTTATGAGATTTATGTTTCTCCTTCCAATGTAAACACCCGGGCAATTCTGGCACTAGGTTAACGAGTCTATTTTAAAGGTTCATTACTCGATGAGAGTTCTTTTTTTCTTCTTCTTTTTTATCTTTGGCATTGTCTCATCGCTGTCGATCAATGTTCAACAAGAGTCGGGTTCGGAGGGCTCGCCGGCTGGTCATTCTACTATAGCGTAATCTACTGATAAACCTACTATCGAGATCATCTTATTTCCTACATTTCTCTCGGTCATTGTTTTGGTTCATCTCTGGACTTTGACTTCTTGAATGATAAGTAATTTGCTTTTGATACGAAACAAACACTACTACCTACTTTTAGACAACGATGATTAGTATTGTCATTCAGTCAATTATTTTATCGTTAAGTAGGTACTAAATTTTATTATTTTACTATTCGGAGATGAGGTGTGAACTATGAAATAGAGAGAAACTAATATTTAGTGGCCTAGTGCGCGTCTGTACCAATAATTATTGAATTATAATTGAATTATTGAAGGCGATTGGCGAGAACCCGTAGGATACATTGGTCTAGTTGTGACGTCAATGTGGTTCATTAGTCGGTCGTGCAAGTACATCAGTGGCATACACATGCATGTTATACGCTTATGAATATTATGTATGCTATTTATACCTATTGCATATAAACGGAAACAATGACGGTATATAATACTGGTGGTATGTAATACAACCTATTGCAATTGGCAACCGGAGTATGATCACCTAGGTACTCGCATGTGATCAGTGAGGACTGGGGATGCATTGTCATTTTTGAAGGCTTTCAACTTTTAGCCAATAAACCACGTTTCATTTGAGACATCCACCCGAGGAAAGGCGGAATTGGATGTTTGAGAGCAATCCCGAAGTGGGAGTATGCGACCCTGATCACAACAAAGACGAACTCAGAACGTTATTATCTATATAAAACCAAATCCCACTTTGGTTTTATTGGGCAGGGGTCGACAACATAAAAGGTTGTTTTACTGACCTAGACTACGTACACTGATCTCATTCCCAATCGTCTGTCACTTATCGTGGAACTACATAGTAGGAAAATGCAATGTCGATTATCCGCAACTCCAAAATAATACTTGGCATATTTTGCAGCTTCGCAAATGAATTATGACCGCAGTTTTGAATTGATGGTATTAAGAGTTACAATCGTGATACCTTTTACTTTCAATAACCAATCGCTATTACACTGTAATTTCTAAAATTCCTTAACCCCTTAGAAGAAGAGCTCCTAATTTCTTACTAAGTAAGATAATAAGTCTTATTATCTTGATTAAATTTAATCATGAAGGATTTCATGCATGAAGATTGCTTTATGAAACCAGTTGAATTGAACATAGTTTCGTCAGAATCCTTCGCTTGGGGTGGGCAGGGTTACCGTGAAGTAAGAAACGTTCAGCTGAATATTCCAAGGAGAACATCTGCAAGGACATTGGCATTGAAAACCTGCGTCATCTCGACTGCTCCTGCTTTTTATATCGTCGCTTAAGTGGCAACACCAGCTTTCTCATTTTTTTTTTTTTTCGATTTTTGGGTATCGTTCCTGAAACGATTTTTCACGACAAATCGGTTGGTGAAAAGTAATTTCAAAAATCTCCAACAGATTTCGCGTGAATCGCCGATTTGATAACACAGGCTTTCAAACTGGTTTTTTACCTCCTGAAAAAAAAAAAAAAAAAAAACGGAGAACCTGAGATGTTATGAGGAAAAAACGTTTCCGGTAAAAACTTTTCCATTTCGGACTCGCTAGGAAAATACTTTCCCAGCCAAACGTCACCACGGAAAAACCTTTCCCAAGTAAAAGTGTACGAAATAATCAACTCTAGGTAAATTCGTGCAGATAGTTTACCTGTAAAAATTGTGCAATGCGACAAGATATAATGTAAATGGCAGGTTGATTATTTGATACAAGAGTTGATTATTGGGGCCGTTCAGGAAGCGGACGGCGCGCCACCTTGACCGCTGAAGTCCCCCCCCTTTGACCAAAAACCATCCAAATTCATATTTTGTGTGCATCACCTTATGTTTATCATTCTTTTTATTATTAGTTCAATTGTTAATTATATAGGCCTTTTTTTTTATCATTTTGTACGCAAGGAGGGGACAAAAATTCCTATGTACAAATAAATAAAAATAAATAAATAAATATTATTTCATACACTTGCTGATTATAAATGATCAACACAGAGTTGATTATTTGATTAAATTATTATTATTTGATTAAATGATAGTTGATTATTTACAATCAACACAATGTCATGTTTATTATCATTTTTTTAAACAAATGCTATGAAGGATGTCATGGGGTTCTCTGTCGCTTCACATTTTAACAAGAAATAAAACTATGAAACTTGGCACACCAAAGTTTTTCGGGTCGTAGAATCCAAATCCTTTCCGTCCCCTTCTCGACAGTCCCTCCTAATGTCAGGGCACCCCCGGGCTACAGGGCAGGAGCCGCCACTGGCTGAGTCGTCACGAGCCACTCAGGACCCGTCGCATCGCCCTCAACGAAAACGCCGATGTCTTCATAGTAGTTTTACGAATGGTTCGGTGTCACCAGTAAACGGGAGGTTCAGCCTTCACTCGCGGTCCCAAACCCGGAGTCCGGCGCCATCCTCCAACCCCAGACAACGAAACTTCCGCCGAGTCCCCCGTAGTCTCATGGCGACGGCTCGGATCACACATGTTTATTATAAATGATCAACACGGAGTTGATTATTTCATACACTTTTACTTGGGAAAGTTTTTTCCTCGCAAGTTCAAAATGGGAAAGTTTTTTCCTACATTCATCTGAGATTGCTGGTGTTGCCGTTTAACGCATAATATTATTATGCTTTAATGCGTTGATATGCGTATCTACAGCTAGCCCATTTCCGCAGTCATAATTGTTTATTTTCATTCGTTATTGTTTAGTTCATTGTACAATAATCGATGCCAATCTCTCTGTTTAACGCATTATCAAGTAACTGTACAAGTGCAAACTACAATCTACTACAGTGCAAACTACAATCTACTACAGTAACTGTTGTAGATCGATGATTTTAAGACATGATCATGAGACACCGAAAAAGAAAAGATACTCGAATGAAAAGGTAACTTTTAAAAATTGTATTAAATAGAATATTAAATGTACAAGGATATACAACATTAAATTACATAAACAATTATAATATATTATGTAATAAACAAAAATGATTCCAAAAGCTTAAAGTTCGCGTATTCTACCAATGATACTGTTCTGTTTTCAACTTTATAACCTTTTTTGGGGAAGGGAGGAGTTATTAAATTAAATTCACACTGAAATTGAATTCTAATTATGAATTTATTTAAGTTATTACAAGAAATCAGAAGGGGAAGGCCGAACAATTTATTGGGCCTCAGGTGGGACTCGAACCCACAACCTTCGCATTACTAGTGCGACGCTCTACCAATTACGCCACTGAGACCAGCAGTCATGATAGAACATCGGAGATTGAAGGCTCAACCGTCCCCCTGCCCCCAACGCTTGATTCGGCCTTCTCATATTGTTGCTTATTTTCCCCTTCTGAACCCTGATCTGATATGAAGCCAGTAGACATCCTACTTTTGTCCCTCTTCCTAGGGGTCCCTTAATTCCCCAGGTGGAGTAGTTTCATTAGGTAATGACTTGAGGGAATTTTGAACTGCTTCCCTCATACAGTGTTTTATTTGGGGAAGGGAGGAGTTATTAAATTAAATTCACACTGAAATTGAATTCTAATTATGAATTTATTTAAGTTATTACAAGAAATCAGAAGGGGAAAATAAGCAACAATATGAGAAGGCCGAATCAAGCGTTGGGGGCAGGGGGACGGTTGAGCCTTCAATCTCCGATGTTCTATCATGACTGCTGGTCTCAGTGGCGTAATTGGTAGAGCGTCGCACTAGTAATGCGAAGGTTGTGGGTTCGAGTCCCACCTGAGGCCCAATAAATTGTTCGGCCTTCCCCTTCTGATTTCTTGTAATAACTTAAATAAATTCATAATTAGAATTCAATTTCAGTGTGAATTTAATTTAATAACTCCTCCCTTCCCCAAATAAAACACTGTATGAGGGAAGCAGTTCAAAATTCCCTCAAGTCATTACCTAACTTTATAACCGACAGAAAACCACAAGACCACTCGATCAAGAATCTACAAATAGGTACTGAAATTATTGTTAACACGTCTACACCTTTCGATGCCCCGTAGGTACCAACCACAAAATGTTATGATTCAATCAGATATCTTAAATAATATAATGGTGCTCTTCCTCCTCAAGCGGAGCTTCTTTAGTTGATCCCAGAAATGTAAAACATGTTGTACGTAAGTATGATGGCTTGGTGGAAGAGATACTGAGAACGACAAAATTTACGACCATAATTAAATCCAATTCTCACAAATGACAATTTTTGACAACTCGGGTCTAATCAATATTGAATAAAGACTTTATTCAATTCAATTCACTTAGTGATATCGTAGTTTGTCGTCGCGCAGTTACATACCAATATATATAGGTACTTTTTTATTGTCTTATATACGAGCACAATAACATTTCTTTGCTCGTATAAGTTTACGTTTCTATAGAGATAGAAGTACCGTTCAATAATTTTGTTGTTACTTCACGCATCGGAGTGACAAACCAATGAATCTCTGTCATAATGTGAAAGCCAAATCAGTATCCTCATTTACCCGTGGGATTACTGTTCAGCGCTACTTGATGATCACAGCAGTCAGTAGTTTTAAACGCTAAAACGCTTAGCTGCTGGACGGAAATGTACAAATTTTCATTACGATGACGGCAAAGACAAAGATGATTAATTCATTTAAAATGATAATGATTTCTGCAAATCCAAATTTCAAAAAATTCTGAACTGAAAAAAAAAGAATAAGTTGGTAAATTCAAGTTCAAAATAAACGCATAGGTAAATGAATAAATAAAACTATTAGGTAAATAATAAATTAAACTATTAGGTGCTTTAAAACATTATAAAAACTCCTTTCTAAAATTTATTGAATTTTGTGAAAATCAATTGTTTACGTTTTGCAGGAGTTTTGAAGAAGTGGTTTCCTCAAGATGACTGACCATTTGTCACTCTCGCACAAAATATTTTGCGCAGGCGTCTCGGCGTGCTTCGCCGACTTCGTCTCATTCCCCCTGGACACCGCAAAAGTCAGGCTTCAGGTATAATTGAATGGACGTTACCTTTTCTTGCATTTGAATAAAGATTTCAGATTGTAATGTGTGCACAGAGGAAGAAATAATGATTAGCTAATTTTTTCCAATGTTAGAAATCATCACTGAGGTATCTTGCGCAGTACGTGTACCAATTCCGCTACGAACCAATAAATTTTATTATTTTGTAGATTCAGGGTGAAATCAGGGCTATTTTGCCGACTGCGGAGGCCAACGTCATATTACCTTCAACGCCTGCCGCCGCCCAGTACAGAGGCTTAGTTGGGACATTAGTCACAATCACCAAACATGAAGGAGCCAAGTATGTTTAGCACGAATTTCTTCCAATAAGATCCATAATAAGAGACCACGTGTAATTTTCGCAAAATTATAGATCATCGGTAGGAACTTCCCTTGGGATGTTTAGATCGTTTGCTCAGTTAATTTATTGTTTTAGCGTACTTGCGACTCTTCAGGAAATTCCATTTTGTTGTGTTCAATGTCTTTGAACGTTTTGATCATAAAGATGATCTAGAGGTACATAAAGATCACAGGCTTTTGGGTAAATTATAAAATAGTGAAGATTAATGGCCACATGTTCAAGGTTTAGTTTGGAATTATTTCACTAATATCCCTCAGGACCCTCATACCCCCCCCCCCCCCTTGGTGAAGCCTGTTTCTGCCCAATTTGAACGGACTTCGAACCAAATAACGAATGCCCTGTTAAGGGTGGATAGAAGTTCTATTGAGCATGCACATGATTAGATAATTAGGTGCCGTATGACCTTTCACTAATTTGGCGACTGAGAAACCCCGTCCTTGGTGGTTTACATTGTAAACAACATTGGGCAATGTAAACAAATAATCGATTAATGACCTAATACCGAGTTATCAGAATAAAGACATTTAAATCTCCATAAACTCATTTCGAGGTCAGTTATCACCATTCATTGCATTGTCTGCTTTCCCATGTTTTGACCTTTGATTCTTCATCTTCCCCGGGTTCTCCTAATGAAATAAAGTTTAAGTAGTTAGAGTCTAATTTTAATTTCCTTTTTCAAACAGAGGCCTGTTCAACGGTCTCGCGGCTGGATTACAGAGGCAACTATGTTTTTCATCCATCCGGATTGGCTTTTACGATCACGTCAAGAGTTTCTACCAAAAAGCTTTATTTGGTGAGTTCTCCAACTCAATAGTATCTATGATGACTGGTCATGCGCAATTAAATATTTACCAATCATATGTAGATGAAGATGTATATCGGTCGGATACAGCGTTATCTTTTTTGTGTATGAATCCTCAAAATGGACAAAGCAAATTTAGACAATTGCTTATCAGCAGTTGAGCCTCTTCGCGGGCGGGCCCTTTGAACCCTAACTGATTTCTTCTTGTACACTGAAAACTGTACCTTTGATAGTGTAGTGATATTCGTGCATCATATCAAATACAAGCTGCTTCTCGGCCGAATTCTATTGCAGGGCATCGTGGAAATGAGTTCTTATCTAGTATAAGATCATAATCATATTATGATTACCTATTCTTAACACTGAATAGAAGAAAAAATCAACTCAGGTATACCTGAGTATACATACTAAGTATAGGTACCTGAGTTGATTCTAGATGAAGTCTTCATCTAGAATATAGACCAACTCCAAAGGGTCCGGAGAGTCCTCATTCCTTCCTCCTGGGAGTTACTTCTTTCTAGAAGTTAGGCAAGCATGAAATGTCAACCTCCGGACTCGAATAACCAGTTGAAGATAGTCTGCAGGTTCATGTTGGGTTTCTGTAGTGAGAAAGTGGTTAGGTATCCGAAAATTAAGACATTGTTGATTGGAATTTGACTTGCTGAAATATCGTTCCTATTGCTAGAAAATCTAACTATACGCCGAACCCGATTTAATTGCGTATCTTACTCATATTTGAACACTACATCATGAAGTCCGTCCTTGGCACAACTTGTGCGCTGCCCTGTTTGTTTTCTCAAACAGTTTAAGCGTTACACAACACAAAACCTCTTCTGTTGATCTTCCAATGACTTTTCTGAATTGTAGGTGACACTGGTGGTCCCATCAACTACCCTATTCGAATCCTAGCTGGTTTATCCACCGGAGGGATGGCTGTTTTGTGCGCACAGCCAACCGATGTGGTCAAAGTAAGGTTCCAGGCTCAGCTGAAGGGTGGAGCTGGGAGTCGGTATACGTCAACATTGGAGGCTTACAGAAAAATAGCCCGAACGGAAGGAGCTGCAGGCCTTTGGAAAGGTAGTCCTATCCATATCCTAACTTATAAAATACATATTTAACAAACAACAAATCGCAGTAGAGGATTATTTTATGCTTTGAGAAATACATTATTCCAATGATTTGTAAATTTATCTCTAAATAAATTCATATATTTCTTACAGGTACCTTGCCCAACGCCAGCCGGAACGCCATCGTCAACGTTGCTGAGATCGTGTGTTACGACATCGTTAAGGACCAACTGATCGCGCGAGATCTCATGAAGGACTCAACACCTTGCCACTTCGTATCAGCCGTGGGAGCCGGTAGGTCAATCCTGTTGAAAAATGTTCGTCATACAAAATATTTCCCAAGTATGATGGACACGCACTCATTCAAGATGTATCTTATTAACAGGCTTATGCGCCACGACTGTTGCCTCTCCAGTTGATGTAATTAAGACAAGGTACATGAATTCTACACCAGGAACATACAAGAGTTCAATACATTGTGCAATCAAGACTTTCAGGAAAGAAGGAATTAACGCCTTCTTCAAGGGGTATGTATTCTACACAAAAAGATAATTTTTTCCAATTCACCTAAATCATCAGTCAATACGTTGTACAATACACATGTCACGTGTGTGAAACATACGTGATTGTGCATTGCATTTATGAAAAAATTATGAATAAAGTATTTCGTTTTATGTTTGACAGATTCACGCCATCATTCTGCCGTCTTGTGAGTTGGAATATCGTGATGTGGACCACGTTTGAAAAAGTTAAAGTTGCAATGGCCAACGTTGTCAAACCGTAATCTACGTTCCTTAGAACACTGTTCGACTTTTATCATTCCAAAAGTACCCAAACATCGCAACTTTTTATTTATTTCGGGTAATAATAATTGTCTCCTATGTACATTGTATTATTTTGTAGTTACCTTATAATTTTTTTACGCTATTCAGACGATGTATTTCTGATACTTTGTGAATTTTTGTATTTAAATCGTGACTTTAGATTAATGTTCTGATACGACTGTTATAAAAACTACATTTTAAACGCTTGTATATTTTTTATTTTTGTATTGTATATATTTTATTCCCTTGATGAACCCTTCCTGGAAATACAACGTTATGTGCGCCTACAAATAAATAGGGCGGCAAACCCTCTTCACGCGCCACGTAATCTTTGAAGGGGTCTGTAAAATGGATCACCTACCACTTGGTCAATTTTTGGTTTATTATTCTCAGAATAATCAATTAATGATTCCGAGACGAGGATCAACAATAATTATTATTGATGATGACGAGGGGGGGGGGGACATACGTCCTCTTTTTACGGTAATGGAGATATGAAAAGAAATAAAATTAGTTTATTAGTAGGTCACCTTATGGTATTACATCGTCAATTGGTTCAAAGGTATATGAAATGAGAATAATAAACAAAGGAATAACAAGAGGAACAGATAATAATGGGAAATTTAAAAAATTAAATAGAATAAACAATCAAACTGTCAAAAGAGTTTTAGAAAACTGGAAAAATTCGTTCAGAGAGTAGAAAGGGTTGCCAATGAATAATTCTTTCAAGTGCTTTCAAGCTCTCAGTTTTTTTATTGGCAGGGTCAGGATAGCAGTGGGAAGGGCGTTGTACACTTTGGTGCCGACAAATGTCAAATTACGTCGTTAGTCGAAGTTTCTCACTCCTCAGATCCTCCTTGTGTCTTATGTTGTAGTCGTGGGTCGGCCTCGGAAACTCCTCAATCCGTTCTGCAACGTAGGACAGAATCTCGAACAGATAAATTCCGGGCACTGTGAGGACCAGACACCCAACCTCTTGAATAGCGGTGGGCACGATGAAGAGGAGTCCACGCCACAAATTATTCGGAGAGCCAATAATAATTTCGTTTTCGATGGACCAATGCAGCGCTAGGCGAACTGCCGTAGAATAACAAGCCGTATCGTATTCGCGACTCGATGTTCGCATAATAAACCGACATGAGAACCCGCTGGGACAGGCAGCTGGATAACCTTCGGAGCATGTAGTTACCACTAGCCAGTTTGGAGCCCAAGCCCTCCCACATGACGATCCCAGTTTAGATTGGAGGCAATTTGTAATCCCAATAACGTCTGTTGAATCCTGGTAGGGGGGTGCCCTCAAACCAAACCGGACTACGTTGGTTTTTTCGGCATTAAGAATAAGACCGTTTGCAACGCACCACTGGTTCATCAAATCACACACCCATCCTATTCTGGATGAGAGACCATCCTCCGAACCATCCCAAACGACAACTGATGTGTCATCTGCGTAGAGGAATGGCTGCGAGTAGTCCAACCGAAGAGAAGCTGCCAAGTCGTTCAAGAAGGCATTAAAACTCAGAGGTGCGGTAACTCCGCCCTGTCGAACTCCAGCATTTAAAGGAAGAGCTAAGGAAGTTTGTCCTTCATAGGCCACCATCTGCAGCCATCACTCCGCAAACCCAAGAACTAGGGCTGCGGCTTTCCTCGCAATCCCGTAGAAGACCAATTTACTTTCCACCATGCTCCAGTTGATGCAGTCGAATGCACGCGTCATATCAAACATGAGAGCCACCCTATTGCCAAGGCGTTCAAAAATCTTCCTGACAATGTCTGATAGTGCGTCAGTTGTAGAGCGTGAAGGGCCGAAGCCATATTGAGCACGATCCAGTACTCCAGAGTTCTACAGGTAACGCGACAGATGCTCATTGGCAACGAGCTCAAAAACCTTCCCGAAGTAAGATAATATCATAATCCTAGATTATATTATATTATAATCGAGATTGGGCGAGAGCATTCGTATGAGAGGGGCTTACCTTTTTCCGGTATTGGAACTGCCTTAGCCACCTTATGACAATTTGGGAAGCTGCCAGTGTCGATACACTTGTTGAAGAGGAAGGACAGAGGCTCGGCTAGTTCAGATGCCAAGCATTTGATTATCGGGGTGGATAGCCCAAATGCATCCAGGGACTTGGTATTCTTCAATCTGGCCATGAAGCTGTCCATGCCCTTCACTGAGACTGGCTGGAACGAGAAAGCACTCGTTGGTTTTTCAATCTTTGAGAGAAAAAGAACTCAAAAGAAAGAGGTTGACTCATACATTGTGTCTCGATTAGCTTGTCAATACAGCTAACATAGAAATCATTAAAGCCGTCAGGAAGAATGAGTTTTGTCCACCCATCTGGGAGAAGAACCTGGGCTTGATCCACTGAGGGAATTTCCGTAAAATGAGAACATGAGCCCCCCCCCCCCCCCCCCATGGGTTATCAACTATATCAGTTACGGTTTGCAATCCCGGGGTCCCGAAATTCCAGGATTCGGGACAATTTTTGACAATTTGAAATCCCGGGATATGTGGAGTCAATTCCGGGATCCAGGGATTTGAGAATTAGTTGCACCTCGTAAATTGCTCAAGTCAATCAGTCTGGGCGCTGTTCAGCCGGGTTCGAATCCAGGGACGAACACCAATGTTTGACCAAAAGTCGATCACGTGTTGTAATATCTGTCTTGTTGGCAGACAATTCACCTCTGAACGCAAGTGAAGAGTCCACTCCAAGAAAGATGAGGGTCACTTTTTGTCTAAAATGAGAAAATCGTTTTTGAAAGTTTCAAGACTCGCACTTATTGTTTAGAAAATTATTTTTAATATAGTAGGGCGCGCTAAATTTTCGCTAACTCCCAAAGATGCTGTACAGCTTTGTTATTTTGGCAAAAATTAAATTTTCGGGCGATTTCTGACGATAGATGAATAAGCCCTTGAAAACCCCCTCAGAAGTATGCAAAATGACCAACCAGCTTCGAAATCCTTGTGCTGAACGCTTGCGTCGGAAAACCGCAAAATTTTCGGACGTTTTTCAGTCTTTGCCTTATAACTCCAAAAATATTCGTCCTATGTCATCAGCGAAAAATTCACTGTATACGTTTTTCAAGTATCAGAAGATTACTTACCCTTTGAGCGCAACGGCAGCTTTGTAGGTCCAATAGGTCCCGAGATAGACGTCTCCAAACATTGACCATTTTCCCCAAAAAGTTAGAAATCGTGGTTTTAGCTGTCTTCCGTAGGTACGGAATATGGGCTAAACAATTCATCCTACGAGTAAAGTAATGAGGGATGAAGTTGTAGAGCAGTTATTCAGCTTCAAGTTAAGCACAACTGGAACATGTAGGACGATCCCACCTTCCTCCGTAGAAGCTGAGAGGGCCTCTTCCGGAAAAAGCAAAAATACTTCGAATACATCCCATTTGACCCCACTACCCTGAATCCTTCAATAACCTCTCCTTATGGGAAGAAGAACCAAGTGTGGTGTCAAAATTTCAGACTTAAAAAAAATTTAGCCAAAAAACGGTGTAGACGGCAGACGGACAGTTCATTTGTGGAATTGAAACATCGTAATATGACGTAATCTGTCTCAAAGTGTTTCCTTATAAGGACAAACTTTGAGACAGATGAAAATTTTCGACTCCTTCCCGAATAGATAGTAGTAGCCTTACCGTCTTCAACCGGCAGACGCGAAGAACATACATGACTTGCAGGATTGCATACGGTGTGAATGTTCCAACTATTATGCCTATCAATCCCGTACATTTTTGAGTCCACAATCCCGCGCGGGATACAAATCAGAATCCCGCTAGTCCCGGGATGGTCCTTCAACCTGGATTTTTACTAACTTCAACAATAATTGTTGAATATGATAATTATTATCCTCTGAAAACAACGTACTTATTCAGATTTGAGATTTTCATTTAAACTATCAATCAATCAATCGATCAAATTGCTTCCGAGTCTGCGAAGCAGCGGAAGCCTTGTTTTCACTTTCGGGAGCCAGAAAATTGTTGTTGCCCATTGGGCCAAGGAACTAGGTCAGAGAAATGGGAAAATTCGGTCGAACATAGTTGAACTAGTAATGAACAAAGTACTCAGTACAGTCTGCACTGAGAAATTAGGTGTCTGAGCAGAGGAAATCACTAGTGAATATTTGGCGTTTTGAATTTTCCCGCGGTGGCACTTTTACTAATCCGGCAGAGTGCGCTAGCATAAGAAGGGACCGACGGGAATCTGCCGGAGGTGACGGCGGAAATGGCGGCCGTGTAGCAGCCAATGAGAGAGTAGCGCCACTTTTCCCTCCAGATTCAAAGTTGAAATTTTCGAAAGTGCCCTGGAAATTTGTATTACACCTTAGGAGCCCAAAACTCACTGCTATGCCTTCAAATTATGAAGTTCTTTCAGAAAAAAGTATTAGTCGACGTTCGGTTCCCGGGCCCATTCAAAATTTCCACTCGCATTTTGCGTTTCATAGCCTACTGAACAAATTTGGTTCCGTGTCTGTCGGTCTGTCCGCATTTCCTTGTTACAGCCATAATTTCCACAATTTTGAATGGATTTAGCTCAGATTTTGAGGGATTATGCGGATAAGGCTCCTTGAGGTCAATTCATCACAATAGAATCAGCGGTACGCTCTGCGCATGCGCTAACGAGAAATTCTTGAAACAGGCATAACTTTCACAATTTTGATCGGATTTCAATCAAAGGGTCTAGCCCAGCACGGCAGTCAAATGACCCCTCTCACCAAATTTGATTTTGACTGGGGGGGATGGATCAAGCTTGAAAAGTAAGGCCTGTAGCCAAAAATTCAGCTCCCAAGACCGCTTATAGAGGGCGCTTAAGATAGAAAATGTGTTTTTCACTGTTTCAACAATTTATGCGAACTATTGGCGTTTTGCGGGTCCGAACCTATTTCATCTAAAAGATGGTCGTAAAATGCATCTGGCCTATTTTTTTCAAATTTTTTGGCGCCAATTTTGAATATTTTCAGGCCAATTTAAAACTAAAAATCGATTTTTAAATCGGAAAATTGATAGGTGCCTCTGATTTGAACTTTGTTTCTTGAACGATTTTTAGTGTACTTTCACCCCCATAACTCAAAATCGGATCAAAGTGGTAGAAAGTACCTAAAAATTGAAAAAACACTTTTTTGCCGTTTTTCGGCTCTTAAAAGACTGTTTGTGACATTATATTAACTGTACAAGATCGAGAACTCGCTGGAGATGTTCTAGCAACGTCTTCTATTTTAATTTCCAATAAAGTCTTTATACGACATGATATTTTTTTTTTTTCAAGCTAATTAAACAATTAAGTCTGTTATATGAAACATTATATTTTATAATAAAATTCTTTGTAATAATTTGATGTAACTTCTCATGAATTTGGGCAACACTGTTTATTTTGAGGAATATAAACAGATATGCTGTACGTTAGCTGCGGGCTTCCCTTCGCACACCTCTTCAATAATTCAATCAAGTGAGTGCTTGGCTAAAAGGCTTGTCTAAAAGGCTTGCCCTTTGAGTTGTGTTCATTTCTCTGGTAGTTGTGATCAGTGTTGTTTGGCTACAATATCTATGACCAGTTGACTTCATCTGAGTCAAAGTACACTTGAAGAATACTATACCTCGAAGTGCTTCCGCTTGAAACAGCACTAGTTTTGTTCTCGACGTTTTTGATTTTTTTTTTCGCTGGAGTTCCGCGCCATTTCCGAATACTCTATGGGTAAAGTAGATTGAAAATATCGACAGCCACGTTGCAAAAGCCTGTAAGTGCATTTTTTTCCGAAATTAAAGTATTTGAGTTTTCTGGTCAAGATCGGGCTTGCGCACAGTATGGGACCGAGAAATGTGGCCAATGACCCTTCATCTCTTCTCCACAGCTACTTGAAAAAACCTGAAAGTTAGTCACCTCATCATCACGATGTAAATACCTGTATGTGACCGTGTTGTCCACGGAAAATCATCTTCGTGTCGACGTCTTCGGAAAATGTAAGTACTACATATCTAGTTTTTTCATAAATTATCTTGTAAAAAGTGATTTTGATATGCTTAGGAATATATTCCCACCAAGTTTACTGCATAACCATTGGCAGGGGATTAGTGTAACGCAATAAATAAAAAGGTTTCATAGAGGGCCAACATACAGGTTTTTACACCTCCATGCTGTTCTGTCCCTAACAACTTACAGGATCTTACACCTTGAACATACAGGATTTTACATCCGTTTTTCATTCCAACTATTTATTTCTCAAACAACTCGTTCAACTTGCAGGATTTTACCTTCAGTTCAATAATTTAACTCAACCTTATAATCTCTGTAAAGTTTCAATAAATTTTCTCTTATCTCGTTTCAGGCAATGGCGAAACGAAAACTATGCCATGACCTTCCTCCCGTCAGCAGCAGAGCACGAAAAATCGTGCAAATGGCCACACATTCTCAACCTTTATTCAATCCTCAACGAACGCCATCTCCAGAGTCCTACGTTCACGATGTAGCATCGGCGCCCGATCCAGGGCCAACAACAAATTCAGCACCAATACTCAATCCAGCGCCAACACCTGATCCAGCACCAACACCCTACCCAGCACAAACACAGGACCCTGCACCAACACCAGATCAAGCACCATCATCAGCTCCAGAGCCTGATTAATATCATTCAGAAATACTTAGAGGTTGGACACACGCAAATGGAATGCGACTCCATTCACGCTCAAATTGAAAGGAAACTCAAAAATAGAGTGATCTACATTCCAGCAGACTACATTGACGTTATCAAGAAGGCAAGGAGCAATCCTTTTCCCTATGAAGTCGTGTATCTCGACCATACCATCTTCATGGACTACTCCAAATTGGGTCCTATGGACTCCATCCGCCCTGGCCGTACAACTGGAGATCCTAAGGTCACTGACTTGCGTGCCATCAAGTATTGCCCTTCAGGACAGATATTTTACAAACTATGATTCGAGGGAGAATGGACCTTGCTGGAGAAGAGACAGAGGAAGAATAAATTCGACGGAGTTGTTAGAAGACTGTACAACGCCCCCCCAAAAGTAAAGGAAGATAAATTCAAACATTTGGAGGACCTAAAAAATGTGATTCCTAAAGATTATCATTCCTTTTACGATTCGCTAGGTCATTCGACAAATTTACTAGGATAGGTGCAAATTTACGTTCCATGCTGATTTGAAAGGATGTTATTGCAATAACATGCATGATCTCAGAAGAGTTCAAAATAAATGTTTATTTATTTATTTTATTTTAATTTTATTTATTTTTTTATTTTTTTTTTTTGTGGTACACTGACGCTTTCTCGTGATTCTGCGCAATTCAATGTATTATAAGGCTGATGTTTAAGACTGGAAGTCTTTAGACTGTACGAAGCAAAGAAAATAAAGCAAACGAAGCAAAGAATTTAAAATTTAAAACTTGCTACCTAATTCCTTCCTGGCAGATTAAGGAAATGAGATTTTCATTTTACTGCCTGAATAATTTTGAATAATTATGTACCTAATGCGTAACATAGTCTTTACAAATTGTGCCTATTTCTTGCGATTTATTTTAATAAATTGTACTTATTGTAATCAGTTTGATTGGTTTTTCATGCGACCTCAATGTGGGTAAAACTCTGTAAGTTACTATATGTTTCAGTGTAAATCCTTGTAAGTAACAAAATCAAGCTCAAATTTTCTATTTCGAAGAAAGTGAGATTCTAATGCATTTAAAAACGTTCATACGTGTATTTGGCACGCAAAAAATATGACACCGTAAGTTTGGAGTTTGCAGTATTAAAACTACGCAGTTTTTTGGCTCTCCTGAAAAATTTCCTAAAATCAACATACAGACTTTTGCAACGTGGCTGTCGATATATTCCTTTTGATTCTCTGCATATCATTTAAATTCCTATTAGTTGATGAATGATGTTTTTCTTCGATGACTGAGCTATACTTTATGACTGAGTTTTAATCTTTATTTTTAGTAGTAGGGGAAAAAAAGTTTTTAATTAATTTTTTTAATTTTTTTTTTTAAGTTCAAATCTTGTGTCAGAAAAAAAATCCCTTTTTGATAAAGATTTCGACTTCTTTTTTTGTTTAAATAAATATTTCTGATTTTCTACAAGTGGGAAAAAATATAAAAAATTCCCGTATATCCTCGAGACTTTAAGTAAACCATGATAGCGAAATTTTTTGAACAATCTTTTTATTATTTGAAAAAATAAAAACGAAATTTTTTTGTAATTTTTGAGTTTGAGTTGCCTCCTATTTCTTTTATCAAGACGATCAATTGACAAATCAAGAAGAATTGATTGTTTGAAAATATATATATATATCATGTCGTATAAAGACTTTATTGGAAATTAAAATAGAAGACGTTGCTAGAACATCTCCAGCGAGTTCTCGATCTTGTACAGTTAATATAATGTCACAAACAGTCCACAAACGGCAAAAAAGTGAGTTTTTTCAATTTTTAGGTACTTTCTACCACTTTGATCCGATTTTGAGTTATGGAGGGTGAAAGTACACTAAAAATCGTTCAAGAAACAAAGTTCAAATCAGAGGCACCTATCAATTTTCCTATTTAAAAATCGATTTTTAGTTTTAAATTGGCCTGAAAATATTCAAAATTGGCGCCAAAAAATTTGAAAAAAAATAGGCCAGATGCATTTTACGACCATCTTTTAGATGAAATAGGTTCGGACCCGCCAAACGCCAATAGTTCGCATAAATCGTTGAAACAGTGAAAACACATTTTCTATCTTAGCGCCCTCTATAAGCGGTCTTGGGAGCTGAAATTTTGGCTACAGGCCTTACTTTTCAAGCTTGATCCATCCCCCAAGTCAAAATCAAATTTGGTGAGAGGGGACATTTTACTGCCGTACTGGGCTAGACCCTTTTCAGAAATTGTGTGGGTATAGCTCTAGATGGTCCCCTATCAGTTTCACTAGGATTGAATCAGCGGTACGCTTAGCGCATGCGCGAACGTAATTTTCTTTTTACAGTGACAACTACGTTCATTTTGAACTTGGCACGAGGAAGCTCATGTGCCATTGCCTTGGCAGTGTATTTTTATTTGTCAGATACACGGGGTGTTTTGACAATGGTCGATTGTTACTTAAAATTGCTTAAACCAAATTCACGTACGGTCAAAAAAAACAAACAGAAAAAAAAATACACTGCCAAGGCAATGGCACATGAGCTTCCTCGTGCCAAGTTCAAAATGAACGTAACAACTGTAACAAGAAAATTACGTTCGCGCATGCGCAGGGAGTACCACTGATTCAATCATGATGAAACTGATAGGGAACCATCTTAGGCTATACCCACACAATTCCTGAAAATTTGATTGAAATCCGATCCAAATTGAGAAAGTTATGCCTGTTTCAAAAATTTCACGTTAGCACATGCGCAGAGCGTACCGCTGATTCAATTGTGATGAAATTCGTATGGGACCTCAAGGAGCCTGATCCGCATAATCCCTCAAAATTTGAGCTAAATTCATTCAAAATTGTGGAAATTATGGCTGTAACAAGGAAATGCGGACAGACCGACAGACCCACAGACCCACAGACCGACAGACCGACAGACACGGAACCAAATTTGTTCAGTAGGTTATGAAACGCAAAATGCGAGTGGAAATTTTGAATTCGGACAACAAAAAATTTTTTTCTCCCGAAAGTGAACACAAGGCTTCCGCTGCTTCGCAGACTCGGAAGCAAAACAGAGAACACAGACTACAGAACTGGCTATTTGACTCGAAACAAAACAATTTAAAAATAATATTTGAACGGTACACACGTACTTACCTATGCACAAGTTGATTTCGCTAAAAATTACGATGTGTAGTGTGTGGTTGCTCTGACGCCCTCGACGTTAAAATACATATTATGCTTTTTTAATAACTCGTGTATACCTACTATCATGTTAACAGCTGGGTTTTTTATTCCTAAAATAATAAACATATAATAATTATATGTTTATTATTTTAGGAATAAAAAACCCAGCTGTTATTGCGCTCTTTTCCATTTCAAATGGTAGGTATAAATTATAAATTATAAAAGTGCATTGACCGTTCGCTCCCCACGGTGGTTCGGTAGTTCGACTCTGAAATTGTGACTCTTGCGCTTTATGCGCATGTCGTACAACGTGCAAAGTGCAAGTCGATTTGCAATGTGTTTGTCCAACGGTCGTTTATGTACTTTGGGGGAAACCTAAACAAATAATTTAATACGCATAGATTTAGTAGGCCAGTTGACGATCATGCCAAATCGATTGATTTTTAGAAAAACTAGTGTATTGCAGCTACATCCCTAAGCTGATGTCATAAGTCAGAAAGTCAGAACGAGGAAACCCCATTGGAAAACGACGGTAAAGTTTTTAGCGGTAGGGGTTTCAGTTTTTTGAGTCCTTAAAACAGTCTGAAAAATCTGAAAAGAAAAGAAAAAAAACACTGCCAAGGCAATGAATGGCACATGAGCTTCCTCGTGCCATTCATAATGAACGTACCTAGTTGTAACTGTAACGAGAAAATTACGTTCGAGCATGCGCAGGGAGCACCAATGATGCAATCGTGATGAAACTTATAGGGGACCATCAGACTATTCATTTTCAGTAATAGTGTGGGTTTAGCCCTAGATTCTAGGGCTAAACCCACACTATTCCTGAAAATTTGATTGAAATCCGATCAAAATAATTTTGTGAGAGTCATGGCTGTGGCAAGGAAATTACGTTCGCGCATGCGCTGAGCGTACCGCTGATTCAATCGTGATGAAACTGATATGGGACCATCTAGGGCTATACCCACACAATTCCTGAAAATTTGATTGAAATCCGATCAAAATTGTGGAAGTGATGGGTGTGGCAAGGAAATGCGGACAGACAGACAGACCGACAGACACGGAATGAAATTTGTTCAGGAGGCTCTGAAACGCAAAACGTGAGTGGAAATTTTTATTTTGGAGAACAACTTTTTTTTTTTTGTCATTTCGAAAGTGAAAACAATGCTTCCTCTGCCTTGCAGACTCGGAAGCAAAAAATTCATGGAATCACTTCTCTTCTCTCAGAATAACACCCCTTATGCAATCATATAAAATTCATATGGGACCTCCGATTTCCTCACGCTCATGATCCTTGAAAATTGAATGAAATTCGATCAAATTCGTGGATATTATGGCTGTAACAACGAGTTAATTCCTTGTTAGATCATCATGTGGGCCACCGACAATGACAACGACGTGCAGACGACGAATGGAGCCGAATCGTTCCATGCTCACTACAATCAGCAGTTTTACCATCCACATCCGTCCATTCATAAAGTCCTGGCCATCTTAACCGAAATCCAAGTGGAGAAAGACGGGAGAAGATCAGTGAATTACGCGAAAAGTACCAGCGAAATGAATTATCACTCACATCTTTAGTTATGAAAATTGGGCAAAAGAAAAAACCAGCCAAATTATTTTTCTAATTTTTGTACTTATATCGATTGACGCCCATAACTTTTATATTTATATTTTAATATTCTATATTTGTAAAGATTTTCTGACGACGGCTTTGTACTTATATCGATTTACGCCCATAACTTTTATATTTATATTTTATATTTTTAAAGATTTTCTGACGACGGCTAATACAGGGCTTGAACACTCCTTAACTCTTGACTGATTTTACTTCAGACCTTAACTAATTCTTCGAGTAAATACAAATATGAAAGCTAGCGTACAGCCACGTTAGACAATTTTTTTGGGGGTGTG
The DNA here is from genome assembly GCA_955831195.1 of Pilophorus perplexus. Classification (NCBI taxonomy): domain Eukaryota; kingdom Metazoa; phylum Arthropoda; class Insecta; order Hemiptera; family Miridae; genus Pilophorus; species Pilophorus perplexus. The sequence goes on along the minus strand of OY037007.1, from coordinate 63,527,305 downwards.
CCGAGTTAATTGAAAAAAGAGGTGTGCCGAGTTGATAGGTGTGCCGAGTCGATGACGACCGGAGGTCGCCACTAATTTAATCGTAATGAGATTCACGGGGGACCTTTGAGGGCCTTACCCGCTAATTCCCTGAAAATTTGGGCGAATTTGGATCAAAACTGTTCAACTGTTTACTTTGAAGATTTTCAGAGCGTAGAGCGCACCACTGATTCAATCATGATGAAATATCATTATTATTATTATTAATATTATTATAATAATTATAATATAATGTAATTATAATTATTATAATTATTATAAAAAATAAACATTATTTCATATAATGTTTCATATTATGAAACATTATATGAAATGGGAGAACGCCAGTTCCGCGCAAGAGGCTTGAAATTGTGAGATAATCCTTGCCAGTTCCGCGCGGCCCAGTCCTGAACGCTTCGCCAATTCCGCGCAATCTACAGATATCTTCCTCCTACCCTATTGCAACTGGAACTTGTCCTGTTGACTGTCGAGTTCACAATATTATAATCTTGGAATGGTGAACCAGATGAACTCATCAAATTTTGACATGAACACTGTAAGCCGGAGCGTACTCAGGAAAAAAGCACTTTGCTCCTTCCCCTCCCACAATTTCAGCTCCAGGTTCACGACGTTGTGGACAAGATCGATCTTCACAGCAGTCTAGGAGACTGAATGATAGCAGTAAATGACAACACGACGGTACAACATTATTTGCTTCAGAACCAGGAGAAATCTGAAGGCGTTAAGTCAAGCCCAAACATTAGTTGAAAGCACGTTCGATTATTTTACCAAACATTTTTGCCAGATTTTCACCGTACACTTGTTTCAAAATGGCCATTACATTCCACTTGTTTGGTGTCCTCTTCCATCGAAAACCGAAGAAGTGTACACCCAGCTCTACAGGCACTTAGTAGATCAGTGCAGGCTCGGATGCAATACTCCCAAAATGAGATCTTCTTCCAATATAAAAATGTTGCAAATGGCAGACCTTCCAGTATCAATTCGAGCTTTTAACTCTACTTATGCAAAACGCGCTAGTTCCAAATTTAAAATTTAAATAACGAAATTTCTTGAAATTTGAAAAACTTTGCAGCGAAATCCTATGATGCTTTTAAATTTTTTAAAGCATTAATCATGAATACAATTTGTTAGAATCAAAATTTGATTCTACCTGCATTTAATGTAGGTAACAACAGTTCTTTGCGGATTACTACAATGTTGCATTTTACAGTGCTGAAGTGAACCTGTGAAACAATATGAGTGTTCTCAGAACATGTTTCACAGAGAACACTCCAAATTTTGTGGATTCACCTTCGCCAATAGTTAACAAGAATTACATACCTACAACTTTGTCAATTCGTTAATTTTAGAAATTTTAGATGCAACATTTCAGAACAAACCATGAGAGTAGGTATTTGATTATTTTTATCATACAAACCTTTGCAAACATGGCGTTCCTGTTGAAATTTAACAATAATTGTTTTTAAAGGAAACCATTATTATTATTAGAAGCAGAAGACATTTTCTTAGAAGGAAGGAACTGCAGGTCAAATCACTTACTGGGGTGAACGGCTGGTCTATTTTGACAGGGGGTGTATCCGTATCGGTTCCCAGACGTCCGTATTGGTTCCGACATCCCGAGGAACCTTGGCCGTATCGGTTCCCATTCGCTGAGGAAGGAGTGGACGTTTCGGTTCCCACTTAACAACAGTTTCCTTTGATGATTGTGTTATCCCTGTGCGGTTCAAGTAGAATCGCAGGGGGGCAAAGCCAGTTATCAAGCCAACCAGTCTTCTAAGTTCCACGCGTTTCAACTTGAGTAGCTCATCGGCATTCTTGGTGTTGAATTTTGCCTCCATGCGCTTGCTGTGAACGTGACCTTCGAGGAGTTGCCATCTTTTGGCGGTTTATAATGACATCCACCTATTGATGGCGCCTCTGAAGGAGGTTTGTGGCAGGCCAACTGCTGGCTCCGGGCCAGAGCGTCATCATGTTCGTTGCCTGAAATGCCTCCATTCCCTGGCACCCACTCCAGAGAGACCCTGTTGCGTTTTGCCAGGGTGTTGAGTATTTGCACACAGTCTTGTACCACTCTTGACGAGATGGTTGAAGCTGTTAGTGCTGATGTCATTGGGACAGCACATGGTTAGCTCCAGCCCAGAGTTACGGCCAGCTCAAGACTTTCGAAGGTGGACTGGGCAGAAACCTACTCCTGAGGACAGTCGACTGGAGCGAATTTTTTTCCACTGGACTCAGGCATGGCACGGGACGCCAGTGTAGTTTAGGCAGTTATTGGCGCCAGTCAGCTGGACTGCCTACTGGTCTCGTGTAATCGCAGTAACGACTGATCGCTCAACTCCTGACGTGAAACGTGAAAATATAGGCAAAAAGCACAACAATAGACAGGGAACCGATACGGACGCTGTTCAGACAGCAAGGTTCATAATCAGGAACCTAAACGGACTCATTAACGCCTCACGGGAACCGATACGGTATCATCCTTGACAGGAACGTCGGCATGAAAAATGGCATTATAATATAATATTATGAGCAAACCTTTAAGGAACCTTGAAGTACTTCTGTGTCCAATAAAGGATAGAATCAAAATTAGGTAGCAGAAAAAAGACCTCCCACAGACAAGTTATTCAGCAGAGTAGGCAGTTATTTTTGGCTCTTCCCTACAAACTTACGTAGGAATCTACAAGATCCTCAACGCCAGAAGCGCGAGTTTAAACGAAGAAAAAAAAAACCTCACTAGCAGCCAATCGGATGAGCCAGTCTGGTTTAACGTGGCAAATGACTGTTTGATGGCGTTCGAGGGCTTGAAGTTTGATTACACTTGAACTCCTGCCTCATTCTGAAAGTCAATTTATGGAAGCAGAAGGTACCAGGTATAGATGGAAAACATCAAGCGAGACTACTCCCTGGATTTATCGCACAAAAAAAAAAAAAAAAGCTATGGGACATGAAAATCCCCCATAACGTACCTACGTTTGAAATGTAGAGGCACCACAGGCCATCGCTAGTGAGTATAAAATCAGGATCCCGGGTGATACGGTAAATGAGAGGGAAGCTGTCGAGACCAGACTTGGAGGATGACAGGCGAGCAAAAGGTGTGGGAGACGGGACGGCCGTAAAATTTTGCCGAGGGAAAATAATTGGTATTTGTTGGGAGGAGTAGAAAGTACAGAGATACTAACCCCTGTGGGCTGGTAGTATAGGTGCCCTCCTGGCCGGTCAAGGCTTTAGTGTCAAGGCCCTCGAACATCCTCCCCTCTTCCGACGATCATCATTCCACTCAATCGCCAAGTCCCGTCAGTTCCCCGCCACTGGTTCCCGACAAGAATTTACGATGACCGACTATGGTTCACTGTCACCTATTTGACTCATTCGAGGATCACCATTTAGGTGAATCATCATTGAAGGCTTGAGTTCGCCCGACGGGGTGGGGGGAGCACTACAGCGCTCAATCAAGCTTCAGAAAAAAATTGGTGATTGAAACAATTGAAGAGCTAACCCGATTTCTCAAAAAGCTAAAATAATGAGTTAGCCGGTTTTTACCCTGGACGCCGTTTACTCACTCTGAGACGTTGGGCTGGATTTTTCCCCTGTTCTGACTATTGCATCCGATCCGGCGCCGCAAAATACATAAGGAGCAGTTGCCAACTCACTTTCGACCAAAATTCTAGATAGGTAGCTGGTTTTTCCCCAGTACTCTTCAATTGTTTTCCGATTATTGTCTCTATTGAAATAGAAGCTGGATTGGATGAGTAAGCACACTACATTTTTCTCTAACTTCTGCAAAGCTTTGGCTCAAGGAGCTGGCTGGAGCGTTTTGGAACTCTGCTGAGAGAAAATTTCCTTGGCCATGCCCTCGAAAGTTCCACAATCGGATGACATCATGAAATCAAGTATGTTTATTCTTTTTACTAAATCTGACTGCGGGGCTTCAGGCTTGAAAAGCGAGCTTCTTTCAGTTCTTCTTGAGCTAGCGTCAATACATCCTCAACATAAAATTCACCTGCAATTATAATTATCTAAAACCCTCGTTTTTCTTGTGAAACGCTCCTTCTTCAGGTTTCTCGGATTCGTGCCGTAACTATTTTGGACTCTCCAGACCACCGATTACCTTTGGCTACCAGAAACTGGAAATTGCAAAACCCTTACAACTGCTAACTAGAAGAGGACTCATCTCCCTGCCGACTCCTTTCATCCTCTTACTGATCACTGAGGCGAACCTTTAAAAAAAAAAAAGGCTCTTCATTATTTTAGTTTTTTCTTTCCCTTCTGTGTGGGGATCTTCTGCCGATAAAGAGTTTTGCTCTGTCTACCTGGAAAAAGTGCCTTTCATAATGGTCGAGGCGCCTCGAGGCTTGCAAGGTCTTTTGTGTCTTAAGGTTTCCCGAGTATTGATTACCTCTTCTGTCAAACTGACCAAGCAATCATTCTTCTTACAGTGGCCCTGTTTCCTTCTCATGAGGACACTCCCACTTAACCTGCTCACTGTTTCCTTTGGTCAAACTTATTCAAGTTCTCATCAGTCCATCTACCTAACTCGTATCCCTAAGGTGCCAGAAACAAGATCTAGGTAGCAACCGAAGAGGGATGTATATTTTAATGGCACAAAGAAACGAACCTGGGAAGAAGTATGACTTGCCTGTAAACAAAAGTGCCCTATCGGGTTGAAATATCCAAATCGAGCTAGAAGATATTCACGAAGTACCTACAAGTTCCTTCGTATTCCCTTTGAGTGAACAATGAGAGGTTCTCCGTACGAAGTTTTGTTTTTTGCCTAAGTTGAGTCACAACGGACAAGACAATGTGTTGGTGACAATGAGACGGTGCTTGTGTCACCAAAGTAACGAATGACACAAACCTTAATAAAATCCTTAGCCTCTTCTAACCAACTTGATTTATTCATCGGAATCAGCCAGTACGCGGTATCCGCTCTGCATACAAATGTCTTCATCCGTTGAGTCTTCCAAAGGATATCCTCTCTGGACTCAGTTCCTCCTTTGGTAGCTCATTTTCAAGGGCGTCGCTCCAGCTCGGCCAAAAACATCCGTTATGTACCAACCATTTGGTACTCCACTAACAACCTGCTGATATAATCTGAGGCTATAGATGGATCTGTTCTACAGGAACTAGTTGATTTACAACCTACTCGAATCATCCTGGGCGCCCTGGATCTCCTCTTGCAAAATTTGCAAGTTTATTTAATAAACCTTAGGATCTACTCTTGTCCATTTTCTTGTGATTTGTTTTGTTTCAAAATTTATCACATTTAATGGCACATCCAATAGAGGAGGAGGGTTGGCGAGTCATCTAGTTCATATTGTGAGTGGGTTGATGCTTTTGATAAGTCATTGAAAGGCATATTGATTGATGCCGAACTATGTTCTGTCTCGGAGTTTTTGGACATAAATGTTTTGTGTAAGACATACTTGTACATAGGTTCTCTGCCTTATCGTGTTTTTGTCGTTTCGTGGTTTTTTATTGCTGTTTGTGCCTGACTGTTACAGTTGTTTGTTTTAGTTTTAGTTCTTTTTACTGTACAATCGACGATTGCTATGCCAGTTTGGCTTTCACAATAAAAAAAAAGATTGATTGATTGATACATACTTGCGCGTCAAGCTAGTAGGATCTAGGTAATCAGTGGTAAAGGTGTCGTGCAGTTGAGTATGCGAACCCGCCCTTACTTTTAATTTAATTTTTACCAGGTTATTCTATACAACTATACCACGAAAAATATAAATACATAATTTACCACCGTATCATTTAACCACACATATCGCAGAAATATCGCAGGAACTAAATGTGTAAGTACTGATAGTATTTCTGCCTAGAAACCAAAACCTGAGGCTGTGGAATGGACAGTTCCGCACATCTACAAAACTGTAACCTAACTCCATTGTGGGAATGCCTATTGTGCGTGACTCTGAGGCTTCAATTTTTTGCGAAATGCAACGCTTGCTTGGGCCGGAATGAGGCTGAGTCCACCAAACCAAAGCCATTATCCGCTTTACTTTACGGAAGAAGGATTTCAAGAAAAATGTCAATCATCTCGCTCACTACTGAATTATTTTGCCTGCCGGCCACACCGTTATTGGCAACTAGAGGCATATTTTTGAAATTCTGAAACTTGGACAAGAATTTCGGTTCCCTTTTATGTTGGTACAGGCCCCTCAGGCCCTTGAGCAGGTTTCATCAATTAGTTCACTGATTGAAAATATTATTACGTTCGGAGGAACTAACAGTAGCAATATATCTCACCCTTGGCCTCACATAGTGTCTCTAGCGTCCATTACGCTCAATTTTGTATTATTATTAAAAGACCATGGAAGAGTAAAGTAAAACAATGACGTGGGAGTCAAGAGCCATCCGTGTGAATATGAGGCTTCCCATTGACTCGAAGAACTTGCTGGGAAACGGAAGAGGTGGAAAACGAGTCCATGGCCTAACTTGATTTGTTTCAAGGTAAATCATCTTCTTCTAAAAAATATGAAACAACGGTCCTACTACTCAACTTGACGATTGTTAACTCTCCTTTGACATGTCTCGAAAGTAAATACATAATAGTAAAGACTGAGGTTTGGCGAAGAAGGCAACTCCTTCAACTTCCATAATTAGAAAACGCCGCACATTAAGAGTGTGTCGGCGTGTTTGAAGCTCCTGCTACAATAGCTTTGTTCCAGGTCTGACTGAGTCTGTCGACAGAAGTTGGACAGCTGTCGACAGAACCCGACCGCACATACTTGAGCTGTCGGTTTCCGTCCAACTGCTGTCAACCTACGATCGACCTGGAACAGCAGTTTCTAAACTGCACATGTCTCCGGCGATTTCTGTTAAGGGACAAGGTTTTATCAATCTTTAGTATGAACTGTACATTGATAATAATTATGAACGCACAGTTCATACAAAAGAATAATAAAGAGAAACAATAATTATTATTGTTGCTCTTTAAAAAAATTAAATAACCGCATTCCTGAACAGCATTTGGACAGATGAGTGGACCCCCAAAAATACTCCAAAACGGACACCTCACTCGACCGCTCGGCTAAAAACCTTCCACAACGATTGTATGAAACTTCGCCCCGGAAAAAACGCCCCCGTTCGTGAATTTGAGAAATAATGGTGGCACCCTCAAAGTCAAAGTGAACAACCTAAAAAGAATGCAATAATTATTACTTTTTATGAAATTACGTGGTTTATGTTGTTATTAAATAACAAGGTATTATGTATTAAATTTTAATACATAATACCTCATAAATACCTAGGTATTTATTTATTTTTTAAATGATTTCACGTGTTTTATGTTGTTATTAAATAACAAGGTATTATGTATTAAATTTTAATACATAATACCTAGGTATTTATTTATTTTTTAAATTATTTCATTTTTTTAAAGTATTTAAACCTAATACCTATTTATTTATTCTTTAAATTATTATTATTAGCATTATTTTTTTAATCAGAAAACAAAATTAAATTTCTCTCGAAAGTCAGGTAGGGTAAAACAACCAGTTGTTGGACAGTGAACGGTTTCCAGGTTTTTCTAAGGTTGTGAAAACATTTAGTAGTGTTGTGACATATCATCGAAAACTGTGAAGCTCGAAGAATAAGAAGGAAAGAAGGTTACAGCCATGCAATAACCTCACTAGGTTTTACAGTTGTGAAAAAGTCGAGCGGCCGCAAATGTGTGGATCGCCGAATAAATACCTTCCCAATAAATACCCAACCAAAAAAATACCGGAATTTTTTTTCTTTTTTTTTTTTAGTTTTGCAAAAAAATCAAGTAAAAGGTCAGTTTTACGACCATTTCGGCGGGTAAATGCCCAGTTTGTAAATACCCTACCCACTGGGTATTTACCCCCTTTACATCTCTGGCCTCGAGGCATTGTAAAACATCTAATAAATGCCATAAAATGAACAACCAACGGCTTACTGTCTCACCAGTACCATGATGTAACAATATGGAAGCCGATCCAACTACGCAGAATTTGAAAAAAGAGAAATATTCAATACATTCTATCTCAAATTCACGGACGGGGGCGAATTTTCGGGTCACCTCCAAAACCCCTCCACTAGACCCACTTCAGCCCCACAGAGACCCACGGATCGGCCTGAAAAATTGGCTATGTGAAGAAACGAGTGTTTTGTCAAAATGTCAGATGTTTAAAACAATTCCTACTGTCCTAGACGGCCTGGACGCCTGACGGCCTTTGATTATTGACATCTACGCCTTCTATTACATACCTATTGAAATCTCTTTTGACTTTCGAGAACCTGGAAAACGAAAGAGGATGAAATCGTATTTTTCCAAATACAAAAGTTTATGCAACTAGCATAGGCCATCTTCGGCAGTTTACTATTTGGTCGTGAGGTTGTGACATGGTCAAGAGTCATGCCGGTTCTTCAATTTGTGGGCACAAATGAATCTTGCCCTAAGCTATTCATTGCTTGTTGGCCATGATATTGTTGGGTTGAGTGGTTTCGGCATTGAAACCAGGGTAGTCGTCAATAAATAAAAGTGTTGTTGTGATCTTGAAATTAACCCGAAAGTCTTGTTCTTAATATTGGTGTCAGAAGTGGGATTTGCCCTTTCAAAAATGATCACACGTTCTCGTGCGCGGGTATCCCGTTCAGCGGGAGGTTCGCCTTTGCTGGCGCAGACAAACCCGGGGCCTACAGGTAGTGTCGAAGTACCACTGCCGATACCTAGTCGAAGTGTAGATCCTGCTCCAGACCAAAGCGCGGGGCGCTTCCGAAGCGAACAGACGCAGACCGTAAGTGTCGTTTCAAATGATGTTAGGCAAGAAATGGGCCCCCTCCTAGATGAATTTGCCAGCAACATACAACTCCATCTTGAGGGGCGGTTGGCGATAGCTGGGGAGGAAATCGAGAGCCTGCGATCTGAGTTGGAGAGGTGCAAAGCTGACCTGCAGTCGTTGAAACAGAGCCATGTGAAGCCACCCAAGTTTGATGGGAAGGTTGACTGGCCGTCGTACTTGAAGCAATTTGAATGCATTGCAGAAAAGCACGCTTGGTCGGATGAGGTCAGAGCGGATAAACTGCTCAATTCGCTGAAAGGAGACGCTCCGACGGTACTGAAGCTGGTTAACAATGCACATGACTATAGTCAGTTAGTCGCGGCACTCAACGACAAATTTGGCGACGTAGGATCGACGCAGGCATATTGCAATCAGGTGAACAACCGCACCCAGAAGGCCAAGGAAGGGATCAGGGAGTTTCACTACGCTCTACGCGAGTTGGCTAGCAAGGCTTGGCCAGGGAATACTCAGCACATAGAGGAGCAGGTGATTCTGCTGTTCTGCAGAGGGCTTCGAGACCCTGAAGTGTCACGTCATGTGCAAATTGTGGGCCCGAAGACGATGGCGGAGGCGCTAGATCTTGCTTTGAAGGCGGAAAGCGTTCCCTCTCGCTCAGTGGTGAGACAATGCGCGACTGAACAAGGAGAGACGTCGGTAAATAAAGCACGTACGTCGAAGCGCCTTTCGTCTTTCACGAGGGGTCCACCGCAGAAGCGCCAGCTGACCTGTTGGCGCTGTGACGAGGTCGGGCACACCTGGTTTTCATGCCCAACTCGTAATGAAGCCCCCAAAAGTTCGGGAAACGAAGAGCGGTCAGATTGAGGGGCCGCAGTCTGACCACCCACCGCACAATGGCCACCCAGACTTATGACAGCATGGGAACAGCACAGGTCGTCTATCGCCTTCAAAGTTGCCCTTCGATTATAATGGTAGGTAGGTTGAACGGGTTGCCTTGTAGCATGATAGTTGATAGTGGGGCCACTAGTACAGTAGTTTGTAAAGACGTCGTAGAAGCTATGAAGCTAGTTATCAATGTGCGGGATAAAGGGTGGTTGAGAAGTGTGACAGGAGATGTAGTCCCTGTCATGGGAAAGGTAGACGTTGACATTGACCTGGGTGATGGACACTTGAGGAAGCACACAGTTCAAGTGGCAAATATTAGGGAGGAGTGCATTTTGGGAATGGACTTCTTGAAGAAGTATAAGGTTCAGATCCATACCGAGGATAGCAGCATAGTGGTGGGAAACAGGAAGATTCTCTCCTCTTACGATCCTGTGGTAGAACCTGAAGATTGCACCCAACCAGACACCGTGGATGCATTGTGTTACCAGGGATTCCATGAATTTGAGTCCTCAATAATGGCTGCAGTTGACGTTTCTCTGGGCAAGACAAGCGATAACTGCACAGGGGGTGTTCCATCCCATCTGCAGGACCTTTTTTGTCGGTCCAGGGGCTGTTTGCAGCCTGACAGCACCCGCCTTTTGCGAGATCTTCTCATAGAATTTGAAGATGTATTTGCCAAAAATGAATCCGACTTGGGCCACATCAAGGGAGTTACGCATTCGATAGATGTAGGTTCACACAGGCCAATTTGTCAAGGGCCCAGGCGTCTTCCTCCTCACAGATTGCCTGAGGTGGAGGACCTGATCAAAAAGATGGAGCGAAACGGGGTCATAGAGCTTTCGAAGGGTTCATGGGCAAGCCCCATAGTCCTAGTGAAAAAGAAGGATGGCTCGACAAGATTTTGTATCGACTACAGACAGCTGAATGCAGTGACAAAAAGGGATGCTTATCCATTACCAAAGGCTGATGAATTGTTGGGGGCATTGGCCGGAAGTGCGTGGTTCTCGACGTTGGACCTTCAAAGTGGTTACTGGCAGATCGACATGGAAGAGTGTGACAAAGAGAAAACTGCATTCTGCACACCACATGGTCTCTGGCAGTTCCGAGTGATGCCTTTTGGTCTAACTAACGCACCAGCCACTTTCCAGCGAGCCATGAACAACATGTTGAGGCCAGAGACGGATGCTGGGAATGTGAAGGTGTACCTCGATGATGTGCTTATCCATACGCCCTCTGTGTCTTCTCAAATTGAGAAATTGCGGCAAGTGTTCACCAGATTTCGCCATGAGCGGGTCAAGTTGAATCCCAAAAAGTGCGAATTGTTCAAGCAAAGTGCCACATACCTTGGCTATAGGGTGTCCCAAGGGGGCATTGCAACGGATCCTGCAAAAGTGGAAAAAGTTCGGTCATGGCCGGTACCAAGTAACGTCAAGGAATTGAGAACTTTCTTGGGGTTTTGCTCCTATTACCGGAGGTTTGTCCCGCAGTTTGCAAGATGTGCTTCTGCTTTGTACCCTCTGCAGGAGAAAGGATCTCAATTTGAATGGACATCTGCTTGCCAAGTTGCCTTTGACAACCTCAAGACGGCGCTTACTAATGCTCCACTGTTGACACACGTTGACCCCTCGGCAAGATATATCCTGGACACTGATGCAAGTGAACGAGCGATTGGTGCCGTCCTTTCCCAGGTTCAGGGAGGGGAGGAAAGGGTTTTGGCATATTTTAGTAGGTGCTTACACAGAGCAGAGCGAAACTATTGTGTCACCCGTAAAGAACTGCTCAGCTTGGTGGAGGCCCTGCGGCACTACAGCTCTTTTGGCCTGGATTCTGGGGCTGAATTCAGGCCAAAAGAGCTGTAGTGCCGCAGGGCCTCCACCAAGCTGAGCAGTTCTTTACGGGTGACACAATAGTTTCGCTCTGCTCTGTGTAAGCACCTACTAAAATAGGTCTGGTGCTTCAACCCACGGAGAATAGTTGGGCGTTGCCCGAAATTGGATTTGCCGTGGGATGGGCCTTGTGAGGTCGTGACTGTTTCTGCTCTGATGTCGGGTACCGCAAAAGCCTCGGGCCACTTGGTGAAGTAGTCTACCACTACCACTATGTAGCGGTTTCCCCGATGGCTCATGGGCAGAGGTCCGATAAAATCCACACCTACTCTTTCGAAGGGCACGGCTGGGGCATTTTGGGCATAGGCGTACCATTAACACGTTAAGAACGAGCTTCTACTGGGCAGGTATGCACAAAGATGTCCGCCGATTTTGCGAAAGTTGTGAGATTTGTAACCGACGGGGACGGCCATTAATTCAAAAAGCTCCGATGAAGACCTATACGGTAGGCGTGCCCTTCGAAAGAGTAGGTGTGGATTTTATCGGACCTCTGCCCATGAGCCATCGGGGAAACCGCTACATAGTGGTAGTGGTAGACTACTTCACCAAGTGGCCCGAGGCTTTTGCGGTACCCGACATCAGAGCAGAAACAGTCACGACCTCACAAGGCCCATCCCACGGCAAATCCAATTTCGGCACAGTTCGTACGGATCATTCGGCTTTGCAGTGGCTACGGACTTTCAAGGAGCCCGATGGTCAGATCGCCAGGTGGCTGGAGAAAATCCAGGTATACAACATGAAAGTGGAGCATAGATCTGGAGCTAAGCATCAGAACGCTGATGGCATGTCTAGGCGGCCCTGCTATGACAGCGACTGCAAGTACTGCACACGGGCCGAAAAGAAGCAAGACGGGTTGCCGGACAACTTGCGTGGGCTGAAGCTGGAGCCTGAGGTAGACTGGAAGGCTGAGCAATTAAGAGACCCTGCCTTGGGCCTACTCTACAAGTGGGTGGAGCAGCAGCGACGTCCCTCGTGGGAAGAAATATCCCATCTTGGGCAGGAGATCAAGGCTTACTGGGCCATGTTCAACTGCATAGTCCTACATGGGGGCGTGCTCAAAAGAAAGTGGGAAGCAGAAAACCAGAAGTCATTTTCGCTCCAGACGCTAGTCCCAAAAGATAAGAAGGGTTTGGTGCTGGAGCAAGGACATCGGCTGGGGCATTTTGGGCATAGGCGTACCATTAACACGTTAAGAACGAGCTTCTACTGGGCAGGTATGCACAAAGATGTCCGCCGATTTTGCGAAAGTTGTGAGATTTGTAACCGACGGGGACGGCCATTAATTCAAAAAGCTCCGATGAAGACCTATACGGTAGGCGTGCCCTTCGAAAGAGTAGGTGTGGATTTTATCGGACCTCTGCCCATGAGCCATCGGGGAAACCGCTACATAGTGGTAGTGGTAGACTACTTCACCAAGTGGCCCGAGGCTTTTGCGGTACCCGACATCAGAGCAGAAACAGTCGCGCAAGGCCTAATAGAAAACGTGGTTTCGAGGTTCGGGGTCCCGCGAGAGATGCACTCGGATCAGGGACGGACGTTCGAGTCAAATGTCTTTCGCGAAGTCGTCAAGATCCTCAACATCCACAAAACCCGAACAACTCCTCTACGGCCTCAAAGTGACGGACAGGTTGAAAGGTTAAATCGCACCCTGTGGAACCTGTTGTCCAAACTCACCGAAAATCGACAGAAAGAGTGGGAAATGAAGTTACCCTTGGCTCTGTTAGCATATAGGGGAACCGAACAAGCAACGACAGGCTTTTCTCCTGCTCGCCTTCTGTTTGGGAGAGAGTTGAACCTACCCTTGAATTTGCTATATGGAGCACCGCCGCACAGGGAGAGCAAAACGGGCTATGCTGGCAAGTTAGAAGATGGACTGATAGAAGTTCATGAACTGGCACGACAAAGACTACTGAAGGCAGCAGAGAGTTCGAAGCGGAAGTACGACGTCAAGTGCAAGACACCCTTATTCCGAGTTGGCGACAAGGTCTGGTGCTTCAACCCACGGAGAATAGTTGGGCGTTGCCCGAAATTGGATTTGCCGTGGGATGGGCCTTGTGAGGTCGTGACTGAGATTTCCGATGTCATATTCCGCATCAGGGCCACTAATGGGAAGCTGAAAGTAGTCCACGCTGACCGTCTCCGACTCATGAGAGGAGAGGGATGATGTTGGGTTGAGTGGTTTCGGCATTGAAACCAGGGTAGTCGTCAATAAATAAAAGTGTTGTTGTGATCTTGAAATTAACCCGAAAGTCTTGTTCTTAATAATATTATAAAATGTCTTCTAAGGCATCTCGCCCTGGTCAGCGGGCCCTGTTCTGTCCAGCGCTCACGGGGTTCTTTGCCTCTCCAACGAGATGGGACTAGTCAATCTCACATTCTGACGACTTGATGACGTACGGATTCTCAATCGTCTTCCCAAGGAATGGTAAGTAATGGTCGCGAACAGTGTAAGATAGGAACATCGAGCCAAGTGTGTGTGTGATTACAGGTTGGGAAGCGGTGCTAATATATCGTGATTTCCCCAACTGGTGGTTCTTTTCTGCTCTTGAGGATCCCACCGCCATCCCTGAGGGTCAACAAACCCATGGAACCCAAACCGCATCTAATGGTATCGGAGGGGTCAGGGGTCATAGGGGTTCATAGTACTCGAAGCCTCACGGAATCAAAATGAAGGCCTCGTGCAAGAAACCACGATAAGCGTCGTCTTGTATCCCACCTTAAACGCATTTTGTTCAGGCCCTCAACCCCCCCTGGGGGCCCCTCCCTACTAGGGAAATTCCAGCGAATTCGGTAAAGCATGCGATAGGCTAAACGAAGGGTAACCAACCCTAGGTACTCTTTTGGACAGGATGGGTCCTACTTTTAGAATTTGGGACCTCCCATATTTTTCAACCCAAGAAGATATGATTTTACTTTTTTTATTTTATTTTATTTATTTATTTTTTAATTGGAAGTCCCAATGTGAGGTAGGTACTAGCTGAACTAGAGCTAATTTGGAAAAAACCATACTTACTTATATTTTCGATGAAATTTGTCAACATCGATGTTGTAAGGAAATGTGTGGAATAAGTTGATCAGCTGTTATCAACCTCTTGATGTAATGTAGGTTAAAACCACTGGGCTTGGGGGAAACCGCATCTCGCCAGATATTTTTTTCTGAAAGAACTTCATAATTTGAAACAGTAGCGGTGAGTTTTGGGAGTTTTTCATACCGCATCATTTTGAATTTCTAGGATACTTTAGACATTTTCAAATTTGAATTAGAGTGGGAGAATGGGTATCTCAGGACGGGGCCTACATTCCAATTACCTATCTAAGAGGGAAAAACTTGGAGGAGTTCACTAACATCCTTCTTTCTTGGGTCCATCTTAACACAATCGATTATCTGCACTTGCTTCCTCTCAAGCAAAATTTGAGCTCGGGGATTTTTAGTTTTCATTCTGATGGGCTGTCGTATTCATGCTACCAACATAACGAAACCAAAAAATAAAATAATTTTTTTAGCGCCCTTTTTTGTGCGAGTGCAGTCAGGCGGATACATGTATCCGTTAATTAACTTTAATGGGGAACGGGCGGAATTCAAAATGACAAATTATTTGTAAAATAGAATTTCAATGAGTTCTAGTTTTCAAGTAGGTAATTGCTGTGGAATTTGACCCCACCTGGCGATATTTGACTTGGTTTTCATTGATCAGGAAAATCTATCATCACTAAAGTTATTACGAACTTAAACGGCGATGTGCGACTCAACAGCCTCTGGGGGCAAACGCCCGATGAAGGGTATCGGCCTAGTAGGTACGGGAAGAATACCAGTCGCTGTGTCAGCCGCCTTTTACGGGGTAGGGTTGGTCATTGCTCGGTCCAAGCACCGCCTCTTGAATTCTATTAGCGAACCCATATAAAAACACTCGGACTTCGGAACGCAGGACAAGGGCCTCCAGGCGCAAGCATTCGCAGGTCCGTGAGCCCAAGATATTTGTTACGACCTAAGGCAGTCCTGACACCACCACCCCCCCCCCCCCCCCCCGCCACCCAATCGATTCATGTTCATACCCCCCATCATCTGTGCTTCGAATAAAACCAATTTAAGGGGTCGATCCACACATATCAGTGACGTTCCGTTCAGTACTGTGACCTTCATTGGAAAAAAAATCTGAGATGGAAGTTTTCCTGCGAACCAATGGGGAAAGACGGCGTATGTTCACACTTGTCCGACGGAGTGAGGCTCCAGCGCTCTCGGTGCACGTCAGTTGCATCAGTTCCAAAACTTCAAATCGCTCGCTGCCGATATTTTTCCATTGTTCATTGACGTGATCATTCATTCTTTTTGCGAGAACCGTTTCGACAATAATTGACGAATTTAAAGTAAACAATTATTGTTTACTTTAAATTTACATTTAATTTATTTCATCGTCAAGTTTAATTACAACGTCACAAATTGTCCTTCCATTTCTCGAATCATCGATAATATAGAAGAGAAGAAAAGAGAACAAGGGGTGCACATATTATGTGATGCACCCAGTGTTCTCTTCTTATTAGCCGATTTATTTTCAAGAAAGCATCAGTTAGGAAACTATAAATAATTTTATCCATTTTAGATTTTTACATAAATAAAAAATGAGAAAAAAATAAAAAATTTAAAATTTAAGAAATAAAAATAAGAAGAAAAAAAGCGGGGAGAGACCCTCGTGACAGTCTCGAACCTTGACATGCAAATTTCTTTGATTGACACGCTAGTTTTGTGCAATAGTTCAAGTTTTCCCTTCTTCGCTGATTTTTTCCAAGTCTTATCATACTCATACTAAGTATAAATATTATAAGTGTTACCTATAACATTTTTGGTCCCGAATTGATTCAAATCACACGAAACAACGGTAGCTATAAAGCTGTTGTTTCTATAATGAACAAAACATGCCAACAACGGGACTTCATTGTCGCTCGTAGTTGTGTTGCCGACTATATTGTTTATTGGGTGTTAAGGAGGATGTCACAAAATCGTTACACAACATCGGGGGGGCAGAGCAAAGACATTTTCATGTCAAAAGTAGAAAAAAATATCTAGAAATAACCGAGGAAATCATGAAGTGAAACACGGAATAATGCTTTTGTTATAGAAACGGCATTCAAATTTAATTTAAGAACAAATTTTGTCCCTAAAATAAAAGTGGCCAGTTGGACAATAATGCGATTTATTGCAAATCGATGATGTCGGATAGGTATTAATAATTAATTGGACCCTGGTAGAATGTTTCATATTTCCCCCATAATTAGGTATTCCTCAAAAATTTAAAAAACTAGGGTTTTTTTTTTTTTAATTTCCTAAAAACTCAAGAATGGACAAAAGCCCTTCCCAAAATAACAAAATTTGTTTGCTATTTAATAGCAAAATCTTCGTCACTGAAATTCATTTTTCAGTATGCACAACCCTGAAATTGTAATGGAACTGCCAATCGCGCTGAAACCTCTCATGATGGAAAACTACTTGGCACGTAGGTCGATCCACACATTTCCGTGATAAGTGGTCATGACCACTGCAGTCGCATCAGTGAATCGTGGTCATCAATGCTCCGTGCGGCATGTAATGCTGGTGTGAGGACAATTTTCATTGATGCTATTGAAGGGCACTGAGCACTGATGGCCACGGTCCACGGAGATGAGTGAACAACCGTAAACAATTTATCATTGATGACACTGAAAACACGGAGCACCCAGCACCCAGCACCATCTGATGGCCACGGATCCACTGTTATCACGGAGATGTGTGGATCGACCTTTATCCGGCCCAAAAGTAAATCTGATGCATTGCTATGATTTTATTTGTTTGGTAAACATAGAGCTGTCCTCAAGCCATCACATTTTTGGAAGGTAATGTCACCCTAGACCACACCTGAGAAAGTATTGGGCGTGGACAGGCCTCACATGAGAACTAGACGCATTTGATGCACGGGCACGTGACGTGGGATTCTTTACATTTTTATAAAATTATATGTATTTATTGATTGTTATTATTATATTTAAAGGTCAACAAAACTTGTATCCGTACAAAATGCCTACAGGCGAAATTATCATTCTTTTCTCCCAACTGATTCATAATACATGCCAATAAATCAAATGGAGAATAAATATGAATAAGTATTATTTTTAACCGAGAAACGGGCCTCACGGCGGGTGACTTCAATGCGAAAAGGCTACAGGAAAGGCACGGACGAGCCTATTAGGCTGGAGGCAAAAGGTGGGAAGGTCGGCCGGCCATTGGTGGGGGCAGCACATTTCGTGCCCGCAGACTCTACTTAACACCACTTAACTGGTACTGACAGAAAATTCATAAACTTGCTTGGCAAGTGGATCGCGCCTGGAGCGTGACGGGGTTGCAAGTTCCTGAGGAGGAACCCGGAGAACTCTGCTCTTCTATAAATAGTGGAGATAAATAAGGAGTCAGTGTCCGCGCCGTGACCCCTCCGACGGCACGAACCTGCGATGGAAAAGGGAGCTGGTTTGCAGCAAGTGCAACAAACAATTTGACGCTACATTACATTTAGGGACGGTTTAACAAATTCATTTGTAACCTTGATAAAGGCCAAGTAGGCTAACAATTATTGCTGAGTTACGCTAATACATACCGAGTGTTTAAATCTGATAGGGTTACCTACTCAGCAATCAGCCTACTCGGGCTTTAGGGGGGTTCCCAAGATCTGAAAACATTGGGTAAAAATACCTGACTTTGCGCCCCATTATCGCAGGATCTGTAGGACCGATTTTGATGAAATTTTGAGCACATGTACTTCACACTGTTTACAGACGATTTAACCGATTAAATTTTGATAAGTTATATTATATTTTGATAGGGTCATCAGCTGAGCGATAATCAAACATCAACCATTTTGGCGACCATTTTCTTGGAACTTTGAAAAATGTCTCAGTGTTACCTAATTTTTCATTTGAATATCGTCGGTCATAAAGTTTCAAAACAGTGACGGAAATATGTCATAAAAATTTGAGCACTATTCGTTCATTCGTTTTCACAAAAATGGGTCATATGTGCCGAAAAAGTCAAGTTTTGAGGAGAATGTTTTCTGAAATGGAGACGAACTCGCACAATTTCGATCCAGAAATGACTCCATAATGTTTTGTGTCCTACATGAATGTGTTCCTAACTTGAAATTAGTAAGCCGATGAAAAGAAGAACAGTGTTTCTTGTACTTTGCTGGTCTCATTACTCAGTGGTTTCTTGTCTTGTCACAAGACAAGAAACCACTGAGTAATGAGACCAGCAAGACTCTTGTGTTGAGTGGATTTTTACTGTAGGTGAGTTGCGCGATCTCTTTAAAAAAATGAATTAGTATGACTACATTCCTCCAAACCGTTGGAGGCTGATGGAAGTTGATGATCAGTCCCCGTCCCTCCAGGAACCTGGACCATCCAACTCAATGGGTGGCTTCTGTTGATTCAATTGATGACGAACAAGTTGTTCGGAATTCGAACATGAACCGCATGACGAAAACACAACATGATGACATGACAAACAACCTTCATGTATTCGAACATGAAGGCGGCCCAGCCTATGCGCCAGGGGGATTTTGAAGCAGGTCCGTAACGTGGGTAATCATCCTACACCCACTAAGATTTTTTTTTACCCAAGATTTTGAATTTACATGCCTAATATAGTGCAGATTAATAACATTTTTTCTCGAAAATTCGATTTTTTTTGGTCAACATATTTTTGGGAACCCCCTTAATTGTGGTTAACAATGCATGATGTTAGTTTGCTGAGCTAATGCTAAGTGATTATGGTTACAGTCTAAATACACTGCCAAGGCAATGGCACATGAGCTTCCTCGTGCCAAGTTCAAAATGAACGTAACAACTGTAACAAGAAAATTACGTTCGCGCATGCGCAGGGAGTACCACTGATTCAATCGTGATGAAACTGATAGGGAACCATCTAGGGCTATACCCACACAATTCCTGAAAATTTGATTGAAATCCGATCAAAACTGTAGGAGTTATGCCTGTTTCAAGAATTTCACGTTAGCGCATGCGCAGAGCGTACCGCTGATTCAATTGTGATGAAATTCGTATGGGACCTCAAGGAGCCTTATCCGCATAATCCCTCAAAATTTGAGCTGAATTCATTCAAAATTGTGGAAATTATGGCTGTAACAAGGAAATGCGGACAGACCCACAGACCGACAGACCGACAGACACGGAACCAAATTTGTTCAGAAGGCTATGAAACGCAAAATGCGAGTGGAAATTTTGAATTCGGACAACAAAAATTTTTTTTCTCCCGAAAGTGAACACAAGGCTTCCGCTGCTTCGCAGACTCGGAAGCAATACACGTTGTTTTTCGTCTTGAAATTTCACTGGAAGTCAGTCACTTCTTTAATATTGGTGTGTGAAGTGGGAGTCGAACCCACTCTCACCCTGGCCAGGGGATCAAAGCCTATTGGACAATGTTCAACTGTATAGTTTTGGAAAAGGTTGTTCTGAGGAGGAAATGGGAATCTGACAACCAGAAATCAGTTGTCTTCACATTCTGGTGCCACGTGCACAGAGAGCATTGATCCTAGAGCAGGGGCACGGGCTAAGACACTTTGCACATAGGCGCACGATAAATACCCAGCGTACTGCTTTCTACTGGATAGGAATGCACAAGGATGTTCGGCAATATTGTGAGAGCTGTGCAGTCTGCAGCCGACGAGGGAGGGCAGCGAAACCGAGGGCACCAATGAAAACTTATTCGGTTGGTGTTCCTTTCGAGAGAGTTGGCCTGGACTTCATGGGACCTTTGCCAGTGAGCCACTGGTGGGAGGGGAGGGGGAGGGGGGACAAGTACATTGTGACCAGAGGCCTTTGCGCAGCCTCCTGACGTCAGGGCGGAAACTGTGGCTCGCTGCCTTGTGGATAATGTGATAGCAAGGTTTAGAGTACCCCAAGAGCTGCACACTGACCAAGGGAGGTCGTTCGAGTCCACGATTTTCAGTGACCTAGTCTGACTTCTGAACATCCACAAAACGCGAACCATTCCTATGCGGCCCCAGAGTGACGGACAGGTCGAGAGATTCAACCGTACGCTTTGGGATCTGTTATCGAAGCTCACCGAGGGCCGACAAATGGAATGGGACCACTGGCACTGCTGGCTTATCGGGGGACGGAACAGGCGACGACAGGCTTTTCCCCTGCACACCTGTTGTTCGGTAGAGAGCTCAATCTTCCCATTCACTTACTATACGGTAAGCCACCACACGGAGGCATGTTAGAGGATAACATGATGGCAGAGACATGAGCATTTTCAAATTGCCCGCGAAGCCGTATTTCTCCGAAAAGCGGCTTAAGATCTCGCCGGAGATCTCATCCAAAGTTTGAGTGGGTTGGGGGGATCCACAGCTACTTCTCTGGGCAACCTACAAAAACCCTTTCTTTCAACTAGGTATCTCATATTTCCTGTGATAGCTTCGTCCGGTAAACAAGGAAGCTTTTCGATCCTGACAAGTTTTTCAGACATTTCTGATATGAATCTGTTTAATATTCATTTGCCGTATTTTTGTACGACAACTACTTTATAATTTATTACGATATTTCTGATTTCCCCCAGCTGGGGTAATTGTGGACATTGCTTTCTTATTGGTTGGAAAAATGATAGTTTTTATGTTGCTATTTTTTTCGTCTGGAGTGCCCTTCGATGATGAACTTTTTTCTTTTTTTCAATAAAATCTCCTTGGTGCATCAATGAGCTGTTCCCGGGACCTCAGAACTGAAAGTTTTGGCTGACATTTTTTTGAGCAAATTTTGAAAGTGAAACTTTTTTTGTTATGAACCTGGAGGGGCGAAAAATTCAGGGTATTAAGAGAAACGTTGCCACTTGTCTCCTATAACACGAGAAGTTCCCTGGAAGTGTTTCTGGGGCGGAGGAAGATTGAACGTAAGTCCGAGGGCTCATTATCTCATCATCTCGCCGTTTGGGGCAGGGGAAAATTGGGCACAAACCCTAATCCCACCCTCTCCCTAAGTGGAAAACTTGGCACACTCCAAAATGTACCTGTGAGGAGGAATGAAAGAATAGAGAACTGGGCACATCGCATTTAATCACATGACATTGTATCACATCTCAAATCTCGAAAAATGCACTGGGAAAAATGCGCTGGACTTACCCATTGATGATTTTTACATATGTCTCTTATTTACCCTATGCGGGGAATAGAAGATAGCGACTGTACGTGAAAATTCAACGATTTCTCTTATATCCCCTCCTGTCTCTAATTACCCCATCCTCCCCTACCTATGTTAGGTGAGATTCTCCGGTTGTACCTACTCGACAACCGGAGATGATAGGTCTATCATCCTTCCACTCCTCGATGAGTCGATGATGGATAAGTTTGTTCCTGAAATCACGAAAATTAGTTGTTTATCTACATTTGGTTTGAGCGAAATTTGCAAATAAAATGCTAAATAAGATTTATCCAGTTGTCAACTTTTAATGGGCAAATTTCACGTGTGTAATTGATTGGTGTACCAAGATCAGAATAACTTGAGGTTCCCAGTGGACGTTTTACATTCCTCTGAACAAGATTGTGATGAAGGCATTACCTTCAGGAAATTGTTCAAACCATCGTTTGAAAAATGGGGCTCAGAAGGATCTCTCTCCTGTTGCGACACAGTCAGGTCCATTGATCTTCAAGCTCATCAATGCCCAGCCAAACCTGAACACAAAATTATTGAGATGGCGTGAATATAACGTTCGTCTATTCAAAAGGGGTGTCGAAACTGCTTCCGAAAATTATAAACGACGGTTTGGGCGCTGCATTCCAAGCTAAACGCTTGTTGAGGAGTTGGCTCGTCTTTCTTATCAGACCCGTGCCGTTGGTGTTTTCGAGCCTGATTTTTTATAAGTGAATCTTCCGGTCCTCACTCGCTGATGGATCGCAACTTTGACTACCTGCGGTATATGTATAACATGCGTCGTGGCAAGACTCTAAGCTAATTGCTGGTGGGGGGTTGAGTGTAGGTACTGAAGACGAATTTAAATTATCGTTTATTTTGAAAATTTTTGGCAGTAGGCTAATTAATTCATCTTTGGCAAATTGAATTATTCTTTCAATAAGAACTTTCGAAAATTTGTCTTTTTGCGTTTCAAGTTGTCTGGTTTTTTTTTTTTTTTTTTTTTTTTTTTGCCAAGTAGGTACATTCGCCATAGATTGCTAGAAGCATAAAAAATCTAAAGTTGGAACAAAATACTCGTTTCCTCTCGTCAGGGGCGGATAGGCAGGTCGGGCGATCGGCCGGCCGGTCGAAACTGGAGAAAAATGTATTCCTACATTACTCGAGACAGAAAAGAAAAACTCAGACGTAAAAGAATCTGGTCGGCTTTGTTCCTCATAGGGTGGATTGCAAGTTCAATAAATGCGTAATTTTTGCAACAACATTTAAAAACAGTACAACCTCATGGCCTCATTGTATGCAAGACGTTTTTTGATTTTCAACACACTTTTGGTAAGGCATTCCACGACCCATGTCGAGTGTTGGAGGAGTTTTTCAAAATTTAAATTAGGTATCAAAACAAGGCTGAGGCAAACTCTGAGTGATAACAATCTGGAGGATCTTATGTTGATGGCTTGCAAGCAGGAGCGTCTGGCCGGAGCACTGAGCCAAGGGGCTTTGGCCATTGTCGGCCCTCCTCGCCATCGCCTACTGCTTGGTGCCTACTCCCTCATCAGCATGCGTTTTGTGTGCGAGCGTTATGTGATCCCGTATTCTTGGAATAATACATTTTGGTATTTGCAACAGGGGTAAACAATTTTGATCGTCCTCAAAATTTGTAATTATATCTACCTCCAAAACTGAAATCTCCGCCGCCCACGACGTTTTGAGCAGTAGGAATTCATTCAATTCTTCAGGAATTCATTCGAAAATTCAAATCTTCAGGAATTCATTCAAAAATCTGAAATTTTTGACAAAATACTTGGGTCTCCTTTTAGTTGAACTCGCAAGGTGTTCTACCCGATCGCACAAACCAGTGGATCTAAAAAGGGACTACAGGAGGGGTTATTGAAGAGTTAGGTGTCGTTTCCGAACTATTTTTGGACGTATAATCCATTTTTGGGAGTTCCAAACGCAGTTCCTTGGATCCATGGAGCTTTTGAAGGATGCCAGGAAGTTGAATAAGGACTTTTTCGGGTAACCTTGATAATTGATTTCCCGGGGTCCTTCATCCGCCCAAACACGACATGAAAAAAAAAAAAAAAAAAAAAAGTTACCATGGGCCTGAGGTTGAGCCTAGAATTCGAAAGAAATTATCAAGCGGGGGACATACATGAGAAGGGGTGGAGGGGTGAAGGTGAGGAGGGCCAGAAATGCCCAAAGCCTCTCGGCTCAGTGCTCCAGCCAGATGCTCCTCTTGCGAGCCTTCTTTTTCTATTGTTGATAAGCTGTGATTATGTACTAAACTGATGAAATGTGCAAAATACATCTTAGCTTGAAGCACTATTTTGTTGGCATATACTAATTCACATACCAAGCGCCACTTTTATTTTGTTCTAATATAGGCACTGTTATTTTTCTCTTTCACCTAAGCATTAGGTACACCTGGGTATTAAAAGTAAGGTCTTTGGATAGGTAACTGTGTGTTTGGTGGAGGGGGCGGGGTAGGGCTATCGATGTAGTTAGTTTACTACATCGATGGGTAGGGCCGGTCAAATTGAATCGCCCGGCCGGTCAAGACCGCCTATCCGCCCCTGCCTCTCGTATTGGTGGTTTTTGCAAAATGTTCAGCCCGAATTCCCCACCTCCTGGGGCTTTTGATGATTCGCGTACTGACGGGGGGGGGGGGGGGGGGGGGGCTCGCCACTTTCTTGGACTGGGGGGTTAGCTTCGTTCGTCCATTTGAATAATAGGTAAAGTGATGATTTATTTAAATTTTAAATGTCTAAATGTGTTTGGTGTAGGAAAACTCTTACTAACTTTAAATTTCTGAATATATTTTTATTGTCTTATTGACTTTTAGGCACTGTTTTATCACAAATCACAAACGTTTTTCTACTTGAAAAATATTTGACCCCCTGGGATCCATCAAAAATCTCATTTGTAGCCTCATGAAAGCCCTATTTATTGCCACAGTGAAATCAGATCGTTGCGGGACCCAAAAAAATGGATTCTACGTCCAAAAATACTTCGAAAACGACACCTGACTCGATCCCATAGCCCAAAGCCTTCAAAAAACCCTCCCGTAGCCCCATTTTAGCCCCATAGCGCCCCACGGGTTTGGGCGATCGGGCTGAAAACCTTGCGGGCACAACTAGATGGTAAACCGAGTATTTTGTCAAGATTTAAAAAAAATTCCTACCTACTGCCAAAGCGTAAAAAGATTATCAATAAAACTTGGTATAAAAACATTATCGATACATCGATAATGTTTTTATATATTCTATAGAATTTTTAGAAACAAAATAATTTTTTTTAAAGGATCACAAAAGAGTTGTAAAATCACGGTAGGTACCCACTTGTATAAAAACAGCATGAAAAATGCTAATAGGTACCTTTATAAATGCATTTAACCCTAAAAAAAGTAAGCCCAACCCATTCGCAATGTTTTAGTACCTAACTAACAAAAGTTATTTTAAATTATTCATTCCCTCACTTTCAATTTTCAGTTTTGGTCTGAAAGGACTAGTATTATAAAACGTTCCTACCTAATACAAAATACACTGACGTTACTTGCCTCAGGAAGCAAACCACTTCTTGTCTTTCATTCTTCTTCTTCCAAGTCAAAGTCAGGAGGAGCACCAAACCCTTCTAAGTCATCCACAATATTGCGATCTCCGAAGGACTGGTAGAAACTTTTGGCATGGGATGGAATGAGGTGTATCAAAGCTTTTAAATCTTTTAATTTTGGAGGGGCTATGGGCTTGCTCTCCTCCCATATGTGCTGAAGATGCTGTTGAAACGAAAAGGGGTTGTCAGTAGACTTCTTTCTGCCTTCTGTTTTTTTTTTTTTCTCTCAATCCAAATAATTCAGCAATTATTGCTGAATATTCTGCTTTTAAATCAGGACGACAGAAAAATGTTAGGGGCTCAGAATTCACTATTTTGATCCCCCTCAACAGTAGCCAGTTAATCTTTTCGTTGTTTTCCCCAACTTTACGGTTAGTTATTGCTTCTTCTAACTTTTGAGTCCCAACAAAGTCAGAATCAAAACGAAAATGAGCAAAAAATGAGCTACCTACGCTACCTACTACCTACCTACTCTAACTTACTCCTCTACATCTCACTACTGTTTTGTACACAAGAAAACTTCATAACTACATTATTGAACAGCGTTGCCAACAAAAAATTTCACTAAAAGGAGCCAATGTCAGTAGTTTAATCTGTGGCCAATGTGCAGTGGTTCTCTTTTGCTTATTGCCTTTCGTTGTTGCAGTGGAGTGGTTCCTTTTATTGAAACAAAATGCCCTACTAGAGATTCACCCTTTTTTTTTTCAACTCTTTTTTTCAGCTTAATACTATTACTTTCGGCTGACACATTTTTTTTTCATACAACAACAACCTCAAACTACCCAGAAAAGTCCTAACTCGATTTTCATGATTTTGTGGACTGGTTCCCTTTTGCTTAATGCCGTCCAAATGATCTACTTACTTCCAAAATCATCGGAAACAAAACATTTCTCACCCTGAATAGAGATCAAAAACATCATCTCAACTACCAACCCCAACAGCGCAGTCTTTACACACTGCGTATTTATGTCCACGATTCGTTTTTATTCCGCCGCTAGAATACTAAAGGGTGGGTTTCAAGGATTGAGAGATTGTTCAAGGATTGTTCAAACAACGACTGGAATTTGCTAAAATCAATAACGATTGGAGAATTTCAAATGCACAGCATTGTGATCATTGATGATTTGAGTGGAAACTGGAACTCTGGAAAACATAGCAACTCGATGAGGAAACGTCATGTTCGTCCCAGGTTGTAGGGCAGAGACAGAAAGCATTGTGTGTTTCCTAATGACAGCGTACAATGTGGGCACAAAGGAATTGTAGAGCATTAAGAATATGGAAGAACGGGAGGGCTGACCCGATGGAGCGCATACATTTAGATTTAAAAAGGTTTGAGCGGACGTGAGTGAGGTCGGTTCGGTAGGTAGGTATTTGAAAAATCACTGTACGCAGCCTGCACACATTTGTACACATTCAATATACATGAGTAGTTTTTGGAACGTGTACCACTAGATATTCTCTCAATTTGGAAGATGGTATCTAAAATTAATAACAATCTGGTTAAGGGTTTACGGATGGATCGGTCGCTATTTTTGTATCTTTTGTACTGACATGATTTAAAATACCTACCTGCCGTAGAAACGAACCTGGGCTCCAGTGATAATCATTACACCGTTATAATCTTCGATTTGTTATTGTGTGCCCGTAGGAAATCCTGTCAACTTACTTAGTTCTGTCCCACCTCGCTTCCTACCATCCGTTAATCCTCTCTAAAGAGCTCAAGTGGAGTGGAAGCGTTCAAACTTCATTTCCGCCACCTGTATCAACCTAGATAATAAATATTGACATAAGATAAATCCTTCACCGGGTATATAGTTATTATTCTATTTATACCCTGATGTTACCACCACGTGTGGTTTGTCAAGTTTATAATTAAATAGGTACGCCTTATGTTTAGTCGAGTTTATTTGAACGTGAAGTGAATGATGAAAGTTCCACTGAAATAATTTTTGTTATGTGCACCTTCTTCGTGTTCAAATAACAGAGATTAGAATAATTCTCCGTGCAAGAAGAGCGTTAAGGCCTATATGCCCTTCTTGCGGGGAAAGCAAAAATCGATCCGCCATGTTTTCTATACAGGTATCAAGTTTCAGGAAAAAATTCCCATTTGTTTCGTTTGTACCCTTGTTTTTGGTGTTAGCTGTTATAGCCCCTTCTTGTTGGGAACGTCTGTGAGGTGTCTTGTAATTCTGTAATCAAGTTTTGCGTCCCGGGCCGTTTTGGGCAGTAGGAATTTCTTTTTTAATATGAAATTTTGACAAAAAAACTTGGTTTACCATATAGTTGTGTCCGCAAGGTTTTCCGCTACAGAAGTGTTTTTTGAAGGCTTTTGGCTTTGGAATTAAGTTATGTGTCGTTTTCGAAGTATTTTTGGACGTAGAATCCATTTTTTGGGGTCCCGGAACGATCCGATTTCACTTTGGCGATCTGTAGGGCTTTCATTTGGCGACAAATGGGATTTTTTAAGGATCCCAGGAAGCCAAATATTTCCCGAGTAAAAAGAAGTATTTCGAAGAAAAAACATTTTTCAAAAAAAAAAATAAAATAAAATAATAAAATTTTTTTTTATTGACAGAATTAAATTTTTGCACAAGTATAACAAACCTTTGCGTAAAATTTGCCGCGTTTTTTTCCCCCCTTCTGGTCCAAAACTACTGCGTACGAAATGTTTCGCCCTAGTATGACGTTAACCCGCCATCTGGATTCGCAAACGCAATTCAGGGTTTTTGACTCCCTGTTTGAACGGGGCCGCGCTGAGGGTCATCACCCTGATTATCTTCCTGATTTTCACCCGTACTAAGAGTCACCGACTGTTAGCATATCTGTGCGATGCCCTGGGACTCCCCCAGGGGATTCCCTATAAAACCTCCGCTCGAGCCCCCGTCTTTTTCGCCCATCAACCAACTTGTCCTTTTTGGCACATTCCTAGTTTTCAGTCATTTACAAGTTGTCTCGTGACCTTAGCTTTTCGAAACCGTTCTGGAGAAGTTTTTCCGTTTTTTATCTGACTTTCAAAATGGATGATTCGTATGAAGAAAGGATACGAATGTGGAATCGCGAATTAGAGGAACAGGAAGAAAGAGAAGGATAATATCCGGTAGATTCAGATGGATCTTTATCAGAAGGTGACTCTTGTCATTGACGAAGAAGAGATCCAAACGGAACAAGAAGTGTCAGACTTCGAGGAAGAGGTCCATGAGCAGCATCCTGGCTCAACCCTCCAGTTACAACCAACGCCAGCGCTGAAGGGTGATGAAATTATGGTAAGAGAAAAGCATCATTCTGAAGGGAGAAAATTGCCTTTTTATGACGGGAAGGATAAAACAACCAAGTGGCTGGCTCATCCAATAGCCGTAAATAAGAAAATCGCCTGTGATTTTAAACAGCATGATATAGTAAAAATCGCAAGTTCAAGCACTGTTTTGTGGTAATAAAAAAATTAATACATGTAAATATATACTTTTTGGTTACGTATTGAAATCGCTAATGTATATAATGGAATATTTTTTACTGTGTATAACTAATGATATTGTGCAATAGCAGCCTAAAATACTGTTTACAAATAATTATCATTCTGGTGATGGAATAAAATGGTTGTATTCAGAAAAAAGGCTTACAACTTTTGTCCTCCCCCCCCCCCCCCCCCTTATTATTGATAATTGTATTAAAGGGTTAAATTATGGTAGTGAAGGATTCTGAAGTTCTTAAAAATGCTAATCTGCGTTTAGAATGACGTAAAATTGGGTCAATTTATGAGTATTTCACAATAGCTTTTGATTTTCCCCCTCTCCTCATTCACATGATTGAGTGAAAATTATAAACGCTATCTGAAATGTTAGGGTGAAGATACTGGAACATAGTGACTCAAGTTTCATGCTCATACATCAATTTTTTTACGGAGATTTTCAAGATTTTCATTTAAGAAAGGGGTGTTAGGGATTCCCTCGCAACATCCGCTTAAGTCCTTTTCGAACTAACATCCCCATGGCGGGTTTACCAAAGTTGATATCGTGAAATCTAGCAAGTCGGACCCATGTTCAGGGCACTCTAAAATTCCGCCTACCTTTAAGTAACACTCGTCTGATCAACCAAATTTTTACCAGTTGTTTGGCCGTTGTTGTTAAAGGTCCGATAAAAATTTGAAATCAATTGGATCCAATTGATTTCAACTTTACCATCCATGGTAAGTGCGGTAGGGGGAAACTTTTAATTGGTACAAAAATGGCAATTTTTCAGAAAAAACAAATCCAGAGGTACATTAAATGTACTTGTAAATAAATGTACCTTTTTTAAAATCCGAACATCCCAACATGACATAACTGCATTTCTCGAAAAAAATTTTATTGCGTTTCTGAAAGTTAAATTACGCGCCAAATCGAATGGCGGCGTCAGTTTTCCACTGGGTGCGCTAGTTTCACCGGAATCGAAAGGTTGACCAACATGACATAAAGTGTTTTGAAATCCAACATGACACAACAGGTCAGAAGAAGCATGGCGGCTCTGACGGAGGCTTGGTAAGTTTTCCTCTTTTAAAGCTATTATTTGGTGATGAATATTCAAACTTCTTTTTTAACCACCTAATTAGATACTTTCTGAATGATGATCCCTTATTTCTCTTTGGCCTGGAATGCCAGAATCAACGCAGTACACCCAGAAAGAGTGCACATGCAATGGTGCTATGTTGTAGGTAATGTGGGAACATGTAATTATGCCAAGTTGAATAGACAGGAAATGAAACAGTTTTTTTGTTCTCCTGAAAAGCTGCCAAAATCAATTATGTCATGTTGGGATTTCGGTATCCCAATAAATAAATGTACTTTGTATACATGGGTAAAAAATTTTTTTGCGTCCTATTCTTTCTCAAATCTGTTAAATCCTGTGTTTTAGCAGAGGACATGCTTTAGCCTTGAACTGACTGCTAGAAAACGTTACGGTATCCAGGAACGGTATCGAGGAACGAAAATGCGACCCAAAAGTAGCGCAAAACGCTAATCATATGTTTTAATAATATGAGACCATATTATGGTCTCTAAGAAGGGAAGTGACGCTTGGCGTATGGTTCGTATTTAGCTACCTATTAAAATCAAATGAAGCGTGTTCCACGTTCCTCAATGTTTAGCCGTTAGGCTCAAGGCGAGCCAGCAGTCATAATAGAAAATATGAATCATGATGAACACACATCACAAACGGCGATACACTCACAGGCGGCAATTTTAATGGTAAAATAAATTTGACAAAACTGAATGAGAGAAACAACCAGCCTCAGATTGAAAAGGACTTATATTCCAGAATAATAGTAGGTGAACACGAAACGTGAAAATGAGAACAGTCAGAAAAATCATGGATCTGGATACTTTGCTGTAAGTGTTCCTGGCAGGAACACCCAGGTCCAGCCAGGTTTCATGGCTGGTGTGCTGTGTGTTTAGCAGCCGTACATGTTATGTGGTGGAAGGGGAGGGTGAATTTCAGTTTCTCGAACAGGGGTTTCGTGATATCAACTTTGGTGCCAATGCAGCACGGGTTAACGTGATCCTAGGGCCAATTTATTTCGTATAGGAAATTTCCTACGTTAGTTTAGGACCAAAGGAAAAAAAATGAGGGGGTATGCGTTCAGAAAAATTGAAGTCGAAAAATAAGGGACACTTGGTTTTTATAAAATCTCCACGCATGATTTCGCTTTTTTCTGATCTTTTGGATAATTCTCATTAACGCCAATTCTGGGACTTTGCGAAAATCGGCTAAAAATTGAGCACTTGGATGAGTCAAAATTGAGTTGAAGCTTCGTCATTTACAGCAGCTCTGAAATGGGATTTACTCAGCTGCTGAGTACTGGGATGCAACGCGAAGAAACGAACGATTCGTTTCAATGCTTGTCATGATTAGCGGGGAGATATAAATTAGGCTAAGAGTAGGAGTAGTCCTTATGATAGGTACTTAATTTGATTGACAAGCGTTAGTGTGTGGCAGGAGGTGAAGAAGGATTGAAAGGAGGAGGGGAAGAGGGGAGCACTCAACAGTGGGGCCCAGGGGAGGGGATCCTAAGGCCCTTAGGACGCACAAAAGGCCTCCGGCTTGTGTCTTCCCTGCTAGTCTGTAACAAGTGACTTGAACGATCTCCACCTACAACCTCCCCTCATAAGAGTTTTTCATCAAATTTTTGACCAACGGTTTATTTTTCCGTCAGGCGTACCGTTCTGCAATCGTTTCATATTTTTTCCCGGCGTTCGCCAAGACAACCGGATATGTTCGTGCAAATTTTTTTCATCGCCGCTGCGCTCGCTGCCTCTGGAACCGGTAAGTTTTTCCATTTGATCATTATTTAGTAGGTATATGTAGTAGGTTGTAGTGATATTATCCCGTCAAGTCACTGCAATAAGTAAATAAACCTCGAAGTACGCTTCGAAAATTTTTACAAAATTATTGGATGTTTTCTGGTTTTTATTATCCATCACAAAAAGGCTGCTCCTAACTTCAGACGGCAGAACACTTTGCAAGTGGAAACTTTAGAAACGAAATCATTTCCTTCTATTTTTTCCCAATTGTCGCATTTTAAATAAGAGTCGTCTAGTAATATTGTTCGATTTTCTCAAAGTCCAATTCAAAAAGAACTGCTTTTTTTGCTTCGGGAAATAACATAACCCATTCACCATTTTCTCGTATACAATACTCTATTGATTAAAATTATTTTAAATCAATTGAGAACGGAAAAGGCAAATAATTTAGTAGTAATACCAACTCTGAATTGGGTAACTTTACCTACTTGATTGTGTTCGTCAATTTAGCATGAAGCCCTGACAGAGGACGCACCACGGCTGAGCCCCTCTGGGTCCACTCTGGGCAAAAACCACTAGCGTAAATGAAAAACGCTGCAAATTTTACACAAGGGTTTATTATTCTTTTATAATATAAATTTCTGCACAAGTAACGTATATTATACGTTACTCCAAATTTTTTTTGGATTTTTATCTAAAAAAAAATTTTTTTTTTTTGGATTTTTGTTCAAAAATGTGTCTTTTTCAAAAATGCTGTATTTTTTACTCGAAAAATATTTAACATCCTGGGATCCTTCAAAAATCCCATTTTTAGCCCCACGAATGCCCCAATGATCGCCCCAGTGAAATCGGATCGTTCCGGGACCCCAAAAAATGGATTCTACGTCCAAAAATACTTCGAAAACGACACCTAACTCGATCCTATAGCTAAAATCCTTCAAAAAAACCCTCCCGTAGCCCCATTATAGCCCCATAGCGCCCCACGGGTTTGGGCGATCGGACTGAAAACCTTGCGGGCACAACTAGATGGTAAACCAAGTATTTTGCCGAAATTTCAGATTTTTAAAAAAATTCCTACTGCCCAAAACGGCCTGGACGGCGGACGGACATTTCGGATTTAGAATGTAGACCTCTTGAAACGGATAATGTCAAATTTTGAGCCCGATCGGAGTCGTCGACCCCCGTCGCGAAAACATAGGTGTATTATTCCAAGAATAATAAACCAAAAATGAAAAAAAAAAGTTCCTTTGAAATGATTCCTTTAATTTACATATTAATAAATAATGTTAGCTAGTTATTTTGGATACTTTCATAATTTCGATTGGATACTGTTTCAATGACTGATTTCGTTGCTTAGCCCACAGAAAGGGATTAAAGTTTTTCTTTCGTTCTCCTTTCGTTAAATCCTCTGGGCGGTTCGCATCAATCCAAGATTGAAAATTTGGAAACGGTTATTTTATCAAACGTGCTAAATTACAAGGTTATCTGTATTAGAAAAATTAACAATATTATTCACTCAGATTTGGCTTGAGACCAACTGCTCCAAATTGAATACTACATTGTTCTACAGCGCACAATTTGGGAATGCATTTGCATAAACGAGAATAATTCTCGTTTCCCAAAACATGCCAATTATTGGCATGTCTTGGGAAATTGAAGGCTGGAAAATTAACACATAAGTACTTTATGTCGGTGCTTATTGCTGAATCCTTTACTAGGTATAACTTTTCTGGAGTGATTATAACTGTTGAAACGGTGAATAGAGTCATTGCCCGGTTCAATTATTTCTTCGAACCCGTTGCACTGATACAAATACATTCAATGTCCCGTTGCACTAATTCACGATTCAAGGGAAGTTCATGTTGTAGACCTACCGGCTCGTCCTTCCCGCTCGTCCGGATGGACGAACGGTGGGAAATCCTGTCGAGTAATAATGAGAAGCCTCCTCGACCTTCGGGCGTTCGAACTTGCTGTGGAACATCCGTTTGCGTGAAAGATGCGCGTTCGCAAGGAACCGTAAAACTCCACTGGGTGCGCTAATTACAAAGGTTCAATGGTCCACCCGTCAAACCTTGGGCGCTTTTTTTCCTGCGTCATTTTCTTTTCCTCCTGATAAGGAATAACAACAAATCAGATGTTTGAAGAATAACATTTAATTTAATTACGTAGGTACTTGGGATAAATATTTCCCATATATTTCAGTATATACTGAACGTTCTTCAATACAAGCGATGTTCTCTGCAAGAAAAAAAATTAATTAGTATAATATTGATGTGCACCCACAGCAAGGCCACATGGTGTGCATGTGTTGAAGTGGTTATTGTTAGTATCATTGTTTTCAATGAGAGGAGAAGAGCGGGGCTCTTGGTCCAACCTCTCCCTGATTGTTCATGCTTACGACCCGTTCATTTCTTAAGTAATTCCCTTCCAACTTAAAACCCCTCTTCGGGGGTTTTAAGATGAATAGTTTTATTTTTTCCACGTACAGAACAATATCTTGGCTATTCCTGGCACTCAAAAGATCATGCAGATGGTGAGTTGCGTTCTGAAAGTCCTCATGTCGGATTGTCATAAAAATAGTAGACATTGTTGATGCAATACCACCCTGAAGAACATGGCAGATTGAATTCCATAGATGAAAATTATACTACGATGGTTGAGGTCCATGTTGGCCCCAACACTCACCCGCACCTGCCCATTGTGCTGTCGCTCGGAGAGTTGTCGATGGTGTGGCCCATTGAAAAGGCAGATTTTACCTGCATACAAATTTTTTCAATTTCGATTCAGAGGAGGACAATCAGCCTCTTCAGTTCCTAGACGATTCGGGCTATTACGTACATTTCATTCCCGTCATCACATCAGTGAAACCACTAAGTCAAACAGAAACATTTTCGTTTTTGCAATCAGTTGTCCCTTGCTTTTTACTTTTCAAAAACTATAGAATACATAGCGTTAGTGTCCGCTAGATTTTCATAGTGATATCCATAAACTACGTAATTTTTATACTCTGCTGGTTTATTCAAACCAATAACAAGTGATTTGATGCTATAAAGTTTCAAGCGAAGGCGAATACAACTGAAAATACTCATTTGGTAATAAATCTCTCTTTTAAATTTGGACGAAACTGGCCATTAGTTAGGATGTTTCTGGAATACCTGGGTAGATAAATTATCGTTGAAGCAACCACATGATGTAAGGGTGATTCCACGAAAACTGGAAATTTTAGGTCTTTCAAACACGATGGCTCTCCTATTTGATTTAAAAAAAAAAAAAAAAAATTGGGCTTAAGGGAGAAGACGATAGCTTTAATTCGAATCAAGTTTCATCCCTTTCCTTGAAAACTTAGGTATGAAATTTCAAATTTGAAGTTCGATATCCTCATTCTCTCACGTGTCCCTTTCTCAGAGTTTCCAACTTCAACAACTACTGACGATGAACCAAGTAGATTTTCGCCAAAATCCAATGTATCGTTATTTTCACCTGCTCTTCACCTTCAACCTTTTAGAGAATACGGATTTTAACAGTGAACCGTGTTGAGTAAGGACAACATCATGTGGCTGTCACGGAGGTAGTCACCTCATTCTCTCACATTATTTTGAGAAAGTCGTGTGTCCGCCATGCCCCCAGTAGGACCGGAAAAATGGGTCAGCAACACTTCCACACATCGCGTCTGCACGTCGAGAAATCGTCATTGTCAAAATATCCTCCCTCTTCAGTCGGTGTCCTGTTTTGTGGGAGAATTTTATCTTTCGGCACTTGAATTCTCATTCTCTCATCTTTCATAAACTAGTTGCGGTAAGTTTCAGAATTTTGATTATCAGTCACATAGTGAGCGTTGCCAAGTGCTTGTGCCATGTGATTTTTGAAAATTGCAGTAATTACAATGTGTGCAATAGCATCCTATTTTGAAGCCAAAAACCTCATTCTCTCATTCTCATTCTCTCACGTTAATCATAGGTAAATGAGAGAATGAGGTTCGGAATGAGAGAATGAGGATGATCCTACATTCTTACGATTTTATTATATTACCTAAATATATTTCCTATTTTTCATTAATTGAGTAGACCAACGCAATGTACGCTAGAGTCAATTTATTATACATTCAAAATCAATCTGGCGTCTCATTTTATTTGTTTTCCTCATTCTCATACCTACCTCATTCCCTCATCTTACGAATTTACAAAATTTTCTATTCTTGCTAAACGGAGCACTTGTATGATTGAATTCGTTGCTAAACTTCATCTGAACCACCTTCAAAGTAAGCCTAATAAAAAAAATCTATAAACAAAGAAAGAATTTTTCACTCATATTTGGACATCAAAAATTTCCAGTTTTCGTGGAATCACCCATAACTCAATTTTGCCAACTTTTCAGGAGACACGAAAAACCGATTTATGTACCACAAGCTGTAACTCAGGAATGGACATTTCCACATGGAACAACTCAACCAAATGCTATAAAACCAGCTGTTGCGGCTAGCTGTTGTTGTGGAAAAACGAAATCGTTTGTAGCATGTGGTCAAAACTCGCTGTAGCAGTGTTGCTTTTGGTTTTTTCTTTAATCTGACCTCGGAAATGGATCCAGAGCAACATTTTACATAAAGAATAGGGTCTAACTCATTTTGGCCAAAAGTTGAGTTGTAGCATGTGGTTGCTTCAGCGACGTAATGCAGATTAAGCTCTCGGAAGGTTCATACTCGTCGTTGAAGTATTAGGACCCTACAGTTGGAGTGCTGCGGGGAACAACGATTAATGTAAATTTTCGGGATATTTAAATTTAAAGTTTAATTATTCATAAAACAACGTCGGGTGGAGATTTTGAGTTAGAAAAAAACCTATTTTGCTCTTCAACTATTTGTATTTAACTTTTGAAGAGAAAATTCATTAAAAAGTATGTTTTAACCACCCAGAAAAACTCTGAACCTCAAAAAGTTGACGTTGATATTATTTGCCGTTACATCTTCCTGTTCCTCAGTGGTTCCTCTTTGTTTCATCGTCGTCGTCTACTCGAGGGTCGATAAAATAGGTACTCTTCTTCAGGGCCGGTCTCATTCATTGGGTGTTCAACTTGGTATATGTATATTAAATACCCATTAAATTTCTTAAATTTTAAGATGTACCTACTGCAGCTCAAAATATCGATTTCTGAGGACCCTAATATGGTAGATTTTGCTTTGAAAAACGGATATCAGTAAAGATTGATCATGAAATAAGACACAGTATTTTCACAGTTTCAATTGGCTTTTGTTTCTTCCATCGGGTAGATAAAACAGAATATTTTCTACTACTGTTGAAAAAACAAACAATTACAATTTTAAACATTTTCGGTCTATTCCAAGTAGCATCTAATGACATAGTGTGAACTAAACGGGGGGGGGGGGGGGGGATCACTCCAAGCGATGAGTTTTGATGAACCTTGTGGACCAGGGAATCCCTCTTCGCCTTGTTCAGAGCCTATTGTTGGCCACTGATTTCTGTACAGAATTATTCCCATCCACACAGTTATATAAACTCTGCCAAAATGCAGCGCTGGAGGTGTTAATGGCACCGGATACGCAGTCTTCTGTTGTATTCCCCCATTCCGACCTCCTCTGGAGGACATTCTCTCACGTCCCAACACTCGGTGCACTCTAAAGTCACTTGGTCAACAACTCAAGACACATGTATTTCAGCTCTCCTTCCAATACTATATTATTGTTTGAACAATTATTTAAAATAACATATTAATATGTTTGTTTTGACAACCGAACAGTTTGAATGGAATCGTAATTACCATTGTCATGTAATTTGACAAAATGATTTAAACAACTTAGAAACATCAACTTTTATGATCAGTAAAAAGGGCTGAACCAGTCTGTAAATTACAGACCTATTCATTTCATGGGTAGGCTAATATTAATTTGTTCGTCAAACAAATCTAATTCGCTCTCATAAAAGCGATTTTCTTTCCATTTTCATTTATGTGATGGTTTGTTATTTTTGTTGTTGTTTTATTCCTCGTTGTTTTTACAGGACAAAGAATAACAACGATACAGTTGGATGGAGTGCAGTACTTCATCAGTCGGATGAACCCTTATTCACCTGAGCTGAACTACTTTCTGGCATATCAATACTGCAGATCAATCGGCCTCCAGCTGGCTTCGTTTGAAACGAAAGAAAAATCCGACTCCATCATGCAGTATTTGATCAATGCTGGTATGATCTCCTACTAAACTGTCTTATTTCCTTTTCGAACTGATGATAACAGTAGAAGCGTTTATGTTTCTTCTATAATGTTTGATCGAAACCCCCGAAGTTTCAAATTGAAAATTACAAAATGCATTTCACAAAGGCAAACCTTCGCGCGCCTTCAGAATGTTCTTGGTTTGGTAAAACCCGCCCAACATCAAAGCATTTCACGGAGACTTTCAGTGTTGATCGATGTAACTCTTGAATCTAACAAATTTCATAATATAATCCTTGTCGTATATTCATAGAAAGACGTATTTCTGATAATCTATAACGCATGTGGCATAACGTCTCCTAAACAACATCTTTCATCGTAGGATACAATAAATACGACTTCTGGACGTCTGGGAACAGGCTTGGGACGGATATGCTAATATGGATGAGTACCGGTCTGCCTTTCAATGCGACGTTCGACTACATGAAGAAGAACCCCGGAGAAGAAATGCCTGTCGCCCGACAACTTGGGGCCGTTGAACAACGGTAACTGCAGCAATCATTTTTATTCAATCACGCACTTGAATCGTAAAGAAACACATTGGTAGCCTCCCCAGTTGAACAAAAAATTGAAGTTTTATAGTTTTTGGGTAAGATTTTCACTTCGATCTTCGTGTTCAATAGGAAAGACAGCGGTGCTTCATCAGGCTGTGTACTGCTGCGAGCGCCGGATCTTCTGTGGGACATCAACGACTGTACAGACATCAAAGATTTCATTTGCGAGCAGACGAGGTGCTATTACTACAACTACGGATCCATCCCAGTCTCCTCTGCTCAGGGGTAAGCAGGTGAGAATTATCTATTTTAACCCCCATCGCCACTCTGATCGTTTCAGTGAACGATGATTTTGATGAGGAGAGAGCTTATTACACCCAATCGAAATAGGGAGAACGGGGTAAATACATGGGGAGGAGGATGATCACCCTTTTCAAGCCCCTAACAGTAACTGTTAGTAAATCACGTAGCCTCGGGTACATGTGCGAAACACAACTCCTAACAGTTCCATGTCAGGCACTCCAACACCTGCTATCAGATTCAACACCAAAGCGTTTAGCGAAATTCGACATCAAGCACTAAACATTATGCGATGCACCGGAGAAGCTGATTGTTTAATACTAGATTATTTTCCAGGTGATGCTGGAGATCTCAGGTCCAGATTACGTGGCCAGTAAGTTAGGCCCTCATTCCTCAACAATTGCACTCTGGTTGTTTCATCTTTCAATGGAGAAATCTGTTCATTTTTACCATCACTAACCATCTTGTGGGCTCACCAAGACAACCAATTAGGTCGGAACGATAGGCGCACATATCTGCATAGATTTTGTTGTAGGATCGGTCCAGTTAAAGGGAGGAGCAACAACATACCACTAACCCCATCACAAGAGCGTTCAAGACTTGAACTGGCTACTTAGTAGCAGTACTCCAGCCCCCGAAACGGCAGATCTGCCCGATTGAACTGGCAGAGAGAGGAGATATACAGAAGGAGAAATATTAGGAAAACTGAACACGTATATTGTTTCTCACATAATCTCTCAGAGTGAACTCATATTGTTTCTTTGATACAAGTTTTTTTTTTTTTTTTTTTTTTTTTTTTTTCACGCGTAGAGATGGGTAAGGTTGCATAAATGATATTACTTGAATAATTTGAATGAACTGCAGATGTGGCTGTTGGGTACCGACCAGAAAGAATAAGCTGGAATGATTATTCATTTCGCTAAGCAGGCTCGCATGGATCATGATTAGCACTCATTTGCTTTGTCATAATTTTGTTGTAGGATCGGTCCAGTTAAAGGGAGGAGCAACAACATACCACTAACCCCATCACAAGAGCGTTCAAGTAGCAGTACTCCAGCCCCCGAAACGACGAGCAGGACACCACCTCAAGAACCCCAACAAACCACTTTGGACTACTACACTACTGAGCAGCCCGAAGAGCCGCCTGCGACAAGCGAAAATCTGACGGAACCGCAACATACAACATTAACAAACAAGGCTCGCACACTTTCTAGAAGCCAACCACCCGAGGATCAACTCAATCCTGACAACGTCCCATGGTCTTGGGCTAGAAACATAATGCTTGAAAAGCCTGTCCTCAAAATGACGGCCAACTTGTGATTAATGTACAGTAAAATGAACTACCAATAATCGTGTAAGCTTCGCTTTTCTTAATGACTGAATATTATCCTATGTGTAATCAAATTCGTAGATTTCATACTTGAGTAGAATCTTTTTAGAATTAAGAAGGCAAGTGATAGCGAACGTTTATTCTTCCTTGTGGATAATCGAGATTGAGCCAAGTGACAAAATTGTTTTCTTCGTGGTCAGATATTTCTTTTACAAGTGAAATTAAAATTTAATTTCGTAGATTTTTTTTAAATTGGGCTAGCCCGCTTTTCTATTCGCCATCATTCCCTTCAGATTCTTTTTTTTTAATCATAATGTGTCAGTAGTTGAATTTTAGCTATTCACTAGTTTCACGTTTAGCTTTTTTTCTATTAAAATAGGTACCTTCTCGAGATACTGTAAGTCGGTTGAGATAGATAGATGTAGGTGAACGTAGTAAACTCTTTTAAAATCAAAATGTAAAATTGAAAAGTGAAATAAAGAAACTTTTTCATTCATCTGGTGGATATCTTCCCTTTCCCGAACCATAAGGGGTTTTCTTACCCGAATCGTATTTTGGAACGGATTATGAGCGGAATACCTCCGTCGGAATCGCTGTCGCAGCATGACATCCTGCATCTTAGGCCTTCTCCGCACACTGCCAATGACAGCTGCAGAAGTTGCTTTGGGCTCCATCATGCTCAACCATTCCCCTTCTCCCACGGATACTAAAGTAGGTACCTATAGGTCTAAAGTAGTGTAGGACTATATAGTACTATAGTCTAAAGTAGTCTACTTCAGTATCCGTGCCTTCTCCCATTACCCTACTCGAACCATCGATCCGTTAACTTTCAGAGCTCACCTTGAAAATAGGCATTGAAGATTGATTCCAAGTTGTATTTTCATGACGACGAAATTTGAATGGAATCGGAACAAAATCGTGTAAGTTATGGCTGTAACAAGGAAGTCTGGAGGAACAGACATAAGGACACGGAACTAAATTTGCTCAGGAGGTCCTGAAACGTAAAATGCGAGTGGAATTTTTCATTTTCGTGGACAACTTTTTTTTCGACTTTGAAAGTTAAAACGAGAGCATAAAAACTAGGTGTTCGTTTGTTCGAAATTCCATTTCAACGAAATGGGAGAGTGCAGCCAAACAATGCATCGGCCCACGTTTTACTCGTCGAGCAATAATTGCTCTGCAGTCTACGACTAATTCTGTGTTCTACGAGTACTCGTAGAATAATTCTAGAATAATTACCCTTACACCTGTTGGTTGAGTCCGCCTTCACTGGCTGATTTGGTGCAGGTGGCAAGCGCTTTCGATGTGAAAACAACGTCTGGCCGTTTGAGTAAAGGCGTGTCCGCTCTTTGCCGCCCGGCACGAGGCATACAAGACTTGTATACCATGGTACCTTTGTAGTATTCATCCTATAAAGCATTATATACGTTTTTATACGTACATGTCGGTAAAGAATCACTGGCAGACCCACAAACCCTTCATAAAGGGTTTATTAAATAAACCAAATATGCATATTCTAATATAAACCAAATTTTGCATATTCAATCACTCAATTATTCAAGATTATAATCCGAAACCTCAGAGTGATGGGATAATATATTATACCAGTTATGGGCAAAGTACGGCCCTCGGGCTAGTGTAATCCGGCCCGCGTCAGGGTTTGGAATAAACCCTACAAACTCGGGCAAGTAGGGTATTATCGCATCTAATATCAACTGACGTGCGAGTTTGCACTTTGCAGCCAAACTCGCGTAGGCGATCTGGAGACTAGATGTGCGAATGGTCTCAGCTCAACATTTAGAAGTTCAGGCACAATTTCATCTGTATCATAGGTACGCCTTCATACTCTTCTAAAAAATAATCAATTTTCGTAACTTCTTTCACTACCTTTTGGTTTATTATTCTTGGAATAATACACCTATGTTTTCGCGACGTGGGTCGACGACTCCGATCGGCCTCAAAATTTGACATTATCTGTTTCAAGAGGTCTACATTCTAAATCCGAAATGTCCGTCCGCCGTCCAGGCCGTTTTGGGCAGTAGGAATGTTTTTTTAAATCTGAAATTTCGACAAAATACTTGGTTTACCATCTAGTTGTGCCCGCAAGGTTTTCAGTCCGATCGCCCAAACCCGTGGGGCGCTATGGGGCTAAAATGGGGCTATGGGAGGGGTTTTTGGAAGGCTTTTAGCTATGGGATCGAGTTAGGTGTCGTTTTCGAAGTATTTTTGGGGGTCCCAGAACGATCTGATTTCATTTTGGCGATCTAAATGGGGCTAAAAATGGGATTTTTGAAAGATCCCAGGAGGTTAAATATTTTTCAAGTAAAATATAAAGAATTTACGAAAAAAAATTTTTTTTGAAACAAAAAAATCCAAAAATTTTTTTTTTTATATAAAAATCCAAAAAAAATTTTTTTTTTCAATTTTTTTCATTGAAAGAATTAAATTTCTGCACAAGTAACCTGTATCAAAGAATAATAAACCCTTGTGTAAAATTTGCAGCGTTTTTACCATTGTACCAACATACCTACAAGTTGCGTGTGAGGTAAAAATCAAAAATAAAGTTCATCGTTTATAAACATGACATTGTGTTTTGTTCATTTTTTTTTTTTTTGGCCCGCCTACATAAAAAAAGTCAAATAACAAAAAAAAATCAAAAATAAAGTTCATCGTTTATAAAAATGTGTTTTGTTCATTTGTTTTTTTTTTTTTCAAATAACAAAAAATCAAAAATAAAGTTCATCATTTTTTCAAATAACATTTAAAAAATCATAAATAAAGTTCATCGTTTATAAAAATGTGTTTTGTTCTTCTTTTTTTTTCTTTTTTTCCCCGCCTACATAATTCTGCTAAGAAACTGCTGTTCCAGGTCGATAGTAGGTTGATAGCAGTTGGACGGAAACCGACAGCTCGAGTATGTGCGGTCGGGTTCTGTCGACAGCTGTCCAACTTCTGTCGACAGACGCAGTCAGACCTGGAACAAACCTAATTATCATGATAAGTCGGTACCTACTGCAGTAGTGAAAAGTCGTCAGGTGGAAAAAGGGCCTTCATTTTGATTTTTGCAAACTCGATTTTCGAGTTCATATTGACTGTAAATGTTATATTTTGGTATCATTTCGTTTAAAGAACGACCTGAATGAAAGTGGGCACTCTTTCCATCAGAAAATATATAAACCAAATTAAAACAGCAATTAAATGAATACTTTGAAGGGCGATATCTCAAAACGCAAATTTTGCCCAAGGGCCCTCTTTCTATGAATTATTCATACAATTTATGATTTTAAATCTTCATTTAATGATGATTTTACCACGGAAATAGCAACGCCAGGATATTTCGTCTTGCAACCAGCTTACATAAAAAATAAAATGATCATCCGGATCGAATTCCGAAAATATCTAGTCTCGTTGACAGGGGAGTGTATTGCGTAACACGATTGTCAGCTTTAAGCCCAAGTAATATGATATCCAAGTTGGTAGGTCAGAATATTTGCAGAGACATGGGCTCAGTTACATTTTGACCTCGTTCGAAGATAGCTACTTGTTACTTTGTCTCCCTTACTACTGAGTGTACTGCAATGCGATTAGTCAGTGTCCGGGCAAATGCACTAATGTTTAGGGTACGTTTGTGGGAATTTACTCTTTTTTGAAAAAAACAGTGCAAAAATTGACATGAAGAGTGACAGTTAGCCGGGAACTGCTA
This sequence comes from Pilophorus perplexus, assembly GCA_955831195.1. Taxonomy (NCBI): domain Eukaryota; kingdom Metazoa; phylum Arthropoda; class Insecta; order Hemiptera; family Miridae; genus Pilophorus; species Pilophorus perplexus. Next base: position 63,483,639 of record OY037007.1, on the reverse strand, counting down.
GAAATTCATCAAAATCGTGAGGAACAGCCAAACCACTAGTGAGACTTCAGCAAGATGATGACCGAAACCACCTCGCTCGTCCATCCAGAAACAAAGCCTATCTCGTTAATTCAAAAAATCGGCTACGGCTTTGGACACATGCAGAATGATTTGAGTGCGTCCATGTGGTTTTCGTACGCACTTGGATTCCTCAAACTCGTCACATCGAACAATCTGTTATCAGGAACGCTCATCATGATAGGTAAGTTCTCGTATTCATGAAACTCACTCTGTAAGGACCAGCAAAGTAACCAGGCTTAGGTAATAATTACCTAATTATTATGACGCGCTTAACTTTCTGAAAACGACCAGATTCCCTTCAAAAAACGCTGCAAATTTGACACAGATTATTATTCTCTTATATAATAAATTAGATATGTGCCTATGCATCAATTAATTCTATATCAATTTAAAAAAATTAATTTAATTATGTGGGACCCCGAAATATGGATTATGCGTCAAAAATTACTCGGAAAACGACACCTCATTCGACTTCCTGGCATCCTTCAAAAGCCCCAGCTGTAGCCGCTCAGAGCCCCACGGGTTTTTAATTCCAAGGGCTCAAAACGGCCTTGACTGTGGACGGACATATCGTTTAGGTTTATTATTTTTGGAATAATAGGTGCACCTATGATATCGCGACGGAGGTCGCCAATTCTGATCGGCCTCAAATTTTGACATACCTGCGTTTCAAGATGTCTAGATTCCAAAAACGAAATGTCCGTTCGCTGTCCGAGCCGTTTTGGGCAGTAAGCTTCTTTTTTTTTTTAATCTGAAATTTTGACAAAATACTCGGCTTACCATCTAGTTGTGCGCGGGGTGCTATGGAGCTAAAATGGTGCAGTGAATGGCAAATCATTTCTTTTATTCACTCTCAGACTTTGGTTCACATTTCGCTGTTTAAGATGCAACACCACCTAACCCTCATTTTTACCGAAAATGAGATAAGAGCGCTGTTTTATTCAAAATTTCGCGCCGGATAGAATGGTGATAACAGAAGTTGTTTATGTCCTCGCCAAGACAGTGAAAAACGCAAAAATGTTAACACCACCTAATCTGTTTTTGTTGATCCGCTGGGCAACACCACCTAACCCTCACTCATGAGTTATCACCTTCCGAATTTGTCTTGCTTTTCGCTACTGTGTTTTCCCAGCGTTTTTCACCATGTAGTAAGTATTTTCTTTCTTTAAAATTGTTCCAAATGATACCATTATGCACGTTGACTGTGGCGTATAAACATTTTGCAAAGAAATCATTAATGTACATCAGAAAATTTGGCTTCGAATCGATGTCAACATTCTGGCACTGTGTCATGCAAACCGATTAGTTTATCTTTGGTTTTTTTTCAATCACAGATTGCTTACAACAGCCTTCATCATACATTTCGGCCTACCTCCTCACTGAGAAAATACTTTTTGATTGAACACTTCTGACATTGGATTTATTGGAGAGGTACGTACGTAACAACAGCCCCGGATGTTACCGTGCGGTTAGTTTTCTTTCCTGTTGGTGTATGTAGCTATCGATCTGCGGGTATTTAGTACGTACCTACCTAGGTACTTTTCTTATTAAAATGACGTTTCTGATGTGGGCACTGATGTATTTTTCTCCTTAGGTGCACGCCATGGAGAGTAGCCAGAGTGAAGACAGTGGGGACTCAAATGGACCCTGCTCTGTTGATAAAATTGTGAAATTTGTGGAAGAAGCTGGCTCCTCAAACATCAAGGTAGGAAAAAGCAGTCACTCCTTCAAGGAATATGTTCCCACCTCGAGCAATGTGACACCCACTGAGTTCTCCATCAACATGACGTGGGAGGAGTTGGGTAACAAAATGGGAATTGGAGAGACACTAACTTTGGACATTCCCCTTGATCCAGCTGGTGCAGTGACTGATGAGATGATTCCATGTCAAAGTCAAATACATGGCACTCAGGAAGTTTCCAACGAGGAGAATAACACAGAACTTCAAGCATGTTGTACGAACAGGGCGTCTTGTATAGTGACTGATGAGTTGATTCCAGGTCCCAGTCGTTCAGATGACACTCTGGCAGTTTCCACCGAGGAGAATAACGGAGAATGTCAATCCTCTTGTACGAACAAGGTGCGGCGAAGCCGAAACAGCCTCCCACAAAGCAAAGAGTGGTCGAGAAATGAGGCAAAAATGAAACTAATGCAAGGGGAGGCGTACATGGGTTTCCGAAGAGCAAACAAGAAAAGCACAAAAAAAATCTTGCATGACGTTCCCAAAGAAGGCCGTTTCATGAGACCTCGTTGCACTTCTACAGCATGCCAGAAATGGAAGACTCGTTTGTGTGGCCAGATCTCGGAAGATGAGCGCCAGCAAATCTTCGATGATTTTTGGAAAAAAATGTCCTGGCAAACGAAACGGATGTTCATTTGTTCGACAGTCGACATAGCTGCACCTAAGAGAAAATATTCTACAGGGAAAAATCGTCAGTCTACTTTCTCATACCACCTGAAGATTAACGGTGAAAATATTCCCGTTTGTTTGACCATGTATCTCAATACTTTGGGGGTAAAGCACTCTGAAGTTCGCTACTGGCTACAGAACTATCGAGACCAAAATGTTCCCTGCATCAAGAACCTAAAAAACCAGAAGAATGGACATAACGAAGAACCTGAAAACGACAATAATGATGATTATGATGATGATCCTGAACCAATGCCTAATAACGGTGATGCTGAAGAAGCGCTGGCTGGATATCCTGAAAACTCGAAAGAACAACCTCTGTCCCGGATTGGACCAACACTTGCCTCTGCAACTATGCAAGAAAAACTCGATTTTTTTATTGCCTTCTTTGGGAGACTACCGACGATGCCCTCGCACTACTGCAGGAAGAGCTCCAAGAAGATTTACCTTCAAGCAGACATAAAAAGTTGGAGCTAGCTCTACGAGAGGTACAAAGCTAGCTGTCTTGAATCTGGAAAGGATATTGCTTACAGCCGGTTCTCCTTTGACAAGGAAAGAAAACGACAGAGACTCGAAATTTTCACCCCCAAGAAAGACCGCTGTGATCTTTGCTTGAGTTACGAAGCTGGGCATGTATCTCAAAGTGTATACGCTTCCCACGTACAAAAGAAGGACCTTGCACAAAATGAAAAAAGAAAAGATAAAGAAGCTGCAGAAAAACATGAGGTTTGGGCTATATGCTTTGATTTGATGAATGTGCAAACTGTCCCCAAAATAACGGCAAGCAGTGCTTATTATAAACTGAAGTTGACACTCCACAATTTCTCCATCTACGACTTGGCATCACACGACGCTCTTCTTTATTGGTTCGATGAATCAGAAGCCAATTTGAATGCAACCATCTTTGCGTCGTGCATAGTGGACTATGTTCTGAGCCTCATCGACAAGGAAAGGAAACCCATAATTTTATACAGCGACGGATGCTCCTACCAAAACCGAAACGCCATCCTCGCAAACGCTCTCCTCCATGTGGCTGTCGTTCATCAGGTTACCATCACCCATAAATATTTGGAGAAGGGGCACACCCACATGGAGGGAGACTCTGTCCACAGCACTGTCGAACGTTACATCGAAAACGTTGATATTCACCTTCCGAGTCAGTATGTCACCTTATCTGAACTCGCGAGAAAAGTGCCTATGCCATATCGAGCAAAGTATATTGACCATACATTTTTCAAGAATTATGGAGTTGAAGACAAAATGGTCTACACAAGCATACGCCCTGGAAAGGGAAAGGGTGAACCTACTGTAACAGACCTGCGTGTGTTGTCTTACCACCCTGAGGGCAAAATTTACTTCAAGCTCAACTTTGGAGATGCATTCGAAGAGCTCCCAATTAAAAGGAAGAGGATTGGAACATTGGACATGAATTTCCCACCTTTATTCACCGAAAGACAAATCATTCCCAAGGACAAATGGCTGGATCTACAATCCCGCAATTCACGCAATTTTTGCCAGGGGACGCCCATTCGTTTTACGACCAACTTCGACATGAAGAGCAAAGTCGACGACAGGAAAATCGCCAAAAGAGAAAGCAAAAAAGCCAAAATGAATAACTCATTTCAAGAAAAGAATCTCACATTAGTTAAAGGCTGTGAACTGCGCTTAAGAAATTAGTCCAATTAGAATTGTGTTATTATTCCTAAGAAATGGATACTGTTTGTGATACAAAAAATTAGAATTGTGTTATTATTCCTAAGAAATGGACACTGTTTGTGATACAAAAAAATAGTGACACAATAATGGCATGTCATTCATTATAAGACTGCAAATAACGACTACTTAGTATAAAATATTTTGCTGGCCTTTGCAATATTAACTGCTGTGTTCATTGAAGTGCTGTGTTATAAAACTTAATGTGGATATTTTTAAATAAAGTTATTATTTAATGGTGTTCAATAATTATTGTGTTCATCACTGGCAATTCCTAATGTTTCTGGTTACCTAATGTTTCAATTTTTTCATAATAAACCATAAAATAATAGCCAAAATGAATTTAATTGTATGAGAAACTATGTAAAAATGACAGGCAATAAGCCGAACGCAACACCGCCTAACCCACCATTTCAAACGATAACACCACCTAACCCACACATTTTTTTAAATTTCCACAAATTTAATATGAATGAAGGTGAGATACGTAGAGCGAGTCGGGGGATGATGAAAAAAAATTTTTTCTGGCTGAAAACACGGGTAGTTTATTAATAAAACAGTTTTTTGTTCCTCCTGACAAATTGGGGGAAAGAGGGTTAGGTGGTGTTGCATCTTAAACGACGATTTTGTTAATTATTTAGAATCACTACAAATACCACCAATCACAGGAATGTAGGAATTAATAAGAGCTTCACTGCCAAATCCAGTTTAGATGAAGTGTGTTTCACAAAAAGCAAATTATAGGCCAGTACCTACCTATTAAGACTTAATATACTTAGTATATTAGCAGTAAAATGATTAAAAAAAAAAAAAAGCTTTGGCCTTGCGAAGTGGAAACGGTTCACCCAAACACCATGTTTACGTTTAAATCATTAATATTTAAAAAAAAAGATTAAATCTAAATTTTTATATCCAAACGGCGAGGTTTTTTTTTTCTTTGTATGCTCATTTAAAACTTCCTCGCTGTTGACTGGTATGCAGTTGTGCACGAACAATAACGCCAAGCCGTTAAGTCTACCCTCATTTGTCGTGTTCCTCCCGTAATACTTCAAGTAGGTACTTTAAACAGGAAAATGACCGCTTAGAAATACATGACGTTACTAGTAAGTATAGTACTAGTAGTATAGTTATATGGAGGTGGGAGTTTCTCTTTTACTCACTTCCTCCATCCATCTCGTATCGTATAACCAGTCTCTGTCTAGCTCTAGCTTGCAGTTTTTGCTTAATAATGTTGATGAATGTTGAATACTTTTCTGGACCACTAATACCTATATAATTTGGATCGAACTCTTATAATTAACGTTATATTAAATAAATTGTAGATTACTAGAGACACTCTGTAGCTCCTGGGGGGGGGGGGGGGGGTGCCTGTCCTGTCCCCCCACCCCACCCCCTACACCATCGGTGCGCCCTGTCCAAGAATAATGAACCAAAAATTGTGTGAAAAGTTAATACACATTTTCAGGTCAGTTATTTGATGCTGTCGCTACTCCAGTAGCTGGTTACTTCCTAGATCGAACGCACAAGAAGAAGATGTGGCACCTTGCAGGTAGGTGCCTACTTGAACTTGTTGGGATTTCCAAGTTATTGAGTTTAAGAACTGAGTATATATGTATATAAACCTAAAGAATCATATGAGTTAATATTATTCTATTCTATTCTATTCTATTTAATAATATTATTCTGTTTGTTCTTTCCTAATATGCATTGCTATTCTAGGATGCGTGTCGATAGCTGTATCTTTTCCTTTGATTTTCACAATCTGTACAATTTGCGCCAATTACAACGTCTGGGAAGGATTGTATTACGGTACGATAATCGTAATTTTCCAAATTGGATGGGCGATTGTTCAGATTTCCCACCTTGCAATTTTGCCGCAATTAGCACAGAATGCCAAAGAAAAATCAGATCTGGCTGCATTCAGGTAAGATAAATGTTGTTGTTCTTATTTTGAAGGTATTGTAAGGTATCGTAAAAATTGAATATTGGCTGATAAAAACATTCCAGGTATGCAGCATCCATGATCTCCAATATAATTCTTTACGTAACTACTTTGTGGGCATTTTACGGCACAGGGACAGGTGAAACTACGCTGTTGACTCCTGACGATAATCAGCGATTCTTCGTAAGAAATAAAATAATGAATAGCAGAAACTGCGTAGAATGGTTCCAATAAATTATTTTGAGTCGATTCCATGAAAATTTATCAACGTTAGCGCCAGAAATGGGCCACAAACGCTCAGAAAATTCAGCATCACCCGGTGTTGGCATAGTTAGTCAAGTGTAACCCAACAAATACGTTGCTCATTGAATTATAACAAATTTTGTCGAGGTCTAAGCTAATTCAAGTTTTGATGTTACAGGAAATCGGCTTGACAGTGACGGCAATTGGTATAGTCACCTCAATAATGTTTCATGTCATCATAAAAACTAAAAAACGACCAGGATGCCAAGAGCTTGACCCAAAACAGACAATAAAGGCCTCAAGATTCAGTGCGTGCCACGATATTTTCAAAGTTGCTGTAATCCACACTTCAAGCCGATTATTCATCAACGCAACAATCGAATATATGATACTTTATCTGAACGAGGCCGTTCTCTCAAACAAAGAGATCATTGCCACTATCCCTTTGACTATGTTCGCTCTCTCTGCTGTGACTTCCATTTTTTTCAAGAAAGTAATCCGCGTCAACAACCAAAAGGTAAGAGGATGACGAAACGTCCTTTTATAAGGTCATTCAAATATTCCTTGAAGTATGTAAATAGATGAAAAATAACAATTCGAAATAATCTCCAATAAGAATTGGAATTCAATTTCTCCGTCAAATAATACTCTACTACTAATAGTATGGTGTCGAATAACGGTTGAGTTGGTAAATATTTGATTCAAAATCAGAGGCTCAAAATAATCAGTTTCCTACCAAAATTCCTATAGGTAGATCATAAAAACTTTCAATTTCCACCCCCCAATTTGTCTTAAATTAATCATCCAAAATTCATTAACGTACAAAAACAAATTGCAACAATAAAGACTGGACATGTCCTTACGGTTACGGAGTTGACATTCGAGGCTTCCTGTACTTCAGTTTGTTTTAAGACCTGAGAGAGGCAGGAAAAGCGGTAGGTATGGCGTTTTGTTACTCCTAACAACAGGATTCAAAATAAATGAAAAAATCTTGAAGATTGCCATTCTAAAAACTATAGTAAACTGCTATGGTAATGATGAGTTGAAAAGTACGACCCTGAAACTCGACCTTCCAAGCAGCGTCGGGACCGTGACAGGCAGTTTGGGCCTGCCTTACCGCACATCGAACTTGGTTTAGGATTTTCTAAGTCGAGGACGGTTGCCATAATATGGCAACCGCCCTCATATTATGCCCTGACGTGATCTTTTATTGATGAGAAACACGAGGAAACAAATGGTGAAATCCTAGCTGATCATTTAAAAGTTATATGACATATTTCTTTTAAATTACCAGCTAGTAAAAACTAATTTTCAATGTTTTCTTTCTTTGTCTGCTATGGGGTGTCGTTTTCGAGGTATTTTTGGACGTAGAATCCATTTTTGGGGGCTCCCAGAACCATCCGATTTCACTTTGGGGATTTATGATGCTTTCATGGGGCTACATGGTTGGTATGGGGATGGTTGAAGGATGCCAGGAAGTCGAATGAGGGGTTGTTTTCCGAGTAGTTTTGGACGAATATTACACACACAGACACACAACATACATGTATACATGCGTGGACGAAGAAATATAACGAAAACAATTTTACATAAGCTGCATTTGTTTACAATGGGTGGTTCTGATCTCGAAAAATAACACAAAGGAAGGAGGAAATCGAAAGCACCGTCTCCTATTTACCTATAAAGGTCGATCCACACATTTCAGTATTTCAGTGAATCCTCGGCCATCAGTGCAACGTGCGACATGTAACGCCGGTGTGTGGACAATTTATCATTGATGCAATTGAAGGGCAAGGAGCAATGATGGCCGAGGATTCACTGATATCACTGAAATGTGTGGATCGACCTTAACTCAGTGAAAAACAAGACTCGCTGCGAAAATTCAAAACGGCAAGTTGTCTGCATCTACATAATATATATACATATACTGTGAGTATGTGTGTGTATTATGCGTACAAAACTACTCGGAAAACAACCAACCAACCCCAACCCAGGACAACCCCCCAAGGACCCCAACTTCCTGGCATCTTTCAACCGCCCCATTTGTAGCCCCATAGATCCCTACAGTGAAATCGGACGGTTCTGGGAGCCCCCAAAATGGATTCTACGTCCAAAAATACTTAGAAAACGACTCCCATAGCAGAAAAAGATAGAAAACATTGAAAGTTAGTTTTTACTTGCTGGTCATTTAAAAGAAATATGTCAAATACCTTTTAAATGATCAGCTGGGATTTCGCCATTTGCTTCCTCGGGTTTATTATCAATAAAAGATCACGTCTGGGCTTATGACAACCGTCGTCGACGTAGAAAATCTTGGATCAACGCCGTGCCCGACTTTTGTGAGAGGCACGGTTGCCTACTGTTGATCTTTAGCAACTTCGCCACATTTCCATTTTCTTCCACTGTTTGGCGCCTACTTCCATTTCGGTGATGGTAATGCACTTTTTTCGTGGGCAAAGTGTTTTTCATCACTTCGAATATTATAAATTCCAATATGCTGTTAGAGGGGAGGAAGTAACTATGAAAACGTGTTCACGAACCGCGTGATAAAACCCTGTAAGACAACCTGAAAACCCCCTGATATAAAACCCTGAAAAAACGTGTGATAACCCTGAAAAAAGACAACCCTGAAAAAACACGTGATAAAACCCTGTAAGACAACCCCTCACAATGTTATGGCTCCTATCAGTATAAAAACACACTGACAAATTGACTTGTTCGTCATGGGATAGTAACTGTTACGGTAGGTAATGAGTAGGGCTCGGATTCGAGCATATTAGCATTTTTTTTTTTTTTTTTTTTTTCTGTCTAGTAAACATTGAGAGAAGCGTTTAGATAGTATTTTCACGTCTCTGGGACCAACAGAATTAGCGAAAACAGCGATCTTCAAAATAAACGCATATAAATGCATATTCTAGCAGGTTTCGTCTAAATAGCTGGTTTTCCCCGTATTTTGGCCTCGAACAAGGTTTAAAACTATTAATATTTGCATATTTTCTGAAGAAAAAAAAGATACAAAATTCACAAATTGAAATGGAAAGTCAATTCAATTTGGAAAATTCTCAATTCAGTTCGGAAAATTCTCAAATGAGCTTGGAAAACCTATACCTACCAAACACTCCGCTACCAATAATAATAATTAATTGTAATTATTGGTACCGGAGTGTTCGGTTATAATATAAGGTATATAATATAATTATACCTATAGGTTTATAATTATTATGCGTTGTTATAAATTTTACACCTCACAAATACCAAAAAGCAGCCCCCTTTCTTCGACTTGGGTACCAAGAAATACAACTGGGGACTCGATTAATTTTTGGGCACATTTTTCAGGATCAATAAAAGTAAGGCAGTCCGATCGCACAAACCCGTGGGGCTAAGGGAGGGGTTTTCGAAGGGTTTCGGCTATGGGGTCGAGTTAGGAGTCGTTTTCGATGTATTTATGGACGTAGAATACATTTTTGGGGTTGTCCCAGATTGATCCGATTTCACTTTGGGGATCTATGGGGCTCTTTCATGGGGCTACAAATGGGATTTTTGAAGGATCCCAGGAGGCAAAATTAGGTGTCCCACTTTCCGAGTAATTTTGGAAAAAAGCCCATTTTTTCGAGGTCCCACATCTGTCCAAACATTGTACCGTTTTTTTTTTTTTTTGTTTTTTTTTTTTCAATAATGACACAGAATTAATTTTTTTGCACAATTAACCTATATCAAAGAATAATAAACCTTTTTGTAATGTGCAGTATGTTTTGGCTCCACAGAGCCCCTCGACGTACTGGATTGTTGTGAGGCCCCTAATAAATTTAGTCTTCGAAAATGGCACCTCATTTGACTTTCTGGCCAAGTCCTTGAAAACCTCCGTTTATAGGCCCATAAGTTGTACCAAGGTACATTTTGTCGTTTCACTTTCCTTTCTGTAAATTTTACTGTGTTTTCCGATCATATTTAAGAGCACATAATGGGGGTTTTGAGCATATCTATTAAGCATAAAACAGATGTTTTTCGAGCATATTAAAGTATTATAACAGGGCATATTAAATGAAACTGTTTCACTTCACACTCAAATTTTGTTGATTTTGTCGAGCATATCAAACCGAGCCCGAGAAATGATATTTCACAACTTTAACCTTCCAAAAACGTCATAACTTATACCTATGAATTTCGTTCATTTTAATGTGTTTCCTTACAATACGACCTCCTACCTTGCAACCCATGACCAAAAATTGAGTTTTGCCCTTCATATGGGAGAATTATCCATACCGGACGCTAAAATGGCCTCATTGAGCTCCTTTAATGATTTAAAAAAATGTTTTTCCTGCAAAGGTCGTGCTTCAAAAGTTACGAAAACGGGTCCATATTGCAGAAAACCCGTTTCAATTATTTATAGGGCCTTAGGAAAAATATGATATTTGAATTCCGAGGTCTGGAGAGGGTACATGACGTGGGCTGCTTCGTCGCCTTTTGATTCGCCGGGAGATCCCTCTCTCTCTCTCTCATCTACGCAAGTCAGCCAACTTTACTACGCGAAAATTCGACCCCAAAAATCGAAAATCGGGTTAATCATTATAGAAGGTCATTTGAAAATTGAGCATCGAGGTTATTATCAAAGAAGGTTATTCAAAAATCGACCCGGGCCAAGTGTTTTTATACCGATTTTGTTCAGATTTATTATTTAGCGCTCTGGCGGCTCAGTGCCCAACTACTCTACGCCCAGCCTGGCGAGGTGTGACGTCAAAATTGCCCGGCGTTCATTTCAAAATCTCTAACATTTCGAAAACAGCTCAGCACGTACCTATAAGGATTTTCGAACTAAAAACTGGGGTTTATGGGTTTTAAAGGGTGCTGAATCCGAATATGTTGTCAGAAATGCTGAATTCTGACCTTTTCAAGAAGCCCATTATCTGAGAACCTATACACTTGTTCACATGCCTACCCAGTGAACAAGGAAATAATTGTGGAAATAATAATTGTGGCCGCCCGCGCACTCTAGCGGCACCCTTGCTTAGTAAGAACGACCGGCATTGTTTCACACCCGCCTCATGGGAGGCGACGCTGCGCCCATTCTCCAGCCCACACGCCGGCTACCCCGTACGTGGGTCTGGAATAAATCCCCACCTTATTTATCTGTCAATCAGACCACCATCTAGTGCTAAGTGCTTTATGGATACACCACACACTCTTTCTTGCACGTCCGCTGACCAGGACTCCCTACCCGACAGTATCTCGGGCAGGGAAGCCGGTCCAGTGGACACTCGCGTTATTTCACGCGGGATTGTAGCCCAGGCCGCCATTGCCGACACTTCGCTCGTGGCAGCCAGGAGTGCAGTCCTTCGTAAGGCTCTACCTGGAAATGATGCCACTCTTGCCGACACTTCGATCAGAGTAGCTCAGGACCTCGTAGCAGCAAGAGTGGATTCAGAACATCGCGCATTCACTGAAGTCGACTCCTCGATCTCATTGGATGCTGCGACTGAACTCCCGTCCGGCCTCCCACGCATCCCAGTCTGTCTAGACTCATTTAGTCAGGCTGGGCATAGCGAGAGGACCCATTCTGCTCCGACGGCATTCACTGGCGCTGCCGATCACAACACTTTGTGTCAGGCCCCAGACGAATACGTTCGTGCACTCCCTTCCTGTTCCTCCAAAAACAACGGGGGCGAAATCCTGGATATGACGCCAGAGGCTTTCCCCCAACCACACAACACATTAATTAGGGACAAATTAATGCTAGGAACACGAACGCAACACGTAGGTACACACTTCACACCCGGCAAAGTGTGGGATCCTACAAAAACTACCATCATGCGCTCCCTGGTGGCGCCTATGTGTATTTCCTACCTCCTAGTATTATTTACTGGAATTTTTCATGTCCATTCAGATAACCTTTTTTATTGGGTGGTTGGTCTGCATTACCGGGTGCTGTATTGTGTACATGAGAACTGGAAGGAGCGATTATGTTGTCGACCTGTTCGTGGCCGCATCATTGTTCGGTAAGTATGCATTTCAGCAAACCTTCTGCGTTCCTCATTTTCAGGCTAGTATTCAATAAGTAAACCCAAAATGTACGACGGCTCTACACATACGTAGCTCACTAGGAAACTAAATAATTGTTTAAACGTGCTCAAGTTAAGGGTTGCTGGTGAGAGCAATTATCAAGTACCTATCAACAATTTGTAGCGAGAGGGACAAGGAAAGTGCCGTGAGATGATTAAATATGTTCTTAAAAAAAAATAACGTTGTGGCTATATGCCGGTACACTACCGACGACTAAAAGGCTATATGCCGGTACAGTACTTTTCCAGTACTTTTTTATTTTGTGTGTGTGGCTGCATGTAGAATCTACAACACTCATACGTCATGTAAATTGAATTAAGAACGAATGTTCATACAGATGTTTGGTTATCAAAGAATGCTTCCAAATACTGAGGTCAGACTCCGCAAGATGGCCACTCTGGCGTCTTTGAAGGAAAACATGCCCCCAGACCAGGGGCGAATCCTGAGCTGGCTGGCTGGGAAAGCACACAATTGGGTTCCCCCTCCCCCTTCCTCACCTTCGCTCATCTCTGAAATCCCCACGATAAACCTAAAAATCTCCAACATTTCATAAGCAACTTTCACAATTACCAACAGCGAACTTAAAGAAAAACATTACAGATACAGTGTGGTGTTTGCCGACGGTGCAGAGGTCTAATCCAATGAGGTGGTTAGGGTGAGAAATGACTCCTCTGCTGAGTACTAAATTGTTTATTCAAATAAACGATTGTAGCATGGGGACCGGTTTCGAGCCAGTAAGCTCATCTACTGCCCTGACAAGAAAACCATTTGTCATTAGCACCAGAGAAAACCCATAAAATTATATTAACAAAACAATTTAGTACTAAATAAACAATTTAGTACTCAGCAGAGGATTCATTTCTCACCCGAACCACCACATTACAGAATCTGGAATGAACGGCATAATATTTAAGAGAGTATCTGATACTCTCTTAAATATTATGGCGTTCATTCCACAGCTGCATGAAGCCATTCTGATTGCCGATTTCACACACATGATACACAAAACACAGAAAAAAAAAAAAACGAAAAACGCTAGTAATAATGGCAATAAAACTAAAACAAGGTCAAATTCAAGTAAATTGACCACGGAAAGAACTCTTTCAGAAAGTAAACAACTAATGGAAAAGTTGGCAACTGAGGATCAATGTCCACGATCCTATGAGTGAAAAGTCAGATGAACGCCCCAAGCGGAGGAAGCACCAACCATACTGCTTGCCTTTCAGTAGTAGACCTGTGGCTCTGCCCCCGCAAGGTCTATGAAACCAGCTGTTTGCCTGGTTCAACCAAGTCGAGCCACGGCATTCAGCTCCGCGGGTGCTTGAGTCAAGCAGCTTGACTAGGGGGAAAGATGCTCAAACGGTAGTTCTACTCTCTTATCGCGGTCAATTGGAAGATTAGCTGCGCTGGAGCTCGTTGCCATTGCTCAAAAGAATGAGCACCTACTTTGGGTACAAGTTAATAGTAAAATTTCCATTACTAATGTAAAAATCATTTGAAAAATTGTCCAAAAATTGCAACAATAAAACAAAAAATTATTTAAAAAAAATATTGGCAAGCAGTGCTTACCTTGCTTTGCCAGAGAATTCGCCTCTGCCCCAGACTCGAGGAAGGCGTGAGAGCCATGGCTTGGATTCGAATCGTCCAAAACAAGTTCTTTTGAATATCAGCTACGTGATACATTTTTTGTCACAAAAATAATTTATTCACCGAAAACAATAAATTTATATCCCCGGCGGGTCCAAGGGGCTTTGGTTGCACTGGGGGTTAAATTGGCAGGAGATAAAAGCTATGGACGAGCTCAAATTACATACTAATCATAAATTTGGTTCTGTGTGACATCAAGAGAATAATTTTTAAAGCCCTCTATTGATTAATAACCTCTCGTAAAATGTCTGTTCCTGACTAGTGCACTACAAATTCTACAGCAATGTGCAAGGTTAGGTACTATAGTAAACCCTTGAATTTCTTACAGGAGCAGGCAGTGCTTTAACTCTTGTAGTTAGCTTATCTTTTGCCGCCAACCTGATCACAACCGATGGCACAGAGGGGTTCATTTTCAGTACGGTAACATTTGCTGACAAAGCAATGAACGGGTTAGCTGTGGCACTCATCGAGTACATGTAAGTGTGCTGAGAAGTAAAGAAGGGCTAGTTAGAGAGGCATTAGTATTGGAATAGCTAAACACTCTCTCTGCAGGATAATATTATGAGGTATACCTAATTGATGAATAGTTTAATAATTCTTTCTTTGCAGGAGATGCGACGATCCACAGCTATGTCAATTTTACTACAGGAACGTCATGGTATTCTTCAATGGTGGCGTAATTACCATTGGCATGTTGTTTGTTTGCCTTGTGTCTCCAAAAATAACTGCACTTGAACCAGCAAACTACCAGCTTTGAACATTTGGAAATGTTCAAACGAAACAAAAACATTTGAAAAAACGTAGAACGAAACTAAGTTTTTTGGTGAATTCAATTATTTTTTCGTATATTAATAATTTATGTATTCATTATTATTTTACTATTATAAGGCTGTTAAATAATGCTCTTACCTATTCTGTCCAGAAAAGTCGCAATTTCAAAAGTGCGGTGCATCAAAGCACCGAAAAACTATTTAAGGCTAAATGAACCCCTAAGCTACATTTCACCAAAAAAAAAAAACGGAGTTTGAACACAACAGACACCGCTCGATCTTACTTAGTAAATAGCTTCGAAAATAATTCATCGCCATAGTATACAAGCAAATCCGACCAACGTTTTAGTTGGGGGGGGGGGGGGGGGGGGGTGCCTAAAATGGGCCCCCTAAACTTCAGACAGCACTAGTTTCAAAACAATATGCAAGTTCAGTAATTCCCTAAAGGCTGATAAACCTCAAGTGAGGGGTGACCAAGAAAAATTTGACCTCCTAATTTATTTCATCTTGAATATTTATTAAATTCTCAAAATATAACGAACAGTAACAAAAAATCAACTTTACATGAGAGGAACCCCCCCATTCACGATTTGCGATTTTTTTCTTGAAAAGAATTAAAACAAAAACTAGGTAGGGCTAAGGATCAGATGCGATGAACTATGTATGATCGTGCGATGACTCGTTTTCGCCTCACAGCTCATTCCTCATCTCTAGGATCTGTACACATGCAATGGTGGAATGCGAAGATAGGATGTTAAGAAATGGCTGGCATCACCTCGAACCCCCGACAATCCCGGGCGAATTTGATTCCTATGATGGTCAGCCCGATGCTCTTGATCAGGTTCCTGAAAAAGAGTGAAAATTTGTAGGTTATGAACGAAACTGTTAAAGGGTCAATACATGAAAATAATTGTTAGTTGGTGGATGAACGAATGAACACTGAAAGAATACTGACAAATCATAAAGACACCATAAAGTGAGAAAATGTTCTCATTTTTTTATGAGAGCATTTTCTCCATTTTTGATGTTTTCCTTCTCCTCAAGTACCTACCTACAGGGTGACCCACGGGAACCTCCCACATTTCAAATGGGTGGTACAAAAAAACTACACGACATAGGCAAAAAAAAAGTATTTGCCAGAGAGGTTATAATATAAAAATAATATTATTATGTAGTTTTTTAAGCTATGATTTAAAAATAATATCGTCCAAATGATGACCCGTCGTTCACGCGCTATTCTCCAGGAGATGTTCCCCGGGCAGGTGGTCTCTTTGCATGAGCCCATTCAGTACACGCTCTCCTGATTTAAGCCCTTGTGACTTTTAACATGGTACATGTTTTTACGGGCGTTCTCTGGATTGGAATGTGAGTACACCGCCCGTAAACCGTCGTGCCTTATAGACGCCTAAACGGCTGAACGGATTTGAATGGGGTTTTTTTCTAACGATCTCGGGTGAGATTGCCCACAACATAGGCTATATTAAAACCCAGCCCGACGCGCGCAACCCTGCAAAATTTCGAAATTTAAGAGTTTTTGGATGTGAGTACACCGCCCGTAAACCGTCGTGCCTTATAGGCGCCTAAACGGCTGAACGGATTTGAATGGGGTTTTTTTCTAACGATCTCGGATGAGATTGCCCACAACATAGGCTATATTAAAACCCAGCCCGACGCGCGCAACCCTGCGAAATTTCGAAAAATAAGAGTTTTTGGATGTGAGTACACCTCCCCCCCCCCCCCCCCTAAACCGTCGTGCCTTATAGGCGCCTAAACGGCTGAACGGATTTGAATGGGTTTTTTTCTAACGATCTCGGATGAGATTGTCCACAACATAGGCTATATTAAAACCCAGCCCGACGCGCGCAACCCTGCGAAATTTCGAAATTTCGAAATTTTTTACTCACGGTACATGGTTTTTCCTCTCCTCCTCCTAAACGGTAAGCGATAAAAATACGGCGATTTTTTCTATTTGTTTGGTGGACCGTTTAAGTATGCTTAGGGGGGTCGAGCCCCCCTTGAGATGTTGATCTTTCTGTCTGTGTGTCTGTTTGTCTGTGTGTCGGTAGTGCCTTATAGGCGCCTAAACGGCTGAACGGATTTGAATGGGGTTTTTTTCTAACGGTCTCGGGTGAGATTGCCCCCAGCATAGGCTATATTAAAATCCCGCGCGACGCGCACAACCCCGCGAATTTGCGCGAAACGTGTTGGACTGCGGATTGGAATGGGAGTCAAGCCCCCCCCCGTAAACCCTTCGCCGATCTACCCCCTTACCACCCGATAACCTTATATATCAATATAATATATAGGTATATTATATATATTGTATATATGTTCTTGAAAATCTCGAGAAATTCAAAAATTATGTACGTTCTGAGATAGGTTGAGCGCCCTCAAGGATTTTTTCCGTTTTCCCCTCTCCTTCCCTAAAGAAGGGAAGGAGTGGGGATTTCAGCGAATATTGATCCGATTTTGATGAAATTTTTTTCTATTGGTTTGGTGGACCGTTTATGTCTGCTTAGGGGGGTCGAGCCCCCCTTGAGATGTTGAGCTTTCTGTCTGTGTGTCTGTCGTGACTTATAGGCGCCTTATCGCGAATTTAAATATACCAATCCGAAAAACATGTACCATGTTTCTTTGCTATGATCCTTGATCAAAACTTAGATAATCCGGGGGTCTGGGGGTGTCCCACAGGCGGCAATATTTTTTTCTATGGGGTTATCTCAAGGCCGAGGTGTTTAAACACCGTCCAAGGACTCTGGAAGATCTCACAACTGCGATTGAAGAAGAAATCGCCCAGATTACCCCCGCTATACTCGAGAAAGTCGCCAGAAACTTCTACGAAAGGCTCAACATGTGTATTGCCCGCCAAGGTCATCATTTGGACGATATTATTTTTAAATCATAGCTTAAAAAACTACATAATATAACCTTTCTGGCAAATAATTTTTTTTGGCCTATGTCGTGTAGTTTTTTGTACCACCCACTTGAAATGTGGGAGGTTCCCGTGGGTCACCTTGTATTTATATGTATGTAATCGTCGGTTTCAAGAAGCTTGAATTTCGTATGCCATATGCCTTATATATACGGCACTATATCTGATATATCAGATATAGTGGACTTTACTATATTAAATTTTATTATTATAACGATACCCATCCCACATAAAAGGTGTAAGAAAGTTGGGGGGATGAACTCAAGGGGTAGGGGTAGGTTCAGTGCGGGTGCAGAGGTACCTATGAGTATATGTACACGTATGAGCTCACTGGATGGAACGCGAAAAAAAAGCTAAGGAAGGAGGCACAGCAATTTGGGTGCAACGAAAAAACCCCTGCCTCGAGAGGATGTAGAAAATTAATTAGCTCGGCGGAAAGGTGTGGAGATACTCCGCGGAAGGAAGTCCGGGTTGAAAGTCATAGAATAAATTTTACACCCGCGTGGAAGGAACGAGTAGGTTTATCTGCGCCGAATATTTTAATGACTCGTCGAAAAAGGAAAATAGGGATATATATATTATACTGTGGTGTGGCAACCAAGTTGATCGTGTGGTTGAGTTTTTGACAAGTGAATACAGGTCATTGTCAGTTGTTAAACGGTTGTTATTTTACAATACGTTGTGTTCGCAAGGCTTTCAGTCCGACTATCCCCTCGTCTGTGGGGCTACAAAGAGGCCAAATAAGGGCTTTTTTGAAGTAGTTCGACCGCGGAATCAAATGGGGTGTCGTTTTTCAAAGTACCTCCACGCAGTAGGTACCAATTTATTTGGGACCCGGCACTGTCCGACCAGATCATGTGACTTCAGTTGGGGATTTTAAAGGGATTTGGTCATCGAGTGAGTTCGACCTTGTGTCGAGGAATCGTCTTTGGGGGATCCCAGTTCCGTCCGATTATTCTTAAGGGCGGCTACGAATTCCACCACGGACCCTCTTTATGAGCTGAGACCGGCTACCAACATCTTGAAGTTCCACTCCAGGTTGAGACAACCAACAGACCGAGCCGAAGCAATAGAGCAACATGGGCCCAACTGAGCCAAACTGACGAACACATCGAGCCAGACTGGCAGACTGAGTTCTGACAAACATGAGCCCAACCAACAAACCAAACTGTTGAGCCATGAGCCCAACTGAGCGCATTCATAGACTTGGGCTAACCGGAATGTTGAGACAAGGATCAAACCGAAAGGTTAAGACATGAGTCCAACACAAGGACTCGAGCCAAACAGTCTTCTGCTTTGGCTAGCAACATTCACAATTTTTTCAAAATTGAACTTTTCCACTGGTTATGAATGGTTGTCACGGGCAAATCCCGACGTTTATCGAAAAGGGCACCACGGACAACAGGCTCAAGCAAGTGAGACTAAGGTCATTCAATGGATAATAAATGAAACTTTCCAACAATACTGAGGATCGGATCATCTGCGCTATACAACTCGGAAGAGGAAAATGAAGCATTGCTATATAGCAATAGGCGCCGGAAGTATGCATATCCAAGTTAGTCGCTGCTCAAACTCATCAGTACCTAATTTAGGTAGGTGTTTAAAATTCTGAATAATATACCACTGCGGCAAACGACTTACCATTTGAACGGGTCGTAATATAGTGACTTAATCAGTGCCAAAGAGTTGGTGGCAAGATCGTTGGAACCAGAAATAGCTTTCATTTTGGGTGTCCTGACAGGAAAATTCAATCAAAATAACCGATCTTCAGATTTCGAAGTTTGAATTTCAAAACTCTACTGGCATAGGGATGTTGAAAAAGTATCGATACTTAAAAGTATCGATACTTTTCAAAAGAAGTATCGATACATATCGATACTTTTTGTCCCCGATACATATCGTAGTATCGATACTTTTTTTCCGGTATCGGCGCCGATACTTTTTTTATCCCTCACATTTCATCAGATTCAAAACTTACGGCATACATAATATGTATATGTATACCTATATTATAGGTAGTTGACAGTACCTCTAACTTGACCAGCAATTGAAGAAAGTTGATGTAGGTACCTACCACCACCTCCTGGAGCTGCACCAGCTCTCATATCAGAAGAATCAGCCGTCCTCGATCAAGGGCGGACCACCAAAATGTTGGACCAACCAACCAACCCAACTCACTGATCACAGTAGAAATTAGTGTGGCCACAGCTACACCAAACGAGGGAATGTTCCCCTTTTTTGCTACCTGTGCCTACACCCCCCCCCCCCCCCCCCGAGGCTTGGAGCAAGGTTTTCAGTCCAATCGTCCAAACCCGTGGGGCGCTATGGGGCTAAAATGGGGCAATTGAAAGTTTTTTTTAAAGGCGTTTGGCTATGGGTTCGAGTTGGGTGTCGTTTTCGAAGTATTTTTGGACGTAGATTATATTTTTGGGGGTCCCAGAAGGATCCAATTTCACTGTAGGGATGTAAAGGGCTTTCATGGGGCTACAAATGGGATTTTTGAAGGATCTCAGGAGGTCAAATATTTTCTGAGTAAAAAAAAAAAAAAAATTAAAAGAAAAACCTTTTTTTCAAAAATTTTTCATTGAGACAGAATTAATTTTTGCACAAGTAACCCATATCAAAGAATAATAAATCCTTGACTAAAAATTTGCAGGCGTTTTTGAAAAGTATCGATACTTCGATACCGATACTTTATTGAAAGTATCGTATCGATACTTTTAGATACTGTCTGGATGTATCGATACGATACTGTATCGATACTTTAGAAGTATCAAACATCCCTACATGGGCAAATGTGACTTTTGTTTTTATAACCTTCGGAAGGTACTCTACAAAGCTACTCGATCATGGTGGACACAATCTGGAACGGATGGAGAACGGGAGGAGGCGAGCGCTCACCATAGAGCGCTCCGGCTGACAGAAAATGGTGAAATAACAACAGTCTGAGGTTCTAGCGGTTCTTTCCCGTCACTTCACGATTCACTGATTCGATCAATTTTGATGTCTGTGTCAGCTGACACCAATGTTGATTTTTGGCTATTTTTTTCCTTTTACTCATCGATAAAAAGTAACCTTGAAGAAAATTACTATTTTTTTGAACACCCTACTCAGTGATCTCGCATAATTGAGAACGTGACTGATACTGCTGCCGTTTTACGATTTTACTGCATCTGTAAAATCTCGCTTGGACCGCCGTATCAGGTAAGAATAATTCTTTGTCTTTCTATCCGGCCCCCGGCCTGTGTAATATACTATACCTACATATATTATACAGAATCTGTGATGAATCCTCTTAAATTTAATGCCGTATTCAAGTTGTACGAATAACGAGGGTCTTCCTAGCATCAAAGGGTTAGGCGAAGAATTGTATGTGTGCTTGATATGCATACCTAGGGTTGCCATTCATCCCGATTTTTCTGGATGTATCCCGACTTTCGAGATATTTCGGCGGTAAGTGTCCAGAACGATTATGGCGTCTTGAAAACGACCCTTCCCATAGACTTACTTCGAAAGTAGGGAAGTCCGGGTATCATTTTTTGAAATTCTATAAGTTAGATTTTTGACCAATTTTTTCGTAGCAAGCTATAAGGTTCACTGCCTAGTGTTGCGATTCCAAAAAAAAAAAAAATCGGAACAAATCTCCTCCTCCTCCTATCATGAAATACTGGTTTTAGTTAAATTTCACTGTTGAGGGACTGACTCAGAAAAGGACTGAACATTGTGATAGTGCATCATCTTTCTGACCACTGATCGATAATTATCGGATCATCAGTGCTGTATTCTCCAGAACCAGAACTCACAACAGTAGTTTACTGTTCTCTGGACACATTCTACTTTTAAATGAGCTACACACGACCTCAACATCCTATTCAGGCCCCCACTTTGTGAAAATCCGATGGAGTAGAGGGCCTAAATTGTGAAGTCCTGAAAACAAACTGTTGTTTGGATGATTAGGTACTGCTGAACAACATTCAATTGAGATTCTACTGCTTGTACATCTACAAATCATTACAAAACACAATGTGTCATGTAAAAAAAAAGTCGAAATTAAAATTAACAAAAAAGCACTCTTTTGGGGGAAACTACAAGTGTGTGAGGGTATAATAATTATACCCAATTATCTCCCAATTATTGGGAGAGTATGGTTGGCCTTGGCCTCGTCAATTATCTGCGCGTGTGCGACAACAGGGACCTCACCTACCCATTCAAGTATCTCACCTGTAATTTTCCCTGTTGTTTTATTTTACAGGGCTGCAGTGGCCAAAAATAGATCCGAATAGAGAACCAGGATGCTCCCTTTCCAGCTGGTAAATTATTCAACATTCTACCTGCGTTATCAACCATTAACCATCTTCCTGTTTATTCATGCACCGTAATATCAATAATCAATTATTTTGCACTCATATTATATAACGGTGGTACAACAAGGGTTTAGGATTCTGCGTGGTATGAACGGTTTCCATCTTTCTTAGTGGGATGTTGTGAGGGGAAGAAACCGTATGCTGATTGGTGGAAATTGCATTTAATAAAATATGCAACTCGAGGCGCCTTTCGCTCCTGCCCTTCTGGGATCAGAGCTCTTCAGGAGTATAACAACCTGCCGGCACATTACAACGAATAGTCTTAAATAGTGGATCTGCGAGGAGCAGTATCACGTCGCACAGAAGTAGATCCTATTATATCGGGATCTTTATATCTACATACGGGATTTAAATGTAATATTTACCCTTAAGTGAAACTGCATGTTGGTGGCCTTCCCTTCAGAGCGCCTCGCACGGGTTCCGTCCCCCGAGAATTTAACAACTCTCCAGGGACGGGACTTGGATTCAAACCCACTTGATGTATGATCTTAACTCTGCCTTTTAAAAACTTCCAGGCTGAACCGACAGAGCGCACCGCAGGGACCACCCAACAGACAATAGCGACCAGTTATCCCTTAATTAAATACCAGCTCCTAGCGGTTACTCTAATAGCTTTACGTCACACATAATCACCCTCAGCATCCTACAACTATCCTAGAACCAACTCAACCCCACCCCCCCAACACCGACAAGTAACCCCAAAATCAACGTGTTGAACTCAACATGTTTCCGGTAATTACTCCCTAATAGGCCCTAGCACGGCACCCCAAATGTAAGTACATACCCAATCAAACCACACCCCCTTCCCATAAAACGCTTCTACCCCAAATTATCCACCCTACCCCCTTCCTTTACATCATCTTCCGCACCAGCCCCCCCCCCCCCCTCCCCCATCATTAAATCCCACCGAACTAAAACCAAATTAATATACTTTTATTAATAGGAACATCATACTACCAATAAACGAGAACCCAATGTCATCCGTGCGAGGCGCTCTGAAGGGAAGGTCACCAACATGCAGTTTCACTTAAGGGTAAATATTACATTTAAATCCCGTATGTAGATATAAAGATCCCGATATAATAGGATCTACTTCTGTGCGACGTGATACTGCTCCTCGCAGATCCACTATTTAAGACTATTCGTTGTAATCTGCCGGCAGGTTGTTATACTCCTAAAGAGCTCTGATCCCAGAAGGGCAGGAGCGAAAGGCGCTTCGAGTTGCATATTTTATTAAATAAAATTTCCACCAATCAGCATACGGTTTCTTCCCCTCACAACATCCCAACAAGGGTTTAGTTTTTGATTAGCCTCAGTGTTTTTACAATGGGCTAGGGACCCTCATGTCATATTAAATATTAAATTTTTTTTCTGCAAGAACTTCTTAATTGAAGACCGGGAAAATCGGGGAAAATGCCGCTCATAATGGCGATTTTCGGCGTTTTCCTCGTTCTTCCACTGTAACTCAGAACCAGATGCCACATTCCTCCGGTTTTCCCCTTGTTTTATGGTATCTGATAGAAACTAGACCAGTGATTCGTTTATTCGAATATATAGTCTACTGGACGAAAACCTCAAATCTTTTAAATAGGTACTCTTTAGGAAGTCTATTTATTTTTTCGAGTTTGAAAAATCGAATTTCACTTTCCTTTTAGGCCATGAGACGCTTCGGGGTAATACAAATTTCCAGGACACTTTTCAAAATTTCAACTTTGAATCTGGATTGGGTGCCCCAGGACGGGCTCTCTCATTGGCTGTTCGTCTGGCTCTCAGTTCAATGGCTGACGAACAGCCAATGAGAGAGCCCGTCCTGGGGCACCCAGTCTTCCCTCCAGATTCAAAGTTGAAATTGTCGAAAGTGCCCTGGAAATTTGTATTACACCTTAGGAGCCCAAAACTCACTGCTATAGCAATATATTGCTTCAAATTATGAAGTCCTTTCAGAAAAAAATATTATTCGACATGAGGTTCCCTTGCCCATTGAGCATAACTGGATGTATTTCCTCGGTGTCTCAAGTTATACCACAGCAGAAGTATACATGTATGTATACTACATGGCTCAGTTTTATGAGAGAAAGAATTTCAGAGTAGTATTAAATACTACTACTGTATTTCAAATTTTGTAATACATTCATATTAATACCATGGATCCTAATTTTTCCCTATCAAGATTTAAGAGAACTGGCTCTATTATCAGATTATTGAACATATATTTAAGGCAAATAAGGAAAAATTGAAAGGGTTTGTGGGTCTACCGAAGGGCTTCTTTCAAAGGTAATGAAAATCGCGCATTCATTTATCACATAGAACATCAACTTATCGGACTTACTTGGTTTTGAATTCATGTTGCCTAATCTATTAATCGGGATTGTCCTTATTTGTTCGTTTTGTCCTATTCAAATATGCAATTGTAACAGTACACTATATTTCTTTATTTCAGCAGTCAGCTAAGGTAAGCTCGAGTTTGCTTAGTGTCAACCCGCATGAGCTCCAATGATTAACCACCCTGTGCTTTTTGCTGACTATACTCACTATCCTTGAAGGATATGACGGTCTTCGTCAAAACTTATTTTAGCCAGTACTGATGCCAAGGTCTACAATGACCTCCGTAGCACGATCATCATGCAATGGAGGTTGCTGTACATAGCAGCACAAGAATTGTGACAGCCCACTCTGCCGGCTTGGTTTTAGTAGTTTGAGTTTTGGTTTGTGCGTTGGGCCGGAATGAATAAATTATTTTTATTTGAGTTTGTGCCTCACTTGAGTTGTGTTAACTGTATTTCTTTCGAGTTTGGTTTTTGTTATCATTCCCATGTAGTAACCACTTCCCGGTTTTACCCTACAAGTTTTAAATTGTAGTTGTTTAGGTGTTTTGCATGAGTGTTTACTCTTCCTTGTAAACTTCTCTCTCTTCTTGGTTGGTAATTGCTGGCTGGTGTAGGAAATATATCCTCTCTCATTCGTCCAGGTCGGGTTTTTCGTTGTTTTCTATTCAGTTCACAGCCCTTGAATTTGCCGAATCAGGTGTGGAATATCATGAATGCTATGGTGGTGTGTTTTCTTTGAACGTGGTCTGGTTGTTTTGTTTCTTTTGGGACGTGGATGCCGACTGCGATTGTCTAATATTGTGCAGCTTGAAACTTCCTGATTGCCGATTTTCGGTGGGTTTTGGCCTATAATTTTCTCGTTCTCACGTCGTTTGCAGGGCACAGCCGGTTGGCGGTATTTAACCGCAGATAGTAGAAGGTCCTTCAAGATTTCGTGAAATTATGTAAATTCTTGGAGTTGAGCAACATTGCGGCCTTTTTGGTCACTATGGAGGTATGACGATCGGTTTACTCGTTTTTATTCGTGTTTCCCACTCTTTGCTTGAAAGTGATGTGCATACCCTACTCCGTCTATGTTGTCATGTGTGTTTGACACCAGTATGTTAATGTATCGGGTTGTCATGACATCGCTCGTTGTTGCCTGTGAGAGTTCCTTCATTTAGATAAACTTGATACATCCCAACTTAGTAAGTTTTTTCATTCTTGTCGTTGGATTGTTTATCGTAATTTCTCAGAGTGACCAAAGATCACTACTACTCTCGAAGGGATCGTTTTATCGAATAGTACCTTCCTAAGCACTTATCTAGGCTGACACCCACCCGGAGAGGGTTATTCCCAAATTACTAGGGGCTTTTATCACAAGATATTCGTGGTGAGTAGTTGCTTCAAGAAACATGTACCTCCTTCTTATTTTTCTTTACAGTTGCAAGGTGATAGTAATGATTGTTAGAAGTTTCTTCATGGTCTGAGCTCATCTCGGTTGTTGTACATAAAGCCTATGCACTTTTATATTAATTGTGAGAAAGTTCGCTTTTTGGTGAAGCTTGAATTTCTTACTAAAGGTTGTGGGTTTCTTGGTGTTATGAAAATCGTAAAATTCTTCATTGCAGACTGTTCCTGTAATAGTGGGCATTGCGGTAGTTGTGTACACAGCTGTGCTAATTACTTACATATACCGTAAGAAGAACAAACAAAAGAAAACGTTGGTGGATCCTACAGCCAAAGTACCGCTCAAGCTGGTCGAAAAATTGGAAATTAGTCATGACACAAAGAGATTCCGTTTTGCCTTGCCTTCTCCCGAACATATATTAGGTAAGTACATTTCCGTTTTCTTTGTTTCTTGCTTAGTTTGTGATTTTATGTTTTAGTGAAGGACTCTTCAATAGGTTTTACCGAGTCCCTAATAGGGTTGCCAACTCCAAAATTCTGTTCGGGAGGACGCTTGGAAAAATTGGGGAGGATACCGTATAAAAAGGGAGGACATCCACTCCAAGATTGATATTTGGAATAAATTATTAGTTTTACAAATTCATTATCAAGTGAAAATAATTTTACTAACGTACGAAGGGCCGGAATTTAAAAAAAAAAAAAAAAAAAAAAACTGATTCACTACACAAACAAGACAAAAAGTGAACTTAAATTTGAAAATACAGATTTGTAAGTATTAAACCAAACTAGGTAGGTATTGACTTAGGTAGTACACTCAGGTATTAAGCAAGGAACTGAGAAATAATAATGCTCATGAAAAACAAAAAGGAACTAGAATATAATGCATCACTCTACGTCAAATCATTACATAATTTGTATTTTTATAAATGCATGCCTGGATTCAAATATTCAGGTATTGATTGTCGTACATGCCCTTCAATCATAAGACGAACTTAATTTGGATATCACCGATGGGTTCAGCGAAGGATAATACCTACATTGTAAGTTTAACTTTTCAAAATGGTAAAAAAGTGGGATTTTTTTGTGCTTAACCATTTTCGGTTCTCTCAATTGGGGCAGAGCAGGACCCGACCCCGCACTTGTACTTAGAAACGCTTTAGAAAATCTTGCTCCAGGGAAAGGATTCACATAAACTTGAGTTCAGAGGTGAATTTTCTGCCGACAAGACAGGTATTACAAGACATGATTTAGGTACTATTGGTCAAACATTGGTGTTCGTCCCCGGATTTGAAGCAGGCTGATCAGCGCTCCGACTGATTTGTAAACAGACGAAGCTCTGTCGCCCTGTAGTCCACAGGGCCACCCTGCCTCCCTTTTCACAATGTTTCTTTCCCTCTTTTGAGGGGACGTTCAAACACGAACAACGTAGACGAAAAATTGCAAAACAAACAAAATTTTGAGATATAAAAATGGAATTTTATTCATATAAAATAAAATCATCAGTCATTACCTAATAAAATAAAATGTAAAACGAGAAAAATTCCATCAACTAACACGAAAAAGAAAGGGAATCAAGACCCTCGAAAAATGGATACCTATACCTAGACCTCCTGGGATCCTTAAAAAATCCCATTTGTAGCCCCTTCAAAGCCCTATACATCCCCACGGTGAAACCGGATCGGTCTGGGACCCCCAAAACTGGATTCGTCGTCCAAAAATACTTCGAAAACGACACTTAACTCGATCCCATAGCCAAAAGCCTTCAAAAAACCCTCCCGTAGCTAACTAGCTACCTACCACCATGTCACACCCCATGATACAATTTTGCCAGCGGCAACGATTTTCTAATTTTCAGGAATGAAAGTCGGTCTGGACATGAAGGATGCCCACGTTTTATTCTGTATGACGGCAGAAGTATTACTTTTATGAGTTTGTTTGGAGGCATGACGTTTCAAAGAGCTTATTCCACCATATTTTATAAAGAACGATTTCTTGCAAAAGGAGCATTACGCTTTTTTTGGATTTACCTCATCTAACCTTGCCCATCCTCCTCCTTGCCTTGCCTTCTCCCACAACTAGTTGAAAGAACACGCACGTTTAGAAGTCCTAGCCTTCGAACACTTTGGGTCTTCCTCAACATCACTGTCGGTTTCTGTGCCAATTTTAGCACAAACTGTACTTAGGTACTCAACCTATCCACCAAAAACTAAGCAAAAATCTCACAAAGTAATCGCGATCCACTTGAAGAGGATAACATCAAGAGAGGGCAGATAAAGTAACAGAAAAAGACCACGTTGATGAGAAATTTGATCACTCCTTCCTCATCTCAATTCGTCTCGCAGCTGGTTAACGCGATTGTTCTGTTTTAGGTAACTGTCTACGTTATAGCTAGGTAGGTACGCTATTATTAGTTACTTAGGTAGGTACTTAGCGCATTGTGAGTGAAGCTAGATAATATTGTTTTGTTGAAGAAACATCAATCCACAAACAGAAAAGGGAGGACATTTGAGCGTCCTCCCGAGGTCCCGGGTTTCGGGAGGACGGATGACCAAAAGGGAGGACTGTCCTCCCCGGGGGAGGACGGTTGGCAACCCTAGTCCCTAAAGAGCTGCGTCGTATTTCACAACTAATAGGCTGTTATCAGAACCTCTGTATCATGATTTGGAAATAAATCTCAGGGCCTTCAAAATCATCCATCAGTTTGAGTAAAAAAAAAAAAAAGAAAAAGAAAGAAAAAAAGACTACAAGTCCACATATTGGTACTCAGCCTGTAGTCAGAAGTGGAAGCAGGATTGTAAATAAAAATTAAAAAAAAACACTTTGGTACTCATCATTGTGACCTTTCACGCCCCAAAAATCATTCACCACTATATCGTATATCATCAATTTTTTGTTTTCTTCACTTTTCCCACTCGCCAATTCACTGTAGTTAGTCAATATCCACTAATGTTATGGATGTCTTTATCTATAGGACTGCCCATCGGACAACACATTTTCCTGTCTGCTACGATTGACGGAGATGCAGTGATTCGATCTTACACACCCGTCACTTCGGATGACGATTTCGGTCACATGGATCTCGTCATCAAGGTATGAAATAATTTAATATTAATTAGGTTTACCTACACAGGTTTACATAAAAAAAAAGGTCACTCTCAGGCGCCGCGGAAAAAACCATCAAACTCTATGGTTTTTCTTGGGCGCTGATTCAGAATCTGACCCCCGTTTTTCCCGGTCACGTCAAAATTTTCACGATATTGACGATTTTTCGTTATTTCGGCCTTTTTCAGTTTAAAAAATCACAGATAAACGTGCAGATGCCCAAAAATTCCACAAAAACTCTCTTCCTACTGGAAATTTATCGCTGATTCCGAATATATATATGAGTTGGGGTCTAAACCACGAGAAATTTGTGATGTTGCCAGCAAATCTGGAAAATCGTGGTTTTTTAAAAACCAAAGTCACGTTGTTTTGGCACTTTTTACCATCTAGCGTGAGAACTAAGGCCGTTAGGCGAAGTCTTGTAGGTAGATTGTTTCTGCGTCTAATGAGACCTACCGCGGTTCTGTAATAAGGGAGCTATGATTTTTCAAAGTTGTTACCCATTTCGTGGAACATGAACTTCTGGAGTCGGTAATTCAACTTGATCGCAACTAAACTTTTTTCCGAGGATATATTGGACTTTGGGCCAAAAAACGTGACTTTGGTTTGTAAAAAACCTCGTTTTTTCAACATTTTCTGTCAAAATCATACTTTTCTCGTAGTTTTACACCCCAACTCATTTATATATTCGGAATCAGTGATAAATTTCCAGTAAGAAGAGTTATTGTAGAATTTTTGGGCATCTGCACGTTTGTCTGTGATTTTCTAAACTGAAAAAGCCCGAAAAATCGCCAATATCTCGAAAACTTGGACGTGACCGGGGAAAACGGGAGTCAGATTCGGATTCAGCGCCCAAAAAAACATAGAGTTTGATGGGTATTTCCGCGGCGCC
This sequence comes from Pilophorus perplexus, assembly GCA_955831195.1. Taxonomy (NCBI): domain Eukaryota; kingdom Metazoa; phylum Arthropoda; class Insecta; order Hemiptera; family Miridae; genus Pilophorus; species Pilophorus perplexus. The sequence continues at coordinate 63,453,791 of OY037007.1, read as the reverse complement.
TGAGTATGCCCTTTTTGAGTAAACCTGCGTTATTAATAAGATGTAAATTTTGTAATGAGTCTTGTATCATTATTATTCTGTGATGCATCATTATCCTATATGTCATAATGATGTATTGTATCATATCATAAATTATGTTTCATAATATGAAATGTCGAATCAAAGGAGGACGTTTTTAGGTTGGTCTCTCATTTTGATCGATTTTAATTTTCTCGATTACTAATCGAATAGCAACCATTTTTTTAAAAACTTCTCGCCGTTTTTAGGTGTATAAAAAGGACGTCCACCCTAAATTCCCCCTTGGCGGGAAAATGAGTCAGTATCTTGACAGTTTGTCCATCGGTGACTCCATCGACGTAAGAGGACCCTCTGGAAGGTTGAAATATCTGGGAAAAGGGAAATTCTCTTTGAAGTTCCTCAGAAAAGATCCTGCTGCTGATGTCATCGTCAGGAAGGTCTCCATGATTGCAGGTACATGTTGTGGGCAGGCTTTCGCCATGAACTTTATATACAAGTATATAAATTCTCATTCATTCTCATGTCATCATTCTTTTCTGGGATGTACGTTTGGCCCTCCCGGCATTGTCAATTTACCAAATTTCCAAACTCGTATTTCAAGCCTGTCACAATTTTTTCCGGCTCCACTCAACTCCCAAGAGCACTGCTCAATTTGAAATTTGCGAGTTCACTCGTTGGTATTCTTTTAAAACAGTGCTGTTTGAAAAATAACGTGACCTAAACCTCATGGCATTGTGTGTTACCATAACTAAAAAATTAGTTGAAGCCTCCCAAACAGTCGAGTTGGTCAAAATTACTTTTGAAGGGCGTGGACGGGCTGGCCCTGTGGACTACGGCGTCAGTGAAACGTCTGTTTACTATCAGTCGAGGCGCTGATCAGCCGGGTTCGACCCCGCGGGGATGAACACCAATGTTTGACCAAAAGTCAATCACGTGTTGTAATACTTGTCTTGTCGGCAGACAATTCACCTCTGAACGCAAGTTTATGTGAATCATTCTATGGAGCGAGAATTTCTAAAGCTTTTTCAAGTTCAGTGCGGGGTCGGCTCCGGCCCCAATTGTGAAAACCAGTTGGTTAACACACACAAAAAAACTCACTTTACTTTTTTTTTTTCCTTTTGAAGGGCTAGGCAGAACTACTTATAAGTCATGTTACTTGAGCTCACTTGTAAAGAGCCTATAAAATCCACGATTTCTTTTCTATGAATCTCATGTGTTGCCAACTCCAAATTGTGTTGCCCATTCTGTTCATGATTATATTAAACTACACCATCTGAACTGTAAAAAACCGTTTACTACTGTTCAATAGCCATCACCTTTACCATTATCAAGGTTAGTTGGTACCAAATCTTCAATACCTACCTTATGGAACAGACACGGTAAAGGCTTCTACAAACAGAACGCGGACTGGACCGCGATGGTATCGCGAACTCTGTACTTCGGACTTTCAATGATCCTTGTCAAACAGAACGCGACCTGCCGCGGCGGGCCAGCTCGGTCCGCAGCAGACAGCGAACGAGTTGTGATTTTTTACAGAGTCCGCGCGGCATGATGAGCTTGAGACATCCGGAAATACGTGAAAAATTGGTCTTCGAATGATCTGAAAATCTGAAATTTTGACAAAATACTCGGTTTACCATCTAGTTGTGCCCGCAAGGTTTTCAGCCCGATCGCTCAAACCCGTGGGGCGCTTTGGGGCTAAAATGGGGCTATGGTAGGGGTTTTTGAAGGCCTTTGGCTGTGGGATCGAGTAAGGTGTCGTTTTGGAAGTATTTTTGGACGTAGAATCCATTTTTTGGGGTCCCGGAACGATCCGATTTCACTGTGGTGATCTATAGGGCTTTCATGGGGCTACAAATGGGATTTTCGATGGATCCCAGGAGGTCAAATATTTTTCAAGTAAAAAGCGGAAAATGTTTGAAAAAAAAAAATTGTTTTGAAAAAAAAAATCAAAAAAAAGTTTGGTTTTCTAAATTTTTTTTTTTTTTTCATCGACACAGAAATAGATTTCTGCACAAGTAACCTTGTATATCGAAGAATAATAAACCCTAGTGTAACATTTACAACGTTTTTCGTCTTGTTGCTAATCTCGCAGCTATGAGAAGAAGAAATTCTTCTCCCCGAAGGCAATTCACACTGGTTCGCCAGCACTTTCACGTTCTGTTTGACCACAGAGTCCGCGGAAAACGCGCGCGGACAGCCCGCGTTCTGTTTGACCACAGATTCCGCGGAAAACGCGCGCGGACAGCCCGCGTTCTGTTTGACCACTCTGTGGTCCGCGGCGGACTGCGACGCGGAAAACGCGCGCGGACAGTCCGCGTTCTGTTTGTAGAAGCCTTGGTACTTTTCCGTTATACCCCCCCCCCCCCCCCATTCGATTTTGGTTGGCTATGGGTGCCTTAAAGCCATCGGGAGGGGCTCGAAATCGAGTTCGGGGGGTTTGGGTCGGGGTGGGGGGTGTTATAACGGAAAAGGGCTCGAATTTGGGTGCCTTAAAGCCATCGGGAGGGGCTCGAAATCGAGTTCGGGGGGGTGTGGGTCGGGTTGGGGGGTGTTATAACGGAAAAGGGCTCGAATTTGGGTGCCTTAAAGCCATCGGGAGGGGTGTTTATGAACCCGAAATCGAGTGGGGGGGGGGGGGGGGGGGTATAACGGAAAAGTACCGAAGCCTTAACACTCATGGTAACACGCATGAGCTACAGTGTCATGGGTACATGCTCAAAGGGACTTCAGAGGGAAACATTAATTGTTTCCCAGAGGGAAATGTTTCCCAGAGGGAAACATTAAATGTTTCCCTCTGAAGTCCCTTTGAGCATGTACCCAGTAAATTTTACTGAAACGATCAGAAAAGATTTGTATTTACCTTCGTAAATAATAAATCTGCTCAAAATTAAACATAAATTATTTTAAACTCAAATTACTTTTTGACTTAGATTAGATTGACCAGAGAGCTTATGATGGATGGGTTTCTGAAGGGCTCCCCTCCACCCGCACCTACGCCTGTCGACCCATTGTGCAGCCTCTTGGAGGCTACTGCAGTAGGAGGACTTCTATAGCCCTCCTACAAGGTCCTGGTGCTCGGGGATCTCAACCCTGTCCAATGATCCCTGGGTTGCGCTCCACGGTTTGGTATTCAAAGCTGGTGATCAGCTGTTTCCTCCTCGTCTCCACTTAATCTGAAGCTGCCTACTTCATTCATTACACCAATAATTGGTAATAGAATTATTCTGTGTTTCCTGAAGCTCCCACGTCCTATGTATATGCAGGCTCGGTAGTAATTTCAGTTCCCGGTAGTGATTTCAATGCTGCTTAGCTATTTTAAGAATACACTTTCCAAATTTTTCAGTGAGAATCTTTTGTGTGTTACCATTGCTGAAGTAACACATATGAGCGGTAACACACATGGGAATCCTACCTCAAATTGACATTGTAGTTAACCTGCACAAGCTAGGAGGCCTAACCACAAGTCTATGGAAACATGCAAACGACTTTTATTGGAGGAAAATAATTAAAAACCCGAAGTATTTATTGTTGAGGTTACACCTTAGGTAATATACATGAGGGTGAATAAAAATACGCCCCCTGGTTTTTGGAAAAACGGTTTGTAACCCCCCCGCCACTGACTTCCTCTGTACGATTGCAATGAACACTGTCTGTGGACGTCCTTCAGCGATAAGGGAGAGCTTACCGCCGAAAATGAGTCAATTGATGCCTACAAAAATACGGCAACCCACATGAGGGTAAGTTATTCCGAAAAGTGATGGACGCTCCTTTGTAATGACGTCACGACAAAAGAAACTGTCTTGCCTTCAAAAATCTTAAGCCCAACAACCAATACTACAAGTAAGATGAGCTAGATACCTCCCATAAAATTCATGCTGTTGTTAAGCGATTGATGAAGACGACGCGTCGCGACGCTTGGGCACTGTGGACAGTAACACACAAGAGGTTTTACCATGTTTTTATTCATTCTAAGGGCAATAATTCCTTGAATAGACGCATGATTGATGAAAATCAGGAATCCAGGGATAAGGCTGATTGGGGGATTTGCACAAGGGTGGGGACACGAAATGTACATTTCAAATGAGAATGACCCACTTACCTAATGGCTGAACTGTGATATAATATATGATATATATATAATCTTCGGGTTCGTAAACAATTATTATTATTAATAAGGTTCACAACAATGAACACGTTGTATCCGGTTTTTTTTTTTTTTTACAAAATAAAATTTGGCATCAAATTGTTTCAACTCAATATTTTCATCTCACGTACTCTTCTCATCTTTTGCAGGAGGAACCGGTATCACACCAATGCTGCAGCTGATCCGACATATCACAAAGGATCCCAACGATCACACCAAATTATCCTTAATATTTGCCAACCAGACTGAAGAGGACATCCTACTTCGAGATGAACTGGAGAAAGTTGCCGCCGAACACCCCGACCAATTGAAGCTGTGGTTCACAGTCGATCGTGCATCCGAAGGTAATGTAATAATGAGATTTTCAAGAGAAATTCTCTGCGAAACACGTTGTGTATTACAATGTGTTTGTGTTGCAGGGTGGAAGTACAGCACTGGCTTCATCAACGCCGAAATGATCCAAGAACACCTCTACCCGCCCGGGCCTGACAGCCTTGTCCTCATGTGCGGTCCTCCTCCCATGGTGAACTTCGCTTGCCACCCCAATTTGCAAAAACTAGGATATGATGAAAAAATGCGGTTCGCATATTAATCGACAAGACGACTTAGCATCGAATTATAGTTGACAATATTTGTTCCAAGGTTCTCCCATCAAGAAGTTCTTCTGCGCAAACATTACTAGAGTGAGGCCATTTCTAGATAGTATTACACTCTGCAGCCTTTCTATCTAGAAACCAAAGCTCTCTTTGATAGGTATTTATTAGGAGGTTGCTGTGTCACGTTGTTGTAGTTGATACCCACTTCTTGAAGTGAGCTCAAGTAAGGCATGAATTATTTTAGAGAGCTTATAATTTTTTCTCACCTGATTGAGGCCGTGGTAGATAGACGAGCACCCATAGTGGTGATGGGGTCAAAAGCCTGTATGCAAATATATCTCAGTATGCTTAATCTATGATTCAATTGAATTGCAGAAAATCGTTGCAAACCTGTTTTTGGAATGAAGGTATCTTTCTTTAATTACCCAATGTCCTATTGTAAGTCTCGAACAGTTCCCAAGTTTCTGCTTTAAAAAAATATCAGTCATTATGAATCAAGTTTACTGCTTGTGTCGTAATTTTCGTATTGGGGAAATAAAAAGCGGGATTGAAAATTTCCTTTGAATAGGCGCTTTCTCCAGCCAGAGTTGCCTTTTTTCCATCCACTGCCCTCATTATTTGTTCATTCCCAGCGTCTTTACATTCAGTGCTCAGCATGCTGTTCCTATTCTTCGCCGAATATTTAGCCTATTGGGGATTAGCGACCTAACAAACTTTTGTAATTTCTTACAGTCTTTAAGTGATTGCATTTCGCGCTCCAAAGTATTTATTTAAGATTGTGTTATCTACTCTCAAAGTACCTGGTGCAGTTTTCTGGTCATTGGCGGCATTTCAAAAATAACTGCTAGCCGTCCACTCTCCCTTATACTATTCATTTTTGGAATCCACTCAATCTGATCCCCGGTTTTCCCCGAGTTTTTCAGCAACTCGGGCTATTACACAAAAGTGATCTCTGTTATCCCTTTCTTGGTGGAGGCCCTGCTGAAGGAGCTTGCAACGCTTTCCGCGCTGCGTAATCAGCTCCCTTCCCTCTTTCATAGTTTTTGTACGCAGTTCAAACTGCTTTCTTTGTTAATGGTGTTGGTCATTTTAAGGTTGCATTGACCTTTAATTCAATATCTGCTGAAATCAAACTTTTCCCAAAAAATGTACTTGTGCGTCCATTTTCAAGCAAAATAGTGAATCATGTTGACAAATCCAGAGGATATCCGGTAAATTGTTCCACTTAGTAGGTATCTAGTTAACCTTGCTTTCATTTTGATTCGTCTTCTTTGTTCCCAACACATCGACTCAAAAAATAAATAATAAGATTTACAAAAACGAACCAAGAGTCGAAGTTGAAGCTTCACTGCATTGGAGTGAAAAGTAGCAATGGAGGTAACTTTGCATGACTGTAAATTTTGGAACTTTTCCAGGTTTTGGATTTTTTGGGTTTAGGCAACGTTTTTCCATTTTTACGTGTACAATGTTATCCAACACCACATTAGGTTCGTAGTAATATTATTTGACGTTTTTTGTACTAATAAATATTATTAAGAAGAATACACATATGTCCTTAGACTCACCGGTAAAAGGCTTCCTCCTCCAAAATTATTAGGTATTACCTACTATGTATAATAATGTTACTAAGTAATTATTATAGCGTCTCGATTGTCAGGCAGGTGCTACGCAGGAGGAAAATGAAGTTAAAGAGGAGTAGATTTTTGTTACTTGTTGAATTGAAGATGCGCTTCTATAATGTGATTAGGACGAAGAATTTACATAGTTATTATATTGGTTTATATTTAGTTAGAATAAAAGACACGAGGTGTCAAGCGTCCGTTTCATTTCCTAATGTCTTTTGAATAAAAGGTTATGAGAGATAATTCACGTCTTACATCAATGTGAACTTCATTAGTATAATTTTCTTAGATTCATCCAGAGATTATTAATTTAGAGTTGAAAACACGTCTTAAACGCTACATAAAAACCACAGCATTTCATTGGAATTTAATAAAACGCTATATAATTAAGTAGTGCGCTGAAGCAACCGTTCGCTCATCATACATTCAATCTTGTAGACATTCCATCTCAGTGAAGAACCATAAATGCCATAGAGACTAGCTAAACTTATACCATAAAATTAAACTGTGATAATTGATGATGAAGATGAAGAAAAGCGTTCATACGAGAATATCTATCTAAGAAAATAATTTCCCAGCTGTTAATTGTCTATGCTTCATGACTGACGTTAATTTCTGTTATCATACTTGGTAAATGAATTACATCCAGGTAATTCTTCTGAACAGCTTTGGGCACAATCACGTAAAATTGAGCAGAATCCGGTAGGTGAGACAAATAATTGTGCGTGTAAATTGTTCAAAACCTCGACTCAATGCCTGGGGACGTTGCGGTGACAGGATGTATCGACAGAAAATTCAAAACTCGGGGGGTCTTGTCGAATTGTATAAATCGTTATCATTCCTTTTTTAAGTCTATAGACTTCACTGATTTTTAGATTACTGTTCAGATTCTCACTTTATTCTCAAGGGCCCTGGGAGACGCACAAAACATGTTCCTACCAGTTGGAATCCGCTGTCTCAACATGTTGATCGAATAACCCTAAATATTGAAATGTAATAATTGGAAATAGATTATAGGATTATTATTCATAAAATAAATATTGATATTTTTCGATATCGCAACGTCCCTGGGCGAAAAAACAACCACCTTTTCAGGAGACTCTTGTGACACGCGTGTTCAAAATTAATTCAGATCACTAGCGGTTGTACATTTCACGATATCATCACGTGAGGCGTATTGCAGAATAATAATATTGGTACTCATTCTGCAATAATTCCCTACAGAGCTCTTTGTTTTGAAAATCTAACGAAAACCCAGGGTCTGTGAACCTTTCTCCTAAAATTGACATACGGTAGGTACTCAACAGAACAACAATGCTTCATGAAGGTGTTTTTCGGAATGAACAGATATTCTGAATAAAGCGTGACCCTAAATTTTTTTACAAAGCATCACAAACAAGGTAATTAGTGAAACAATTAAAAATCGCTATGAGGAGCAATAAAATAACAAAAATTGAGAAGAAATTTAAGTAGCTAGCACCATTAAGAAGGGTTACTTGTAAAAGGAATGCTAAAAAACTCAGTACAAAAATATGCCTTCACACATATTTCATGAAACTCTCACAGATCTCGTTACCTAATTAAATGCAGGTGAAAAATTAAATCTTGAACTTAAGAAGTGAAATCCAGCTATACTACGATGGTAACAGCCTATAGTTAAGGAAGCAAGGCTGAAATAACACGGAAATGAGTTCTGTTCCTGTTGTAATCAGGTAAGAGGGGATGATGCAATAAGGTAGGTAATTAATAATAGCAATAATGACGATAATGATAATGACTAAATATTAATCACGAAAAACTAAGTACATGAGACATAACAGCTTACACGTTGAAAAGAACGAGTTCAAACACTGCGGAAAAACATCCTGTCTGATAGGAAGAACAGATTTGGGAAAGTAGCTATCACGCAAATGTATTGAATTCACTTCAGGTTAATCAAGCATAGAACCCCTGGCCAGACCGAACGTATTTCACAAACTGGCTTGAGAGCCTGCAGGTTTCACAAGATTATATTGCTGGGAAAACATTCAATGGGCTCCTTGAAAAGGTAGGGATCTCGTATTTGTAACAACATACTCGGATTCAGCACCCTTTAAAATCCCCCAAATTTCAGTTCTCGTCTCATCTCCAAGAACTTTGAAGATCGCTAAATTAATTAGTTGGGCTGACTGACGAGAATTTGAGAACGTTCGGTAAGAATTTGAAGGTTGTTGACAGATGATTTTACATTAAATGAAAATTTTGATGACGCCAAAAACGGAACTTACATCTCCCGGACCAATAAAAAACAGGTGAAAATTAGAACGTCACATCCCGCTCTCAGGCCACGGGATACACTTTTTTTTTTCCTAAGGCCCTATAAATAATGGAGATGGGTTTTCTGCAATATTGACCCGTTTTCGTAACTTATGAAGGATGGCCATTCCCGGAGAAAATTGAAGAGAAATCATTCAAGGAGCTCGTTGCCATTAAAGTTAAAAGGTTTGTAAGTACCTACTACTCAACGGGATGATGTCTTCACAACGAAAGCAATTGCCACCATCACCAATCCAGGTGAATGAGCTCCTTGAGAAGGTCGAAATTCATTCGGATTCAGCACCCTTTGAAACCCCCTTACACAAATGTTTAGTTCGAAAATCCATAGAGTTACGTGCAGAACTGTTTACAAATGTTGGAGATTTTGAACTGAAAGCAGAGGGCACGTGACGACACACAGTTCCCTTGCTGGGCATCGAGTAGTTGGGGCTAGTAGCCGCCAGAGCGCTGAATAATAAATCTGAACGGAATCGGAATATATACACTCGGTCCGGGTCGATTTTCAAATAACCTTCTCTAATGATCACCTCGATGCTCAATTTCTAGAATCGGCTTTTCGCATAGCTAAGTTGGCTAACTTGCGTAGATGCAAAAGGGATCTCTCGGCCTATCAAAAGATGACTAAGCAGCCTTCGTCATCCCCCCCCCCCCCCCCCCCCACCTCGGAATTCAAATATTACATTTTTCCTAAGGCCCTATAATTTTCTGTACTGTGGAACCGTTTTGAAGCTTGACCTTTCCCGAAAAAAAAAAAAAAATTAAACATCATTCAAGGAGCTCATTGGAAACTAGCAGCCCTGGCCAAGAGCATTCACAATAGGTAGGTGTAGGTAGTCCTAACCAAGGGTTCAATAGATGATTTCAGTTCAACGCCCAGAATAAGTGATGGCTGAGACAATACATTGCGCTGGAGACTACCCAACCGCAATGGGACTACGTCAAAAAGTGTTACAAGTAAGCACTGTGTCATCCTTGTGTCCACTCATTCGTGCTTGATTCGGAGCAGTCCCATTGGCTTCTAGAAGAAAACAGCTCTCCGCTTGCCCACTCAAGAACTAAAAACCAAAATCCTATCCCACTCATGAGACATGCAACCTAATCCCGAAATCGTAACAATCAAAATGCTAATAAGGCCGTTGTTTCAGCTGTTCAGGGAACGTCATGAAGCATTCCAATCATCATAACAGGTCTTGAATCTTGAGCATCACAGTATTTTTTTAATTTCCGCAACAACTAACGTCAACCGATGTCGTGCGCCGGTTCATGTTTTGCAAGTTCCCATCGTCGTATCTTGGCAGCTCTTTGCATCTCGCTTGCTGAAAATCAATTTGAACCAAAGAGGAATAGGGGTTTTTGGCACGTTACAACGACTAGAAAATGGTCCAGGAAAAATGATAGCTCACCTCCATAAGTTCTGCAGCTATTTGATTAAATAACTTTTCGACATTGTCCGACTCCTTGGCAGAGGTTTCTAGGTAATACATATTGTGTCTTTGAGCGAAGTCTTCCCCTACCCGCGTTGGAATTTCTCTGTCGTCTCGGTCAATTTTATTGCCTGTGGGAATAAATGTATGGAAGTGTTACTGTGAGAGAAAATACAGCTACAACGAAGATGTAAATCTGGCCCGGAGAGATTTAATTTAGTACTATACGAAGCCAAGAACTCACCAACTAAAACCCGAAGGACTTTGCTGCTGGCGTATTCTTCTATTTCTCTCAACCAGTCAGGAAGGCAATCAAATGTTGGCTGACAGCTAATGTCATAAACTAAGATTAACGCATGAGCAGAACGATAATAACTTTGGGTGATGGAGCGGAACCGTTCCTGGCCCGCCGTGTCCCATATTTGGAGCTGGAAGAGTCGGAACAAATTGTATAATTGATGATAATTTATCAGGGGCTGATTAGGTAGAGGGGGGAGTGTTGACATACACACCTTAATTTTCTCATTGTCAATTTCAACAGTCTTAATCATAAAATCTACGCCAATTGTAGCTCCCTGGCCAGGTGGAAATAACCCCTGAAACAGATGAATAATGCAGTCATATAATAATTAAACCCGAAATTCACACAAAATAGTCAAAAGGAATTCTTCGTAACACGGCACATCAACGGTATGAGTGAGAGTAAGTTACCTGAGTAAATCGGCGGACTAAACATGTTTTGCCCACACCAGCGTTGCCGACAAGGACCACTTTGAAAAGGAACTTGTAGTCATCCATGTTTACAGTTTATCTGGCCGACCTATTGACAGTAAGTAAGTAAAATTTCAGTACTAGCATAAAAGACAAGAAAAGACAGGTAGATCCGTCACTACCAGAAAAGCCAACGCTGAGGACGTGGCAGTGCCCAACGGTTCAGGAGCATTATAATATGTGGGGCATTCCACGTCAAAGATTCACATGGGATGGAACGAGTGTGGAAACAACAGGAAAACCAGTGGAGGGGGCGACGGAGTCAGAAGAGTGTTCACGGTGGATGGAATCATAACTTTCCTCCTGATCTGATATTCAAAGCTCCTCCCAGCACTTCACAAGATCGATTAATCTTTTGTTGAAATTCATTTCATCTCCAAAGACCTCGTTGAAATTTATAAAACGTAGGGGTGGACGGAAAACTACAAATCGACGCGAAAATATTGCAATTTGCAACCTACAACCAGAATGTCCATTCCGCATGCGCGGAGCTCGACGGAGAGACGGAACGTCAGAAACGTTTCTGGAAGAATTTCTTCCGCCAACCGCTGTCTGCCCGCTCCAACAACATGGCGACCACCATCCTCCACTGCAGTCCAAACAGCCAATCAGATTCCGTACTGTCTTTCCACTTTCCGCCCCATGTGAATCAACCTTCATTCGAGCTGTCGGTTCCCGTCCGACTGCAGTTGAACTGCTGTCAACCTACAGATCGACCCGCAACAGCTGGCGGCAGCGGCTGTTCGCAGACCGAGCAACCTGGAACAGCAGTTATCTCAACAGCGCATGTCTTGTCCGTCAACCTGGAACAGACCTATAATTTGCTCAAGTTCTTGTTGAATGAGTTCCACAAGGTCCATAGCTAGGCCAAGCAGTAAGGCCCGGATTGACCATAACTTGAAATTTTAAGGTGAAAACTCGGTTATAATGTGGGTGGATCTGGTCCTACGAGTTTCCATCCAGGAGATTCCAGGCTGGAACTTGGATCAGTTGGTGGGGTGGGTCCGTATAAGCCAAGTGGCTTCATGTCAACGGGAATCCGACGTATCAACTCTGAAATAACATAGTTCGAGTAGGTCCACTGCCTGTACTTCAGGCCCTGAAGGCAGTTAGCAGGCCTGTCCCAAATTCGCGCCCACTCACCTTCAATCCCAATTAATCCTTTAATTATCTTACGGATAACTGATAAGAGCACTCCCAACCTGTTCATGACCCCTTTCAATGGTCTCTCTGGTCGTATCTGTGTTCCTAAAATAAAATTTCTCGCGGTAAAATGGGAATCCTTGTACCAGTATTATTGAGACTATGCTTGTGATTTACGATAGTGACATGGTAGTAAGTAAGTACCTGCGTAACATCGAATACTATTACGATAGATACAATAAGATTATTTGTAACCCAATAAACAACCCATTTCGGTTTATTACTCTCCGAATAATCAGCCTACCAGTGTATTACTATCGAGTCACAAAATCGAAGTTTTGCCCAATTTACACATAGGAACCCTTGGGTAAAATTTGCAGGGGTCTTAATAACAATGTGATCTAAACTTTACTGGCTGCTCACAAGAACAAATATATAGATAACTCGGGCACCTTTTATGAAACAAACTGCGAACCAAGAACCTTCCACAAATTAATACTCACGTTTAAGAGAATCTGATGTTACAGAAAAGCTGCATCTGAGATTGTACTTCGGCCGCAAACACCCAACAAACGATGCATAAATGTTATTAAAATCACGAAACACCCGACGGGACCAGCGCACAATACGAAATCAGTTTACAACTTGTGCATATGTTGTAGATTCGCAGACGCCGAGGAAATGAAATCGAATTAGGGACGCCCTATTAAGGTCCGAGGAACACTCGTCAGATCAGTAAAAACACGGATTCTTGAATTAAATTTATCTTTAAGTCGGCAGGGGATTTCCAACGTACCAAATGGTGTCAACTCAAATTGCACACTTTTAGGTGGGTCATACGAAATCGGTGGAGAGTTTTCATAAGAAAGATACCCATATCCAGAGAAAATAGTCCTGTTCCACTTCACACTGACAGCTTGTTATCATTGTTATCACGTTATCATTCTGTGCGGATTTGTGTCATTCATATACGCCTGTCTCCTCACTGTGAAATAATGTTCAACCACCTTCATGTTGATAAGAACGCTAAAGTTATCCGGATTTGAACGATGTGACCATTCATGTTGACGATATTCCGTTTTAGTTGTACACCTTTTGATGATTTCCATCTGGCTTTCCGAAAAATCTATCTCAGATAAACCGTCAAACTGAGTCTTAACCCGACCTGCTCAATTGAATATCATGGGAGGTTGGTTCGGCAAGTGTTGTGGAGACTCCACCAATCAAGTAAGTTAAATTCTGTTTTTAGTTTCTTGTCTAATGGTAGTGTTCTTGTTTCTTTGTCGATAAAATCGTAGTAATACTTCAACGTAAAGGAGAAAATTTAATTCGATTCCATGGGCTCCTGTGAGTCAAATAGACTGATGGAGCGTTGCTTGCTGATAAAAAAAAAGTGACAGTGCTTGTGCACTGACATGTTTAGAGATTCACAGTCAGCTCAACGTTTCGCTCTTTGTTAGTAGATCAGGGTAGTAAACGGATTGGTCTTTTAACGTGGTGGTCTTTCAACATCTGTCGAAATTTGAAAGAAAAAAAAAAAAACACGTTTTCGAGGACTAGGCCAGTGTTTGGTGTCCCGCAAAGATGTCGTTCCAATTCTTATTTGAATGCCATACCCTCAAACGGGCGTTGGCAACCTCTCGCAACTAATTTCTGTTGCACGTGTTGAACAATTATTACAGACGGGGGCGTCACTTGTTTCGGCACGATCAATTGTTATCGAGCCCAGTGTGGTCTTTGCCGACGGTGCAGAGATCTAATCCAATGAGGTGGTTAGGGTGAGAAATGACTCATCTGCTGAGTACTCAGCAGAGGAGTCATTTCTCACCCTAACCACCTCATTTTTATCGAGCCAATTAATTTTGCTACTATTCGGCAAGGCCCGGGGGTACCCCGAGGGGTGACATGCCCAGCGGTTGAGAAGTTGTTGCTGTAACTGTACCTTAAGAAAACTAATAGATTTTAGAGTTTATGTTAGGATCGCTAATCTTATGATTTTCCTGAGTTATCTACGAGGACAATCTTGGCGCAGATCATGAAAATTTTGGTCAAGAGCTTATAACTTGGGTACGCCGATTTGATCAATTTGGAGGCGTAATAGAATGGGATTGGATGCATCTTTGAGTTGCACTAGGTGATATCATTCATTTAGCTGCAATCACTCAAGTAGGTACATAAAATTGCATCCTTTTGATGCTGCCGTTTGGTGGCAAACTCTAACTCAATGAGGGTGACATTTAGCCTTAAGAGCTTGTTGGGCCCTTGCCATCATTTTCCTTTTCCAAGGAAGCCGGAAATTATTCTATATCTGGGGAGCTGAACAGAAGGTACAGTTTGGTCTCACAGTTTTTGGGGGGTTGTGCCGAATCGTATCATTATTTTGCGGGGGCTGATTTGTGCCGAAACGAGGACCACCGGGTGTAGGGACCTACTGTTTCACGCCGGCTCCGAACGGCAAATGTGAGAGGCTTTCCTGGGCAAGATGCTCTCGGTGGTATGCCATTTCCTTCCGAGAGGTGATTATCAGTATAAGGAAAATGTCTAGCGGCTGCTGGGATCGAACCAGCAACCTTTGACTCAGCAGTCCGTCGCTCAAACCACTGAGCCACTGATAACCACAAGTTCCAATTAATCCCCGTTAATTCGTTTTTATTTGAGAGTAGTGCATTAAAAATTGAAAGAAAATGTAATAAGGTGCATGAAGTCAATTAGCTAAGATCTACGTTTAGTTAGGAGAACATCTACGGGGTTTTCATGGGGGTACAAATGGGACTTTTGAAGGATCCCAGGAGATCAAACAAGGTGGTATCTTTTTCCGAGTAGTTTTGGACGCATAATAGGTACATTTTTTGCGGTCTCACATCTATTCAAATCTTGTTCAGGAAAATTTCCTCTTTTCTTTATAGTTTTTATGTAATTTTGGTTTATTATTCTTGGAATAATACACCTATGTAATCGCGAAGGAGGTCGACGACTCCGATCGGCCTCAAAATTTGACATAATCCGTTTCAAGAGGTCTAGATTCCAAATCCGAAAAATTTCCGTCCGCCGTCCGGGCCGGTTTGGGCAGTAGGATGATTTTTTAAATCTGAAATTTTGACAAAATACTTTGTTTACCATGTGGTTGTACCCGCAAGGTTTTCAGCCCGATCGCCCATACCCGTGTGGGCTTTCATGGGGCTACGAATGGGATTTTTGAAGGATCCCAGGAGGTCAAATATTTTTCGACTATAAAAACGAAAAATGTTTGGAGAAACAAATCTTTCAAAAAATTGTTTTTTCCCCGAATTTTTCTATTGGCACAGAAATAGATTACCTTCATCCAAGAATAAGAAACAGTTGTGTAAAATTTGCAGCGGTTTTAGTGACAGAATTTGGGTGAAAAGTTCATTGAAACGCTCAACATCATCACTAGCAATTGACAGAATTTATTTTTACCAATTTATAGCGTAAGGTGGGAATCCATTCCATAGTGGGAAATTGGTAAATAAAAAGACGATTTCAGCCGAAGTAGTGTATTTCCACGATAATCGTGTATCGTGGAAATAAGACTACTTCGTCTGAAATCGCCTTTTTATTTACCAATTTACCTCCTTATATTTAAGAATAATGAACCCTTGTGCAAAATTCGGAGCGTTTTTCTTCAAAATTTAAAGGATTTTTAAATAGTGAACACCTATAATACCTACATTACCTATAGTTCTTTGATCCCACAGTGCCCGACGTTGATGAAAGCCTTGAATTAACGTTGATGAACGTCAAATTATTGAATCCAAAAATAAAAAGAATTGAAAACAAGAGAACAAACAGAAGAACGCGAAATCCGCGTCAACCCGCTTCAAATCCCCAAGTTGCTTGCGATTGCATGCGACAACTCGCTCGAAATCTCTCACAATCGCTTCTCTCCGCTCGGAGTGTGAACACAACTCCCATTCAAAACGCTGCAACTTTACACAAGGGTTTATTATTCTTTGATATAGGTTACTTGTGCGATTCTATAACACTAAAAGTTTTTTGGAATTTTTTTTAAATTTTGTTTTTACCTTGGCAAATATTTGATCTCCCGGGATCCTTCAAAAATCCCATGTGCAGCCCCATGACCCTATAAATCCCCACAGTGAAATCGGATCGTTCCGGGACCCCCAACGATTTTAGCCCCACAGCGTCCCACGGGTTTGGGCGATCGGGCTGAAAACCTTGCGGGCACAACTAGATGGTAAACCGAGTATTTTGTCAAAATTTCAGATTTTCAAAAAAATTCCTACTGTCCAAAACGGCCCGGACGGTGGACGGACATTTCGGTTTTGGAATCTAGACCTCTTAAAGCAGATAATGTCAAATTTTGAGGCCGATCGGAGTCGTCGACCTCCGTCTCGAAAACATAGGTGTATTATTCTAAGAATAATAAAAGCAAAACCCTACTCGTGCGGGTTTTGTCTTTTTCGCGCGTAATAGATATTGATCGCTTCGCTTCGCCCCAATTCGCGGGCAGTGTGAATGAATGCACCCTTACGAACCTTCCTGGAAGACCTCCCAGCCGAAAAGATGGATTCCGTGGCACCTTTTCATGTGGACTGTGATGGACCATTCTACGTGAAAAGTACCTCCCTGAGGACCGCCAAAACACGGGAGTGCTACTTCTCGTTCTTGTGTTTTGCCACCACGGCGGTTCACATCGAGGAGGCTATCTGTTTGAACACTGCTTCGTTCTGGCTCAGTGTACATAATCCTTTGTTGCACTGAGTGGGCTTCCTTCAGTGGTCTGGAGTGACAATGGGCGCAATTTTCTGGGAGCTGCCAATGAGATTGCGCGTATGCGCAGAACACCCTGCATGATACTGCTAGCCGCCTGTCAGTCGAATGGCACTTCATTCCGCCAAGGGCCATTTCTGCGACGGAGTTTTTCATTATTCTGACCGGAAGAAGCACAGAAACCTAAGCGCAGCCAAAAGTCTAAGAGGATTTTATACGTCACATAATATGTATATATTACCTTTGTGAAAAAACTTTAGATCTTCTTACATTTTTCAGAATGATGACCCGAATGAAAGGACGGTCTTGATTGACGATAACTCTGTGACCAGCCACCCTGACGTCACGTAAGTAACTATAGCCATTAGGGTGGTCACAAAAAATCAACTTTCGAAATTCAAACGTGGCAACCCCCTAAAAGGTGCCATTTGACTAGAAAATGAGATTCCCAAAGTTTTAGGTCGATCGGATAACATTAACCCGTGCCGCATCGAGGTTTAAGTTTAGAAAAACTCACTTTTTTTCATAAAAATATTCTTTTTTTCCTCATAACATAGTAACCATTTGTCCTAGAGACTTTAAATTGGTCTTATTTTATTTAAAATGTTATCTTCTTCAACTTTTACTCCAATAATCTTTTCGCTAGATCCTATAGATTTTATGTTATTCAGCTTTTCCCATCTCAAAACGTGGTCCGTTTCAGCAAATGTGCCTTTTTACGCATACCCCTAAAAACCACACTCCAGTCAATGAAATCGACCTCTAGGCAATTTGATACTTCTTTATCACTCTGGTATATTGAAAATTGATACATTTGAATCTAATATATAATATATGGAGGGGGTAGGGGGGATATGGGTGGGTGCTATCAAATGCACAAAAAACAATAAAAATTATGTAAAAAGTGTTTTCATAATACAAATTGAAAGCTTTTTGTATAGAAAATAATAGCCTGGAACTTATTTTACAACACAATATATCTATTCCAACACCACTGAATTTAGAACTACATTAATGGCTTAGATAGTGAGGCTTTATCGACATCAGGGTAAATTTTCCTACATTCTGACACAACTTGTAATAAAAATTGGCGCTATTCTTCGTCTTTTGTCAAGCAAGAGTTTAAGTCTTATATCAATTTCACTCCTCTTTCAGCATTGTCGTTGACTACCCTTAAACCGTTCACTATGTTTTTAGCATGCAAATAATGAGGATTTTTGTTCCATAAGCGTGGATCGCTGTTTAAAAAATCTGTCTATGGAAAACCGCTTGAAAAAATTCAAGGTTTGAGAGATGACAAAAAAAAATCAAGTTGCTTATCCAAAATTTGCTCTACGTGTGCAAAATTTAAATTCGTTTTTTATCCCTACCATCAATTTCACTATCGGGTTCACCTAGGGAAAATAATTTCATGGCCATGTATGCATACTGTTGTGCCGATGCATAACAAGAGTTAATTTGAACTGAGGTGGAGTGTGAACGCCGCGGATTGGAGACCGATTCTTGCGGCGATGGCCGTCAGGCTCAGTGTTGCCAAGTCGGTCAAGTGAGATAACCGAGACTGAAGCGTAGTGTAAACGCCGCGGAGATGAGGTGTGTTTCTGCGGCGATGACCACAAGCCTCAGTGTTCCAATTGGTTCGGTATCAGAGTTTGAGGTTGTGACGGAATGAAAAGGCCGCAGCTTGAGTTGATTATTGAGCGGTAGTGAAAGCCTGGTTCAGTCTGTTTCAAGGTTAGTTGAGAGTGAATTTTGGTTCTATCAGTATGGCTCTGAAAAGGGCCGTTGAAGATGACTAACGAGTACGCTCCACAGCGAGTGCTCTCAACTGGGGATGCCAAAGGATCCGCCCAGCCAGGATCTCAGTAAGTGGAGGACTCAAGCTAGTTCGTGAAACCTTCCTCTTGAAACTTCTGAAGGGAAGGTCGTCGTCCGGTTTCTCTGTATTTTCTTGAGAGAGAAACGTTCCTCTTCAGTGATTCGCCAAACGAAGTTTCCTCAGATCGCAGTAGAAGGCCGTCGCCTTGAAATAACATCCACAACCAGTTTTCGCCAAGAGGAGTTCCAGGTTCCAGATAAGGCCAATTCAGTTAGGCAGGCAGCTTCAGTATAAGGTCCAGATGTTTGAAGATGAGGAAGGAATGATTCTTCTCTCACGGTCGCCCATCTTTATACCTACTGCCTGGCGAGCCCTCGACGCTGATTGGCTAGCAGGTGCACAACCCGGCCCCCACCAGCGTCGATAGCCACCGAGCTCTCTGATTGGTTTATCCTTCTCCCTTCCCTTCTACGTATATTTCGGTGATTTAGTTTACAAGTTATTATTATGTCAATATTATAACACGCCTCCCCCTAATCACCTAAATATGCAAAAGGGAACCACATCAGCAGAAAAAAAAGAAAAGAAAAAGAAATAAAAGTTTCACCTTATAAGGTTCAATTTAAAATTGGAAAAGGACTGAAGGATGTAGTCCATTCAATTGTGGGCCCCTAAAGGGGCCGATGAAATTTTTAATGTTTGTCGTTTTAATGTAGAGGTTTTGTATGTTTCCCCCGGTTATGGCGCCGAGGTCGGCGACGCTTCTTCGGCAGCTCTTCTTGTTTCGCCGCTAAGAGGTGTTTGGGAGTCGGTACGTAAGGTTTTTCTCCCGAGGTTGACGGTCCGGGCTGGTATTCTTCCGCTGGAGTTTCTTCCGCAGCTCGTTTGCGTCGGAGACGCTCCATGAACTCTCGTCGACGGTTAGAGATCGGTGGTATGTCAATCGGAATGAGCTTCCATGGTTGGTAAGTGGTTTCCAGAGGCCGCCAGGTGAAATCCAATGGGAGTGAGGTGCCGAAAATCTCCATAAGAGTCTTTGGAGAAGCTGGTTTTCGGTTAGTGAAGTCCATCTTCAATAATGACACATTGTTTTTTTGGGTTCTTTTTATATTGGGATGGCGGGTGGATACAAGTGTGGCGCTGCGTGTCGTTGGAGGTAATTTAAATGACACCATTAAATTTTTATCAATCGAGTCGATAGGTAGAGTTTCTGCTGCTTTTATTCTGTCGATCGAAATTCTCTCTTGTTTGTTTCCCGATTGAACGACGACTGTTTTACCATCATTTGAAACTACCTTGTAAGGGCCGAGGTAGGCTGGTGAGAATCCTTTCGTAGGAACACCTGACCGTATGTAGACGAATTTCGCCTGTTTTGTACTGCTGGGAAGGTAAGATTTATATCTGTCGTGCATGCGTTTTTGCAATTCAGTGTGAGATTTCCCCGGAGCCGGCGTTTGAGGCTGAATTATGTCTGACGGTAATCGTGGCGACCAGTGAAAGAGTCTTTGTGCCGCCGATAGACCATCCGTTTCACTGGGTGTCGTTCGTAATCGCAGCATTATCATGGGCAAATTGTCCACCCACTTGTCTGAATTGCAATGCATTTTGAGCGCCGTTTTGAGCGTACGGTGAAACCGCTCCGTCTTGCCGTTGGATTGAGGATGATAGGCTGTGGTGCGGTGTTTGTCTATCCCCAACAGTTTTAGAAGTTCTTTGAAGAACGAAGACTCAAAGTTGCGCCCCTGGTCCGTGATGATAGTTTTTGGAGACCCAAACCGACTGACCCAGTGGTTGACGAAAATTTCCGCCGTTGCTTGGGCGTCGATTTTTTTCGTAGGCACGCACTCTGTCCAGGAAGTTGCCCTGTCAATCATTGTGAGGCAATACTGCATCCCCCGTGATGCCGGAAGAGGTCCGATGATGTCGATTTGGACCGTTTCCCCTGCATTTGTAGTAGGGTAAGTACCCAGAGGGGCTTTAATGTGTCGCGTCGTTTTAAATGCCAGACATTTCTCACAAGCTTTTACCCTTTTAGTTATGTCCTCTCCCATACTTGGCCACCAATAACGCTGTTGGATGAGGCGTTTTGTTGCTTTTATGCCCGGGTGGCTTGCCTCATGTAGTGCTGCGAAGATTATTGCTCGAAGTGGTGGTGGAATGACAGGTCTGGGTTGGCATTTTGAGGTCTCACAAATCAGGCTGGGTCCGTTCTTTTCAATGCAGATAGACTTGAATAGGTTTGGGTTTTTATTCAAGAGTTGTTTGATGGTCTCGTCGTTGTTCTGGGCGTGTAGGACATCTTCTGCTAGGTTGGGGAGGACTATTTCCTCGATTCTGCTCATTTCGTCCGCCGCCAAATTTTCTTCACCTTTTATGTAGGTGATATCTGTCGTAAATTGTGATATATAACTGAGTTGACGGATGCGACGTGGGCATGCAGTTTTAGGATTTTGTGACATCCCATGTGTGAGCGGTTTATGGTCTGTTTGGATGACTAATTGCCTTCCTTCAATGTCATCTCTAAAGTGTCGAACTGCTTCAAATATTGCGAGGAGTTCTCGATCATACGTGGAGTAATTTTTTTGGGCGTTGTTTAGACCTTTTGAGAAAAATCCGAGTGGCTGAAGATGACCTTTAATCTCCTGCTGTAGCACGCCGCTGATTGCTGTAGCGCTTGCGTCTGCTGAGAGGACTAGTTTTGCTTTTGGAAGTGGATGATGGAGGATGGTAGCTGCTGCAAGGTTTTTTTTAAGGTTTTCAAATGCCTGTTTGGTCTCGTTACCCCATGGAATTACCCGTTTGTCATTCTTTTTGGAGTCTGTTAAGAATGCATTAAGTGGTTTTTGAATTTCCGCTGCACGGGGAATAAATCGGCGGTAGAAATTTATCATGCCCAGGAATCGTCGGAGGGTTTTGACATCCTTGGGAAGCGGAATTCTTAGTACGGCTTGCACTTTAGTGTCCAATGGTTGTATGCCATCGCCGGAAATGATGTGTCCCAAGAATTCGACTTTCTTCCTCCCCCAGGTACATTTGTCGGAGTTTATACGTAGGCCGTGTTTGGACAGTTCCCGCAGTATGTTCCGTACGTGGGTTTCGTGTTCTTGCTCTGTTGTTGAGGCGACGAGTATGTCGTCGATGTAGGCGTATGCATACTCGTGTGTTCGTAGTATGTTGTCCATTAGTCTCTGGAAGGTTTGACTTGCATTCCTTAGGCCAAACGGCATGACCGTGAAGGCGAACAGGCCGAACGGCGTTGTGATTGCAGTTTTTGGAATGTCAGCTGGATTCATAGGAACACAGTGGTATGCGGATCTTAAGTCAATTGTGGTGAATATCCGTTTTCCTGCCAATGAGGCATTGCAGTCCCTTATGCTGGGAATGCAATACCTGTCAGGTTTTGTGACCTTGTTGAGCATTCTGAAATCTCCACAGGCCCGGAATTGGCCGTTTGGTTTTTGGACAATGTGTAGAGGAGTTGCCCACTGAGAGTTTGATGGCCTTATGATCCCTTGGGAGAGTAGGTCGTTGAAGTGTTTCTTCACTTCTTGTAGTCTGTCCGGTGCCAATCGTCTTGGTTTTGCAGCCTTGGGTTGCCCTGTTGTTTCAATGTGATGCATGACGCCGACTTTTGCGAGTGCGCTAGGGTCCAAAGGCTTTGTGAGATCAGGAAACTCATTGACGATCTGGGCGATTTTTTTCAAGTCCAAGGGATTATTTTTTATTTCGTCCACTGTGGGGGTTGGAATGAGTCGACGCTTCCGTAGGTCGACAGTGAGGCCGTGGTGATACAGGAAGTCTGCGCCGATGATTGATTTGTCGATTTTTGCAATTAGGAATGTCCAGGTGAACGGCATTTTGTTAAAGGTGACGGTTTGTTTTATTCTACCATAGGTGGTGATTGCCGTGTTGTTTGCTGCATAAATTTTGTCGTTGGTTGGTTTCCTTCGTGGAAAGAGCTTGGATGATAGGATGCTCGTCGTGGCACCTGTATCGATTAAATAGTTAATTTTTGTAGTTTGGCAGGTTAAATGTAGTCGTTTATAACCGGCAGTGCTATCACCTGCGAGCAAGCCTGCCGATTCTAGTTTTCCTGGAAGTTGCAGGGCTTCATGCATTTCCGGGCTTTATTCCCGTATTTCTTGTGATAGAAGCAATGTGTGGGGTACGGAGAGTCTGATCGTTCCTTCTTGAAGTGCTTTCCCCGTAGTCGGTCTGACCTTGACGTTGATCTTGATTGGGATCGTGAATGTGATCGCGACATAGACCTCCCCCTAGTTTTTAACTGTTGAACTGCTGTGGTTAATTCCTTTATTAGTTGCCCAAAGTTGTTTGTTTCGGCTTGGGAGCTTGAAGCTTGAATGGCGTGTACCTTGTCTTCTTTCACTTCATGAAGCCTGTCCGCAATGGAGGCTAATGTGTCCAATTCCTCGATGTTTGCGGTGAGCAGGGCACGTTGCGTTTCGCTGGGAAGCTGTTTTAACCACAGAGTTTTGATGATGTCGGCAGAGTTTGTGTTGCTGAGCTGGTAACGCACCATGTTGAGTATGTGAGATGGGCGTTCATTGGGATCGGCGGTTGAGTCTAGGAGTGTCCTGATTTTGTGGTCTGTTGAGACGCCATAGACTCTTTTGATAATGGTTTCAAAGTCGGCAAAAGGTGTATTTCCGAGGTTTTGCAACAGGTGTGCAATGTGGTAAACTGCCTTTTTTGGAAGTGCATTTACTGCTGCGTTGAGTTTCGTACGCTGGGAGAGTATTCGTTCCGTACTGAAATATGATTGGAGCAACAGAAACCATAAATTTGGATCCTCTTCTATAAACTCCGGAGCCTTGCTTCTTGGTGCGAGGGCCTCAACTGCTTCAAGGGAACGTGGACTGGCTTCTCTGGGCGTAGAGATCCCTGGAGAGCTTGTTGCAGTTGTATCCGGCATTTCACACTATTTTTGTTGAGCCGGATGTTTCTAGGTGAAGATTGTTCTTCGTCGGGGTCACCAGTTGTTGTGCCGATGCATAACAAGAGTTAATTTGAACTGAGGTGGAGTGTGAACGCCGCGGATTGGAGACCGATTCTTGCGGCGATGGCCGTCAGGCTCAGTGTTGCCAAGTCGGTCAAGTGAGATAACCGAGACTGAAGCGTAGTGTAAACGCCGCGGAGATGAGGTGTGTTTCTGCGGCGATGACCACAAGCCTCAGTGTTCCAATTGGTTCGGTATCAGAGTTTGAGGTTGTGACGGAATGAAAAGGCCGCAGTTTGAGTTGATTATTGAGCGGTAGTGAAAGCCTGGTTCAGTCTGTTTCAAGGTTAGTTGAGAGTGAATTTTGGTTCTATCAGTATGGCTCTGAAAAGGGCCGTTGAAGATGACTAACGAGTACGCTCCACAGCGAGTGCTCTCAACTGGGGATGCCAAAGGATCCGCCCAGCCAGGATCTCAGTAAGTGGAGGACTCAAGCTAGTTCGTGAAACCTTCCTCTTGAAACTTCTGAAGGGAAGGTCGTCGTCCGGTTTCTCTGTATTTTCTTGAGAGAGAAACGTTCCTCTTCAGTGATTCGCCAAACGAAGTTTCCTCAGATCGCAGTAGAAGGCCGTCGCCTTGAAATAACATCCACAACCAGTTTTCGCCAAGAGGAGTTCCAGGTTCCAGATAAGGCCAATTCAGTTAGGCAGGCAGCTTCAGTATAAGGTCCAGATGTTTGAAGATGAGGAAGGAATGATTCTTCTCTCACGGTCGCCCATCTTTATACCTACTGCCTGGCGAGCCCTCGACGCTGATTGGCTAGCAGGTGCACAACCCGGCCCCCACCAGCGTCGATAGCCACCGAGCTCTCTGATTGGTTTATCCTTCTCCCTTCCCTTCTACGTGTATTTCGGTGATTTAGTTTACAAGTTATTATTATGTCAATATTATAACACATACTTTTTTTAATGTTGTCGTCTAAAGTGTGGTCGAAAAACGAGAATGCTATTTTCTCTGAGCTGAGGTACCTACCACAGATGGTTTACAAATTTTTACAAAGCCTTCTCTGCTATTTCTGTGTCAATTTTCCTATACTCTACTAATGCTTTCAACATTTCCAGATCTCGTTTAGGTGCCAAAGCAGGTTTGGGTGCATTGAACCATGCCTTGGCGTAAATATTTATTATAACAACACAAATTTCTTCTATTCCTTTCATTTCTTTTTGACTTAATGACAATTGATCTCTAAAAAGATAAATTTTGAGGCAGTAAATTGCTTTGGCCATCCACCTGGCGTGATGAATTGCACCAGGTGCTGTAAAAGAAACGTTTTGGGGAGGAAGCCCTATAAACACTAAACAAAGTTGAAGAAACTCTTTGTAATCCTCTCTGGGCTGCAGGGTTTCCAAATGTTCCATTAAAAAAAGTGAAACTTGATTAATGTTACTAATTTTGCATCTAATACTCGTATTATCATCATGTAGAGTAGTTTTGTATTTAGTTTGGTCGAACTTAGGCCACCCAACTTGAAATTTTTTGAAAACGCTAGGTTCAGGACCAGTGGTCGAGCCTATCTTGCTATCAAACACGGCTTTCAAAATAATTTCCAAAATATGATGACGGCATGCTAAGTACAAAAGTTCTTTTTGCAATAATTGCTCCAGCAAAACACAAGCCCCCCTAACCCGACCAGTATTTGCAGCTGTGGTGTCAAAGCACATTGCTTGAATTTTTTCTGCTGCACCCCACTCTTGAATGGCTTCAAATACCGCCTGGGCTTGCAAGAGTCCAGTACTATTTTCGAGTTGAGGAACTCCAATCAACTGTTCCTCATCTCCACAACTAATCAAGATCGCTACTCTTTCTACGTTTTCGACTACCCCCCCCCCCCCCCCTTATTACAGCCTCAACCTTTACATTTATACCTGAAACATACTAACTTTCAATAAACCAGAGTGATAAAGAAGTGTCAAATCCCCTGGAGGTCGATTTCATTGACTGGAGTGTGGTTTTTAGGGGTATGCGTAAAAAGGCACATTTGCTGAAACGGACCACGTTTTGAGATGAGAAAAGCTGAATAACATAAAATCTATAGGATGTAGCGAAAAAATTGTGGAAGTAAAAGTTGAAGAAGATAACATTTTAAATAAAATGAGACCAATTTCAAGTCTCTAGGACAAATGGTTACTATGTTATGAGGAAAAAAAGAATATTTTTATGAAAAAAAGTGAGTTTTTCTAAACTTCAACCTCGATGCGGCACGGGTTAATGTTATCCGATCGACCTAAAACTTTGGGAATCTCATTTTCTAGTCAAATGGCACCTTTTAGGGGATTGCCAGAAGTGATTTTCTCAACAACAAAATTTTTTCTATTGCCTTGTGACCACCCTAATAGCCATCTATAACGAATAAATGTATAACGAAAAAAGTTTACAGGCTGGCTTCTCACTATGGAAAATGTCTCCAACACGGGGAGGGGGTCTCCCTTGCAAGATGGAACTGTCCCATATATTTCAAGAGAATCGCCTGAATTGTTGCTTTCCTTTTCAGCACCCTGAAGTGGGAAGAGAATCGAGTATCCTCAATTCTGATTGGTTACGCGGACATGCGAGAGATCTAGGGGGGGTAACATCTCTCGCACTTGTAGGTGATATTCTATGCGAGCCGTGAGGCCCGCGGGCCGGTGCGCCCTTTGGAAAATACTAACCTGCGCCCTTAATTCGAAAACCATCAACCCAACAGTTATAATAAAAACAACTTTTATAAGTTGAAATCCAAACTCGTGAATGTATCAAATAAATAAGTTAAGCAATGGTGCGCCGCGCCAAAGGTTGATAGTTCTAGCCAGGTTCTCGCGACGCACACTGGGGTGAAACCGCTAAAACCCGCTTATAAGTCGAGATTTTGACCAAGTGATGGTAGAAAATGGATTTTTTTTTAAAGCTTACCTACACACTATAGTAGAAGTACAAATAGGTAACCGAGTCAGGATAATTATTTTTTCTCAAGTTTGGAACTATACAAAAAGAAGTGTATTGTGTGCATTATTCATTTCAATGCAGTTTTTGCGCATCCTTGTGCACCTTAATTTCCACGATTAACAGAAGCCTCTACCTATCTAGAAACACCTCCAACAATAGTTTGCTGCTACCACTTGCTATCTTGGGCTCCAGAGCTGTATTTTTCGTGAATGTGTTAGCCATTTCATTTTTTTTTTTTTTTTCGATAAACAAACCGTGTTGGGAGGCACTGCGAGAATGACGAATTTGAATTTAATTTAAATTGTTTAATGAATTTAATACTGAATTTAATTTTCATCGTTTAGTGATTCGTAAACAATGTTTGAAATTTCAATAACTTGTAAAAGAAGCAAACTTACAATTTCTGGCAACATGGCAAACAGATAAATCATTTTGTGTGCAAATATTTCACGATATTGTCCTAATTTTTGAATATTTAACCAAAAGAAGACGTCGAACCGCTCCAAAAATGATTCCTGTACCCTCTCCGAAAACTTGAGGCTTTTGGGGCCAGCCGACCGCCGGACTTCCTTCATGGCCTCTTCTCTGGCAGGGTTGATGCGCCTGATCTTCTGGCCCAAGTTGGTTTTAGAGTCCCCCGCCTCAACTCCCGTCTAAATCACCCATTTTCTGTTCCCTTTTCCTCCACGAATTACATGACCCATCGTCCTTTGAGCCTAGCTAGCTTATATCATTCATCCCCCCCTCATCTTGACCTCCTACATATTTCCCTACCCTCTCTCCGAACTCGATTAACCGAATCCCTACTGCGTCATCCCCACTGAGGCCTCGAAATTCTGCTGCTCCACCGTGCGTCTAATGTAATACTTTGAGTTTTTATAGCATATACATGTTACGGTGAAAGCTCGAAATCGGTCAAAGCTGAGAATCACCGGTGATTGTTGATATTCACCGAGTTGGATAACGTAACCCCTGGCGAAAGTCCGAATTCTGGGCTTTCGCCGGTCATTGTCGACAGTCTCCGGCAGCGAGCGGTGTAAGTTCGATTTTAGACATATCTAATGACTCGCAGCCAGTAGTCTTCTATGCTTATCGGTGTGATGATGTCTGATGTGCTCTGTTGAACGGGCAAACCAATGTAAATGCAAATCCAATGGCATTCTTTGCAACAGCAAATGCCATGGGAGTGACAGTTTCATGAACAAATGAACAATATTGTTATTGACCATGACGAGCCCGAATGGGCGACATTTTGACGATTTTGAGAGCAATTGTTAACCCCTATTAATTATACCAGTTGTAACTTATGTTATTACATTGTATTCCCACTCAAAGGTGAAGATTTTTGTTGGCTCCAGATTCAACTTCGCACATTCACCAACTAGCCTTGGTCATTGTTAGCATTCACCGGTGAAAGCCCGACAAACATTGTTGCTTCGGGCTTTCACCAAAATCAGCGGTGATTGTTGACAATTACCGGCTAATGTCGGACAATCACCGGGCACCGGGCTTTCACCGTAACATCCATACTGTGTTACTTTTCACCTGTTCTGCGTTCCGCTGTGATCTATTTTTTTGTAACTGGGCTTGTCCCGTTTTTGAATAAATAAATAAATAAATTCCATTGGATTCAGCATGGAAAAATACTTCCAATAACGCAACAAGTATACCCCAAAAAATGGATTCTACGTCCAAAAATACTTCGAAAACGACACCTGACTCGATCCCATAGCCGAAAGCCTTCAAAAACCCCCTTCTGTAGCCCCATTTTAGCCCCATAGCGCCCCACGGGTTTGGGCGATCGGGCTGAAAACCTTGCGGGCACAACTAGATGGTGAACCGAGTAGTTTGTCAAAATTTCAGATTTTTTAAAAAATTCCTACTGCCCAAAACGGCCTGGACGGCGTACGGCGTACGGCGGACAGACATTTCGGATTTGGAATCTAGACCGCTTGAAACGGATAATGTCAAATTTTGAGGCCGATCGGAGTCGTCGACCCCCGTCGCGAAAACATAGGTGTATTATTCCAAGAATAATAAACCAAAAGAAGAAGAGGAAGAAGCAAATGCTCTTGTACTCAGGGTATACATACCTAGTGATTCTTCCCTTGTACTGCACTCGGAGTTCAATCATTTGAACTGTACAAGTTTTTCTCCTGCCCCGCATTTTATATCTCATAATCTGTGCTTGTAACTTGGTTGGTCCCGCTGTGGTTTCCCCGTCAGCTAAAACCGCGTCCTTAATAGATTGATTCATCAATTTCTTTGAATTGAACGCGGAAAACTCTTTCTACGGTAAAAATAGAAAAAATTTCAGTAAAAATAGAAGGACGCTCTGAAGGGGCTTTCCTTGTTTTTTATGCCCCCTGATTGCATTAGATCTTATCGTTTAATGTCGGGGATTGTGAAATTGTAGTTGATGGTGTGGCTGACACTCCTAATCAGAATGTATTCCTATTTGTTCTAGCAATGATGCTTCCTTGCCATACCGAAGACCCTTAACAACCAAGACAGATGAACAGTCTGTTATGAACAAAATTTTGTCCGAGGCAGCAACGTAAGTTTACTTCCACTTTTCGTGCTCTCCCCGATACTTTTTTTGTTGTTGTCCAAACTGTATTTCTACCTCGAAAATTGGAATATTCCTAGGAACGTGATCGATGTGGCCGATTTGGAGCCCCGCACGATGGAGCCGAATGATTTCCTTGATCGTAAAGAACTGTACGCAGGCTTGTTAAGATCTCACCTGGCCGCTCCTTGGGTTCACGGAGACGCAGTGAAATGTATACTCCTTGACATACCGGATCCTGAACGGGAGCTTTCTGCCCCACCTATCAGCACTGTTGAATATTGTTTGGTAAGCTTTCCTTGATATAAAAGTATACTTATAGGGGCTCTTTAGCTCGATGTTAAAATTGAGTGAGCCTGCGAGAGAAAAAATAGAACTATTAATGGACTTACCTTTTGCGTCGAAATTGGCTGGTGACAAGGCGACAGCTGGCTATTTCTGTCGACTCCGGTCTTTGATCCTGGTTACTATTTTCCCTCGAAAATTTTATCTTTTTTTACTAGATTTGATTTTCTTGACTCGCAAATTTGATTTTCCCGACCCGGGAATCCAAGGCTTTTTAGAATTGAAATTCGTAATAAACTTAGAACGAAGCATAATATCGTCGGCTGGGAGGTAAAAGGGCGAATCCGCCAATTTTATGATTTTGAGTTAGGATATGGGTTTTTTTCGTTTTTTTCTCCTCTCCGAATTTAAAAAGAGCGCGAACATCGAACCAATAGGAACGAAGGTATTTGAAGGGAAAGAAAAAAATGTGTGGGGCGAATGTTACAAGATGCCTGGTAAAAGGGCGAATGTGAGATGATGGGTGCGAACTAACTTCGTACCTACTCTCATTTCTCATTTAAAATGTGTCTGCCTTGCGTCACTTTCACAGTAGTGAAAATGGAAATGAACAAGGTGAGACAGAACAATATTGAGGAATGACTAGCAAAAGGGCGAATGTTCCATAGCATTTCATAGCAACAGTTCATAGCATTGCAACAGCATAAGGGCGAATGTGAACAGAAAATCTAGGTTTTTCCGGCACAACTTTATTAATATTTGCAATAGCAAAAATCCAAAAACATACTCAAGTTCTAAAAATGATGAGCAATCCGGGAATACTAATTTGCAGTGGGAAATATTAATTTTTCATTTATCTAGAGAAAATCGCGATTTCCCAAAATCAATACAATGGTGGATTCGCCCTTTTACCTCCCAGCCGACGATATGCTTTTTATTTTTATCAATTTAAATGAATTCTAAATCATGATGTCACGCGTCAATACGTTCTTAAAACAATAACTGTTCCAATAGTTCAGCTTCAGACTATGTTCAACCCCTCCAGGAGTAATTTATTTGACTTTTCTTTCGTACCTTGTTCGTGGGTTTCCTCCCGGGTGTACACGGGAAAACAGTCAGTATTGATGGTCTGGATAAAACTCGCGGAAAGCGACGCGGAGTTTCTCGGATTGAAAGCAGTGTCCTGAGGTTGCACTGCACCGCCGATCTTTCAGAATTACTGTTGGGAGGTTTTTTTTCGGATAAGGCTAAGGACACGCATGTCCCGGTTTTATACAAATACCCGAGTAGTGGTAATTTGTGGGAATCTTTGCCAATGGGTGAAAACCTCCATTTTCCAATGACAAGAGGAGAGTTTTGGCTCTTCATTGGTCTTCAGGGAAGCTCCTCTCCTCCCGGGGGCCGCCTCTTACGATTGAACGGGTTCACGGGAGTTTGTTAAACTTTCTGATCTAAGCGGATTCTGATGATGGTGACCGCTCCGGTGAACCTTTGTCTTCACGGCCGTTCAACCTCCCTTTTCTTGGGAATCTTGCGTGGATGTTTTAATTGATGATGTCGCGTCTGGTGACCGGCCCGCTCCAGTATCCGACCGGTCGGGTTATCCGCAGATGTTGACTTATCTACCGGTGTCGGCTCTCACATCCCACGGTGCTGTTGATTTTCTTCTGACCACGGCGGCGCCGTTCTGTGGAATTTGTAGCCGCACGAGGACGATTGTGAAGCAACTGACAGATGGCGCGAAATGTGGGCGGAGCTACCGCGTACCTATATTGTTATAGGAGGCGTGACGCTGTTTAATGCGTCATTTTGAGGTGCCACAATACTATATTATATTGCTGTTCGATTGACTAAAATCAGTAATAGTATCATTACGTATTTGTCGTTGAATATGGTCATAAGAGGACCTGAACGCAATGTTCATACGTCATGTTCTGCTCTTTTTGCAGCTGGACAAGATCTCAATTGAGGCGGCGGAGGCTCTCGAATCGCTAGATGTGCACCACACGGAAGATTTGATAGTTCCTTTCCAAATCCCTTGATTTTACCAAATGTTCTCATCATCTCCGTGAAAAAGTCTGAGCAGCTGCAATTTGGAAAATATGTATATATTGGATATATTATCTTTGTCTAGGCACTGACTTTTAAAAGGTGATTCTGTCAGGGGTCGAATGTTGAATGGGGAGTTTGAGCTTACAATTTGCGAAAACTCGATGTCAAAACTCACATACTGGTGGTTTGGAAGGTCGCTCAGTGGAAGGTATTGCAATCCAAACACTAAATCGCTAGCTCCACAAAAATGTTGAATTAATTTCCCCTCATGTTTGCCCTGAAATATTAAGAAAAAGAGAGAGTTTAATGATGTACGGGAAAGTCAAATCTTCCAACAATTCAGTTATGAACTTGCTTTTACTGATGTTTATACCAATTATCTCTCACGCTGCCTGACTTTGTTTCTGGGCTGTATATTTAGTTACTATAAGTAATTTCTTGTAAACCTCCATGTTAACATGGTTTCCACAGTAATAAATTCGATCATCACTGGAATGTCTGTCAACTCAAATGTCATGTCAAAACCTTTGTTTGTGTAAGTATGTATCAAGAATTGATGTATTACATGATTATTATTAAGTTTGTTATTCGTTGTAATATTTGACTGATAGACTGTTGTAGATTATGTATTTTGCTACGGGAAACACGCGGTGATGCTTGAAACATGAAAGGCATTTTAACGACCTGTAAATAATTATTGTTTCTATGACGTGTTTATACTTGAAGCATTGGATGACGGGAAATACATGGTCTATATTTTGAAAGGCTTTGATTTCTTTGATTCGGTTTCCTCCACTTTCCCATTTGGTATTTTCAATACGTAAACTTGAGAAAATTTTCGCGTTTAAACGCAAATTTAGGTACCTAAACATTTTTTTTTCAATCGGCTCGAAAAGGTTTTGGATAAAGTGGCCTCTGGGCTACCTTTCTACATTATCAGAATTTAAATCCCCCCAATGGGGGATTTTATATAATTTTTTAAATAGCGTTCTCAAATCACCCCGACAGTTGGGGTAACTTGAGAATAGTGCTTTTTTGCGGTATTTCCGAATTAATATCGCACGAGGGGTACTTGAGAGGTGACCCCAAATTTTTAAAAAATTGTTTTGACAAAATAGGACACCAAAAAAAATTTTTTTTGAAGAAAAACCAACATTTTATTATGAAATTTGTAAAAATACAAATGTTTAAGTTTCCTCTCTCTCTCTCTCTCTCTCTCTCTCTTAAGTGTTATTTATTACATTTAACGTTTAAGTACTGTAAATCACAGTGAATAGACACACAAAAGCAGACTTCTAAATCACAAAATAACTACAATCACTCGATCAATCACAAAATAGTAAAATGACTCCCTACAATCCAAGGTTTCCATTTTTTTTAAGAACACCATAATATTTCCAAACTTGAATGAAACTTAAACTTGTCTTGACTCTACAGAGAACCAGAACGTTAACCGAGAACCAGAGCCGTCTTTGACGTGATCAATCACCTAGCCCCCCCCCCCCCGCCTTCCCTAGCATTTCCTCCGTGTATGCCCAATATGGCTTGAACGATGTACCTTTTCTGTGGTTGCTGAACTTCCTCTTATAGCTACGAACCATTTTCTGGAATAAAAACGGCGTAAAAACACATTCTCAAATTGCCCCAAGTTTTTTTTCTCAAATTACCCCATTGTACAAAAAATTCAATAGCGTCGCCATTTTTGAAGATAGAAACCTGCGATTTTGAGAGAATCTCTCCAAGATATCCTTTGAAAAGATAGGATAGTTGAACTAACCCGAAAATGTTTGAATCCTCTTGGGCAGGTAGAAGTTTTACCACGTGCCGTTAACCTACGAAAACAGCTGGAAAATGTGATAAGCCGCCATCACTGTGCGTTATCAGTTGTGCGCTGATTAGTCACCTTAGCGTGTATAGCCATCATAGTAGCGTCGGAAAAAAATTGGATCAACGTCCCAGGACCATCCTAGCCTTTACAATGAATTTTTGAAAAAAATAAACAGCTGTTTCTCAAGTAGCCTCGCGATTCTTAAATAGCCCCAGTTTACCTTCAACTATTCCGAGGGGCCGGGGAGCTCTTCACAGGGAATGACCAGACCTTGTTCCGCTCCCAGCGCCATGCCATCACAAACTGGGACCAGCTAGTCAATCGTCTCAAAAACGCCTTTCTTGACGCCGATTACAATAAGCGCTTGTTGATGAAGTCCGTCGGAGAACCCAAGGGCCTGACGACAAGCCAGCAATATTCATTGCCATCATGAGGACCCTCTTTGATCGTCTGCCCGAGCCACTCACTGAGATGCAGAAGGTGAAAATCATACAGCGCAATTTGAGGAAAGAATACCTAGTTGTCCTGCCGCTCACCGATTACTACTCATTTGACGAACTCGAACGTATCGTTAGTCGTCTTCATATTGGCCAATCCTGGGCTTCCCGTTTCGAAGAACCACCGACGAAAAATCTCCTGGAACCCCAGTTAGCTCTGGACGTAGGCGATCTGAGCCAGTTCAGAAGCAAAATTCTTCCGCACGAGTCACTGCTGTTGGTTCCACTCCTGAGGGAAGCAGACTAGCAAATCAGCCACCGCCGGCCGGCCAGTATGAGTACACTATGAATATCTACCGGATATAAAATGGTAGGTATTTCCTTCATTCTTGGCAATACTCAAACGTCACATTTTTGTGACGTTTTCGGGCGAGAACCCATGGCTAAAATAAGTGCATACTAAACAAAAGAAGCTTATCTTCAGTAAGATTCACAATATTAAAACGTGGTTGTCAAAGCCACATTTTGTGTTACCAAAAATTCAATAAAAAGTTGTTTTTTTTATCGTAATGGACAGAATTTTTGATTTTTGCATAATTTGAAACCAGTGGTTCATCAATATCTCAACCTGATATTATCGAAATCGATGTTGAGTGAAAATGTTGTATCAACCAGCACCAGTGCCTGCCCCTGCTTCTGGCTCACAGCAACCTCAACCTGAGTCCACTGCTGCAAAGAAACCAAGAAGACCCAAGTGCTGACATTGTAAGGAGTAGGTATGGCCAACGATATATCGGTATACCCAGACTATCAGCTCGGTGTGAATTTCTGCACTGGTTGTGGCCGTGATGGGGTAAAAAGAGCCACATGCCCCAGGTGCAGTGTTCCGGTCCAGCCGGATTTTTTTTTTTTTTTTTTTTCAAAAATTCTATATTTTTTGCTCGAAAAATATTTAACCTCCTGGGATCCTTCAAAAATCCCATTTGTAGCCCCATGAAAGCCCTATAGATCGCCACAGTGAAATCGGATCGTTCCGGGACCCCCAAAAATGGATTCTTCGTCCAAAAATACCTCGAAAACGGCACCTAACTCGATCCCATAGCTAAAAGCCTTCAAAAAACCCCTCCCATAGCCACGGGTTTGGGCGATCAGACTGAAAACCTTGCGGGCACAACTAGATGGTAAACCAAGTATTTTGCCGAAATTTCAGATTTTAAAAAAAATTCCTACTGCCCAAAACGGCCCGGACGGCGGACGGACATTTCGGATTTAGAATGTAGACCTCTTGAAACGGATGATGTCAAATTTTGAGGCCGATCCGAGTCGTCGACCCCCGTCGCGAAAACATAGGTGTATTATTCCAAGAATAAGGAAGAGAATACTTCGGGTAAGTAGAAAATTCAGAACCGGGCACATGTGGTAGATGGAAACCATTGAAGGCTATAGCCTATAGGCTTACCAGAGTTTTTTTATCGTGCTGCGTATAATCGCGTATTAGCACTTGACTAGCACAACTAGTAAATTGTCCTGCGTAGCAGTAAATTTCTGGATTACAGAATACGGGTTTATGAGCACTAAGCGAAAATTAACACTCGTGATAATTTCCTGCAAACGGCAGTGAGACTTCGAATAGTCGCAAAAATGCATCTGCCCGTCGGCTGGTTCAGACCGACACGAACATGAAAAAGGCCTTTCCGGTGGGAACCTTGAGGCGGGGATTGAGAGCGGTATCGCCCAAAGCGGTGATAAGCTAAGATCGCAATCAAAGTCCTACAGAGCGGCAGATCAAAAACAATCAATCTCCTTCCTATTTTACATCGTAACATAGTGTGTTTCCGTATTTTTTCATAGGTACCATGTGAGTATTAGCTGCGTTCGCAGAGTAAGTTCTGGCCTTCCGTTCAGGAAAAGGCGGGAAACTATCAGGTTGTAAATCAGCTTAGTTTTCTCGCGGGTCAAAAGATGCCTTTGGGAGAGGCTTTAGGCCCCTCCACTCCTCCCATTTTCGGGACACGATTTAACATTAGGAAAATATAATTATATTATTTAATATTTATTATTATTCATTTATTATTTAATATTATTTAAATTTAATACATATTATGTATTTGAATTCCGATGTCTGGAGGGGGTAAATGACGTGGGCTGCTTAGTCATCTTTTGATTGGCCGAGAAATCTCTCTCTCTCTCTCGAATCTATGCAAGTTAGCCAACTTTGCTAGGTATGCAAAAAGCCAACTCCGAAAATTGAGCATCCGGGTAATCATCAGAGAGGGTCATTGAAAAATCCAGCATCGAGGTGATCATTAGAGAAGGTTATTTGAAAATCGACCGGGGCCGAGTGTTTTTATTCCAATTCCGTTCAGATTTATTCAAAACTCCGGCGGCTACTAGCCCAACTACTTGATGCCCAGCAAGGGAAGGTGTGACGTCACGTGCCCTCTGCTTTCAGTTCAAAAGCTCCAACATTTCTAAACAGTTATGCACGGAACTATACGGGTTTTTGAACTAAAAATTTGTCTTAGGGGGTTTTAAAGGGTGCTGAATCCGAAAAATGTTGTTAGAAATCCCGACCTTCTCAAGGAGCTCATTCAATACACTAATTATTACCTGTTCAGTCGTGGAGCGGTTGTTGTTCAAGAGTTACAATGACTGATTAACACATCATAAGTCTCGTTATTTCAAGGGCTTGACCCACATCAAGGTGTGGTTTTCCGAGAGATTTTGGACGGTAAATCCGTTTTTCGAGATCCCACATCTGTCCAAACATCTCACAGATTTTTTTTTTTAATTTAGTAATTTTATTTATTTATTTTTTTAATTTAGTGATTTTATTTTTCTTTATACAAGTACTCTCTTAATGATACAGAATTAATTTTTGCGCAATTAACTGATATCAAAGAATAATAAACCGTTGTGCGAAATTTGCAGCGTTTTCGTAAAAAAAAAAAAAAAAAAAAAAAAAAAAAAAAAAGCGTTTTTTTAAGCAAATTTATTTCATTAAATACAAATTCGTGCGGGATTGCGACCCCTATTACGTACTCAGAAACACTAGTTGCAGCTTCCAACAGTGATTATGTGCTGGAGACAAACAAAACTGTTGAAAACAACACTCCATAGCCGGAACGACCACATCATTGGAAACCTCATCATTTTATGGGTGGATGAAGAAATCTTTCGTTTGATTGCTAGCATTCCACTCCGCTATCTTCGGAGAGAGGTGCACTGGGTTGCCGTCACATGAAATGGAAAATGATAAAAGGAAAATATAGATTGGTGTAAGAGAAACACAAAAATGGAAATGAAATTGTAGTACAAATTATTTTATTTCATAAATTATGAAATACCTTATTCACGGGATTACATGGACAAGATTTCGAATGAATACAGATCACATAATTGGGTAACTGTAAAGCGATAACCTACCTACCTGTAAGTAATTGAAAGTAATAACCAATACTAGGGAATTGCGGGGATGAAGACCATGCAGAAAACAAGAATGACAAGTGATATCGGTTTTCTGAATACAAGGTACCTGCATGAGTTGATTTGATTTCCTGGGAACTGTTAAGAATAAAACTGTGAATTATTTTCGAAATTTGCATAGTAGTGATGCTTTTTCAACGAGTATGTCTACAACATAAACCATCAAAATGTAAAAGACATGAAGTACCTACAGAATGCAGTTTTATTAATATTAAGCACCGTTAAAACTTGGAACCGCGAACTCGAGAAAACAGAAAGTCAGCCTTTTGCTGCTTGACCACATAATGCAATTAAATGCTGTACCTATTTAATTTAATTAAGAACTGCTAAACTGTCGGTGTATTATTGTCTATAATAAGAAAACTTAAGGGCCCATTTCAATATGGTATAGGAACACTTGAGGGCCTACCATGTTGGCCTAAAGCGGCAACGACTCGATGAGATCAACATGGAAGCTTCCTTACACGATCAAATCTGCTTGACAAACATCGTTTGTCAAACGCGCCCACACGTTCATTCAAGATTGCAAACCGATCTGCAAACGTTTTTATCCATCAAGCTTCATTTTCATTGAATCATTCAGTTATTAAAATGGATTTCAATCAACTGTGTTTTGTCGATTGGCAGAAATAAAGTCGAAGGAGAAAAAGTCAAGGGAAAAAAGGTCAAAGAGAAGCGAGGAAGTTGGAAAAAAATCAAGGTATATCACTGTTCGTTCCTCCCTGATCAAGGTAGCCCCTACACCAGGTAACCTACTCGGCCTGCTGATAGCCTAATGGCTCCATAGCAGTTGCCACAGCACTAACCTGTTCGTTCCTCCATGGACCGTCCATTAGGCTATCAGCAAGCGGGGAGTTAACTTACCGCCTGCCCCACCTCCCAACGAAGCCACGACCCAAGTCCAACACCAGTCCAAGGGGGACGATCAAAGACCGCGGGCTCCCCTTGCCCGAGATACTGGATTATAGGAGCTGCTCCAGGCGTTAAAAGTGGTTAGTGGGAACGTTAGAGGTGTTAAAAGGGAGCAAACTCCTCACTTTAAGGCCGCTCCAGTGGGAGGCCCGAAGGGACTAGCCCTTCTACCGCTTTACATGCCCCTGACACCGAGGTATCAGCCTGAACTTACAGGGGTGGCTCCATAATGGCTCCACAGCACTAACCTGTTCGTTCCTCCATTGTACAGTGTACACAATGTACACGGACCTGAAGCCAATCGCCATGTCCTCACTGACCTTTGCGTTAATTAAGTTTGGATGCCTTTTATCCGGACGATGTTAATGGTTAGATTCAGCACGATTTGGTTTGGCCTTCACCAACACCGAAATTGGGTCTACACTACTCCAGCTTGGCCGCTCAGCCTAAGCCGAATCTTGGTCTTGCCAGTGTGGACGCGGTTTAAGTGCAAACCAACAAAAAATTGATGGGAAATTAAACTTGGGTCACCGGCTGGTAGGGACAAACAAGCAATAGGCCTTTTTCGAGACGCTATAGCGTCGGAATGCGGGTTGCAGGTCAGGTTAGTGGGTTCCCTGTGTCAAGCTGTGAGTTGCTCGTAGTGTATTAGTAGATAATATTTTCGGAGTTTTTCTTTCTATAAAAGAGCTTACAAGCGGAAACTTTGAAGGATTATAGGCATGTGATCGAGCGGGGTGTCGTTAGAGAAATGATTTTGAACGAGAGATTAATTTATTGGGGTTTCAGACATGTACGATCATACACAAGGGCTCTGTGAGGCTTGTAAGGGGCTCCAAGTGGGACTTTGAAGGGTTTGGCCCACGAAGTCGAGTGGGGTGTTGTTTTTTATGTAAATTTGGAAGTAAATTCGATTTATGGGGGTTTCAGACATGTCTGATTATACCATGGGGTTCATTTTGATTTGAGACGCGCTATGAGTGGGGGTTTGTACAGGAGGTTCAGTGTGGTGTCATTTACAAAGTAATAGTGGGAGTGCAATCGATTTATGAGCGTTTCACACCTGTCCAATCATCATACCGCAGGGTTCTGTTTGACTTCAAACGTGCACAGTCCAAAGGAAAATGCAAGTCCAAAGGTAGCTTAAAAAAACGCATCGGCTTCAGCTTGGCGGTTCAGGGACCCAACTAACCTGCCTCTACGATAACCAAATGTGCCTTAGAAGCCTGCGGTCACATGTGGTCTGATTGTGACAGTAGGCAGCAACATCCCTTACTTAGGTACTTGACAAACTGTATGTATTTGCAGAAACCAACACCAGGGCCTTGCCGATAACCAAACAGGAGTAATGGTCCCGTCAACACTTGTTAGGGTCAGAAGGGACGTGTAAAAGTTTGAGTGTAAAGTTTCAATCGATTGGATGGCAAAACCTTGATATCAAGGGTTTTGAGTTTTCAGAGTTTACAGCCATACAAATCTCTTAAATGAGCCGAGGCGTGCACCCCAAGACTGGCTGAAGTACTTGAGGACGGACGAAGGAGGAAACTCACCCTTTCACAAAGGGAAACGCTCCGTGAATGACGAAAAAACGGAAGTGTGAAGGTTTGACTGTTTGATGTTCCCTCAGACGATAAAACTAGGCTGTCAAACACGTCTACGGTCCGAGTCCGCGAAACTTCAAAACCGCTATCAAACCTTCAATACGGCGAGAGCCATATGGTGCTCTTCCAATATCCCCCCCCCCCCCCCCCTGAGGCAAGTGCGTCTCCACGTCGTTTTCATTGTTTGTGTTTGGTCTCAAGTCCAACGATCAAAGAAGAGCGAAAAAGATACCTAAAAATCGGGGATAACAATGTAGTAATGAGATAACGTACAATTTGTACGGTACAATCTATGTGTGCATGGGTAAGTGCATTACTAAGTGTATTGTGAAGTTACATACTAAGTCACATACTGAAGTGATGGGGAGGCGCACATTGGAAGAGAATCGTGACAGGGAGGCGCATATTGGAAGAGAAACTTGCCGGGGGCCGCATGGAAGAGCACCAGCCATACTTTATCGGCGGTGCATTCTAATTAATTGAGCTAAGCTAGAAAAGTAATTCAAGATAGTAAAGTGTCGGATTGAGCAGGTCAAAATCCGAAAGAAATGGCTCTTATCAAACCTCTTTACGAGTTTAGGCGTATTTTGAGCTGTCCGCGTCCTACAATAAAAGAGTTTGACAGGACAACAATCTTATCTAATGAAGTTTGCATTTAAAGATGCTAATGGGGGGAAACCGATTTATCCCAATTTTCTTTTAGATTTCAGGATCTTTGGAAAAAAAAAAATGTTTACAGCACTAATAAGAGATCATTTTCATGGAATAGTTTTGAATCGTATAGTAAAATTACTCCCAAAACTTACTGGAAAACAAAATGTTGAATGAAGTGAACCAACGAAAAAAGGTTTTTTATACACACCCAAGATAATAAATGCACTCAGTTATAATATGAATATCTTAGTTGGTCCCATGAATTAATTTTGTGCTAATAACAAGTTGCGGCAAACGTATATTTAGAAAACTCACAACCTATGAACTTGCCTTATTTCTCAAGCAAAACATGAAAAATACATAGGTACTGGTTTGTGAACAATTTTTTTTAACTTAAACTTTTTCGAAATTTAAATTTCAGTTGAACAAATTGCTGAATTAAATTCAAGTAAATTTTACATAACCGGTGCATAAGGCCGTCAACATAGCAAGAGCACTATTTACAATTGTTCAATTAACTACATTCTGATAGCCACAAACGACTACTCTAGGACCGTTCTGGAATTTTGATTTGCCAACTACTTAACACAGAAGAATACAAAAAGGCACTATTATTGTGAAATAAATGCCAACAAATGTAATGGAATGAAAAGGTAAGTTAAGTAGGATAAACCGCAAATAATATCAGCAAGTTACAAGCAGGTTTGTGTTGTAAAGACTGCACGTAGTCAAAGAAGGTAATAAACATCGAGAAGTTTATCAAAAACCTCATTGAAAACCAAATGTACATGACATAAAAAAACACACACAAAATTAGAATAAGAATTTACACATCCACTAGGGGTATTGACTTGGTAATAGTTCACAACTGTCGCTTTAAAACCCGCCTGAATTCAGAAGTAACTAAGTGGAGAAGGCTGGTAATGTGAAGTAATATCTTCCCCTTGCAAAGGTAACCCAAGAGGTTTTGTGAATGTTTCTAGGAACACATGTTCTGTTAATAAACACAAAAAAGCTTCCTAAACATGTTGATTAAAATTAAGGGAACCTTACGGTATATCACAATGTGAAGCATGAGTAGGATTCACTAGTTGAAATAATAGCAAAAACGTTTAAAATGACCTACTACTACAGATTAATACAATAACTGATCCTAGTTTTCATCATTATTTTTTTAATCACCGACTAATCGAGCTTGTTCAGTGAAGACTCGGTATGGTAAAGGTTACCATTCAAACTGGAGTGGGTGGGTATAATTTGCAATATCACAATCGTTGAAGATCTGTGTGGGATGTGTCCGAAGCTGATGATTTTTGGATGATGTAGAATTTTTTTCTTGGTCGATCGGGGTGACATCAGACGATGAGGGACCTTATAAAATATTAGCCTTCCTTGAGTAGTAGTCCGCCATCTTCTGAGATGCATAACTGTAAGCAGAAAGGAAGAACATTAACTTCGTTCGTTGGAAGATATTATTCAATGTGAGGAGGGGGGGAAGATATGATGAGGACGAGTAGACTACTCTGTTGGCATGGGTATTAATGTATAGTACGACTAAGTCGTACTATACATTAATACCCATGCCAACAGAAGCCTGTAGCATCACACATTCGCACAACCCTTCCCAATGAAAATTGTGAATATATGCGAGGTATGCCGCATACCTGCACCCCTGTGAGAGACATACCTTCCCGCCCACTTTCACCTATTCGTACAGCATGTTCCCCGGTGATCCATCGCGCTCGCAACGCTTCTTAAACGCCCGAATTAAAGAACAAATGGGCTTCTTGAAAAGGTCAGAATTAAGCATTTCTGACAACATATTTGGATTCAGCACCCTTTAAAACCCATAAACCCCAATTTTTGGTTCAAAAATCCGTATAGGTAGGAACGTGCTGAGCTGTTTTCGAAATGTTAGAGATTTTGAAATGAACGCCGGGCATATTTGACGTCACACCTTGCCAGGCTGGGCGTCGAGTAGTTGGGCACTGAGCCGCCAGAGCGCTAAATAATAAATCTGAACAGAATCGGAATAAAAACACTCAGCCCGGGTCGATTTTCGAATAACCTTCTTTGATAATAACCTCGATGCTCAATTTTCGAATGAATTCTATAATGATTAACCCGATTTTCGATTTTTGGGGTCGACTTTTCGCGTAGCAAAGTTGGCTGACTTGCGTGGATGAGAGAGAGAGGGATCTCCCGGCCAATCAAAAGACGACGAAGCAGCCCACGTCATGTGCCCTCTCCAGACCTCGGAATTCAAATATCATATTTTTCCTAAGGCCCTATAAATAATTGAAACGGGTTTTCTGCAATATGGTTTTCGTAACTTTTGAAGCACGACCTTTGCAGGAAAAACATTTTTAAAAATCATTAAAGGAGCTCAATGAGGCCATTTTAGCGTCCGGTATGGATAATTCTCCCATATGAAGGGCAAAGCTCAATTTTTGGTCATGGGTTGCAAGGTAGAAGGTCGTATTGTAAGGAAACACATTAAAATGAACGAAATTCATAGGTATAAGTTATGACGTTTTTGGAAGGTTAAAGTTGTGAAATATCATTTCTCGGGCTCGGTTTGATATGCTCGACAAAATCAACAAAATTTGAGTGTGAAGTGAAACAGTACATGTTGAGCTCTCGATCTAAATTCCTTTCTTTTTAATAAAGTTGGGCTTTTAAACGGAAGTGTGGTGTTTCGAGACAGTTATTCATCGCCCGGTATCCCGTTTTTGACGTTTCGATGATGCCACAGATCCAGGAGTGATATGTGAGGAAGTGTGAGGATCGAATTTGCAGTTCCAGAAGCGGGAGTGTGAGGCGATGTGAGGTGGTGCTCACACTTGCTCACATTTTGGACTGTGAGCATGTGAGTGTGAGTCACCCTCTCTACAACTCGCTTGATAACCTTGTGTCATTTGGTTGGATCTCTTAGATCCTGACTACAAAAGT
The DNA here is from genome assembly GCA_955831195.1 of Pilophorus perplexus. Classification (NCBI taxonomy): domain Eukaryota; kingdom Metazoa; phylum Arthropoda; class Insecta; order Hemiptera; family Miridae; genus Pilophorus; species Pilophorus perplexus. Next base: position 63,410,468 of record OY037007.1, on the reverse strand, counting down.
GTCAAGCGCACAAATTTTATTTGAGTTAATTTTTGACATCCTTGACATCCTCACAACCACACTTACATCCCCTCACGCTCACACTCACACTCAACTTACACTCACGCTCCAGGAACAAACCTATAGATAATGGTACATTTCCGTTATGCACCCCCCCCCCCCCCCCCCCCAACAATTTTCGCGTTTTACGCGCTTGCCGATGCCCGCACGATACCCCAAGGCAACAGAGATCCCATTCACCCCGTTTTTGGTTTATTATTCATGGAATAATACACCTGTGTTTTCGCGACGGAGGTCGACGACTCGGATCGGCCTCAAAATTTGAGATTATCCATTTCAAGAGGTCTACATTCTAAATCCGAAATGTCCGTCCACCGTCCGGGCCGTTTTGGGCAGTAGGAATGATTTTGAAAATCTGAAATTATGACAAAATACTTGGTTTACCATCTAGTTGTGCCCGCAAGGTTTTCAGTTCGATCGCCCAAACCCGTCGGGCGCTATGGGGCTAAAATGGGGCTTCGGGAGGGATTTTTTGAAGGCTTTAAGCTATGGGATCGAGTTAGGTGTCGTTTTCGAAGTATTTTTGGACGAAGAATCCATTTTTGGGGGTCCCAGAACGATCCGATTTCACTGTGGCGATCTATAGGGCTTTCATGGGGCTAAAAAAGAGATTTTTGAAAGATCCCAGGATGTTAAATATTTTTCGAATAAAAAATAAAGAATTTTTGAAAAAAAAATCCCGAAAATTTTTTTTGAAATATAAAAATCCAACAAAAAATTTTTTAAATTTTTTTCATTGACAGAATTAAATTTCTGTACAAGTAACCTATATCAAAGAATAATAAACCCTTGTGTACAATTTGCAGCTGTTTTATTTTGGTTTATTATTCTTGGAATAATACACCTATATTTTCGCGACGGAGGTCGACGACTCCGATCGGCCTCAAAATTTGACACTACCCCTTTCAAGAGGTCTAGATTCCAAAACCGTAATGTTCGTCCGGGCCGTTTTGGGCAGTTGGAATTTTTTTTTATTAAATCTGAAATTTTGACAAAATACTTGGTACCAAAGTATCAGCTAATACAACAAAATACCATCTAGTTGTGCCCGCAAGGTTTTCAGCCTGATCGCCCAAACCCGTGGGGCGTTATGGGGCTTAAATGGGGTTACGGGAGGGGTTATTTGAAGGCTTTTAGCTATGGGATCGAGTCAGGTGTCGTTTTCGAAGTATTTTTGGACGTAGAATCCATTTTTGGGAGTCCCGCAACGATCTGATTTCACTGTGCGATCTATAGGGCTTTCATGGAGCTACAAAAGTCTTTGAAAAGTCCCTTAAATTCAATGTGTTTTTTTTTTTTTTTTTTTTTTTTTTTAAGTAATAGCCTATAGGTGACCCAAATGATCTTTATTAAATTAAATATGTTTAATAAAGATTTTCGTCATGGTACGTCTACCAATGATGCCATAGAAAAACTAACCGACTTTATGGCTCGAGATTTTGATGACGGAAAATATTCATCTGCCAGATTTACTGACGTTGCAAAATACTTTGATTGCAACTTCCACACGCTTCTCTTTGATAAACTTTTTAAATACAATCTCTCGGATAGTGCCTATTCGTGATTTCCAGTTACCTTTCGGGTAGATCATAGGCAGTCCGTCACAATGATGAACCATCTTGCTTCTTGCCTGTGGAGTCTGGGGTACCACAGGGTTCCGATCCAAGGCCTATCTTGTTCCTGATTTTCATAAATGACCAGCTCCAGTGCAATGATACACAAACATTGCTGTTTGCAAAATTCGCACATTGTGCATCTATCCACGAACATTATAGTTACTGACAATAGAGCATGAATATTCAATACGCGCCAATTTCTTATCAAATTTGGATTTTTATTTATACTTACTTAGTCCCCTTAGTGTATTTACTTAGTATTGGCTTAATATCAAAAAGATTAATCATAGTTTTGTTAATACAGTCAAATCAATACAAAACCATCAAAAACACCAACAGATAACTTCAACATCAGACACATTTAATAAAAATACTGTTTACGATAGTTTTGTGGCTCTAGACACACTTACTCAATAAAATCGAAGTCGAGTTCGGATATTTCTGCTTGAACGAGACCCCAAGTGCTCCAGAAAACGTGGCTGACCAAAATGAATTTGTTGACAGCCAAGTGGAGAGTTTCGACTTCCTCTGCAATCACTTCATTTTCATCCCCTGTGCATGTCCTCAACTCCTCAAGGTACAATCTCAACCATCTGACTTGAAATTCCCTGTCGGGAATACGCGTGAAGTCGATGTCGTTCACTCCTAGAAAACATTAACCTAGATGTTCATACCGCTTTTGATTAAAGCCAAATTAGGACTCGTAAATGATGTTTCCCACCTGAGAATTCTGTAAAATGATTCCCTATGTCGAAGGCTTGGTAGTTACAGCCAGCATATTCATAATCAATGAAAGTCACTCGTCCTTCATGGTTTATGACATTTCCCAACAGAAGATCGTTGTGGCAGAATACAGCTTTCAGATCAGCACCTTCCAAATGTTTTTCGAGGCAGTTTATTTCGTTTTCCAAGGCATTTAGGCCACCGGGAAATTTCCTCTCAAAGCTGGAAAACATTGTGGTATGAAATTTCTCACGTGGATTACACAATCAATCCTCGATTTAATACCTCCGACAACAACTACTGTAAAATAAAATGACATTTACCTTTCCCTTTTCGTTTCCACCGTGAAAGATTTTGGGATGAGTGAAAAATATCTTCTCAACTTGGGCCACAACAAAGGTTTCTCTTCTGATCCCACTGGCACTGAATGGAATCTGGCCAACATGGCTGCAACGAGTGGGAAAATCGACGGGTCTCTAACTGTGTTTTCATTAAGAGTCTCGCCGGGAACGAACTCATACGCCAGGCCATTGTTGAAAGTAGCATACAACCGGGGAGCGTAGCCGTATTTATGAAGAATCTGAAAATGGCGCAGCAATTTATGCCCACATGCATCAAATACAACAAGGTGAGCTTCAACCTAAAAGGTGATAACACCATATTATAAAGTGAGGAGTCATTTTCGAAGGGATTTTGGACGTAGAATCGATTTAAAGGGATTCCTTAGCTATCCAACCACGCAACAACTTGGAATTTCCGAATTAAAGGAATGGAAGGAATTAAGCCCACAATACTTAGTATTCGCAGATGAAGTGTTTTCCTTGATAGTTCTAACATAAGATTAATTTCAGTATTTTCTAGTGGTCAAAATGTCAGGAAAAAGTCTAGAATACTTCATGAATTAGGTAATGAAAAATCAAATTAAGTAGGTACCTTGAAATTCCTTGTCTCTGCTTTTCTGTCAATGAATAATTCAGTATTATTCCCATAGCATCTAATCAATACCATGTCTTGAGGTTCATCTTTAAGACAAGATCCAAACAAAGTGTTGGTTATGCCATCTGTGAATGTCTGAAAATCATGATACGATAATAAACGATACAATTACGACAGTATGAATAAGTAATATGCTCCAGGCAGATCGTGTATCTCGCTGGACAAAATTATTTTAGCTCCATTCAAACTTTTGCGGTGATTACGAAAATCGTAGGCAAGTCGGACAAGTCTCGGAGCAGGAGAGGTTGACACAATGTGCAAGGGAAGTTTTGTTAGTCTTTGAATAGGTACAAGTATTTCAGAAAGAAACATTTCCTACACAGTGGTTCGGTTCAGAAGCCATATATATAAATCAACTTCTTGAAGAATATAATATATATTCTGATATCAGACAATAGGTCAGAAATTTTAACTGGCTCGAACATCATTTTAGAAATAAGTAGTCAAGAAAAGAATCAAGGGGAAATAAAGGGGAAGGTTTGAAAAAAAAAAAAAAAAAAAAAAAAAACCTCCGACGCGAGTACGTAGGTGTATTATTTCAAGAATAATAAACCAAAACATACAGAGCAGATATACTAGATGTGTTAGATGTACGAATTTGGGAAGGGGGGGGGGGGGAATTCTCGCCCGAATGTTGCTGTACCTTGTTCTCCAACACCTCATCGTTCAAGGCCGGCAGTTGACTCATCAAAATACGGATCTTCATTTTCGGACTAACATCCAGCTAGATTCAAGATCTGCCCCTCAGTGCATTCGAGGGAACGAGCCATTTTCAACATTTAGGTACTTCACAAATTAATGAAAATCACTTGGTTGTAGATTTTATAAATTCAATGTAACAAGTTAGGTACCTACTATAGTATACCTACATGCCTATTTGTCATTATATAATATATAATTATTATACTATAATAACAAATAGGCAAGTTTCAGAATTCACATTTTTCAATTGGATACGCTCAATTTGACTTTCATACCTTGAACACAATGTCGGAGGAGGCCCATTTTGGTCGTATTGATTTGAGTATGTCCAAAGCCCCAGTCTTGAACTCATTCGAAACGGATACTGTGACGTCCACGTGGGGGACCTCTTCCATCCTCCAGGAGTATCCCTTCGTCACCGAGTGGGTTGAGCTGCAAACAAAAGGACATCCACCTTCAGTTGAATAGAAATATTCCAGGTAGGTAACAGACGAAAGAATCGCCGAAACAATTACATAGCATAGACCTATACGCTAAGGTTTTTAAAAAAAATATCATTGCACCAATTTTTCTATCCGTACCTCCCTAGCAAATCCGTTCTTCTAACTGAACAAAAGCTATTTTTATCGAACTATACGTAATAATAACTGGTCGGTATATGCCGCAATGAAAACTATTTGAATCATTCGACGAAGAGCTCAAGTCTGTCACACCACTGAAACGCTCCACAAACGCATCCTCATTCATCAAGGCAAACAGGGGAGTCCTCTCTTGCTAATACAACCCCCCCCCACCCACATCGAATCGTCCGCCGAGCTAGTTTAGCTCATCAACTTGAACGATCTTATGAATTATATATGATGTTTTCCGAACTATTACCCCCCCCCCCCCCCCCACCCCACCAACCATTTACCTTTCCAAAATGCAGAAGGGTCAAAAACAAAGAGAGGTCCTTGAGAAAAAATCGTCAATTCGTCTATGTTATGAACGTACAAACAAACTGGGACGAGCCCGTCATGCAAGGCCGAATCCGGCATCAATTACAGACACGTACGGGGGCTCCACGCAATTCGATAGGCAAACGAGACCACGTCGTGTAGAAGTCAATTTGAAGAAAAAACGCTGCAAATTTTACACAAGGGTTTATTATTCTTTGATATAGGTTACTTATGCATAAATTTAATTCTGTATCAATGAAAAAAAGTTTTTAGAAAATTTTTTGTTTTTGTTTTTTCAAAAATGTTTTTTGGTTTTTTTTTTCCAAACATTTTGTGTTTTTTTACTCGAAAAATATTTGACCTCCAGGGATCCTTCAAAAATCCCATGTGTAGCCCCATGAAAGCCTTATAGATACCCACCGTGAAATTGGATCGTTCCGGGAACCCCAAACATGGATTCTACGTCCAAAAATACTTCGAAAACGACAATTAACTCGATCCCATAGCCAAAAGTCTTCAAATAACCCCTCCCGTAGCCCCATTTTAGCCCCATAGCGCCCCACGGGTTTGGGCAATCGGGCTGAAAACCTTGCGGGCACAACTAGATGGAAACCAAGTATTTTGTCAAAATTTCAAATTTAAAAAAATTCCGACTGCCCAAAACGACCCAATGGACATTTCGGTTTTGGTCCAAACTTTTGGAATCTAGACCTTTTGAAACGGATAATGTCAAATTTTGAGGCCGATCGGAGTCGTCGACCTCCGTCGCGAAAACATAGGTGTATTATTCCGAGAATAATAAACCAAAATCGAGGTTTTTTGACAGAATAAAGTTTTCCAAGCAAACATTTGGTACCATTTGGGTTTATTATCGGAGGTCGACGACTTCGATCGGCCTCCAAATTTGACATTATCCGTTTCAAGAGGTCTACATTCTAAAACCGAAATGTCCGGCTGCCGTCCGGGCCGTTTTGAGCAGTAGGAATGATTTTAAAAATCTGAAATTTTGACAAAATAATCGGTTTACCATCTAGTTGTGCCCCCAAGGTTTTCAGCCCGATAGCCCAAACCCGCTATGGGGATAAAATGGGGCTACGGGAGGGGGTTTTTTTTAAGGGTTTTGGCTATGGGATCGAGTCAGGTGTCGTTTTCGAAGTATTTTTGGACGTAGAATCCATTTTTTGGCGTCCCGGAACGATCCGACTTCACTGTTGCGATATATAGGGCTTTCATGGGGCTACAAATTGGATTTTTGAAGGATCCCAGGAAGTCAAATATTTTCAAGTCAAAAACAAAAATTTTTGAAAAAAAAAAATTTCCAAAAAATTTTTTTTGTAAATTTTTTTCATTGACAGAATTAAATTGAAAATAATGCCTTTCTTTCAATGATTTGACAGGAAAAAAAAAAATTGTTAATATGCTAGAGTTCTAGCCTACTTACTCATTGTTAAATAAAAAATTTAAATAAAAGGACCAAACTTTGAAGCTTTTATTCAGTTAATCCAACACCACGTCAATTAATTTACCAACGGTACTATTACGTTTCTCTTGATGCTGCATTCTAAATGCCTGTACTGCCCATGCTGAACGTAAACATTTGAATTCACTCTTGGTAGATACCATCGCACTGTTGGGTTCGTTCATGCTTACCTAATCGCTGTCATTGTCGCAGATAGTTAGAACTGACCAGTTGTCAGTCAGTTCGGATATGGCCTTGCATTGCATAACTACCTAACAACGCCCAACGATAACGAAATTAACTAGAATGAGTGGGGAACAGAAAAATGATCACCAACAACTATTGTTCCACCTTACAGTAAATTAATTCACTGCCCTACTCGAAGATATTCTTTTCATTATGTTCCGAACACTTCAAAGCCTTCAGACGAGACATCGAGTTGTAGCGTTGTTTTGTAAATAATTATCACTTGCCATTTCATTGCTTTGTGTTTGAACAAATTGCTTAGTCAGTCGTCTTGAATTATGACAAAATAGGTACCAACTTACTTCTGATAGTATGTACATCTAAACAACTAGAAACATGGACATAATAACTTTAACCTGGTCTCCCGCCTAGTCCTAATTTAAATGATGAGCAGAAATTCAATGCAATAGACGAGTTTTTCAACCACAAAACGCGGTTTTTGAGAATATGGCGAAGGTGCCGGGACGCTTTTCAGTACCACAACTTTTACTAATCTGGGTAAAAAATTCGAATGGTTGCAATAACATACTTAGTTATACGCTCTTCTTCTCATACCTAAGAAGAGTGTAGTGGTGTCTTGCCTCAGGCTCTCCGACCATCAGAAATGAAGAACATAATCTTTCCCGACTGATGGTAATTCTGTTGTATTTTCGAACAATATCACTCAATACACTTCTACGAATCACGAAAATGATTAATGATTAAGCAGATGTCAAGGACTCACCTCCTTCAGGCTGTCGCCAAACGCTTGAACGTAATGTCATTTCTCGTGTCAGATTACGGGACTTGAACAAATGGACACCTCATGAAAGTAATATAAAAATTCAAAAACAAACGCGAACAATCTGTTTGGTTGACTTGAATAATACCACGATAGCGGACGAATGATAAGACAGATAAGATATCATTTCAGCAGTTATCATTGTGACAGTGTAGGGAAAAATGCCCCGCTTTATCAGGTGGGTCCCTTCGGCTCTTTTCCGAATAAAAAACAAGCTGCAAAAGTCCAAAAATAATATTTTTATATTATGAACAAGTAATACCTGCAACGATCCGATTTCACTGTGGGGATCTATAGGGCTTTCATGGGGCTAAAAATGGGATTTTTGATGAATCCCAGGAAGTTAAATATTTTTCGAGTAAAAAAATAAAGTATTTTTGAAAAAAAAAATCCAAACAAAATTTTTTTGAAATATAAAATCCAAAAAAAAAAATTTCAATTGGTTTCATTAACCCAATTAAATTTCTGCTCAAGTAACCTAGGTACATCAAAGAATAATAAACTCATGTGTAAAATTTGCAGCGTTTTCAAAAAGCGCAGAAAAAATGCGTAAATGCGTAAATTTGCCCATGTGTAAATTTGCAGCGTTCAGAAAAATCATTTTTATTAGAAACATTAGTTTATTTGGAACATAAAAGACACAATTTCTTCATTAAAAAAAAAAAAAAAAAAAAAAAAAAACGCTGCGAATTTTACACAAGGGTTTATTATTCTTTGATATAGGTTACTTGTGCAGAAATTTTATTCTGTCGATGATTTTTCGTTCCGGCACCCCAAAATATGGATTCTTCGTCCAAAAATACTTCGAAAACGACACTTAACTTGATCCCACAGCCAAAAGCCTTAAAAAAACCCTCCTGTAGCCCCATAGCGCCCCACGGGTTTGGGCGATCGGGCTGAAAACCTTGCGGGCACAACTAGATGGTAAACCTAGTATTTTGTCAAAATTTCAGATTTTTAAAAAAATTCCTACTGCCCAAAACGGCCCGGACGGCGGACGGACATTTCGGTTTTGGAATCTAGACCTCTTGAAACGGATAATGTCAAATTTTGAGGCCGATCCGAGTCGTCGACCCCCGTCGCGAAAACATAGGTGTATTATTCCAAGAATAATAAACGCTGCAAATTTTACAGTAAGGTTTATTATTCTTTGATATAGGTTACTTGTGCAGAAATTTATTTCTGTGTCAATAAATAGAAGTTAAAAAAAATTTCTTGGATTTTTTTCCCCCAAATTTTGGTTTATTATTCTTGGAATAATACACCTATGTTTTCGCGACGGAGGTCGACGACTCCGATCGGGCTCAAAATTTGACATTATCCGTTTCAAGTGGTCTACATTCTAAATCCGAAATGTCCGTCCGCCGTACGCCGTACGCCGTACGCCGTACGCCGTACGCCGTCCGCCGTCCAGGCCGTTTTGGGCAGTAGGAATTTTTTAAAAAATCTGAAATTTCGACAAAATACTTGGTTTACCATCTAGTTGTGCCCGCAAGGTTTTCAGTCCGATCGCCCAAACCCGTGGGGCGCTATGGGGCTATAATGGGGCTACGGGAGGGGTTTTTTGAAGGCTTTTAGCTATGGGATCGAGTTAGGTGTCGTTTTCGAAGTATTTTTGGACGTAGAATCCATTTTTTGGGGTCCCGGAACGATCCGATTTCACTGGGGCGATGTTTAGGGCATTCGTGGGGCTAAAAATGGGATCTTTGAAGGATCCCAGGATGTTAAATATTTTTCGAGTAAAAAATACAGAATTTTTGAAAAAACACATTTTTGAACAAGAAAATCCAAAAAAAAAAATTTTTTTAAGATAAAAAAAAAAAATTTTTTTTTAATTTTTTCATTGACAGAATTAAATGTCTGCACAAGTAACGTATATCAAAGAATAATAAACCCTTGTGTAAAATTTGCAGCGTTTTTCGTTTTTACTCGAAAAATATTTGACCTCCTGGGATCCTTAAAAAATCCCATTTATGGCCCCATGAAAGCCCTATAGATCGCAACAGTGAAATCGGATCGTTGCGGGACCCCAAAAAATGGATTCTACGTCCAAAAATACTTCGAAAACGACACCTAACTCGATACCATAGCCAAGCCTTCTTAAAAAACCCTCCCGTAGCCCCATAGCGTCCCACGGGTTTGGGCGAACGGGCTGAAAACCTTGTGGGCACAACTAGACGGTAAACCGAGTGTTTTGTCAACATTTCAGATTTAAAAAGAAATTCCTACTGCCCGGTCGGCGGACTGCGTACGGACATTTCGGTTTGGAATCTAGACTCATGAAACGGATAATGTCAAATTTGAGGCCGATCGGAGTCGTCGACCTCCGTCGCGAAAACATAGGTGTATTATTCCAAGAATAATAAACCAAAAAATTTTTAATGTGCTACGTGACAGAAAAATCGGCCTCTGCTTGGCCGAAGCTAGAAGTCAGGTTTTGGCGCAATACTTCAAATAGATATAATATATATAGATTATAAGAATATAGATATTATCTGGTTTTGGCAGCAATCCTGACTTTCGTGATTGGTTTACGGTGGAATAGGTCAGTTTTTGACTGAAAACGCTTTGCTTAACTGTGGGAAACCATTTCAAGAACATTTCCCGCTCAAAATCTCATTTCTTAAAAAAAAAAACAAAAAAAAAACGGATATATCCGTGACATATACGTTAGGTTTTGGAAACAAACTCCTCATTTGCTCGGGCCCCTTCAAGTTTCAATAATTTTGGTACCTGTACTTCGAACCCCTGGGATGGCAGCTTTCCAAAAATCACCTACTTAGCTTCAATAAATTGTTGGCCTGCTCATAATTCACGACTCTATCATGCCAAATGTTTTTATGTACTATTATCTCCCACCACGTGGGAGTAAGTGGCTAGGGGTATGGGAGAAAATGGTCACCACCAAAAACCAACAAATCTTAAATAACAGCCATTTTATTCTTGAAAAATATTAAATATGTATGCGAAATTAATACTGACAACTTTCAAAAGCGAGTAAGTGGCTAGGGGTGTGGGAGAATTACAATAATGTGGCCAGACAGACCAAAATCTCCCCCATAGTACTTTTTCCAAAACTCTGAAAATTCAACCTAAAAAATTCAAGGATTCAAAAATTTATATAATGAGCTCATTAGTGGGTTCAAGAAAATTTCTTGAATTTATTTAATACACCGTAGGACTTGCGGCAGAAGATTTTGCCGAAAAACCCGCCCTCCAGGCGATCCAAAGCCAAAATTGCTCTAGACCTCTACAAAAACTTTATATCATCACTGCTTATCAAATTCTTAGCCGAACAACTTTCTGCTTCTTGTACTTCAGGTTTGCAATCCAAAGATGAATTTTATCTAATCTGCCGCTTGCAATGTTTAGAACATCCGCAAAAATAGCCAGTGGCCACTTTCTCCCCGACCACTTGCACCCCGTGCTCCCCTACCTTACCTGCTCACCATGTCACTTTCTTGCACCTTCTAACCTCATTGTTTCATTTGCTCAGCCTTTTTGTTTGTGTCTTGACATTCAATAATTTTAATTTACCCCCCCCCAAATGTGCCTTATATGAATTGCCCTTGTGCCTATCTGCTGTTTATCTCGGTTTTCGTAGGTCTAGAAAGTTGGCTTGATTAAAAGCGTTTTTTTTTTTTGTCCTCATACGGTAATCTGGTGTCCTTTTATTTGAATTGGATGTCCTTTATTCGCAAAAATCGACATGGCAACCCTAATCTGAAGTTCTCTGGGGTTCCATGCCGAGTGAACCAGGTTGTTTTTGGTCATCATACTTTGTATCAATAAGTAGGAACAAGTAAATCAAACACGAACGTAAATCATTTATATAAAATTTTCAATAAATTCCACAAAGAGTTAATTTCCAGGATCATTCAGATCAACGCGCAATATTGACAGAATCATTGAACTAAAAACACTATTTTCAAATCAAAACAAGCTCTGGAGCGAATCACAATCAACTACATAAGGGAGGATGGGAAGAAGTTCTTTCTTTTTGAAGCTATCGATGATCCAACTAGAATAAATAACGCGCACATTGTAGTCCAAAATATCTTGTTCCACTGTAACCTCCACACTGTCCAACCCAACATTATCACTGCAAAAAATTAAAAAAAAAAAAAATTAGACCGCCGCACAAATATATTCTCAATAGAGAAATGGCATCTACGAAAAGGTTTATTGGGTGGGACTTCCATATGGAGACGGACATAGCCTGTAGACTGTTCCTTTCCATTGTTGAATAGTTGAAATCGAAAAAATAACCAACCAGCAAAGTTGGTCCACGACTATAAAATTAGTACAGCCGTCAATGCAGTCCACGCAAGCTCCTCCATAAAATTGAAAAATTGTTTGACAGAATTTCATTCTCCTATCCATATCAACCTCTTCGGCTTCCTAAAAAACAAAATTTCATATCAAGTTAGGGCTAAGAGGTCAAATCTATAAACATTATCTATATCTTCATCATCCAACGCTTTCCGGATTTCAAACTCAAACACATCACATTTTACCAAGTTTGAACTTGAGGAACTCACCGACAACTGGTTGCAGTATGTAAGATACGCTTTGACGCCTCGGAAAATTGAAAATGGACATGCTGAACTGCCAAACAACATAGAATCGATTTCCATGAAACCTTCAACCCCTAGTGACAACTGGCTAACCTAAACATGTTAGAATAAAAGTTAAACTGGCAATTTTTTCCCATGAAAAATAGGTTTTCCTTTAAAAATTTGTCGATCCTTCGAAATTAAAAACAAACACCAAAGTCCACCTTCCAAACACTTACACTTTCTAATTGGCCCATCTTTTCCATCGTTGTTTTCAATGAAGCCACATCAACGGGATTCAGGTAACTGTCACCAAATCGATCAAACTTTTGATTTAATGAACACATCCCTTTTAAAGTGGTGCCAACCAAAGTCTGTGGGTTCAAATCGACCAGTTTCTTGCTGTTCAAACACTGTTGAAGCCACGAATATTCAACGACAGAGTGTTTACCGGCTTTCATTAGGTTTTTCACTTTTATATTTATAGCCCCAGCTATTAAACAGAATGTGTTAGAACCTGAAACGGAACGGACAAAAAAAAATAAGAATGGGAAATGTTACAAAATACATACTTATGATCAAGAAAGTCTCACCTGGAACTTGTCTCACAGTCCCTCCATGTTCCAATACAATCTTTTCAATTCCTTCTTTTGACAAGTTTTTCAGTCCGCTGACCACACAGAACTCTTTGCCTTCCAATATTGAGGATGTCTGATCAACGGATGTGACACTTTTATATTTGGAGACGAGTGACTCGAATTCTTCAGTTTTCTTTCGAGTATTGGTTCTTTCAGTCGTACTATTCAGGTGCCCAGATGTTAGTTTACCTTGATATGCCTAAGAGGAATAAATATACAGATGATGACCAAAACACGTTATTACTAGTTTTTTTCTAGCATCAGTCCCTGATAATGGTATATTTCGAGGGGAGTGTCCCAGTAGGAAGAATATCAAGAAGGGACGTACTTGTTTAATACTGTGAAACTCAGTGGTGGTGAGACAATCATGCCATGGCTTGTCGTACCTTATTTTTTCCACTCTGACGAATTTCAACGTTGATCCACCATAGTAATATTTGCTTTCCACAACTTCTGTGGCCTTTATCTGCAATAATGAATTCAATGTAAACTTTGACAATGTCAAACATTTAATTTCTCCAAACGTGAGCTTGGGAAAGTTGAAAAAAAGTGAATGAACAAGCTGTTTAAATTTACCAGGCCCATCTACAGCTTCAAAATTACGGGAAGTAAATTCTCTTTCGGGGTCAGATCGACAGATAGGAAATATTTAAATTATATACCTATCTCGGCTAATTAGAAAACTCAAACCAATAAATTCTTCAAATGGATTTTTTCTACTAGAAAACACCGGGCTGGTACCTGTAGAATGCAAGACTTTTCTGGAGGAATCCAAAGGTCTGGTTTCTCTTTTGATAGCAAGTGAGTACTGGGAATTTTTTCCGGGCGAAGTTTCTGCCAGAACGGTGCCAACCTGGATGTGAGCTGTTCCAATTCAGGATCGGAATACCCACTTCCAACTCGGCACAGTGATTCAAATTGAGTGGGAAAGGCACCTGAAAACAAAACAAGAAAAACTTCGATAGAACATGAAATTGAAAACGCTGCAAATTTTACACAAGGGTTTCTTATTCTTTGATATATGTACCTAGGTTACAAGTCCGAACATTAATAATTAATGTTATTCTGTGACACAAAAAAATATTGAAAAAACGTTTTTCAACTCGATTTGGGTTGCGTTTCGGCCGCTTTGGGTGCCTTAAAGCCATCGGGAGGGGTGTGTATGAAACTCGAAATCGAGTGAGGGGGTGCGTGGTTAACTAGAAAATACTCGAATTTGGGTGCCTTAAAGCCATCGGGAGGGGAGTGTATGAAACACGAAATCGAGTGGGGGGGGGGGGGGGTATAACGGAAAAGTACCACCATTTTTTTTTACTCGGAAAATATTCGACTTCCTGGGATTTTTCGAAAATCCCATTTGGGTCATTCTCGTTAGAATGTTACAATAATTGTAACATTCTAACGAGAATGACCCAATTATTGCTGTCCCCGGGGGTTTTTGACCAATTCTCGTTGAAGAAGAAGGTTGCCAAGACGGCATATGATGGATCTCGATCCATTCTAGTAGGATCACGTGTTAAACTGCCCAAAATGAAAGGTTGAAGGCGGGGTAGGGGTCCATAAGTGACCCAAAACTCACGAGTGTTACTTGTCCCTGACCCTAAAATGTGAAATGTAACAGTGAAATACCACATCATAAAACAATTCAGCGATTTTGGGAAAAATACCAGATACTACACTACCCCATCGCTGGAGTTTGCCGTGGAAAAAGATTCGAAAAAGCATATAGACTCTAGGTGGCCATGCTTTAAAGTCGTGTCCACAGGATTGGGGAGTTTTGCCCTACTCACGAGTGTTACCATCATTATGGACAGTTGGTAGCATTGAGGAAAACGCGGCACAGCTCAAAAAAACCGCTGGGAAGGCTTCAGTCACCAATGGAATTCCACAGGTGAATTTCGTGTTGTGTTGTTTCCCAGAAGAAATTTTCTCCCAAAAAATGGTGCGTATATTTAGGACCTCTCACGAGTGTTAACTAATGTTTCTTAATTAATGGTTCATTGATCAACTTCATTTTATCACTGCCTTTTGTGTTATGGGGGTCCTGATATCTCGCGCACAACCCCCTCATTGTGCGAGGATTTTTGACTTTATGCCGCCATGTTGAAGTTAAATTCTCACGAGTATTACTAGCTAACAGCAACCCGTGAGAAAAATTGCCACCCTGGTTAAAAATCAATTTAATTTCCAATCTCTGGTCAAATTCACGGTAAGTCTAATGTCCTTGAGCCCTTAAACGGTATGTTGGTGACATTCTTGTGCCTTGTCCCCAGGCACTACTGTCTACTGTCAGAATGTCCTATTTGTGGCTAGCTCAAGTGCCCTAGTCAACTTTCAGTCAATGTTAATGATTTCAGAGTTTAATAAATCTTGTTCTGAGACACTTTTGATTTTTCACCAATTTCTTCTTTTCACTTCACAACTAAAGTGTCTCATTTTCTTCGGTTCTAACGAGTGTTACTGACGAGGTGTCACTATTTGAGGGTGCAAACCTGCCTGTAAGGACCAGCAACTCGTTAGAAATTGATGCTAGGAACCAGGAACCCTCAGATGCAGGCAAGACAGAAAAATGTCACTTAGAGCTCAATTTGGCTATTACTGAAAGATAGTGTGAATTCAGGGTAGTAAATAGTAACACTCGTGAGGTATAGTCGAAGAAATCATCTACTTAAATTACAGATCTTGGTAAATACACACATGTGACGGTTACTTCCCAAGGGGTTAACGTATGCGACAGGCCTGGTCCCTCTACCATGAAACACAAATGAGGAATTGAGGTAACACTCGTGAGGTATCAAACATCACTTCTTCCCATAAAACATTCAGTATATAGTTCAATCCTCAAAAAACTGACTGCACGCTACCAGAACCTCAAACTAGAGGGTTTTAGGTACCTAATGGCGCAAAACATTTAGGCCTCACGGCATTTTGAAAATCGGCCAAAAGGGGAGGTGCGAAAATGCCAATTGTAGCATTCTAACGAGAATGACCCATTTGTAGTCCCATGAAAGCCCTATAGATCCCCACAGTGAAATCGGATCGTTCTGGGACCCATAAAATGGATTCTACCTCCAAAAATACAAAAACGACACCTAACTCGATCCCATAGCCAAAAGTCTTTTTAAAAAAACCCTCCCGTAGCCCCATAACGCCCCACGGGTTTGGGCGATCGGGCTGCAAACCTTGCGAGCACAACTAGATAGTAAACCAAGTATTCTGTCAAAATTTCAGATTTTTAAAAAAAATTCCTACTACCCAAAACCTCTCGGACAGCGGACGGCTTACGGCGGACATTTCGGTTTTGGAATCTAGACCTCTTGAAACGGATAATGTCAAATTTTTTAGGCCGACCGGAGGCGTAGACCTCCGTCGCGATCACATAGGTGTATTCCAAGAATAATAAACTGTATTAAATAAAGGAAAATTTGCATCCAGGATACTCACCATTGTTGGGGACAGCGAGGCCCATCAAGAAATGATTGACTTTTCCTTTCTGACGCTTCTGCCCGTAATATCCTCCAAGAATGAGCAGATCCAAGTCAACCAAACCACCTTCAGTGTACTAGAAACCCGTTTTTAAAAATTTTATAAATGAAGACATAGGCCTACATAAAAATTCCCAAACATAATAAGAACGAGCATACTTCAGTGAAGGTCAAAATGAGCTGGACACAAAAGGCTTACTTCAGGTTTTAGTTTATACCACCCATACTTCCGTGCATTCGGTTTATAAATAGAAGTGGGTCTTTTCAAAATGATCCCTTCTTCACACTCGTCGATAGCCTCGTTGAGAGCTTTCAATATTTCATCACTACATAAAAACATTCAGCTTATAAATGTGGGCGGTGACAAAGTGGTGTTAGCAACAGGTACTAGAGTGCATCTTACTTGGACGAAACAGTTGAATACGGTGCTTTGACTATGGTACCTTCAAGATCTTCGACACATGCTTCCAAAATTTTTTTCCGTTCGATTAACGGTTTGTTCGTAAGGACTTCGCTATTGTAGTGTAAGATGTCAAACGGAAAGAAACAAGGTTGGACAATATTACCGACCTTTAATTTTTTCACGTCAATGTTAGCAGCTGAAAGAACCACGAAGAACGAGGGCAATTTACATCTAGAGAAATTGGGTCTTGTTGATCGAGAATAACAAAAGAAGTTGAAGACATAATCAAGGATTTCATTACCAACATGCATTGATTTACCTTTTGTAAGCAGCCGTGACCTCTTAGAGTCCCAACACATCATTTCTCCGTCAAGAATAACGCTAACGAGAGAAGTTGAGAACTGCTTCCTAATCAATGAAGACAGATATCCACTGTGCTCATCCTCACCATACCCTTGAGAGTAATCATGGCCATTCCTAGAATGGAAAATCAATGAAAAGTTCACTTGCCCAAAATAAAGCCATTTGTTCATTTTCGCGCATTTCCTAATTAACTGGGATCTTTTCATCTTACCGGGAAAAATATTTGAATTTTCCATTGGAAAAGTGAAGCTGAAATCTTTCACCGTCGTATTTTCTCTCCAAAAGGAGTGGCTCAGAGAAATTTATTTTGCTGACATCACGTCTTTCCGACAACATGGGACGAAATGATTCGAACAAAGTAATTTCTATTTCGTGAAGTCGTATAGTATTATCATTCAGCATGGTGCAAACCTTGAAAAGAAAATAATGTAGTAATAAGTAATAGTGCGGCTTTTCCAAGCGAATTTTTACATTACCTGTAAAAAGCTGAAAAGGAAGCTGATTGAAAATTGGATAACTAAATTACTTTTTAATAATGCTCCAAAGGTAATACGCTTCAAATTGGATTACACAGGAGTTCAATCATTGGATGGTTGCTCGTGTGAGTATCGGATAGGTCACCGATACAATTATTTTTTTATTCAATTCCATTTTCTAATCTACAGCACAGCAGTGGGTCTCAGGTCTTAAAGGGATAAATTTAACAATATGTACCTTCAACAAGCTGTTCGACAGCTCATAAACTTCCCAGGAGTCTGGATGAAATGCGTACATCAGTCTTTTGTTTGATAGGCCAAGGTTCATGTTTTTCAAGACGACTCTTATGAACCATTTTTGTTCTTCTGCCGACATTCTTCGGAATAATGATATCAGAATGTCATCCACAGCGCCTAGAGAGATAGCTCAAATTTGTAACTCAGTCAACCTTGAAAAACATTTGGTGACAATAGGAATGAGCAAGGTTGGAAGCTTGATAACCCTAAGCAGTTGAAACCTCTCTCATAACATTCTCACTTTATTTTAGTGCTCGGCGTGTCAAGTTGTCATCTGGAAGAGATGAGCGTCCTCTAATCTCTTCCAGATGATGATCTATGGGGCTTTCATGGGGCTACAAATTTTGTAGCGCAACGAAAAACCCATAGATCCCCAAATCAGATGGCTCTGGGACCCCCCAAAAATGGATTCTACGACCGAAAATACATCTACAACGGCACCGTACGAAATTTAAATCACGTGAATCACCGTGAAGTAATGCTACAACAGTTTGTAGACGGTTCAGCGTTCCAGGTAAAACGGTGCGCTGTTGGACGGAACTCAACAGCGATTCAGGAGGCATTGGGACAGCTGTCAACTTTAGTCAACAGACGCCGTCAATCCTGGAACAAACCTAGTAACTAGACACTAGTAGGTTCGTTCCAGGTTTGACGGACTGTTAAAAGAAATCGACGGAGACATGCGCAGTTGAGATAACTGCTGTTTCAGGTCGCTGGGTCGGCGAAAAGTCGCCGTCGCCGGCTGTTCCAGGTCGATTTGTAGGTTGACAGCAGTTCAACTGCTGACAGACGGAAACCGACAGCTCGAATGAGTTCGGTTGGGTGCTGTCGACTAGGATAACCCTACCCAGTTGAAACCTCTCTCATAACCTTCTCACTTTATTTTGGTGCTCGGCGCGTCAAGTTGTTCTCACGTCCTCCCGAAGTCCTCGTAAATACCCTCAAACACATTAAATGACTCATTCCCGCCCTTATGATACTCCTCTCTTGAAAAAGGTTGATTATTCTGAATAAAATAAACCAAAAATTATCACTTGGATTTTTCCATATGAAATTTACTGTCACGTGAATCACCATGAAGTAATTAAATTGTGTAGCATTACTTCACGGTGATTCACGTGACTTGGTTTGTTGACAGATCGCGTTCCAGGTCAGCAGATGGGCTGTTCGACTGAACTGAACAGCGATTCAGAAGGCATTGGGACTGCTGTCAACTTTTGTTAACAGACGCAGTTAGACCTGGAACAAACCTAACTTTTGTTAACAGACGCCGTTAGACCTGGAACAAACCTAAAGTGAGAGGGTTATGAGAGAGGTTTCAACTGGGTAGGGTTATCAAAGTGCACAGCTCCCAACCAAACTCATTCGAGCTGCTGGTTCCCGTACGACTGCTGTCAACCTACAAATCGACCTGGAACAGCCGGCGACGGCGACTTTTCGCCGACCCAGCGACCTGGAACAGCAGTTTTCTCAACTGCGCATGTCTCCGTCGATTTCTGTTAACAGTCCGTCAAAGCTGGAACAAACTTAGTGTGGTTGGGTTCTGTCGACAGCTCTCAACTTCTGTCGACAGACGCCGTCAGACCTGGAACAAACCTAATATTATTGTCGTAGGCATCAGTACAAGGTTTGTTCCAGGTCTGACTGCGTCTGTCGACAGAAGTTGGACAGCTGTCGACAGAACCCGACCGCACGTACTCGAGTAGTCGGTTTCCGTCCAACCTACGATCGACCTGGAACAGCAGTCTCTAAACTGCGCATGTCTCCGGCGATTTCTGTTAACATTCCGTCAAACCTGGAACAAACCTACAGTTTACAACCGGTAGGTAAACGATGAACTTACGGGGCTCATGAGATGCATGATGTTCGGCTATAGAATCAAGCTTGTGATTTATCTCTCCAATAGTGATTTTAGTACTCTGACCACACTTGTTCCTCAGTACCCAATAAGCAACTTCAGCAAAATCACCAGTGCAATCGCTAGCCCTCACATTTGTAGGAGCCCTGGAAACAAATTTAATTTCGACTGGAACTCGTCTTCTGTATAAATACATAGATAAATCTGAATAAATGTTTGTCATGTACCTGTAATTGAGCAACCGCTGAGCATCCACGCCGTCTTTGGGGAGACACAAAATACGTATATACGTTTTTGCCAATGTATTCTCTTTTACCCCATAAGCACCTCTTTCTCTTTCCAAATTCGGAAGACATAGCCTCAGGAGTGGGTGAAAATTCTCTCCCTGAAACATAACATGCCGTTAATAACAATTTTTAAAGCCTCATTGTATTGAACTGAGGAGCACATCTAACAGGAGATTCTTGAGCTCATTATGTGGAGAATGACTCTTAAACGCTATTCGGGAGCCCTAGGTGACAGACAAGAAAATACAGCGGTTGTATGTCACGCATCAACAAGCAAATCGACTTACGTTGCATTTAGAACGGTGATGATTAATAAAGTTCTGAAACACCAAATATCGTCTTTTTTTGTCACCCTTGGTGATTACTTTCTCACAAACACCACACAACGCACTGAATTGAAGTTTGTTGAAGTAGCTGTCAGCTTCATCGCTCATTTCGTTTTCCTGTGCACAAAGATGTTTTATCGTTTGTTCATGAGATCATCAATTGTTTACTACATTTTTCTTTCCCTTGTCAGCACGTCAAAATGTGACGAGTAAGTAGCTTCCGTAATAGAATATTAAGCGACTAAAACAGTACCGGTATTACTTAACACTCACACAGTAATTGGCATAAGAAGACAATGATTTCTCGCCAGTGTCAGGGAGTTGATAGCTAGATTTTAGGAGATAAAGAGCTGAAAATTGGTCGGAGAGTTCGTACAATTAATTCTAGTAGTACTAATATAATCCTGTAATGTAAACAAACCGGCAACATTACATTGTGATACCCATATCATACGAACAGTATGTCAAAACTAGGGACGGGAATAGAATATCGAGTTTTGGATTGAAAATACCGGTAGGTATTTCTGTGGTTCAACATTCGATGTATCGATTTTAAACGAACAATAAACTTAAATAAAGTAAAATGAAAAAGTGAAATCCATCATTCCAGAAGTCTATAATAATATTATTACAATATTATTATAGTTATATTCTACAATATAATATAAATATATTTCCGATACCTATACCTCTATTTTGGTTTATTATTCTTGGAATAATACACAGGTGTATGTATAGGTCTATGTTTTCGCGACGGGGGTCGACGACTCCGATCGGGCTCAAAATTTGACATTACCGTTTCAAGAGGTCTACATTCTAAATCCGAAATGGCCGTACGCCGTTCGCCGTCCAGGCCGTTTTGGGCAGTAGGAATTTTTTTTTTAAGGAATCTGAAATTTTGACAAAATACTTGGTTTACCATCTAGTTGTGCCCGCAAGGTTTTCAGTCCGATCGCCCAAACCCGTGGGGCGCTATGGGGCTATAATGGGGCTACGGGAGGGGTTTTTTGAAGGCTTTCAGCTATGGGATCGAGTTAGGTGTCGTTTTCGAAGTATTTTTGGACGTAGAATCCATTTTTTGGGGTCCCGGAACAATCCGATTTCACTGGGGCGATCTTTAGGGCTTTCATGGGACTAAAAATGGGATTTTTGAAGGATCCTAGGATGTTAAATATTTTTCGAGTAAAAAATAAAGAATTTTTGAAAATGCACATTTTTGAAGAAAAAAATACCTATCCCAAAAAAAAATTTTTTTTTTTGAGATAAAAATCCAAAAAAAATTTTTTTTAATTTTTTCATTGACAGAATTAAATTTCTGCACAAGTAACGTATATCAAAGAATAATAAACTCTTGTGTAAAATGTGCAGCGTTTTTGATACTGTTAGCAAGATTTGCGGTCTACCCTTTTCTTTCTTGAAGAACTTTCTTCCACATTGACATTATTAAAATTTAATATTAGTATTTAATACAATTTTTCTCTCCCAGCGCTGCAATAACTGTGGCATCTTGTCCGATAGTCATCGTCGTAAAAAACGGTAGATTCGGTAGATTAAGCTAGTAAATCCGGTAGATTTCCCGGTGCTTTTTAAAAGGCATTCTTGAAAGCACCCATCAATTTTCTCGCTTAATTCACCTAAAACCTATGGGCCTGTGCTGTACAAAATCTTAGTATTCAAAAATTTCGTGTTAGCTCTATTAAAAAAGAAAAGACCCAAAAAGACTCATAAATTATAATTTTTAAGAGCAGCTTTGGCCGGACTCGAAATTATTGGTCAGTTGTTTAGGGTAGGCAGGTACCTACTATCATTGGATAAAGGGTAAATTATACACACCAGTAACAAACAGAAAAGTTCATTTTTAAAAATCAATTTACAATATGCATGTTCCATCACAAGTCTCACGCCAAGTCTCTGAGAATCACACCTTTCGAAGCAAACCACAAGAACCTAGGAGTTACAGCGTAAATTCCTTTCATCATGAAGTCATCCTCATGTTTCATCAAGTGGTCATACTACTATCCATAATGTACCTACTACGTTCTAAACTTTGAGAATCATCCAAAATTTGAGCCTCTTTGTGAAATTCGTGATGAAAGGCCGTAATTTGTGAACAGGTTCTTGTGATGTGATTTAATCAGGTAACGCATTTGCAGTAGGTAGGTAGATCTTATCATAGGTCTAAAAGTAAGCATATTGCTAAAATTTAAATCAGTCGCTAGTTTCTGGAAGTTTTTTTTGCAAATGGAATGAAAAATTATTGATCTCCAGCAGCTCTATTGCGCTCAAAGTTCATGTTTTGTCAAAAATTTCAAAGCCCGGTAGATTTGAAGCTCAAACCAGTAGACCAGGAATTGAAGTAGAAAATCGGTAGATCTACCGGAATTCCGGTAGAATGGCAACACTGTTTAATACTATAAATTATAATCTGTTTTTATTCATTCCATGTAATGTGATGTACACAAAGGGACGCAAGTCCTATACATACAATAATATATTATTCTATAAATATAATCTGTAGATTATTGTATACACGTACAATAATCTACCCCCAATGTCTATTTTCTACCCATCGACACACTCACAGTCAGAACTAATGCTACGCTTCTTCTAGGGCTGGATTATATCGAAATTCCAACCCATTGTGGTTATATTGTAACATAATATCGGTTGAAGAAGGAATGACATCAGTTTAATAATTAAACTGATGTCATTTCTTATTATTGATGTACCTAGTCGATCAGTTGCTTTCCCATAGGAAAGGGTGCACATTTTGATATACCGCAATACTAGGTACTGAATTTTTTCGCGATTCGGAAAATTTTTCCAAATTAAATTAGTGAATAATTTATCTTGGATGAAAATTAGGAACATAGATATCCGTGAAACCTACCATGGAGATCGATGATCAAATTCGATACATCGAATGATGTCAACATTCCCCATCTCTCACTTCTTCATCCTTTTTTCAATCATATATGCCCGGTGCATCGGCTTATGACGGATAATAGGAGGTACATCTAGGTAGGTAGAATGTATCCATTCATTTTCACTTCACTTCTGACAATAATCGTAATGAAAATTATTGTAAAGACATGAAATTATTGAGAGAACGGTTTGATGAACATTAGCGCTGTGCTAGGAAAACGTTTCAGTTCAGTAGGTACCTACAGCTAACTTTCATAAATATCATGTAATAGGTACCTACCTACCTATATTACAAAGCGGTCTGTATGAATTTTGGGTTTCTGAACAGGAAAAATCGTAATGATACATATTATGATAAGTTCCAGATATTTTGAAAACATAAGATGAATATTATTCTTCTTAAAAACAAATACCAAGATACTACTTGAAATTTAGCGAGAATAGTTACTACTGAGCATGAAATGTGTTTCGATTTAAACCAAATGATGGGGTTTAATTTATTATTATTTGACCCCACGTTGTTATGTAAGTATGTAGCTAGATTAATAATTAATCATGAACGGTGGACAGAGATTACAGACAAGTTAGAACCGAAACCAATTATAATTATTGGTTTCGGTTCTAACTTGTCTGTAATCTCTGTCCACCGTTCATGACACTTTGGTAGGTAGGGAGTTCAAAACGCACCGTAAACTAACTAACTAACTTAACTACTTTCAGTTTTAGTAATACCTGGTATACAAACATCCTCCAGAGTCCGAATCCGTTTTTTTTTTGCTTCATCGCTCGAGTGGTAGTTTTATTTCATTAGGTATTCAACGAGAGTGTAGGAATCCTATACTCGAGGTATTCCAGCTAAGCATCCCTACCGGAACTGTAAAACTATCCTTATACATATAAAATTTACCTGAAAACTGGAAATTTCCCACTAATATTTAATAATAAGTCCTATTCTGCTTGTCATGTAAGTGGGTCATGTCAAAGGTCTTGTTAGCAGAACGTAGCCAAACCACTCTCATGAGGGTCTAGGATGACGTCACCGTCATCGTGACGAGGTCTTCTTGGAGAAGATGAGCCTCAAAAGGGGAGGTCACGTTCGTGGAAGGTTAAAATCGCTACATTAATAGTGTAGTGTTGTGATGAAGTAATATCACAGGGAATTTGTGCAAAAGGGGGGAGGGGATTTCGCGAGCCTGCTCATTTCTTATTTCATTTATGCTACTTCCTTTTTTTTCTAACGCCGAGAGTTAATCCCCTCTAGGATTGATGTGATTTGATATTTATTTTGACGTGCTTTTCCTCACTATTTTGACTTTTGCCAATGTGTATTGTCTTTCCAACGGTGGACAGATTTTTCCAAAGGTAGAGTCCCCTGGAAGTTGATTCGTGGCGATGTTCCTGTGTGTCCCTATGATGTTTACACTTCTAGACCATAAGCGG
The DNA here is from genome assembly GCA_955831195.1 of Pilophorus perplexus. Classification (NCBI taxonomy): domain Eukaryota; kingdom Metazoa; phylum Arthropoda; class Insecta; order Hemiptera; family Miridae; genus Pilophorus; species Pilophorus perplexus. Next base: position 63,385,893 of record OY037007.1, on the reverse strand, counting down.
CTTGTGATTTATGAAACTATGTGCAATGAACATCCTGTAACCACGATGGACATCGAAGTAAGTTTATCTAAAATTTAGCCATTTAATGGTCTTGAATGTTAGAGCTACTTTTTCGTTTTGGGTTCTATCTTGAATGAAATAATATATTATATTGCTTTCTCTCATTTTACTGCGTGTTAATTTATGGGATACACAGCCAAATGTTTTTTCTGTAAATATCTTTGATTTGCATGAGATGTTACAATTATTCCTCATTTTACCATTAACAGGGTATATACACATATATATATTTCTATAACCAGATACCAAAGTTTATCGCTCTGTTTTATCTATTGCGCTACTTCAATTTCAACCTTGATTTTTTTCACTTTCGACGCCTAGTCGAATATCAACAGATAGCTTATAGATAGGTACATAGCTAACAGAAAGCTTATAAGCAAAGGTCTTGGTGTTTGTTGAGTTGGATTCATTGTCTTAACGGAATTACATGGGAGTGGAATTGCATCATGTACTTGAGTTAGAAATGATTTAGGAATCCTCCTATTGGCTTCATGTGAAACTGAGCTCAAGAGGTGAGCTCTCTGACAAGACGGATATTAAAGCACTTGGATGACCTTGGAGAAACGTTGGTGGCGTCCTAGATATGCACGAGGCTCATCCAGGAACTGACGAGCAACGACTGAGCCTATCAGCACTATCGTCCAATGGGCCACGCTGACCCTTTTACCACCTGTTTTCACAATGCTTTGCTACAAAAGTTCATCTAAATTTACGCTCGTTTTAACCACACAATTGGCTCAATGATTTCTTTTTTATTTGCCGTGCTTATTAAAAAAAGATCACGGGCTCTGGCCATGGTACCCGATGGCTCGATGCCCAGCGAGGCCCAAAGTGGCTCAAATTGGTTCAAGGGGGTCTGAAAGGGTGCTGAATCCGAATTTGGTGTTAGCGAATTTCTAGCCAAACCGAATGCACGCCTTGAAAAGAACGGAGTTTCACATTCAAGGAGCGCATTCGGTTTGGTTTGCGGCAAGGCGTCCACGCTAGCTCAGCTTTGCCTCTCGGCCTTAGCCGAAATCTTGTCGAACGGCTTTTTTCTTTAAAGCTCTGAAATTCAACTTGGGAGTCAATATCCCGTAGCAGGGGGGGGGGGGGGGGGCTACCGTCGTGATTAGACGGTAGTGCTCCTTCGTCCTGAATCAGGAGTTTGACCCTCTGGGCACCGCGGCCTCAAGCCCTCAAGCTGGGCCTATTGTATCCATCGAACCTCAAAGCAGACGCATCCATGTGTTGATGTCCAAGGTCCCTAAGCCAGGTTTGATCTCATACACATGTCATCATGAGATAGAGCCGCCGGAATTGCATTTTTTGCCACTTTTCTATCATTCATGTTTATAGTCTTGGAGTTCCAACAATCAGAGAACCCCAGAGGGCGGGGATCACCACTCCCCTGGGTCTAAATACCGACCCTGCGTGAGGACGTTATAACCGTCCTCGAGTCCAGGGTCCAAAGATTGCTGATTCGGCTTCCCCCCGCCTTAGGCCCTGTCTTCTACTGTGGAGGAGCCTTGTATGACATTACGGGAGCTTGCCGATAAGGAAAAAGGACAAAAGAAAACCTTGACGCAAGACAGCCTCGAACTCTAGACCCTTCAGTCAGTAGTGGACCCAGCACTATAACCACTATCGGCGGCCCCTGTCGCACGGCTTATCAATATGTCAGATTGTAAGAGGTGAAGCACAGTGTGGTGTTTGCCGACGGTGCAGAGGTCTAATCCAATGAGGTGGTTAGGGTGAGAAATGACTACTCAGCAGAGGAGTCATTTCTCACCCTAACCACCTCAGGTGAAGCACAGTCGAGAGGGAGCATCCTCATTGTACTTAATGTTCCCTATCACCCTCGATGTAATGTTTTTGTTCACGATACTGATTTTTTTTTTTTTTTTCAGGCAAATTATATGAAAGAAAGTAATTTATGTATACCGAACACACCCTCTTTCTACACGTAGCAGTGCCAGAGGGTTCTGAAGATAATGCCATTACTTTCTACATGAAGTTCGGTGAGTTTATGTCAAGTTTCAGTAATTTATTAAACTGCCTCTGGCTAACTTGGGAGGTATAATGAAGTGGTAAGCATCATGGAAAATTTGTGCGTTGTGTAGAGGGACAGTTTTACCAGATCAGTGGAAACAAAATACCATAGACGGAGGTGGAATTGATGGCAAGGGGGTGTGCACCATGTTAGAAGGGTTGGACGGGCCAACTTCGCCCTCTGCGGGAAATCTCAGCATATCCTGTCTAGAGCATTAGTACACTATAAAGGCTGAGGGATCAGAGGCCCAACTAGCCTCTTATGCTTTGTGGTTTATACGAAAATACTGTTATCAGTCCGTAAAAGTGCCGTAAACGGAACGAGCGGGGGTTGGCTGGCGTACCAGTAGGGAGCGGTTGTTATCGACGTGCCACATTCTATTGTTTGTACTAAAGCCATTTCTAAATCGAATCGCCACATGGTTTTGGCGAAAGCTGCATCGTCTCGTCACTGCTCCGCAAGTTGTTGCTTGGCTGGACTGTTCCTTGTACGGTAGACATTCTGCAACAATGACATTATGACCCACGAAGATCATCAGATTCTACGAAAATCATGTTCTAATAGTTTTTGGCAATTTTCTTGAAAATTGGAAAAGTGGACTTTTGCAACTGACCGCCTCCTATTTACTTGCGTCTGTGTGAACGCGCCCAACAAGTGTTTGTTCTCATTTTTGTCGCATAGGTATAGTCGGGACAGAAATCTTGGGGCTTGATGTGGCGAGTCGATACATATTGACTCGTCACAGTTATTTGATTACGTGTGGCGAGTTGATGCATGGTTCAACAAGGATGCGTGGCGAGTCGATCGACGCCCCCTAGTCATAGCGAACAAACGCGTTTAAAAACTTACACTTGTCACTTATTTTGGCGATTTATTGCGACAACCCATTTGTGTCTGTTTCTCTCTTTCTCTCTCCCAGGTGAAACTGAAAAATCGAATTCTGGTTCTTGTTAGTTTCGCTCGCTCTGTCATCTGACGACACAACATTTGGGCATGATATGCGAACTGACTACTTTTAACCCAAATTTGACTAAGAAGTGCGGAAACGCTATGCTAGCAAACGGCGATCAAATAGTTTCTATTCCCGCAACTTCGACGCTAGTGCAAAAACTAGTGTTTGCTTAATCCCCGGTTTATATTATATTTATATATAATATAATATTCGATTAGTCGAGAGGTAGTTGTTCTGCCGTAATTATGGTAAAAGTGAGGATTAATGGCGCCTGATTAATTTGTATTAGTAATGACCGGTGAGTGGAGGGGGTGACAGCTAGGCTGATAGGATGTATTCATTACTCTGGTTGAGTCCGTTGTGATGACGGACCAGAGTTATGAAATCACTTACTGGAGGATTCTCACACCCTTTTACATTCAATACCTACCTGTAGTAGTGTATTATTATAATACTAGCCCCGTATAATACACCCGATGGGTTTGCCCTTTCTGAATGACCACTGATCGAAAGACCCTTCTTATTTTCTTCTTTTTTTTTTCAGATAATGGCTTTTCGAGCAAAAATATTCCACATAGTGATTTTGGGACTAGTTGGAATCATTGTGATATTTTATTCTTCGTTTTTTAATGGGCCCGTTTTGGTGTACCACATTGAAACTGACCAGCATGGTAAGTTCACCGCCTTCGGTTTTTAAATTTTCCTGAGTACCTATCTAACTAGTAATTATTCTTTCCACTTCCTTAATACACATTTTTATTTGCTGCATGAGTTTAACTTTTTGTTTCTATCTCGCTACTATGGTATAATTTTCTTGGCTACCAAATGGTTTGTATTTGCAAATACATTTACATTTCTTGTGATGGAATCTGACTGTAGTTTTCCCGATGACAATGTCTTCTTTTCTTGTTGTGCGGTGGGGGTTAATGTTTCTTGGTGAGATGTACTCGTAATAACGTCGTAGAATCATTTCCTCCAGTTTTTTTCACAAAAATCTATATGTGGTACTATATGACATATAGTACATACATTGTGTATCGCGTTGACAGTCCTTCTGACTTTTAAAATATTTTCAAATCATTCGCATTCAGTTACTTGTGTAGTGGAGAACGCCCCTAAAATGGAACCTGTCGATTAGGAGTCGTGGAATTAAGATCTAAGACATCGCTTATTTTTTTACGAGTGTGCCCCAATTACGAATTGATTGTTCCTTTAGGACAGTTTGACTACCGTAGCTGTTAGGATTTGCATGGATGAAGTAGGTATTAAGAATTTGTCATCAATGTTCCTATAAAATTCCTAGTAGATAGAGACACCAACTTTCCTGGCTGTTGATTAGCGTTCTCGTTGAAGTGTAGTATCCAGAAAGGGGACCTCCCTTCGCTCCGCAATACAATTTGAAATAGGAGAGTAGTCTTCTGCCTGAACTCCGTCCCTGTATCCCCCTCAATGACGACGCTCGTCACCAGCCTCAGAACCCTTCCTTTTTCCACTTTGTCGTCTGTAATGCAGTATTCAAATTCGATTTGCGACGAAGGCGGCTTTTTCCTATCCAAAGCCGCTTCTCCTCCTTTCCGGCCCCCATCAGGATGATCAACCTCTTTCCTAAAACGTTAATCGATTCTTGAGGAAGGTGAGAGTCTGCCCCAAACTACAAAAATCATTTTATCGCTTACCATTTAGGCGTGAAAAGCCAGTAACACACACCCACTTAGACTGTCTGAATTATAGGCTCAGATGAAAATAAGATAATTCGACGGAAAGATGAGAGTCAGAGAACGGAATAGAGTGTTGAGAACGGGCCAGGAAAAATGGTGAATCTTTTCGTAAATTATTCACCTTATAAATGACACGCATAATATAGTTTCCACGGTCTCTCAAATTCTCATTTGCATCGCTTTCTACACGCAGATTGAACTGTAAAAAAATTTGTATTGCTATGAGCACTGAAATAGCCGCACACCCACGCAGACGGCGGCGTAAATACAGCCAATCCTAAAAATAAATGACGAAATGCTCCATCAGCAATCCATTGATGAAAAGCTTCCTCAAGTATTTTCACTCCAACTTTGTCAGAGAAATGTCACACGTTAAAAAATGAAGAACATTCATATGCAAAATTGGCCCTGTTTATATTATACCAGCATGATAACATCAGTATTTCTTGATACCGTTCCACTTTGATTTCCAGGAATGTTTACTGTGGAGGATGGAAACTCATTGAGCATTGACTGAGCCATTAACTCGTTGCATTGTTCTGGAATCTGTAAATTTATGTCTGCATGTTGAAATAATTTTCTTTTTTTATTCTCTAACATTTCTTATTTCTCTTGCACTTGTACATATTGCAATTATCTTTCTGTATAATATACATATTCTGTGTAATATATTATATTACACATGTTTCAAGAAAAATACACAACCTTCGTAGTCAAAAGCTTCTTTTTCTTTATCTTAGCTTTCACTGCCAACTGCGCTTGTTTTTGCATTGCTTGTCACTACTTGAATTCTGTGCAGCACTTCATGTGGAACGGCTTTTAAAAGACGCGGCTGTTATTGTACAGAGACCTGGTTCTGTTTTGCGGTGATGATAACCAAACCTACAATTCAAAAGTGCTACAAGGGTGTTAAGCTGGGTTCACATGGCGTAAAAAAAGGCGGGGCGCGAGTGCGTTCGGCAATCTCATTGGAGGAAATTTGTGCGGGAAAACTGATCAGCCAATCAGATCGCCGAACGCACACGTTCCGCACGGGTTTTTTACGCCATGTGAATCCAGTTTCAGTCGAAGCACCGTACTAGCGACTTTTCCCCCTGAGAATTTCATTCGTGTTCAGATCCAGCACTAAGTGCAATAAGTCTTATTGAACATCGCTATTCATCTATGAGGTACCGCCTATCCAGAAGTGTTACTAGCCTTTTCTAGAAATGGACTGGAAAGTGAAAGAAAGTCGTAGTTATCTCTACTGGCTGTTTTAGCTCTGGACCCCAAATACCGTTTGTCAACAAAATCAGTACAATCTTCTATCGTCGTCTCCCTCATGGTCCTAGGGTGATGTGGGATGACAATACCGACAGTACAATACAATATAAGGTAATCGTGTGCTATTTGTCATTCACCTGCGAGTTTTATGTAATTGAAATATCTTACTCTGACGGTAGTTGGAATGATAAAATAGCTCAAATAAAAAGTCGAAAAGGCAAACAGATTGAAATGTTTCTAATAGTTCGTTGAAATCATAGTGTTTTTTACTTTTGAGCACCTGCGATCGTTGTGTGGGTAGTTACAATAATGGTAACAGCACACAAGAGACGGGTCGCATTGCATCGCAAAAATGTCGCTACGCACATAAGCGGCGGATCGGGCCGCATCGCAGCGGAAGAGTGCCATTCCGTCCGCGTCATCAACCTGTCCTACCGAGTACTCGTAGGAACTTTTGGATGTCCCAAACAAAACGTAGGGATTTTACAGACAAATTGTAAACACAGTATTTATAAACTAATTTCTTAAATTAGTTTATTTTATTTTTTCACTTTTAAAATAGGTTTCGTAATTTTGTTTTGGAAAGAATAACGACATTGTACAGCTATCATGGTTGGCCTGCTTAGGGTAAAATCCCTTTGTTTTGCCATCACTGGTTTCTTAAACTAACCAAGTAGGTAATTTCCCTCCTTCCTCTTCAGCTTGATTGGTTTCTATTTCCCCCACTAGCTGCATTTTCCCCAAGCTGGTAGGTTGAAGTAGGTAACTACTAGCCTGATTTACCTACCTCCCAACAGGCAAAAAGCGGGATGAAACAGGACTTCCTCACAAAAAGCAGGACAAAAGCAGGACATAACTCTTGGCAGGACGGAGGTCTAGAAATCAGACCTAACCTGCCAATATAGGACGGTTGGTTGCCTTACCCTAGAGCGATCTTTCGAAGCACTCTGCCCTGGCTGTAGTGTGCGTGCCTCCATTTAAATGCCACTGAACTAAACCATGCACATTTTGCGATTAGATGCGATGCAACGCAGCCCGTCTCTAGTGTGCGCATACCTTAACAATAATGATTACATGGATACAAGAGACAGAATAGTGAAGATAACAATCAGTTTCTCACAATCAAAGTCCGCTGATGAGGCCACCTCAGACCAGCCAGCCGTGATCGCTGCCAGTGTTATGATGACTTCGTCCTGGGTGGGTCAACGAACAACGAATACATAACCTTTTCGTTGCAATTGCCCAGTTATACGACCAATGCAAAAACCCCAGTGTTCTCAACTTCAGGCCTCAACAACCCGATACTTTGGACGACAAATTCTAATATCTATTTTATTCTCGATTCTTATGCCTTTCCGACTTTTGGTTTATTATTCTTGGAATAATACACCTATGTTTTCGCGACGGGGGTCGACGACTCCGATCGCCCTCAAAATTTAACATTATCCGTTTCAAGAGGTCAAGATTCCAAAACCGAAATGTCCGTCCGCCGTACGCCGTCCGGGCCGTTTTGGGCAGTAGGAATTTTTTTTTAAATGTGAAATTTTGACAAAATAGTCGGTTTACCATCTAGTTGTGTCCGCAAGGTTTTCAGCCCGATCGCCCAAACCCGTGGGGCGCTATGGAGCTACGGGAGGTTTTTTTAAGGCTTTTGGCTATGGGATCGAGTCAGGTGTCGTTTTCGAAGTAATTTTAAGTAAGTTTTTGGACGTAGAATCCCCATTTTTGGGGTTCGACGATCCGATTTCACTGTTGCGATCTATAAGGCTTTCATGGGGCTACAAATGAGATTTTTGATGGATCCCAGTAACCTATATATAAAAAAAAAAAAAAAATAAACCCTTGTGTAAAATTTGCAGCGTTTTGGTTTATTTTTCTTGGAATAATACACCTGTTTTCGCGACGGGGGTCGACGACTCCGATCGGCCTCAAAATTTAACATTATCCGTTTCAAGGATTGTAGGAAAAAAAATCCCCGGAAAAAAAGTCCCCGTAGAAGAAATAGCGTTGACTGAATGGAAATGAATAGAAGATGATACTTAAGTATTAAATACTTTTGTTGTCGTAGGGGGTCAACACTAAGCAGTAGGTGACTGGTGTTTACAATGACTCGGTCAACGTCTAATGTTGTATTGTCCAAAAGATGAGTGGCTTCACCTCATATTTTATCGGAAACGTTTACCTATTCAGTGTGTACTTGTGAGAAAGTTAATTCTGTCAATCGATAACATTTAAAAAAAAAAGAAATGTTTTTTCAACAATTTTTTTTTTCATTCGGAAATTATTTGACCCCTTGGCATCCTTCAAAAATCCCGTTTGCAGCTCCATGAAAGCCCTATAGATCGCCACAGTGAAATTGGATCAATCCGGGAACCCCCAAAATGGATTCTACGTCCAAAAATCCTTCGAAAACGACACCTCACTCGATCCCATAGCCCCATCAAAAAACCCCTCTCGCAGCCCCATTTTAGGCCCATAGCGCCCCACGGGTTTGACCGATCGGGCTGCTTCCGGGCACAACTAGATGGTAAACCGAGTATTTTGTCAACATTTCAGATTAAAAAAAAAAGCCTATTGCCCAAAACGGCCCGGACGTCGGACGGACATTTCGTTTTTGGGATCTAGATCTCTTGAAACGAATAATGTCACATTTTGAGGCTGATCAGAATTTTCGACCCCGGTCGCCGTTACATAGGTGTATTATTCCAAGAATACTAAACCAAACGAAGAGGTTCCCTAACTTTCTATTGTGTTTTGTTCAAGATTTTTTCAATTTTTTCAATTTTTCTTTTTGGGGATTTTTTTCCGCCCTTGAGTATTCTTAGGGGATTTTTTTTCCGGGGAGTTTTTTTCCGATTACCGTTTCAAGAGGTCTAGATTCCAAAACCGAAATGTCCGTCCGCCGTACGCCGTCCCGCTATACAGAGCTTCTTAGGTTGTGTCTAAGGCCATTTCTGGCCCATTACAACCTTTCTCGTACCCTCTGCTCTCTTTATTCCCCTAGGAGAAGTGCACTTATGTTGCTTCAAATTTCTTCTTGTTTGATCTTCAGCACTCCCCTAGGGGGAGTACAGCGGGCCCTCCTGTCCCCTCCGGCGTTAGCCACACCATTCTGGTGTGCCCGGGACGGACCGGGACGTGGAGGTGCCAGGTTTTAAAGGAGGTCTTATTATCATAATAAATTGGCTCGAAATTCTTTGGGACAGGAGTCATCGCAGCGGACCTACCTACTATTCCACCTCTTCTTGTAACTTGCAGTTTTCGGGTCATGGGTGGCTGCTCTCTCCACGTGTACTTGTCTGGTGGAGGGCGAGTACTTCTACAAAATTTCCTCCCCTCCCTACAACTAATACGACTAGCCTAAGCAAAAATAAAAATCTGAACACACACATGATGACGCACACATATCACAGACATTTCCCCTAATCTATCCTCATTCACTCACCTTTCGTTCATTTCATTCATACCAGACCAGCGAGATGGGGGAAACCCCACCGGTCCCGCGCCCAACCCTTCCTAAAGTGGCCCTCCTGGTACCCGTCTTGTAGGGCTTCCCGTTTTTTAGGGGTTTACAGCGCCCAGAAGTGCCGGACAGCCCCTCAAAATCAACAAAAATGGAAATGAATAAAATGCCAAATAAATAAAAAAATTCAAAATTAACCTAACGGTATGCTGGCCGTACGCCGTCCGGGCCGTTTTGGGCAGTTGTGTACGAAGGAAACTGCTTTAGAGACCGGTAGGCCTATTAACAGGTCCCCCGAAGGGGACTCCACCACACGGGGTCTGAACCTTCCGCGGGCTCCACTTCCCAGCGGGCCCCACGACCACCTCGAGACCAACCCGAAAGCCGGGGGGGGGGACCAGGGATGACCCCCAGACCCAAGACCGTTTTGGACAGTAGGATTTTTTTAAATCTGAAATTTTGACAAAATACTCGGTTTACCATCTAGTTGTGCCCGCAAGGTTTTCAGCCCGATCGCCCAAGCCCGTGGGGCACTATGGGGCTAAAAGGAGGCGTTTTTTGAAGGCTTTTGGCTATGGAATCGAGTTAGGTGTCGTTTTCGAAGTATTTTTGGACGTAGAATCCATTTTTTGGGGTCCCGGAACGATCCGATTTCGCTGTTGCGATCTATAGGGCTTTCGTGGGGCTAAAAATGGGATTTTTGAAAGATCCCAGGAGGTCAAATAGGCATTTTTCAAGTAAAAAACAAAAACTTTTTGAAAAAACCCTATTGTAAAATTTGCAGCGTTTTATTTAATCTATTTTATCATTCCAACTACCATCAGAGTAAGATATTTCAATCAAATAAAAATCGCAGGTGAATGACAAATAACACACAATTACCCAATACAATATGCACAGATGAACCTGCTATCAGGATCAACTTAGTGTCACCTACTTTTATCAACAATGTTTTGGATCATACCAGTGCTGTGTATTACCGGGGTCGATTTATCTGACGAGGTTGCCAGTCTCAAGATGATTATTTTGCAGCATTCAGCCTGGTTGCTCTATACTATATTGATAAGCATTTATGGATAGTTGAGACAATTTCTTGCTGCAAACACCCTCGACGTTATTATTTTGTTCATTATCAATTTTTGTACAAAATTATAGTTTGTTGCAATCGAATTCGAGTCATTTCCAATTGCCCGAAAACATGTTTCCAACCTCATATTTCTCCTCATGAAAATATTACGTTTTATTCTTTTCAGAAAATATCACTGTGAATACCACCAAAGATGTACCTGTGAATTCGAAACTCAAAGAAACGAATCAACCTATTTCACCGCCCGATTCGTCAGTAATACAAAGCATACCTTTGAAGACGAACAATGATAATGTCACACTCGATAAGACTGTACAAGGGATTCCTACTGAGCATCTCTATCAATCAGGTTATGACATTCCCAACGTCGACTTGTGCCCGAATTTGGGAGCCAAGTTGAAAGTGGTGGTCGGCATAATGTCAGCACCAAGTCACCAAGAAGCCCGAATGGCCATACGGCAGACATGGGGACATTATGCCTTGCGCAAGGATGTTTCTCTGGGATTTATAGTTGGCATGTCGAAGACCCCTAATATGAATGACATCACTACTGAAGAATCTACGATTTATGGGGACATCATTCGTGGCAATTTCATTGACTCGTATGATAACCTTACTTTAAAAACTATTTCTTTTTTAGAGTGGATTGACAACTACTGTTCCCAAGCCCATTATATATTAAAAACGGACGATGACATGTTCATAAATTTTACTAAGTTACTTAGTTTTATCGACAAGCATTGGAAGTATGAAAAGACAATTTTCGGTCGCCTTGCCAAAAAGTGGAAACCGATCCGAAACCGCAAATCCAAGTATTTCGTATCTCCGAAGCAATTTTCGCACTCCGTCTTTCCTGACTTCACTACCGGACCAGCATATTTATTCACTGGAGATATCGTTCACGATATGTACACTAACGCTTTGAAAACAACCTATCTAAAATTGGAAGATGTATTCACCACTGGGATTGTTGCTCAATCGATTAATGTTAAACGAATTCACATTAATGAATTCATTAATAAAAGGATACCGTTTAACGTTTGTAACATTAAGAAGAGTATTAGTATTCATATGATTAAGTTTTATGAACAATTTGATCTGTGGAAAAAGTTATTGGATGGTAGATCGAAGTGCAAGTGATATTCGCAGGTGTGTGTGTTGTTAGTATTATCAAACTCCTGAACAAACTACATTTGTCCGTTAGGTACACGGGTTTTGCTCTTGAATTAATTGTTATTAGGTTTCATGTTTTATTATTTATTCATCCACAATGATAGTACCTGAATACCGTGTTTCAAGGAGTGTACAGTGTTTTTTTTTCTTCAATTTTTGGAATGGCCATTGAACTGTTAACGGTGCCAAACATCTAGGGGTGTGGGTTGATCTGATGAGGCGTTGCATTTCCTTCGAGGGTCCAATATTAAATATTGTGCAAATTTTGCACCAGTTGAATAGACTTATGCGTGTTTTCTCTGTTAGCAGAAGTTTTGTATTGCACATTGCCCGTTCCCGCTCTATTTTTCGTCTCACCAAATGCTTTAAAAACGCCGTTAATTATAGGAAGTGGGTTTCAGCTGCTGAGGGGGGCGTGTTCGCATGAATATTTATCGCAGGACCCTCGTCTGAGGATAGGAATATTTACGCCCATCTGCTCAGAAACTAGCATATTCAGAAACGGCCGTAGCCCGTTAGGGGGAATGTGACCGGCGGGAGGCCCGTGAATTTGTGACCGATAGGGGGAACGGTAAACAAGACGTTAGGGGGAATGTTCGCAGTTCAGTTGTCTCGTGAGCCGAGTGATGATAAAATGAAGAAAACCAAGGACTCGACTGCAGGAACTTATTACTAGATTGACAGGAGGTGCATTGAGTATGGCAACGATCCACTTAGATTTTGAAATTTTGGCCCATCAGGCAATTAGAGAAGTGTTTCCTCAGTTCGCCATTGGCCCAGGCATGGTTCCGCCGCATCCAGAAAGATCGACCCCTCCTTCAAAATTACAACAACAAAAAAATACAGAAATTGGACAGTGGGTGAATAAGTTCTTTGGCCTGAGATTTCTGCCGCCAGATCACGTACGCAACGCTTTCAACGACCTCATGATGACTGCTGGAATGTCCTTTGCCTACTACTTGCACACAAACTATATCGAGGAGGACTGTAACTTCAATCCCACTATCAGGGCTCCCCTCCTGCTTTGGACTGTCCCAGGACAACCATTGGGCCATTCCATCACTCCCCCTAACGTATCTATTTGGCTAAAATAAGAGTACTCTCGTACCCCTATCGTGCCTTTTTTCTCGTATATCATGCCCCCTAACGGGCACAAAAAATTCCCCCTAACGTACTCCTATTTGGCCCTCATTCCCCCTAACGTGCTGCGCCCTCAGAAACAACGCTGGTACGTCCTCCTGGGAAACCCCCTCAAAATCCGAAAATTCGTTTTTATTTTCGTTCACTCAGACCTAAGGTGCTACGTTTCGACCTTATCATTAAGAGCGAGTGATAATTAATTTCTGAATGTTGATGTATTTTTATCACAACGAATGGGAGTTCGATGACAAGATATTTTTATAGTTTTTCACCTTTGAAGTGTCGAACTTGGTTAAAAAAAAAAAAAAAAAAAATTCCGCCAAAAAGAGCGATGGACCTTCATTATTTATTACCTATGAGAAAGGCTTTTACCGATTAATTGTGCCTACATAAAAATAATAGTCGTGGTTATTAATGTCTATTTGTTGAATTTATCATAAATTACTTGTATAGAGTGTATCATTCGTGAGATCTTATTGCTCAAGCTCATTGCTTGGGGTCGTAAGCTGGAATTGCCCCCTTGACATGCCTATAGATTTATTTTGAATGTCTGGTAAGATCGAATGAGCATTATTATATTCTTATGACAAACTACCTGAAGAGATATTAGTAAATTTGACTGATTGCGCACGCACTTTCTCCGACTGTAACTACTATGACAGCCCAGTCACAAATGAAGGCAATTATGGCCTGGCAATGATTGAGATTAAACTGTGATTGAATTATCTGGTATATTTGAATGTTCGTTCATTTGTTAATTTCTTTATTTTTCTATAAAGTCGGGTTTTGATTATGACTGAGGTTGGGGGTGTTACTTAATTTTATGTGCTTCCGGAATTATTTCAAAGAGTATGAATTTACTAAGGAGGGCCTGCTGTTCGAATTACATTTAGGTATAGATGTTCCTAATTTTGATGCGCCATCTTGGGGTTGGTATCCCTTCTATTCCCACGTTATGAGTTCCAACGCCCTGTTCTTTATTTAGTGATAGCTTTTCGAATCTCAATTTACCAACCCTGCGAATAGCCGTAGTGTTCAAAATAGAAGGAAACCATTCTGTGAAAAATAACCATGTTTGCTGAGCAACACTGGCTCACTGACGTTTCCCAACGTTTTGGAAAAAGCAGTACCCGTTTCTAAATGTTTGGCGACTTTTTATTTAATTTATAATATGTCAGCCATAGAAGAAAACAATCATGTAGTGCAGTAGTATGTCCGCATATAATAATATTATATGCGTAATATTATTATGTGCGTGCATACTATTGTAGTTCCCATCTGATGGATGACAATATCCTGGGGGAAATATTCGTCTCTGGAAAAGCTGAAATTATTGTAGATTTCAAACGGTATACCTACTTTGAAAAAAAAAAAAAAAAAAAAAAAAAAAGTTGCCACCTGTTATTTAATGAACTTCATCCAGGTACATGACATGTATACATTGTATTGTCTTATGACTTCTGTTGGACACCCCCAGATTATTTACAAATATTTGGATTAAATCATAAAGAAGGTATGATCTATAAAAGTTCAGAGATTTTATTAAGTGAAATTTTTTTAAATAAAAATCAGTGAAAATTTGTAAAAATAACATTAAAAAGAATGAAGCTTATTTAATTAATAATACTTTTAACCAATTAATATAAAATAGTAATAATACTATCTTTTTAATTAAAAATGGAATGGAACGCGTCCTGTTCTGGAAGGATTTAATCCTTTGGTCTCTGCATGTCAGTAAGCCGGTGTTTCTCTTCTAAAGAGAATAAACGACGACATGCCATGACTTGAAGTAGACGTGATTAGGTACTTTCGACATACCTAGGTCCCTCCTCAAAAACCGCCCTCCCACTTCCGTTCATGTTTTCATGATGATTTTATTTTGCACAATTTATTTTAATCTTAGAAATCCAACCCCTCAATAGAAACGTAACCAAGTAGTGAATTGCTTCTATCTTCCTAATGTGAACAGAGAAATTAATTGATAGAATAAATCACACCTTGATGAATACTGCCTGAAAATAAAGAAGTCAAGGAGTTGCGCAAGTGTTTTAAGGGAAACAACTTTCGGAAAGGTCACCAATTTATATTATACGAGTACCCTCCGCTCACTTATAACCGTTCACTTTTGAATGTAATCCAATCAAACCTTCTAAACCGTCCAGTTAAGTCCAGAATTGGTGAACTGTTTGAACTAATTCAATCTATCTTTATAAACTACCCATTTATATCGTGTGAAGTTCCTAGAATTTGATGGGCTGCAACCGTAGGGAAGCAGTACTACTAACCAGGTTTACCTGGTTTATCTACAAGGGGACCCCCCACGTATACTGTTGTTTCTGATACAACCGTTTAGTTGTTTACTGTTGTTTCTGATACAACCTGCAGCCAATAATTATTCCTTTTGAAGCACCTAATTCTCATCAGATGTTCACACGACTTTCTACTTGAGCAACTTCAGTGTCTATTAAGACTGATCTGTGTTTAGTTGAAAATGCTCTCATCACATTGAACACCACTCAACCCTGACACATTCTATTACACTCCTCACGTGTTTCCTTTACGCATTTTCTATTCAATCACGAGATTGAAAATTTTTGCTTGAACTTTTTCGATTGCGTTAGACGTGTAAATACCTATAACAGTTGTTGATTTTTACGAAGAAAAAAGCTTCCACGAAATGAATGGTGCAACTAAATATGTAGTTACATAGTTATAGCTGTATTTCAGCGACAGAAAACGCATTTTGAATAAATGAGGGTCTCAGTTGAAAGTCTTTCATGTCTAAATTGTGTGATCAATATAAGGTAATGTAAGGATTTAGTATTAGAGGGTAATATAATGGGGGCATTATTGTAAAGCAATTTGATATGATGGGATAGGAGTACATCAAGTACTCAGAGGGTGGCGGAAAATCCCGGAGTAACCGTCAACATTTTCGTGTGAGTCCCTTTTCTGTTCCAATCCCGGAGTAACCGTCAACATTTTCGTGTGAGTCCCTTTTCTGTTCCTCGCAACCCTCTTAAGAGACTCAAACGAAAATTGATCGAGAAATGTTTTCAGTTCACCGACATACGTTACTTACCAATTGAATTGTGCGTTCATAGGAGCAAAGCAATTAAATCGTCCCGCAAAATGCTCTTTCGTCTTCCTACGAAAGTCATGTTTCATTCATGTTCCATTAGGAAAATCATGTTTGGGCGGAGTAAGGTCTGCGGGCTTGTCACTATTCCTTGAGGTCCATATCCATTCTGTGATTAATTTTGAACATTGTTCCCTATTTCGCAATTAAAATCATGTGTAGCTGGTGTACATTCGAAAGTGAGGGAAAAGCCTATTTTTTTCTTCTATGAGAATGTGTATTTGTTCATACCGTATATGATTCTTCGCTAAACCCTTTCAAGTATACGTGGAAAGTTCATGAGAAACATGAGGTGGTAGCATTATTATTATTATCATTATTATTAAACTTGCATATTATACTCTTCAATACATACAAATTGGTTATTTCCAATATTACGTACATAACTAAGTTCTATTGTATCTATAGAAATGGAAATTTGTACTGCACTCTAATTTATAGTTGAAATCTTAGGTTCATAATTAAGAGTAGCTAGCTAGTCCTGCTATTGAGTAGTGCCACATTCCTTTTCCAATGTAGTCTAGTTTCAGATGAACGAATGAATTGATTTTCTTTCTTTTTGAAACAAAGAAACAATTGGTACAACCAAGTTAGACCACAATTTCGATGTATGTTGCCCACTAATTTTTGACCATTTTGGATTTGTTCATCACCAAAGCGCCGCTATGACCACTTGAATTATACGCAGATTTGTATACAGATGCTGAATAAATCATTCTATTTATACTTTATTGGAAGAATACTCTTATGGATGACCCCTGATTTTTATTACCATTGGGACTCCGGATCTTCACAAATATACCTACTTTCAATGGAAAGCCGAGGGCAACGCGTATCCATCCATCTATATGGCGTTTTCGTATTTAATTTTATCGTTGATATCATCTTAGCCGAGAATTTTCTACTTCTTTGGGTTTTCAAAATCAGGGGTCATCTGTTTCACGTGTAATAGAATTCTGGTCAGTTATTATTATATTGTTTGAATAATTTGAACCTTTCCGATCACTATCGCAGAGGAAGCAGAATGTAGAAAAGCTCCTGAACTCGCTATCATTCATCAGAGAGTTGAGAAATGAACGATGAGACTATTTCATCATCTTCGAATGGAGCGTTGTTAAAATGCTGCGAAGTTGAAACCAATTGGTTTCAAGAGAAGACTCTTTTAAGAGAAGAAAGTTTCTCCCAATACGCATGCGCAATTATTAAAAATGAAAGAGTGTTTACAAACCCGTATCACTCGCTGGGTAGAAATGTGTGGAAGCAAGAAATAAATCTTTATGGATCAAAATCGGGGTTATATCATTTCACCATTTATTCTTGCTGCAGGGCTGCCATCCGTCCTGATTTTCCTGGACATGTTCCCGTCAAGAATTTTGTTGAGCCCTAAACCTTGAAATCGGGTTCGAAATATCGTTACGTTCAGTTCCCCCAAACCGTTCCGATCCCGAAAATAGCGAAAAGTTAGAATTTTTAGGATAAAGTTGTGAATGAGAACGAAATTATTAAGTTCTGAAAAATACTGTTCCCTGTGGAAACAAAATTTGAAGGAAAAATATTTTATCGTTGGGGGCGAATAAACGTTCTTGACCCAAACGATAAAATATTGCTCCTTCAGATTTTATTCCACTTATTTTGTTATGATCGTTATTTTATGTCTAAATTGCATATGTCATACATTCGTGGTAGGTATTTTAGGAGCTGGGAACGAAAAAAGTAAAGAACGAAAAATTTCGATCTCAGCAAGAACGGTTCCCACCAAGAACGAAAAATTAAATTTTGATAAACCTTACTTTTTGAGGGAGCAGAATCCACTGGGAATAAAGTTCCCATCTTGAACGTTCATTGAAGGAGCTTCGATTTTTACGGGAACTTTATTTCGAGCTCGCTCGAAACCATCTTGAAAGCGTTCCGAATTGCACGTACAAACCTACCGATTTGTAAATCTCAGACATTGTCCTGGACAGGTTTTCAACTAAGAGGGGGGAGGAAAAGACGAGGGCTTCAATTAGACAGGGGACTGTATCCAAGTTGCGGTCACGAGCTCACAATCCATTAGTGAGATTGTATAACAATTGCGGTCCCATCTTAAAAGGTAACATCCGATTTGCGGTCCACATTATGAATCATTCTAAATCCTTCTTAGTCAATTATGTGTTGTAATACCTGTCTTGTCGGTTGACAATTCACCTCTGAACGTTGGAACGTTTATGTGAATCCTAGCAGAGGATCCCGTGACGAAGGCGGCCGAGACATCCGTCTTCAACACACAAGATCGAGGGATCGCATGAACGAACCTCTCTTGGGACCTCGAACCGGGATCAAAAATCTGGTGGACCGGTAAAAAAACATTGTCTTCGTTTGCTGAGAACGTTAAACTAGCCACAGCAATCTACGAGTGAGGGGGGAGAGCTGGGGGCCGCCGACCCGGCTTGTTGATGGACCTACAGTCGTAGTGATAAGTCTTGTATTAGGGATTGGACCTCGACCACCAGAAGGCAAATAGAGTCATCGGTACCATATCAGTGAACAATAAGTAAGTTCAAGGTGAGACTCCGTTGATTACCTGATAGGTAAACATCGGAGTCTCTCCTCTGGTTGGTAGCCGTTCTCCACAAAAAAATCCTTCTAAATTCTCACTGTTGGCAGCCAAAACGCACGATGCTTATAAGACTGCTCTCTATCATCTTCATCGTCATAGATTGGAATACCTACTCCCCACAAATCTTATTTTGTGACTTGGCTATTAAACCTCATTTTGTGAATTGGCTATCCACTCAGCGGTCAGAGATTTATGGCTCACAGTGACGGTAAAATGTTGTCGTTTTCATCTAGGACAGTCTTGGTTTCGCAAAATCCAGGCTTAGAGGCTCGCTAAAATTTACAGGGACAGTGAAGCCTCACAGTTCTTAAGGCTTTTCTTTGGTCTTCCGTAATTCACTGACTACGTTCTGGAGAACTATATACTCAAAATGAATAGTACTCGTGGTCAGCGGAGTAAGATATCTTCCGAAAAGGGACAATTTCTTGCCGAACAGATCACCCGAAACCAGCAGGGCGCCATAGAAAGGACTACAATGTACGAACGCAGTTCGGATGCAACAAGGATCGCAATTTGGATATCCTTGCCTGAGAGGGGGACCGCAACTCGGAAACAGCGAGGCAGGGAAGTTAGTTGGGCACCGGGACTTAGGTAGCGTTCAGCTCAAGGGGGACGCTCACCTTTCAGTACGACGCGCAGTGCTCTATAACCAAATGGTACATACCTGCCTAAACTAACCATGTATATCCACGCTCGTTCTCATTGCACCTCAACAGTTGGAGTACAGCTACTGTACCTCCAAGCAAACCTATCTTCCCAACTTCCTGCTAACTTAATAGATGGCTAATTGTCAGGGGGTGCTAACAGTAGATTGAGTTCGTCCCATCTACGGCTCGGCTGCTGCAGATGACATGGGTGTTCCTGTTCGCAAGGTCTCTTAGTTACTGAGCGGCCCAGAGGGCTCAGTAAAGCATGAAATTCCTGGCATTTGCACGGCCAAGATTTTCTCTGAGGGTGGTAAGCCTCCAGCCCGTCTAGATATCTTTGCTGCCTTGAAGGCTTCAGCAGGCAGCGATGAGCCTGGTTGAGGACGATAGCTAGTCGAGCAACAGCCCCCAATGACTGGCTCACTGGCCATGTGGAGTTCCTCCACACAATAAGGAGCGGTTGAAATGCTCTTGCACAGGATGTCTCCCTTCCCCCGCAAATCTATTCTTCCCTAACATGAATATGTATGTATACATGTAGAACATTCTTTATGACCTAAACGCTCTTGTTTCCTTTTATATCCCTGTAATAATTGTTAAGTTTCAGGATTTTTGCAAGGAAAATTTACCTGTAACTATACATAGAATAAATCAACATATTTTATTTATATATTTAAAAGGTTAATCCTTATCAACAATACAACAGTGATAATTTTATAATTTCAACTTTTATAAGGTGCCTACGTACATAATATGGTTTGCTATACCATAGCAAACACTGATCTTTTTTTCAACGTAAACCAAATATAAAACCACTTAGGCTTGCTTAGAGCTGAGCGGGGTTTGCTTTAGCTGAAGTATGATAGAACGCATCCTTGAAACATCTTTGCGAGAGCTGTTAGTTTTAGGGTTGAAGTCGCAAAGTTTGGCTATCCGTTCCCATTCCGTTCCCGGTTCTATGGCGCCTGTTTCGGCGACGACGAACTTTTCAGCACTTCTGAAAAATTCAAAATTAAATCGATAGTCGAGAAAACTCGGTCTGGATCTTCATGCGGGTTTCATCAAAATCTACACAATGCTGTCTTTCTGGCCACAGACCATCTTCTGTCATTCGCAGAAATTAGCAACCTGTTATTCATCAATTCAATATACAACCGTAACGATTAAACTACTATGTAAGTTGTGGAACTGGTAACAGAAGAGAACTAGGGTAAAACAAAGTAGGGACCATGCAATTTGTGGGAAACTTACTTGGCACTTTCCCTGGTAAGTGGTAAAAGAATAACAAGATTAGTGATGTTGAAATTCGTATTTCAGAGGAAGATTATTTGTGGTCCCCTCATGCGTTATGTAGAAAAACCCCCATCTACATAAGTTTCCTTATTAAATACTACGCGCATATTAAAAAACCGACACGTCACGTGATATTAATAATTGAGGAGTTACTAAAATACTAAAGACCATTTTCGTCGAAATTCCGTCCCATCGTCTCATTAAATTTAAGGCTGTAATCCTTGACTAATCCAAGCGGCTTGAATATTTGTCAACACTCCATCCCGAGGGGGAAGGACCCGCCTCGAGAAAAATGCTAGACTCCGTCCGAGCCAGGCATGGTGGAGACCACTTCAGACAGCTGTGTGATCTACTGAATATAGAAATTGTACATTTTTAGGGTCTTGGCTGAGAAATTTGTTGGCCTCCTGTTCTTGGGGCCGTTTGAAAGGATGGGCATCGACATCCTGAGACCATTCCCAAATCAAAACAAGGGAACTGGTTTGTCCTCGTAGCCTCGAACAGGCATCAACCGCTCTTCCTGCTGGCCTACAGGATTGCGGCCCATGTCACTTTTCGCCTGCCTTGAAGATATATGGTCGCGAGCTCCAGCTGACAAAAGACGTGGTCAGGCCTGGCATGAGGGAAGAGCCACTCTCGATCCCGTATGTGTTCTCCCTTCGTAAGCACATGCAGGAAACCGGAGCGTCCGCGGCAAAATTCATGGGGGTCCAGATCCAGCAGCAGAAAGAGCGTTTCGACTGTCGGGCCCGGCAGAAGGAGTTCAAGACTGGGGATTGGGTTTGGCTACATGACCCGAAACGAACGGTGGGGCACTGCCCAAAACTCCAACCAATGGACAGGCCGGTGGCTCTTCGTGGAGGAGAAGAACTGTTCTGTTCCGGGTTCGGCTGGGGAATGTGAAGAATGGCCCACTTCAACAGGTTGGCTCTCGCCGAAAGGTAGGGGGGCAGTGTGATGGCAACCATCTCAGGATAGCGCGTTTTTCTCCGGGGCGGAGTCTTGGATTTCACTTGAACCACTTTGCTTATAAGCTATGCTTATAACCATGAATGGTCGGACGGAGTCTTGAATTTTCTTTAAGCCAGTTCGCTAATTGTGGGAGGGGGTCTTGCTCTTTTCCTAAGCTGGTGTGGGCTCTTAATGAATACATGGGACAGAGTCTTGGTCCATAGTATGAGGAAATCAAAATATTATTTGACCAAAACGGATATATTTGGAATCTTTTGGAATCTAACTCTTCAATTATATATCATCATCCCATCTAAAAAATCACACTTGTTACCTGTTTGACGCCCGGGTTTTGGCTACAAGATCTTCATGGTGCTTATACCATTCTTCCAACTCCTTCTTGGCAATCTCACGCCATTCTAGTTTCTTCACTTCTTCATTGCGATCTGGAAAAAAAAAAATCCATTTTCAAACAATGTTTGTGGACTTGATAGTTTCTGACTTGCTATTGACATGATACTACCTTTATCTTCTAACACACGCTTCTGATTTTCTCGCCACAGCTTAATGGTTTCAGGCTCGTCCCGAGGCTGAGTGGGAGGAGGACTAGGGTTGCTAGGAGCTCCTGAAAATGACAAGTAAACGTCAAATAGATGATCTGGGGATGTAGGAGATATAAGGGTTTGGTGACGAAACTCCCCTCTGCTACTTCCTTTAACTTTTGTATTTAGAGAAAACACATTGGTTGGAAACCGGTTTCGAACCAACGCTCATCTTCAGTCCTATTAAACAAACATCAGTTACCAACTCGGTCTCTAAATTCTTGATTACAATGTACAATAGACGGATATTAAATATCCGTCTAAATTTTGAAGACATGTCTTTGAATATCCGTGATATAATACATGGTCATAACCTAAATTTCTACTACTTAGAATTGCTGCTACTCGTGATTGATGCAATTTTATTTTAATACTACATAGCCAAAAGCCTTCAATAAACGCCTTCTGTAGCCCGATAGCGCCCCACGGGTTTGGGCGATCGGGCTGAAAACCTTGCGGGCACAACTAGATGGTGAACCGAGTATTTTGTCAAAATTTCAGATTTAAAAAAAAATTCCTACTGCCCAAAACCGGACGGAGGACGGACATTTCGATTTTGGAATCTAGACCTCTTGAAACGGATAATGTCAAATTTTGAAGCCGATCGGAGTCGTCGACCTCCGTCGCGAAAACATAGGTGTATTATTCCAAGAATGATAAACCAAAATTTTGGAAAATTTTTTAAAATTTTTTTTTATTAAAAAAAAAAAAAAAAAAAATCAACAATTCATTTTTACTCGAAAAATATTTAACCTCCTGGGATCCTTCAAAATCCCATTTTTAGCCCCATGAAAGCCCTATAGATCGCTTCAGTGAAATCGGATCGTTCCGGGACCCCCGAAAATGGATTCTACGTCCAAAAATACTTCGAAAACGACACCTAACTCGATCCCATAGCTAAAAGCCTTCAAAAAACCCCTCCCATAGCGCCCCACGGGTTTGGGCGATCGGACTGAAAACCTTGCGGGCACAACTAGATGGTAAACCAAGTATTTTGTCAAAATTTCAGATTTAAAAAAAATTCCTTATGCCCAAAACGGCCCGGACGGCGTACGGCGGACGGACATTTCGGATTTTGAGTGTAGGCCTCTTGAAACGGATAAAGTCAAATTTTGAGGCCGATCGGAGTCGTTGACCCCCGTCGCGAAAACATGGTGTATTATTCCAAGAATAAACCAAAATGTGCGGAAACATATATATTATTATTATTATATGTAATATTTTCCGTGTGCAGGTCAAGCAAGTGACGCCGGAATGCCATCGAAAAGCCAAATAAAACGTTGAACCACATACGATAAAAGATAACATCACATGAACAATTAAGTATCTATTTCAGCTAGTTTGCTGATCAAGTGCCAAGTTTGCTCCTTTGTTATAAATCTCCGGATCAATATTTTCCGTAAACTTTTAGATCTTTAGAAGGCCTTTCACGTATATATATGAAAGGCCTTCTATATATATAAAATGTGAATATATAATATATATTAACATTTTATATCTAACATCTATATATTATATTTAAAAAATCAAAAAAATTTAACGAGGCCGTTTTCAGAGGGGGCTACTAACTGCTCTTAAC
The DNA here is from genome assembly GCA_955831195.1 of Pilophorus perplexus. Lineage (NCBI taxonomy): Eukaryota > Metazoa > Arthropoda > Insecta > Hemiptera > Miridae > Pilophorus > Pilophorus perplexus. The sequence continues at coordinate 63,362,195 of OY037007.1, read as the reverse complement.
GTTGGATTTAGCAGCTAGAAACGGTCCCCACATTAGTTAATTTTATAATGCACAATTTAGACCAGCAGAGGAGTCTTCACTCTCCTTAGTCTCTTAGACTTCTGGGCCATCGGCAAACACCCACTTCGTATAATATACGATATTATCTTCCTTCATTCTTGAACGCTCTTATTTGCTCATCGTAGAGTACGTGAAAATAGGTATTGTATTGATGGGTAACAAACCAACAGGTAGAAATTTACGAGTAATTTGAAGACATGCTCACCAATGTTATTCTGATCATTTTCAGGTTCGCCAATGGTATTAATCATTTCAAAACTTCCTGTGTTATCACTTGCCTCTGGTTCTGAGCCTAGTAAAAATCAAAACCACAACATCAATTCCATGCAACACACAAACAACAACAAAAAAAAAAAAAAAAAAAAAAAAATCGAAAGCGACACCTCACTAAACAACTTGGCCTAGGTCATCGAAAACCCCATCTGTAGCTCCGGCTCCGTGGGTGTTGCGGACATGGTAAGACGGGTGGAGGGGGGGTTTGCGGACGAGCCTTGGCCGGGCGCTGACAGCGTAGGGTTTGCGGACACGCTCAAAGAACAACAATGTTTAGTTGTCCCAGGCAATTTAAGAAAATCTACGCGATGACATGGGATCTCTGATTTTGGAGTGGGCACCCAAGTGGAACCCATCTATAGTTAAATGTGACTTTGAGGTAGCCGCGCGGAATGCTGTCACCAAACTTTTACCCCAAGCACGCGTGTCAGGCTGTAACTATCATGTTAATCAATGTTTGGGGCGGAAAATACAGGATATTATAATGTTAATCGATTTCAAAAGTGATGGCAAAACGCGACTGGCTTGTAGAATGTGCGCAGCTTTAGCTCTTCTTCCACCGGATTACGTACAGCTAGGTTGGTCTCTGTTTAAATGAAGCGCCCGTCACGGCGGATGCATTATTGAACGGGAATTTGATATTTCGTGCGAAGCACGGGTGTCCCAGCTAATATTATAATAACATTGACATGATTTGCCTGACCACGCATTCTTTCAATGCGTGACACAAATTTTTAAACAAGGTGGTTTCAGAAAACAGCTAGGGAAATTTCTGTCCGCAAACTATACGGTTCTTTCTCCGTTTTACCATTCCCAGCTCGCATAGTCCTCAACTCCCACGCGACCTTAGCTCCGTCAGGCTCCAGTGAGAACCCTCATCAATCGATCCCTCGCCCAAAATTACTTCGAAAAAGACACCCCACTCTGTAGTCTCAAAATTGAATCAGAGCTTAGCCCAAGGTGAATGTACATTTTAAGGTAGTACAGAATACGCAATGAACCCATACTAATACGAATATTATTGAGCCAGTTGTGAACATTTTTCGCCATCGTCGAGGAAGTGAACATGGCCTCTTGTTTATCCGTCACACAAAAAAATTACTACTGGAGCATCAACAAAATGACTGCATAATGATTTTTCACATGAATCTTCACTTGCTCACAAAAGCAGTACGAAACGGAGAAACCATACAGCCAGCAAGCAGAAATGGAATTACATCATTTGTATGCGGAAAAAATAGCTTGTGATTACAACGAATCTACAGTGTAATGCGAAAAATTAACCATTGACTGGAGGGACATTCGCTGGTGGTAGCTCGTCTTCCAGTCCAGCCAGATCATTTTGTTCTCTAGCCAAGAACTCCGCTGCAGGGTCAGCTTCGAGACCATCTAATTGATCGTTCTGGTCGTTCATAGTTGGGCACTTTCAAACCTGAGAAATTCACGGGTTAACTTGAAAGCAGAAGAGAAAATCGACGTCTTTTCCCAATTAAAGACAGTAAAGGTTCTGATTTTTTAATTTAATTAACCACGCGAGCCCGTTTATAAACTACGGCGTGAATAATTTTATACATACGGATCGAGTTTTCAGTGAGGTTCCAAATTCACGTTCGAACGTGAATAAAACACTAAATACAATATCCAAATGGGCAAGCACAAACACTTATCTGCGGCAACTGGTTGCCGATGATAAAAGGTTGATCAGTCAATTACTACTGACAGATAAACAACGTTCAGAACGGGCGCGCCACGAAACATTTGTATGAAATTCAACTGGAGTATTTGTTTGACTGATAACAAACAGTGATGCCAGACACCTTTTCGAATAATTCCCATCCTTCCTCTCGAAATATCCCTCTTTTCCCCTCACCTTTCCAACTAGTACCTCATTTATCCCACCTCCGGTCACGGTCTCTTTCTGTAAAGGTATGTAGGGTAAGTTGGGACAAATGGAGGAAGGAAAAATCCCTTCCTCCATGGTTGGGACATCTGGGCCACCCTTCTTTTTTTTTTAGGTAAAATTAGAAAATCTTACTTCAGGCGAAGATGTTGGGCCACGGAACTAGGTCAGAGAAATGGGAAAATTCGGCCGAACATAGTTGAACTAGTAATGAACAAAGTACTCAGTACAGTTAGCACTGAGAAATTAGGTGTCTGAGCAGAGGAAATCACTAGTGAATATTTGGCGTTTTGAATTTTCCCGCGGTGGCACTATAACTAATCCGCCAGAGTGCGCTAGCATAAGAAGGGACCGACGGGAATCTGCCGGAGGTGACGGCGGAAATGGCGGCCGTGAGCAGCCAATGAGAGAGTGGCGCCACTTTTCCCTCCAGATTCAAAGTTGAAATTTTCGAAAGTGCCCTGGAAATTTGTATTACACCGTAGGAGCCCAAAACTCACTGCTATGCCTTCAAATTATGAAGTTCTTTCAGAAAAAAGTATTATTCGACAGTCGGTTCCGGGGCCCATTATAAGAACTAGAAGAAAACAAATGAAACTTATAGCTAGGGTGGCCAGATGTTCTGCTTTTTGTGGTATTACTGCTTTAAGGTACCTATGTGATGACTGCTGTACACAGAGACCCTTGTGTAGGTACACCTACTGCTTTTTGAAACTAGTAGAGTTTTAGGGTCGCTACCTACTTCTTCCTACTTACTTACGCACTTGACAATGTCTTTCAAAGAATTATGGTCCTACTTCAGAGTCTGAGCTACGGTTTTTGTGGTTTTCAAATGGGTTCACTAGATTTTAAATGCAAACGATTAGCATTGATCTCCTTCTTGAGACTATATCGTACTTGACATAGTCAAGTACGACTATCGTATATCATAGAGTCATAATATTTTTGTGGCCAACGGCAATGATTTAACCTAATGTGATGTTTTATTAGACATTAAAACTTTTCTTGTCTAGTGTCCGACGACTGTTTGAGGAGTTTGCTTTCAAACGGGCCTATGTCCAGTTTTAATTTTTTCGGGAAAACGGAAAAAACGTTTTCTGCACGAACATTAAAATTTAATCATGTAAATTCCAAAACCTCCCAATATTTTGATGTTAGACCATGTAAAAATTACCCGGTTTGAAAAAAAAAAAAAAAAAAAAAAAAATCAGTTCTTTCTGGTCAAATTACCATTTTTATTTTGGATAATATCCAAATTTCGACCAGAAAGAACTGATTTTTCATACATATTTTGTTCCCTTTCGGTTAAAGACAGTGGATATGCTCCCCTTTGGTGGAAAAGGTATCAGTAGCGGAAAAAAGTCAGCAACAAATTTTTGTTTTATTGAAGAAAAACTTTTGTAGGTAGGTACTAACTTTTGTTTCACATAACATTCAATAATAAGTTATGTCGAAAATTATTTACCTAATTTACCTAACTTAGGAGTGCGCCTCCAAGGGACTATTGGTTGCTACCCATATGGCATGGACCTCAGGTGTTATGTTGGGTTTGAAACTATAATATAACAACAAGGTTCCGCAACCAAACTTTGCGGAACCTTGTTGTGTAGGTATATGTTCACTCGCCGCCTAACAATATTTTACAGACTACGATATCAGCCAATAACAGCAGCAACAACTCACAACGAAAATATCAACGACTACAAATTTCTACAACTAGGTACATACACTTTCTTCACTCAGTTTTGGATTTATCATTTAATGAGGTGTGGCTTTTTTTTTTTGTAAAAAAGTCAACATTTTGAACCAAGGAAATTTTGTTCTGTCCTATGCTTTTTGAAAAATATCGAAAGGTAAAATATTTGAAAATATACTTTTTATTACTTTTTGTTACTTTTTAAAAATATCGACTCGATACTTTTTGTTCCTTTTTAAAAATATCTATAAAATATGTATCAATACATTTCGAAGTATGATACATCCCTACAAAGAATTATAAGGCAACCAAGCACAATGACATTGTGATTCACACTGGCTAAGATGACTTTTACCCGAGAGCTATAATGCTGCCATCCTGCGGAAGGGAAGGGTACCAGGCGTCGTTAGAGATGCTCAGGAAGTGCTTCCGTCTAGCAGTCTGGTTGGTAATTACATTTGAATTAGCGGCGGTAAATCTCATTTTTGGATATGCGCCCATTCGATTGCAAACGGTCAAATACTGGCCGTACATCGAAGGGATTAGTTCCACTTTGTAGGAAAAAATCTGGTCTAAATTAACGGGACGGATATACCTACGCCGCTTTGGTTGCAACATCAATGTTTCGCTATTTCTTAAGACTGGATATAAGCCGATTCGAAAGGAAAGTCGTTCATAGGTCGATAGAGTTTATATCGAAGATTCTACACCCGCTTTTTTTTCTACAACCGTTTTAGTAGCGCTAGTGCAACAGATTTGTGTAATCGTGATAATATAAAAACAAACCCTACCTATCGATTATTAGATAAAAGTTTTAATAGAACAATCAATCAAAGAATCAGTTTTTTTAAACAATTATAGAAACTTATAGAGTTCTATATAGAACTAGTCCAGTTTACCTACAGGCGATATTATTGGTTTTAGATCTCACTTGCACTGGATACCCCCCCCCCCCCCCCCCCAGTGCCACTTACCTTCGCCCAATTCAAATCGATGTAGGCGCAACCAGACTCGAAGTCTAATAAACGAGCTTATAAGGAAATGGGTTTTGGTCATTGGAAGGTCTACTACTCAGACAATCAAATGGCATCACGCCAATTTTCATGGATGAATTCACGAGGTGGACAGTTCTTGCTGCGGAGGTGATGCCGTTTTTGTTGACGTTTGTTTTAGGTATGGTATGCAGTGGCACATCCAGGTTTTGTCCCCTACTTCTCGACAAATTGAGCGGATCCATCAGATGGATTCTGTCATTCTGTCATTCTTCTCAGAAGAACCCCCTAGTGTGTGCAACGTTACCAGAACTGAACTTAGTGCGCCCCAAATAAATTAGGGATGGACATTAAGTGCACTCTCGCCATTCTTATTCAAACTACAGGATTGCATTATATTATAGGTACCAATATTTATTACAATTGTCGTAAAGTATCTCTATTATAATCTTCTTCCAATCCAATCCACGAATCCATCGGTGACAAATCTTATTACAGTACCATCAATTAAGTCTATCGTACTGAGTACAAGTTGTGTTGATGACCTGAACCACACCATTGCGGGCCACCGACATTGGAAATACTGGCACATTATGACACGCTGCTCCGAACACTCCAGTCTTAGATATGGCAATCAGGGCACCAGAGAACGAGGGGTAGAATTTTGCTATCCTTTTGACAAGCTTAGTTGCGGCATCTTGCGGACTAACTCCGTTCCTCATCATCTCGACTATCGTAGACCTATAAAAAATATGGTCGGGTACAATATATGGCGTGGATCAATATGGACATTGGATGAATTGGATTACGAACGTACGAGGGCAAGAATCTCATCATGACATCACCATCCCCAGTTGCTACGGCTGCACCCACTGAACTGTCTGCAAAGGCCCCAGCCCCAGGTATTGGCGCATCGCCGATTCGGCTGCAATACGAAATTTCACAACAGCGTTGTTTCATCATGAAGTATACTGGTAAGTAGCACTAATCACTCAAAATCGTACTGAACAATATTACTTGCAGCTCAGTAAGGCCGCTACAGCATAACTCACCCAGGTATCTTGTAAATGGCTCCATTGCTTGACGTGCCAGCTACTACTGATCCATGACGATCAATAACTACCATGCTGATCGTGTCATGGTTAAACCTTCCGAACTTCTTTGTCAACCTACTTTGGTCTGTATCCTCGTTTGATGGCATTGGCCTGTACGGGCCACAACTTCCTTTTGGATCAGGAATAACATTCTGAAATTAAAATGTCTATCAAACGGTATAAACGAAACGGATAAAGTATCTAGAAATGCAGGCGATTCACAAACTTGGAGGAAATTCATGAAACTGGCGGCAACAATGTTGCCCTGAAAATGTCTACTGTAGTAACCGTAAACTGGGGCTACTTGAGAAAATTTTCGCGTTTAAACGCAAATTTAGGTACCTAAACATTTTTTTTTTCAATCGGCTCGAAAAGGTTTTGGATAAAGTGGCCTCTGGGCTACCTTTCTACGTTATCAGAATTTAAATCCCCCCAATGGGGGATTTTATATAATTTTTTAAATAGCTTTCTCAAATCACCCCGACAGTTGGGGTAACTTGAGAATAGTGCTTTTTTGCGGCATTTCCGAATTAATATCGCACGAGGGGTACTTGAGAGGTGACTCCAAATTTTTAAAAAATTGTTTTGACAAAATAGGACATAAAAAAAATTTTTTTTTTGAAGAAAAACCTACATTTTATTATGAAATTTGTAAAAAAAACCAAATGTTTAAGTTTCCTCTCTCTCTCTCTCTCTCTTAAGTGTTATTTATTACATTTAACGTTTAAGTACTGTAAATCACAGTGAATAGATCACAAAAGCAGACTTCTAAATCACAAAATAACTACAATCACTCGATCAATCACAAAATAGTAAAATGACTCCCTACAATCCAACTAGAGGTTTCCATTTTTTTTAAAGAACACCATAATATTTCCAAACTTGAATGAAACTTAAACTTGTCTTGACTCTACAGAGAACCAGAACGTTAACCGAGAACCAGAGCCGTCTTTGACGTGTCAATCACCCCCCCCCCCCCCCCCCACGGCCATCACTAGCATTTCCTCTGTGTACGCCCAATATGGCTTGAACGATGTACCTTTTCTGTGGTTGCTGAACTTCCTCTTATAGCTACGAACCATTTTCTGGAATAAAAACGCAAAAAAACGGCGTAAAAACACTTTCTCAAATTTCCCCAAGTTTTTTTCTCAAATTACCCCATTGTACAAAAAATTCAATAGCGTCGCCATTTTTGAAGATAGAAAGCTGCGATTTTGAGAGAATCTCTCCAAGATATCCTTTGAAAAGATAGGATAGTTGAACTAACCCGAAAATGTTTGAATCCTCTTGGGCAGGTAGAAGTTGTACCACGTGCCGTTAACCTACGAAAACAGCTGGAAAATGTGATAAGCCGCCATCACTATGCGTTATTAGTTGTGCGCTGATTAGTCACGTTAGCGTGTATAGCCATCATAGTAGCGTCGGGAAAAAATTGGATCAACGTCCCAGGATCATCCTAGCCTTTACAATGAATTTTTGAAAAAAATAAACAGCTGTCTCTCAAGTAGCCTCGCGATTCTTAAATAGCCCCAGTTTACGTAACATTAAAAATGTGAATAAAAAAGTCGACAGTAGACAGTTTTGAGGCCAAGACAGTAACCGTAACAGTAGTGTTGCGGGCCATTTATGCGAATCATACTACCTCTGGAATAGCTGCCCACCGTTAAAGTGTTAAGGCCAGGAACAAAATATCCGAGAATGGCTCTCACCTCCCGTGGACACTTACTTTCCAGAAGTTCGGTTGACAATTTGATTCCGTCCAGTTGGTCCACTGTGCTTGAGATTTATTTGTTGACAAACTCTCCTCTTTGAAACCCATTTGCTTAGCGAAATCAGTCGCCAAATCACCTGCAAGTATTGAGTGGCCAGTGTGTTCCATTACGCGCCTGGCTACGGAAGCTGCGTTTTTTATTCTTCTGATTCCCGCAACAGCACCCACTTCCATCGTGTCCCTGAAAATGACGGATAGGTCACAAGCACGTAGAACTTCTGGTCCAGTCGGTATAGGGGTTTGAGCTTGCACGAAATTGGGACAAACGGGAATTTTTATGGGTGACTTGTGGGTGCCAAGGGCATGTGTTTTTAGCATTTCCTACTAGATTCTCCTTGTTTTTAACGTTTGGTGCCCGAAAACCCGCGATTTTTTTGCACTTGTTTCAGTTTATAACAGCTGCATTGGGCGAAAAAAAGTGGGCGAAGTGTCGTGCTACCTAACAGATTACACGACACTTCGCCCAAAGCGTTTCATCCAAGTCCGTTTGACCCAACGCAGTTTCACCTAAAACTCCTTTCACCCAAAAAAAAAAAAAAAAAAAAAAAAAAAAAAATCACCTAAAAATAATTCGCCCAAAGGATTTTTCACCCAAACTTTCGGACTCAATTTGACCCCTCACAATGGAAACCTTCGGAAACCTACGTGGAAGGAATACTCCGCAAAGGAAAACGTCGGCGGCGTGCATTGGGCGAAAAAAATTGGGCGAAGTGTTGTGCTACCTAACAGCTCGTAACTCGTAAACTACGCACCCTACAGAAAATCTTACTCCTTCGAAAATTAAACAGCAATAGGTAAACTTCGCGATTAATCAACGCGGCCTTTGGCCGCAATCGATCGTTAAAGTTTGGCAATTTTTCTCAAATCGGCTGAAAATGGGGTTCGCTCACGTTTCAATGCCTCTATATAAAAAAACGCGTACCCAATCAAAAAACGCTGCAAATGTTACACTAGGGTTTATTATTATTTGATATAGGCTACTTGTGCAGAAATTTAATTCTGTCAATAAAAAAATGTAGAAAAACATTTTGTTTGATTTTTTTTTTCAATTTTTTTTTGTTTTTACTTGAAAAATATTTGACCTCCTGGGATCCTTCAAAAATCCCATTTGTAGCCCCATGAAAGCCCTATAGATCGCAACAGTGAAATCCGATCGTTCTGGAACCCCAAAAATGGATTCTACGTCCAAAAATACTTCGAAAACGACACCTAACTCGACCCCATAGCTGAAACCCTTAAAAAAAACCTTCCACAGCCCTATTTTAGCCCCGTAGCGCCCCACAGGTTTGGCTGAAAACCTTGCGGGCACACCTAGATGGTAAAACGAGTATTTTGTCAAAATTTCGGATTTAAAAAAAATTCCTACTGCCCAAAACGACCTGGACGGCGTACGGCGGACGTACATTTTGGTTTTGGAATCGACCTCTTGAAACGGATGTCTAATTTTGAGGCCGATCGGAGTCGTCGACCTCCGTCGCGAAAACAGGTGTATTATTCCAAGAATAATAAACCAAAATGTCACTGAATCAAACTTTTAAAGAATTAAATTTCAGGTTAGGAAACTTCCATTAGTTCATTGGTTGGGTAAATGCAGTCAACTAAACATAGGTGATTCTTTCAAAAAAGACGACCAATCTGACACAGCTCGGTAAGCGGTTAACCACATTTTTCATAACATTTAGACCCCCCAGTCTAACGCTGTAGCCATTCCATTTACCCGTCTCAGTGTGGCCTTGAGGAATAACCCTATTCAAGTGGGTTCTCGTCTTTTCAATGCCCTGCCAAATCATATACAACAGCTCCCTGATAGATCCTTTAATAACGTAATAAAATCACATCTTCTCAAAGCCGAACTCTACTCTTTGGAGGAGTTTTTCGGTATTTCATGGAGCGATGTGTCTTGAGTTGAGTGGATCGTGGATGGGGGAGCCTTTTCCCATCTGTTGTCATGTTTCTACTTACGTCCTGAGTTGTTTTAGTTTGTTTATATGACCACACCTATCATGTACAATTGTTTTCTTTTGCCTTGTACCATGCAATTGCCTGATGTATTTCGTGTTTGTACCAACTCATTTTTGACGTTTGCTGTGTCATATTGGCCTCTGCAAATAAAAAAACCTTGATTTGATTTGTAGCTCGGAAACTATTTGCCCGATTCCAAATTTATTTTTTTCTCGTGAAAGCCGATTAAATTCCCTATTGCAGATATTCCGTGTGAAAATTTGATTTGAGCTGTATTAAGAGAGGGGCAGTGATGGCCAACAAATTTCAAATTTTGGCAAAAACGTTTTTTTCGCACATTTTTGCCCATAACTCGGGAACAGTTAGTCCGTTAGCGTAACCCATTTTTCAGGCGATTTGTGAAAAATTGGCAAACTTCAACGATCAATTGCGGCCAAACGGCCGAACCGATCTTAACGTTTGAGATGGTCATTCAACGCGAAATTGTATGCTGTGTAGGTGATTTTGGATATAGTAACATTTTTTTGAAGAATACGCAGTTTACGAGTTATAGGTAAGCAAAAAACTGAAACAAGTGAAAAAAAAAAAAAAAAAAAAAAAAATCGCAGTTTTTCGGGCACCGAAAGTTAAGCACAAGGAGACTAGTAGAAAATGCTAAAAACACGCAGCCTAGGCACCCATAACAATTCCCGTTTGTCCCGATTTTATGCAAGCAACACTCCCTTTTTACTGGAATATTCAGCCCTCCCCCCATTTAGCAAAATCTTTTTTCTTCAGAATTTGCGATGGTACTCACCCGTTGAAGACCATGGCATCCAACGTAGATTCTCCGTTTTCGTCTGGACTGCCCCCGTACCCAACTGTGCCGTCGCATTGTTCTACTTCGCAAGTCGAACAGCCGATTTCCAAAGCATCGAGAGCACTTTTACCTGAATTCAGCGCTTTCCAGGCTACAATTGGTAAACATGTTGATAAATAAGCGTAAAAATGGGCAAGGCAGTAGTCAGTACAACGCTCTAGCTTAATATAGTGCAAACGCATGGCATTGAAGAGGGAAAATTTTAAATTTTAAATTTTAAATCTACCTGCAGCAGTAGCCGTTGAAAACGCCCACGTGTTAATGACGATGGGAGTCTTGGCCACTTCTGCTGTGTTCGATGAGACATCATACGATGAACACAATGAAATCACGCTCAATAGGAACGCAACCAATTTCATTATTCAGCCGAGAAGATCGCGCGAGTACACAATACAAGTGGGATGAACACACTGAGATGGGTCGAATCCAACACTTGTCGATGTATCGCCAACATCCCCGGCCTGACAGCCAGATAACTTCGTCAGCGTTGATAATAACAAGTGACCGAGTCGAGAGTTTTACGTACCTACTACTTATCAGAGAGTTGTACTTATCAGCGAATGAACATAAATAGATTTTGATTGGGAAGAAGATAACATCTTCTTGTGTACGTTCTTGAGAGCTATAGCTATACGTACACATGTATTTTTTCTCTCCCCAGGCCCGATAGCCCAACGAGCCATGCGATGTCCTGGACTACTCCAGACCACATCCGAAAGCAGGAAAATTTCGTGGGGTCACCAACTAAACAAAAACTCCCATATTGTGATTACCGTTGCCACGTTTTTGGTTTATTATTCTTGGAATAATACACCTATGTTTTCGCGACGGAGGCCGACGACTCCGATCGGCCTCAAAATTTGACATTATCCGTTTCAAAAGGTCTACATTCAAAATCCGAACTGTCCGTTCGACGTCCGGGCCGTTTTGGGCAGAAGGAATTTTTTTAATCTGAAATTTTGACAAAATACTTTGTTTACCATCTAGTTGTACCCGCAAGGTTTTCAGCCCAAACCCGTGGGGCGCTATGGGGCTAAAATGGGGCTACGGGAGGGGTTTTTTGAAGGCTTTTGGCTATGGGATCGAGTTAGCTGTCGTTTTCGAAGTATTTTTGGACGTATACGTCTATAGAATCCATTTTTGGGGGTCCCAGAACGATCCGATTTCACTGTGGCGATCTATGGGGCTTTCATGGGGCTACAAATGGGATTTTTGAAGGATCCCAGGATGTTAAATAGTTTTCGAGTAAAAAGATAAAGAATTTTTGAAAAAAAAAAAAAATTTGGAAAAAAACATTTTTGTTTTTAAAATTTTCAAGCGTTTTTAATAGCAGAAAAGGGACTTTCCGAAAAGCTATACCAAATATAGAAAAATATACCAACTGGTGATGCTTGGGTTTATTATCTACAGTAAATAGATAATTATCGTATTTTTTTATTTGACAAGGTTTTATCCGCAGCAAAACGAAGCTCGTATCGGAGTTTTCGCTCCGTTACATGAGAAGAAGCAAACAAAAAAATAGACACTTGCCACGCGAGGAGTTCAAGGGTTAGGTAGGTGAAATGGGTAGGTACGTCGGGTCATTGACGTGTAACATAGTTATTTAGTTGCTAGGACTCACTAAGCACACCCACGAACTCGTGTCGAGAGCTGTAGCTCAGCTTGCGTCACGTGTTTACAAGTCACTACGGCAACGTTGGTAGTTAGTTGAAGTCTGGGACAGACATAGGAGCTTGCCGTGAAAACAAAAATGGGAATTCTCTGCGGGTGAGTGTTGAACGGAATCGGTTAAATAGTGCGAGGCGGAGGAAGACCCTGATACCAAAGTTGGGAATGAATCCCGGGCCTTCCTCATCAACGTACGATTTAAATAAGCATCAAATTGACTCTCAGAGACAGACCAGCCTTGCTGAGTTTTTCGATTTTCTGTCCTGCGCCTACCGTCTCAATTCGGACCTGAACGAGAAAAGCCGACACAGGACTCGCATAACGTCTGAGGAACTATCCACTAACCGGCTCGTCAGTAAACTCCTAGGTAAGAACGAAACGTCGAAGAAATATTTGAAACGCACTTTGAAAACTAGAAGTTATTCCTATTCTGTATCCCCTTCAAGGGTCCTTGGACGCTCGATCCGACAGGAACCAACCTTGGAAGGCTACCGCAAAGGCCCGGGCGCGACGGGGCTTCGCCACTTCGGACGAGACAGTCGGGAAACCCTTAAGATCTTCAGTCTCCTTCGAAGACATCACCGAACACCTGAATGCACATTTGGAATCAGTTTTGAGCGAAGGAATACTCGACTCTGTCATGCCCTTCATCGTCCCAAAACTAAACTTTGCCGATGCAGCTGCCAAGGTAAAAAATGTTGAACAATCGAAGAGGCAAGAAGAACTTCAAATACAACAAACTACAAAGGAGTACTTGGGAATAATGAAGAATGGCACCGCGGATGGCAAAAACTCTGAGTAGGTTTTTTAAATTTATTTAAAGTGGAATCCATAACAAAAAATAACCTGCAAGTGTCTCACGGAGAATGAACAAGACTTGTTCAAACTTTGTCAAACTTAGTTTGACCAATAAGTGAAAACATCTTTTTCAGGGCTGAGATAGAAATACAAGTATGTGACGAACTGAGGCATAAAACCAAGGTTTTCAAGTGCCCCAGAAATTTATTGCTCGCGCAAATGGCTTATTTTGCTGACGTCACTTCAGGTAATACGAAAAAAGTTGCAAATTTTACACAAGGATTTCTTTTGTATGAATTACCCTAAAATTAATTCTGTCATTAAAAAATGTTTTAAAAATTAAAAAAAAAGTAAACTTTTGAACAGTGCTTGGACGGATGTGGGATCCCAAAAAATGGATTCTACGTCAAAAAATACTTCGTAAACCACACCTAACTCAACCCCATAGCCGAAAGCCTTCAAACCCCTCACTTAGCCACTTGTAAGCCTTACAGGTTTGGGTGGTCAGGTTGAAAAGCTTGCCGGCACAACTAAATGGGGAACCGAGTATTTTAACAAAATTTCAGATAAAAAAAAAAAAGCCTAAGTACTATCCAAAACAGCCTGGACGGCGCACAGTGATGACACGGAGGGCCGATGACGCTAAAAGGTGGCGGAAGTTCGAAAAATTAAAAACGCAACTGGCCTAAAATGTTGATTATTTAGCTATTATAATATACGAACAAAGAACCATATGTAGGTACTGGTTTTGTCGCTTCGAGTTGTCTGGAGGAGAGTAGAGGAGCGGAAAGTTGGAAATCGGCATATTTTCACCAGTAGGTGCAGTTTTTTCGCCGTGGCGAGCTCCACATATAATTAAGCCTTTAATCACGATTGATTTGTATTCAGGCTATCTATCCGAAGACAGTAAAAATATTCTCTTCATTAGATTGGCCTTCATCGAAAAAATCAGAAAATCGAAAAAAAGTCGCGGTATTCACCGAACCACACGGAGTTTTTTTGTCTGTGTGAGGACCTTAGAATGAGATTCTAAAGATCGTGCGCATTAAAAACGTGAAAAGATAATGTATTACCTATTTTAAATTTTGTTTTTGTTAAAAAAAATGAGGTACTTTTCCGTTATACCCCCCCACGTGATTTCGTGTTTCATACACACCCCTTCCGATGACTTTAAGGCACCCAAATTCGAGTACTTTTCCGTTATAACACCCCCCACCCCTTCCCACTCGATTTCGAGTTTCATACACACCCCTCCCGATGGCTTTAGGGCACCCAAAGCCAACCAAAATCGCGTGGGGGGGGGGGGGGGGGGTATAACGGAAAAGTACCAAAAATGATAATAAACAGCTAAATATTTGTATTTTGCATGGTTTATTCAAAATTATTTTAAATTTAAGCAGAATTATTTTTAAATTTTTATGCAAATTATTTAAATTTTTTTTAATGATAATATTTAGATTTCACATTTTTCATGCTAAACCCATCTCTTTCAATCAGTCTGTCGCCTTGAATAATTTCCGCCACCTATTAGCGACATCGGCCTCACTGTGCGGCGGATGGACATTTCATTTTTTTGGAATCTACTTGTCTTGATGATGAATGTTGAGGCCAATCAAAATGTTCGACCCCCGTCGCGATTACATAGGTGAAATATTTCGAGAATAATAAACCAAAAGGTCCTGCCAATGCAATTTTTTCCCGAAACCAGTGACAAGAAGGCAAGGGTAGGTAGTAATCACCACACCAGCCTTCGGAGCAACCTAAGAACTTTTGTTAAAATTAAATTTTGTTTCAGGTCAACGTCTCGAGGACATGGATATTTCCGTACACTGTGATTTAACAATTTTCGAATGGCTCATGAAATGGGTAAAATCGACGTCAAACAATCAGAACATACCGACGTTGCGTAAGTTAGGGGGAACTCTCATCTAACCAATTCAACAAAACCGCGTATCCCACGATCTCCTCAAGTACAATGTCACATTTCCAGATAATTTGAATGTGATACCGGTATTAGTGTCAGCTACGTTTCTTCAAATGACACCGCTCATACAAGAATGTATATCATACTTTAAGGCAAACATGGACGACGTTATTAAAACTGCTTCGCCCAACTTATCTTGTCTGAACGACGCAGTGATAGCAAAGTAAGTGGTTATATCAGACATGAAGTCGAACCTCCAATATGCCGCGTTATCCATAATATTATTATTTCCTAGTTAAGGCCACATTATCGTATTTAGAGATTGTAGAAATATTTGTATTAGGTACCTGATAATAATCAATGAACAAACGGAGAAGATCGCTTCCTTGTGCAGAGACGCACAAGACAAAAAGGGTTCAAATATAGGAATCCAGTTATAGTACCTATGTTACGGTGAAAGCTCGAAATCGGTCAAAGCTGAGAATCACCGGTGATTGTTGATATTCACCGAGGTGGATATCGTAACCCCTGGCGAAAGTCCGAATTCCGGACTTTCGCCGGTCATTGTCGACAGTCTCCGGCAGCGAGCGGTGTAAGTTCGATTTTAGACATATGATATAGATCATAGATTAGTGGTATAGATCTAATGACTCGCAGCCACTATTCTTCTATTCTTATCGGTGTGATGATGTCTGATGTGCTCTGTTGAACGGGCAAACCAATGTAAATGCAAATCCAATGGCGTTCTTTGCAACAGCAAATGGCATGGGAGTGACAGTTGCATGAACAAATGAACAATATTGTTATTGACTATGACGAGCCCGAATGGGCGACATTTTGACGATTTTGAGAGCAATTGTTAACCCCTATTATTATACCACTTGTAACTTATGTTATTACATTGTATTCCCACTCAAAGATGAAGATTTTCGTTGGCTCCAGATTCAAATTCGCACATTCACCAACTAGCCTTGGTCATTGTTAGCATTCACCGGTGAAAGCCCGACAAACATAGTTGCTTCGGGCTTTCACCAAAAGCAGCGGTGATTGTTGACTATTACTACCGGCGAATGTCGGACATTCACCGGGCACCGGGCTTTCACCGTAACACCTATACTACTACATATAGGGGAGAGTCGCGGGATAGGGGATGGAGGGATGCTCTTGCGAATAATATTATGTCGCCCTATACCGTCTTAATTGCTATAAAAATCCCGCACCTGGATGCTACTCCGTTGCCATAGTAGGTCATGAACGGTTTTCAACGGAATTTTCACTCTTTTTGGTTAGGTTTCTAATCATAGAAATGTCACTGTTGGTTGCAGGGAAACGCAGTTTGTATCACCTGTTAGAGCAGTTATTTGTGAATCTTTTCACGTGTGCCGGAGCTCTGTAGCTCAACTTTTGAAGGCGTGACTTAATCTTTTCTGATATGAAGGGTGGCCCCTATTATGGAGAGGTTGAAGGGTTCCTATCATGGGGAGCTCCCCTTAATACTATAAGTACCATGTTCTGCATGTTACCAGCCAGTTTTTCATGAGGTTAATCAAATTTATTAATACTCCTCATGACTATGAATAATAATTAAGGAACGGATTGTTAGGTTTTTACCTATTTACACCTAGAAAAACCTAATTCGTTCCATTACACCTAAACACCTAAATTTCTAGGTTTTTTACCTAATCGACCTTTTATTCCGTCTAGTTCGTAAACTTCAAGAGCTCAGCCGTACAAGGGAAAAGGTGTTCACTGTTGCCAACCTGAACCTGACCTTTCCTCGAGATGTGATCTGTATCTTTCGTTTTGCCATGCATTCGCGCCATTCTCCCCTCTTGTTTACCGTTTTATCGTCAGTATTCAACTGTTTGTGACGGCGACAATATGCCTAAATCGAAAGCACAAAAATATCGGGCCTGGATCGGCGCCGATCCGAATTTCACAACCAATGGGATAGTGATTTTCTGCCAAACATGTAATAAATCGGTGAGTTACCTACGACATTGTTACAATCGCAGTTTAATAAGTAGGAATTAATTTGTTAACCAAAGTTCTTTCTTTTCGACAGATACCGTGTAAACAGCGATCGCATTTCACTCAAAACAAAGAATCCGCAGCATCCGCATATTTACAAAATAAATGTAGCATTTACACCATTATTGCTTTATTTTACGACTGTTCACTGATTCCTACATCAACAAATAAAAATAATTTTGCACCTAAAAAAAACCTAATTTAACATTTTGTACAAAAAACCTAAAAAAACCTAATTTAACATTTTGAACAAAAAACCTAAAAAAACCTAATTTATATCCACGCAAAACCTAAAACAGTGTAATTTTTTACCTAAAAATCCGCTCCCTAATAATAATAATGAAGGGCGCCAAGGATAGGGGTTAATTTTCCATAAATTCCGAGGAACGACTGCCTCCTCTCAATAAGGTACCTCTTTCCCAAATTACCTGCCACCTTCCGCAGGTTAAACTTCTACCCGTCCCCACATTACCTTACCCCGATCTCCATAATACCCGACCACTAGAATTTTGGAGTAATCGAAAAAACCAGAAAATGGCCTTTTTTTGTTGGACATTTTCACTCTAATATCATCAAAAACATGGATAGAACATTGTGGCTGGGTAAATTCTGAACACATTAACATTCTCAAAGTTTTGGAATTATGCTCCCATGAGAGACCACTTCGAAACTAACCTCCCCATAATAGGCGACTCTCTCCTACTATCTGAACTATTTTTTTGGTCAGAAATACTCATCAAGGAGAAAATTCTCAATACCAGCATTTTTTTTTTTTTTTTTTTTTTTTTTTCCAGAATCGCCGACGCTCTAACGAATCTAGAATTGGATGGTATGGATGATCAAAAGGACAAAATTCAATCCAGGTTGTTTTGTAAGTTCATAGTGCTGCTGGCTCGAAAGGAACCACAGTATTTCAGAGGCCACTTCTCGTCGATATCGTCACTTTTCAAATGCAACCTTTGCAAGAAAATACTACACGCTCACTTTGCGTGTTGGATACCGTGTTTGCAAAGTAACGTGAAACTGGACAAATCTGGAATTATGCAAGCATTACATGAAATGTACGCAAGTTAATTCATTTAAATTGAATCAATAGTCTATTTTAGTTGGTATTTGGTAATCATTTAAATAAATAAAATACACTACAAATTACTAGTAAGGTCGAATAAATTTGTTTTTCATTTTATTTTATTTTTTTAGGGATGAATACTGGAATATCAACTTTTTCATAAAAGACTTGAAAAATGAAGTGAAGAGTTGGAGAAAAGTTTATTGGAGAGTTTGGGGAACGTGTCACTACTTGAAGTGTTTACACTGCCAATCCTACTACCCCGTAAAAAGCACAAACTGGTGCAGGCATCATGATCAATTCCCGCAATTTTTCCCAGCCGAGGAGGGAAAGCAAGTTTCAATCGTAGGTAATAATTAACACGTGAGCGTAGAACAGCAATGAGGTTCCGTATTGTGGGTACAATGTTAATATTTAGCGCTTCTGTCGTAGGTAAACACATGTGTTGTGGCCAGAAAACTTACAGATTCGAAATACTACCCACATTTTCAGTAAGTAGACCTTCTTTGTTAGGAGAAATAAAGACGTGTCCGCTAAGAACGGAGAATTAAATTAGGGGAAATTAAGTTCAAATGTACAATAATTGCAAAGATTCTCTCGAAACGAGTGAATTTGTCAACAGGGCTGTGATTTTCGTCCTCATCAACCACTCATACCACCCCAGCAACAAGGAATTTCCAAAATATTGGAGAAGAAGTCCGAATTGATATTTGTCAATCCGCCAAGACTAAGCATAAGGATAAATTTACTGAAGGAGATCGACCACTACTGTGAGGGCGTTTCGCGGATAAGAGGTATGAGCGAGGGAGGATATGGACTCAATGGTTGATTCATTCCTCGTTGAGCAGACATGACATTTCGATGATTCGTTTTTCATCTAAAACCGCCCAAACGCCTTAAAAAGCTAGTATTCGACATTAAAATGTTCCTCAATACATACCATAAATGTTTACAGATGAACCTGACACGTACTCAGATTCACTGAAAAATGAGTATTTTTCATGGTGCAACCTTCAAATAATACCAACGTTTGTCCACGCTCATTTGCATCGAGAACCACCTTCACTGGACGTTGTTGAGGAAGAGTTAGAAGAGGAAGACTTACAAGGTGATTTTGACATCTATTTCGGTGGATAAGAACCAACACCTCTGTTCCTAAGATTGAATGAAGTTGATAATGAATCTCTAGCGTATTGTCCTCCCTTCCGGTCATATTTGCCACAGGAATAACAAGCATATTTTTTATCCGATTTTGGGCGTTTTGGCTCCATCCCTGCCAACGAGTTCGTTTCACTAAGATCACTTCAATTACAGATACTGAAAGTGGGAGTTCTAGCTCGAAACACAACCAATACGTATTCGACCCCAAAAAAGAGTATTATTCGTCAACGGATGAACTAGACAGTTCAAGTATCGAAGATGAAGACATGTCAGATGAAGATTCTCCGGTGCAATCACAGGCAACCACCAAATGTTGTAAACACTACAAAAGATGTTCTCACAAAAGGTTCGATGACACAACAAGTAGCTAATACATAATAGATGTACTCCTTTCAGATGTTTTTTTTTTTTCATTCTTGAATTTCCAGGAAGCTGAAATATAATAAACGTTGGATGCCCAAGCTGTCAGTCCGCTGCAATCAAGACAACCAGAGAGAGCGAGAGGAAAGACTAATGAAAGCCTATGTACAGAAATTGTCAAGAAGAGGAGTGAGCTCGGACTTGACCAAAATTCAAAAATGCACTGTTGTCATTCCTCGGGCATGTATTACATCCGGGGTGCCTATCACAGGTACAGAGAATTTCATACCAGGGATATCCTCTGAAATCAAAATGAATAGTCAAATAAATCGTTATAGAAAATATAGAAGGCTTAGCAACAAAAACTTTTTTTTCTTTCAGATGAATAGAGCACAGTGAGAACCTACCAAATCAATAAGAAACCACCAATCGGCGACAAAATGTTATTTAATATCAAATACACAAATATTTTATGGAAAGTTAACACCGTGTTGAATCACACACATCCGGGAGGACAAAGTTTTTCCACTATGAATTAACTATAGTTACTATAGATAGTAAATGTAGTTAGTTCATGGTGTTTGAAGACAAGGTCATAGTTAAGTCATAACTTGGGAAATACTAGAAAGGGTGCAAGGGTTTCTCGTACACAAAAGTGCCGGTAGGGCTGACCAGAATCACAGTAGATGGGTCCAGAGCATGCGCGTCAGATAGATAGACAGTTAGATTGATACCAGAGACGGTATAGAAGTGGGTTCCTGAGGGGCGCCCCACTTCCCGCACTTAGGCCAGTAGACCCATTGTGCTGCCTCTCGGAGTTACCATGGTAGGGGTTCTGTGCCCTTGAAGAGGTTCAATAGTCCTCCTACCAGGTCGTTTTGCACCAGTATCTCTCCCTGGTCCACATAGCCCAGAGCAAGATACCTTCTGCGCTCCAGGGCCTCACATTCAAAGATGAGGTGATTCGCTGCCTCTTCCTCTCTCTTTGCAAAACCTACAGGCGGGTTCATCATTTGTGGCCCCTTTCCTGTTTAAATGCTTCCTGAAACTTCCGTGTCCTGTGTACAGGCCCACCATGAATCTCAGTTGTGTAAACGGAGGCACGTTTCTGCCCTCTTACGATCTAGCCGACCCAGCATGGCGTGTCCATGCTGCTGGTGCGGGATTCTTTCCTACCTACGGCTGTGCTGTGATCGCTGCCACTGGTCAACAGCCTCGCGGAAAAGTGCCCCCGAGATACCTAGACAGGGTTCGGGTCCTATAAGGTCCGTACTAGCCCCCTGTCTGGCAGCATGCGCGTCAGTCTAATTTCACCCCCTCACAGCAAGGCACGAATCTCGGACTAACCGGGACTACTTTGGTGACGTCACGAGTCCAGGATTGCTTATAGAACCCTGGGTTGCTTGGGATCGTCTACGAATGGTTTCTCTGAACGAACATGAAGTGTAACTACTTACTGAAATATTTTCCAAGATGGCATGATGGAAATGAGATAAATCAATAAAATCTTTGCAACGATTTATTCACTGATAAAGCAATAAGTTACACATCAGAGTCACTATCACTAGTATCTGGGATTGCACTCCACAGGGTATAAACTATTTTCTCAGCAAACTTCTGCTTCTCACAACGTGGGAGCTTCATAGCCTGATCCCTCATGATGAGAACATCCTTGAATGTCAAACTTTCCAATGATATACTGTCAACAGATCCGGCACCTATTAAAGAAAGCAAACGTGGATCATTACGCGGATTTTGAAACCCCTATTTCGTCTGGAATGGAAGGATCACCCAACCACAGCTTTTTTAATTATTAATGTTACACAGGCGGTTTGGCGAAATTAAACGAAAAAGGCTTTTTTTTTATAGTAGCGAGAGATTTTTTTGCCAAATTTTAAAAACAATGTGCACAAATTACACTTTGAAAAATCACGTTTTTCTAACCCTTTTTCGGGTTAAATTAGGAAGTCTAAATAGGTTAAAATAACAATCGAAGTCACACTTGAAATAAGCGTCACTCACAGGACACAAGTTGCCCAAAAATTATAAGGTGAAAGGAGTATGGAACAAAATGAGTAAACTGAGAATGAAAAAGAAAATAAAGTTTCCTAAAAATCAATTTCAAATTCGGCGCATACGCTAAATTACACGATAGAAATTAAAGAGATCAATCGCGAAAGATGTATTCCTAAGTTAGCAGCCGAGAAGGCACACTAATCCACTATGTGCTTGGTCAACGAATCTACTTGAAAATTTTCTCCGTAAATTACTCTCAATATAGATTACAAGATGAGGGAAGTTCGGCTCGGGAGACAGCTCGTATATTTTTGGGAACAAGTGGGCACCAAGTAGGTACATACATAGATAAACTGATAAGTTATCAGTTATCAGTGATAACATACAACGGCCCATGGAGGAAAGGACTTCCTTTCCTCCATAACAACGGCCATTAATATTAGAGGCGAACTCCAGCTTTCGGCACCAGTGGGGAGAATGACGACGAACTTTGACGGGGAGGTTTTCGCAATCCTCTTGGCCCTCAAATAACTCCTAGGCCGAAATCATCCCAAGACCGTTCTCCTCATCGACTTGCAGGCAGCGATCCAGGCGGTTTGGGTCCAAAGAGAATCGAGTGACGTAGCCGAGTGTCGTCTGCTTATTGACGCCCTTCCTCGATCGGGGAAGGAAATAGTTCTTCAGTGGGTACCCTCTCACTGCCTCATCCAAGGGAACGAGAAGGTCGACATCCAGAAAGGCTGGCTCAGCGATGGATCAAGCGGACAAGGCCCTCCCCTACTCCACTGCCAAGCGCCATGTGAGGCAGAAGGCCACCGGCCACGACTACTTGCAGCCTCTCCTCCACAAGATTGGAATAGAGCAGAGCCCTCTAAGGGCTGGAAATGTCCTCCACACACATTGACGCATGTCTGGCTCTTGAGAACACTAGAAGACAAGTCTCTAATATTGACGGCCACGGTTAAAGATCTGCGAAAATCTACTGGGCTGCTCGAGATATGCATTCCGAATGGTACCACCAGGGATAGTATACAACAGGGTAGGGGACAAGGCCAGAGGCGCTCGGCTCTGTGACATCGCGGGTCGCCCTCGGAGCCCGCTTTCCGCCCTCTTGTCAGTAGGTATAAAATGTTAGCTCCAGCATCAATTAACGATTAGGTATTATATTTTCTTTAAGGGGCTTTATTCTGCGAACCTATTATTCTACGAACCTTTTACACCCCCCGAGGATTTTTTTGTTTACCCCAGTTATCGCGTCTCGTCAAAATGCCGACGACACCACAAGGCGGATCTCCGCAGCAACAACAAGCGATAACGGTGCTGGTTACTGCCACGTTACCGCCGCCGGTCCTTTTCGATCAATCCACGGGAGATTGGAGTTCGTTCCGTTCGAGATTAACTAATTTATTCAAAGTTTATCCGACGACCGACGCAACTACGCCGAAATCGTATTTACTAGCCTCACTCTCAGATGGAACTTCGAAACTTCTGCAAAGGTTGTGCCTACCAGACAAACCAGAACAGTCCTTAGAGGGAAAGTATGTAGTGACGTCAGTGCGTCATATCCAAAGAAGAGACAATAATTGTCTATTTTAATTATTATTTTATATACAACAGTAGAGACAATAATTGTCTATTTTAATTATTATTTTATATACAACAGTAGTATTCCTTTTCTTTGAACTGTAACCTGACGCAGAAGTAACAGAATTATTATATGGTTATCACTATCGTCAAATTACGTCTTTCATTAGTACCATTAATTCAGGTTAAAATTCGGGCTCAAATTAGCGTACGATTTAACAGGAACCTTCCATTCACTAGTCTTTTTTTACTGAGAAGTAGAAAATTTAGTGTAAAAATTACGAGAAAATTTAATGTTGTTTAATCGGGATATTTCGTCCTTCTCTGCATCTCATTGATCTTTGAGAATCCGATTTTTCTCCTTTAGTTTTCTGATTTCCACATTCAAAAAAATTAGGTACTTCATCAGGATGATTGCTCGAACCGCAGCTACTGTTGTGTCCCTCTTCCTCCTCATTAAATTAAGAAATATGCCCAATTTTGGCAAGTCAAGTATTTCATTATTATCTGAGCGAAGAATATCTCTTAAAATGTTGGGAGGGTTGATTAAATCATTTTCCATATTAAAATGCAGCCAATTTTCCACCTCTTCGAGCCCTCTCTCGGCGTTCTTTACATGAAGTCGGTATGGGCTTGTTTTTAGCCACACCACTGAGTGGTAAAAATGGATGAGGAACTGCATCCCGCTTCAATTTCTTTTTCAATGGTATGTTCAGCAACTCACCCTTCAAACCACGCTCGTAATCACAAGCATCGAAGTGTTAGGAGAAAATGCTGGAAGAACTTGAGACGGTGAATCGATCAGCTCGTTTAGACGCGATAATCCATTTTTTTCCTCGATTAGTAGTTCCTTGGAAGATAAGTCCGAGTTTTTCCTTATTCCGATAGTGATTCGAACAACAAACCATTTTTATAGGCACTGCACTTGCTCATAGACAGGTTGAACGCAAAAAGTGGAATTTTACCTTTAAAGTCGATTTTCAGGGCAGGTAAAAGAAGGGTGCTGAAAAATGGGCGACTGATGACGTTGGCCTTCCGTGGGGAATCCCCAGCCCGGAAGCTCATGACCCCTACTGTAGGGGTGTAGGTAACACTGTTTCTACTATCCCTGGGAACCACCATCAATGGACATGGCACGGCCGCGGCGTTGTTTAAAAAAACAAAAAAAAACTCAAACATACCATACCTTGCGGTCGATCCAACCGACTGCTTACCACTCACTTATGATGAGTACACGGACAGCAACGCTCAGCTGATTTTTGCATCCGGGGTTGCACCAAGGCAGGTGTGAGGTCGCCTTTGCGGTGATAGCAGTGATTGACCCAGACAAAACTTGTATTTGATAGCCTCATTTGTACTTGATGGTATTTAATAGCCTCAGCTTACCTACTTGGTACGCACTTCTTACCGAAAATAAAGGAACGGGTTCCCGAAATTATCTTTCCTCGTTTTGTGATCTATACCTACCTACCTACTTGAGAGTAGTTAATAGAGGAATTTTTGTCAAGAAGATCCTTTGTCCAAGCAACTGCCTATTCTTACAGAGCAAACACTATTATGCAGTACGGAGCGAGTATTTTCAAATGAGATTGACCCGAAAGAGCACAAATTGAAAACTCGTCACTCTCTACCAAGAAATCGCCGGGACACTGGTTTGAACGTTTTCGAGAGAATACCCATAATAAGAACATATCATATATTCTTCAGTTTCACATATTATGTGAAACTACCAACTTTTTCAACTTACCAATATCCTCTGACTTGGAGTTATTCTCTGGGTGAGATCCAATACTGGTACAAGGCGTTCGGCCTCCATGCAGAAGTTCATCCATAGACGTGGGTAACCTCGGATCTGCAAATGATGAAGGAAATTAATTTTTTTGTCAAGTTTAGAAAGAAAGAAAAAAAAAAAAAACACCTTTCAAAATGAGATTGGGCCAATAATGAGCGGTCAGTGCTTGCTTAACTCGCAGAATGCCTGTAGATTCGTGAAAGTCTTGTTCAGCCTCCCATTCCTCGTCCACAATAGGTTCCAGTTCCACTAACTCAAATCCACGTTTCAAACACCATTGAAGAACTGTAATACCGGAATTTATTTAAAAAGAGCAAAATAAAGAAGGTGTATCATTGGGAAACAAAACGAATTATTCTCCAACCTTCGACTTTTTTGATGCACCTAGGGTTTTCATCATCAATTTTTTTGCACAACAGGATTTTAACGTACGCATCATAATGTACCAGGTAAGCGTCATACCACGAACATAAACGTTCAATAGCACTTTCCTAAAACACACAAGACAAGAAACGTCTTCTTTGTGCTGCACTGGCAGTAAACCTGTAAAGTGAAGGGAAAACAAGGTTCCGGATTAATTCAGTCTATCGGTAGCTACTTTTGAAACAATACCAAACCAACCTCCGATTCAATATCGATTTGATAAATACTTACGTCGCAGCTGTCAAAAAGTAACACAATCCCTTGAACATCTCCTACAAAAGAGGGCGGAATCAGCTTTTTCTTCTTCATGACAATTAGGTGGACGTCAGTATCGTAATATTTGCTATTAATGTGCCAGGGAAACACTTCCATTTCTTCATTCTGGGAAATAGGAGACGGAACACGATCTACCAGTTCTGCAATAATTATTAGGACAGATAGATATGTCAAGGGTAAAGGATGCTCGTAGATGCTAAATACACCTGTTCAGAACCTAATCCTTACGTCTAGGTAAACTTACTTTCGATGACAGAAACTGCTTCAATTTGGCAGGAACTAACAAACAGAACTGAAGGTAGTGTTTGTTTTTTAACAAAATCCATCGTTACAATAAGCAATCCGTCGTCTAAAAACGTTCAGAAATATAGGTTAGTTAATGTAGGGGCTGAGAACTTATTAAATTTCCATCAGCGTTAGGGATGTTGGAAAAGTATCGATACTTAAAAGTATCGATACTTTTCAAAAGAAGTATCGATACATATCGATACTTTTTGTCCCCGATACATATCGTAGTATCGATACTTTTTTTCCGGTATCGGCGCCGATACTTTTTTCATCCCTCACATTAAATGATGTGAATGATGAAATTTTCATCAGATTCAAAACTTACGGCATATTATAATAGGTAGTTGACAGTACCTCTAACTTGACCAGCAATTGAGAAAGCAGCTCCAGGAGGTGGTGGTAGGTACCTACATCAACTAATGTTCTCATATCAGAAGAATCAGCCGTCCTCGATCAAGGGCGGACCACCAAAATGTTGGACCAACCAACCAACCCAACTCACTGATCACAGTAGAAATTAGTGTGGCCACAGCTACACCAAACGAGGGATTGTTCCCCTTTTTTGCTACCTGTACCCCCCCCCCCCCCCCCCCGAGGCTTGGAGCAAGGTTTTCAGTCCAATCGTCCAAACCCGTGGGGCGCTATGGGGCTAAAATGGGGCAATTGAAAGTTTTTTTTTAAAAGGCGTTTGGCTATGGGTTCGAGTTGGGTGTCGTTTTCGAAGTATTTTTGGACGTAGAGTATATTTTTGGGGGTCCCAGAAGGATCCAATTTCACTGTGGGGATGTAAAGGGCTTTCATGGGACTACAAAAGGGATTTTTGAAGGATCTCAGGAGGTCAAATATTTTCTGAGTAAAAAAAAAAATTAAAAGAAAAACCTTTTTTTCAAAAATTTTTCATTGAGACAGAATTAATTTTTGCACAAGTAACCCATATCAAAGAATAATAAATCCTTGACTAAAAATTTGCAGGCGTTTTTGAAAAGTATCGATACTTCGATACCGATACTTTATTAAAAGTATCGTATCGATACTTTTAGATACTGTCTGGATGTATCGATACGATACTGTATCGATACTTTAGAAGTATCAAACATCCCTAATCAGCGTTCCACAAAAACCTCCGAAAACAACAACCGCGTCGGCAGAACTGCTGAATTGTTGTCAAGATGAAATTATCAGTTCCTTGATAAGAGGTGTCAACATTCTTCTTCTACTTCTTCAAGATCAACAACAACAACAACAACCTATGAAAGGGTGAACGCCAGCGATACCCACAGAACACCCCTAGGATTGGGTGGTAGGATTAAATTTAGATAACCAGACGTCCCCCTTTTTGGAAATCCCCCCCTCCACCTCGATCGATCACTAATACTTTGTTGAGCTAATTAAACGTACCGGGATCCCGGTAGGTACATGACATGTACATTGTACTGGATTTTCACTTTTTGTACCGGGGTACCGGTTTAGGTAAGCCTCAAATGTAACGGGATTCTAAATTTTTATCTGAATAGGTACCTATTACCAGATACCAGATACCAGGTATATTCAGAGGGATTTTTTGACGAAAATTCAAACGGTGAATCCGCGTTCCCGTTAGTCCTACTGCAGGTGGACAATAATATTGTCCATACCTATGCTTATATTATAAGCATAGGTGCTGCCTCATAGCAGTGCCGCCGTTGAGCGTATTTTCTCTGAGGCGAACCTAAACAAAACAAAACGCTGCAAATTTTACACAAGGGTTTATTACTCTTTGATAGACGTTACTTGTGCAGAAATTTAATTCTGTCAACGAAAAAAATGAAAAAAAATGATTTTTTTTGGATTTTTCTTTCTCAAAAATAAAATTTTTTTGGATTTTTTTGTTTCAAAAATTTTTTCTTCAAAAATTCTTTATTTTTTACTCGAAAAATATTTAACCTCCTGGGATCCTTCAAAAATCCCATTTTTAGCCCCATGAAAGCCCTATAGATAGCAACAGTGAAATCGGATCGCTGCGGGACCCCAAAAAATGGATTCTACGTCCAAAAATACTTCGAAAACGACACCTGACTCGATCCCATAGCCGAAAGCCTTCAAAAACCCCCTTCTGTAGCCCCATTTTAGCCCCATAGCGCCCCACGGGCTTGGGCGATCGGGCTGAAAACCTTGCGGGCACAACTAGATGGTAAACCGAGAATTTTGTCAAAATTTAAGATTTTTAAAAAAATTCCTACTGCCCAAAACGGCCTGGACGGCGGACGGCGTCCGCGGACGGCGTCCGCCTTTTGGTTTATTATTCTTGGAATAATACACCTATGTTTTCGCGACGCGGGTCGACGACTCCGATCGGCCTCAAAATTTGACATTATCCGTTTCAAGAGGTCTACATTCAAAATCCGAAATGTCCGTCCGCCGTACGCCGTCCGCCGTCCGCCGTCCAGGCCGTTTTGGGCAGTAGGAATTTTTTAAAAAATCTGAAATTTTGACAAAATACTTGGTTTACCATCTAGTTGTGCCCGCAAGGTTTTCAGTCCGATCGCCCAAACCCGTGGGGCGCTATGGGGCTATAATGGGGCTACGGGTGGGGTGTTTTGAAGGCTTTGGGGTATGGGATCGAGTTAGGTGTCGTTTTCGAAGTATTTTTGGACGTAGAATCCATTTTTGGGGGTCCCGAGACGATCCGATTTCACTGTCTCGATCTATAGGGCTTTCATGGGGCTAAAAATGGGATTTTTGAAGAATCCCAGGAAGTTACTTAAATGTTTTTCGAGTAAAAAATACATAATTTTTGAAAAAAACATTTTTGAAAAAAAATCCCCCCAAAAAAAATTTATTTTTGAAATATAAAAATCCAAAAAAAATTTATTTTAATTTTTTCATTGACAGAATTAAATTTCTGTACAAGTAACCTATATCAAAGAATAATAAACCCTTGTGTAAAATTTGCAGCGTTTTTTCCACCGGCCCGGTGTGGAAAAAAGTCACAATCGCAAAGTGTGTATACCAGAGAATTTTTGTGGTTTTCTCCAAGGTTTTTAACCGTAGAATCAGCGTGTAATAGTCGTTTTGCGGTTAAAATTAGTTTTCACTACTTAAATGAGGAGTGAAACATGAGATTATGAGATTTTAAGCATTTTATAGGTATAACATAAAAAAAACCCCTCTCACTCGGTTTAATCGTGTAGTTTTGAAAATTTTACATGTTTTCAATAGGTACCAATAGGTATATAAATAAAATACAATAATACACAAGTATATAAATAAAATACTATAAAAATACAAAATCCAATTTTAAAATAAATTCCGATGAACAACACCTCCGAATTCACGGTTTTCTGCAGAATTTGACTTTAGGGAAGCGTGCAAATCGAGCTAGGCCATCCTAAGGTCTGGCTTATTTTTTTTCTTAAACGTCAGACCCTAATAAAGATGCTGTGAAAATTTCGTCGCCATTTTCCACCGTATTCAGGAGCAGTGAATTTTCAAAGATGCCGGTTAACAGGATTTTGGTGTAGGTATTCGGGTTAGAGGTCGAGGCGATAAAGGTGAGTGAATCAACGTAATCAATTCAATTAAGTGACGAGGCAGAAGAATGACTCATTGACTGAATGTAGGAGCTATTTATTTTTAGTCTTACCTATATAATTACCTATCTATGTATTCGTTAAAAAAAAAATTATCATTTATTTTGAACTTAAATCAAATATTTCTGCATTTATTGTTTTTTCTCAAGTTTACAAGCTAAATTTACTTTTTTAATTTACAGTAGATATTGTTGCCAAAATTGTGTGATGCCGTAGCTATTTCATCCAATAATTGGCTGTATCTTTTTGCCAGTTGCTCTAATCGTCAAAGTTATTGCAGTATTCAATTCAGCGCGAAAAAGTACTATGGAAATGATCACAAACGTTTTGAAAATTCAAGGAATTATATTTTTTTCCCGAAATTGGAGGTTCTGCCCCACTGTGCGGCGTACGGCGGACGGCGGACGGACATATCGGTTTTGGAATCTAGACCACTTGAAACGGATAATGTCAAATTTTGAGGCCGATCGGAGTCGTCGACCCCCGTCGCGAAAACATAGGTGTATTATTCCAAGAATAATAAACCAAAACTAACTGATGCAATTTTTTCGTAACTCCCCATAGGATAGCATTATTTGCCGATTGAATTGAACCTGGGAAAAGGTTCAAGGTTTAATTATTTTGGAAAGAAGTTGCATTATTTTGGGAAAAGGTTTAATCGTTCTAGCAAAAGGTACATTTTGGTAAGAGGTAATTGGCAAATACCATACCTTTTTACCGATTTCATTTCTTTTGTATCTAAGCGTTCGCAATTTAAATTTGCGTGTCAAAGAATAATAAGCCCTTGTTCGAATAATTTGTAAGTAGCGTTTTTTGTTCCTGTACCTATTTGATGCGCTTTCGAAACTCCTGTTAATTTTGTTAATTAGCAAAAAAAAGAAGAAGAAGAAAAAAAAAGAACCATTTATCGCCGTCCAACATCTTGTCAACTGGTCCAGTATTTTTTGAACACTTTGAGCCAACTTTTCTGTGTTTTCAAACTTTTCATGTCACCTACTCGCCACCTTTATTTTTTTTTTCAAAATTTTCCGACATCTAGAAGTGCCTGAGGATCTTGATGAGCGCTCTCCTCCTCGGTCCTCCTCCTCCTTCTCCTCATCGTGTTGCAGCTCCAATATAATAAGATACACATTGTGCCAAAACCATATTACGTCAATACAAAATTATTTAAAAAAATGATTAAAGAAAAGTATATCTCTGTAGTGTTAGGACTGGTTTGTGGCCCCTTGAAATGGATACAATTACTTCGAAAACGACTCCCCATTTGATCTCCTCACCCAAGTCCTTCAAAGGCCCCACATGTAAAGTCCCGAGAGTTCCAGATGGGTTTGAGCTCCACACAATTGGATTCTACGTCCAAAAATACTTCGAAAACGACACCCCAATCGTAAATGGAGTTGTACGTATATTTTGAGAACATCGAGCAAGTAGTTGAAATAGTAAAAAACAAAGTCAATACCTACTCAGAGCGATTAGCAAAGAGAAATTATACCTATTAGGTGTCTGAACTGACTCGTGAAAATTTGGCAGTTTGAATACAGCCCGCTCCCCATTAAAGTTAATCCGCCAGAGTGTATTCGCACGAAAATAGTATTTTTAAAATGCGGGGTGGTTTTTGCCGACGGCGCAGAGGGTTTTTTTTTTTTGTATTGCCTGAATACGGTCTGTCCCCGCGACGAACAGCAATTGAGAGACCCCGTCCTGAGGTACGCATTCCGCGACTCTAATTCAAAATTGAAAAATTTCGAAAGTGCCCTGGAAATAACACCGTAGACTGCAGTTAACTACTTCAAACTATTAAGTTCTTTCAGAAAAAAAATATTGGTTGAGATGCGGTTCCTAGCCCACGGGGTTGAAAACCTTGCTTACAGCAGTAGAAGAAAAACCGAGTATATTGTCAACATTTCAGATTTTTTGTCAAAGTGAAAAATGGGCTACGGGAGTATTAAATATTGACTTGGACTGCGGACGAACATTTCATTTTGGTTTATTACTCTCAGATTAATCAACCTATGGTGTCGCGACGGGTGAGAAACATTTTGACCGGGCTCAAAATTCGTAAATGTTACGTAACGTTTTGCTTCTAAAAATGTAAATTTAATATTGATCTGTATGCGGTGCGTTTTCCGGAGCCTACCCCGGTACATCATTTTACGTGTTTTTGTTCTAAAATAAAGTTTGGATTGGAACATTCAATAATAAATAGTGTAGAGTATTTTTCCATAACTGTTGTCGATTTTTATTTCCGCTACTCTCTCCCATTACTGGAAAATACAGTACTCCTCACTAACAGTAACTGTACTTGCTCTTGCATAGAGTTTTCTAACCCTCAAGACTTATGTGTCTTGAAGGTGAGGAAGATCCGACGAGGTCGAGTGAGATTGGATTGCTTCAGCGCCCGTTATCCAACTGATTGGACCGTTCATTTCCTCCTCAACTCAAATTATATTATGTTCAATTGGATTTCGATGGCACTCGAACCGACCAATTACTCAAATAGTTGAAGGGCCCGAATGCCACTCGTTGTCCAAGTGTTACTCATCCGTAAATACACTCGAACATATCAACATATGTACGAGTGTATTTATGACACGTCGAACGCTTCATGAGTTATGTTAAGTCACTGAGTAAAACGTCCAACCGTGCAGTACAAAATAATTACATAGGTACAGATAATAATATAGGTATAGTGTAATGGATTTTTCGAAGAAAAAATTGCAAAACTCGAAAGAGGTGATGAAATGATAACTTCATGTCATGAATCGAATGGGAAACGGCCAATTACACCATTACGTCTTCTGTGCCATAATTGGAATGAACATCTGATTGCGAGCACAGAATCCTTGATTATGAATTATTCTAGATTCTACGGCATTTTTTCATGTTTTTAGGATAAAGTTGGAAAGTTTAAGCAGTCAAGCCGAACATTTGGGCTCTGACTATTAAAACGGTAATGATTTTTTTTTTTTTTTTTTTTTTTTTTAATGCCCTGGGGGGTAGAATCCTTGAGTGGAGATGGCCATGGAACCATGGGATAGAAGACTACAACCTAATATAGAAAACGGTATTCTATCTATAGGTAATTCAATCCTGTCAATAATTTGGTTAATTTGGTCCGTTACGTTGACTCACGTGTTTGATGGTACATATACCAAATTGCTCGCCTATCTTCGATTTTCATAATTTTTGAAAAAGTAAGGATATCCGATACAAGATATTTCAACCCACTTCTATCCGACCACAATCTATCCGGATACTAAAAAGAAATATCCGGATATCGGTTATATCCGGTCACGGTCTTTCCATCCCCACCCAGGACCATTCGATTTCACCGTGGTGGTGGTCTATGGGACAAATAGGTTGTCCCATACAACAATACAAAATGCCAGGAGATTGAATAAGGTGTCGGTCGTTTTCCGAGTAATTTTGGACGTAGAATCCGATTTTTGGGGGTCCTTCATTTGTCCAAATAGGTACCGTACAAAAATACATTTAAAACATTTTTAATAATAAAAAAAAATCCTATTTAATGTTAGTTCATTTTACACAAAGCCTAATTTACACCAAATAATAATAAACTCTTGTTTGGATGCTTTTATAGTAGGTACTTTTTAAATGTCATTTTTCAAAAAAAAAAAAAAAAAAAAAAAAGAATGGATATGGGGATTAATTAGTGTAGGCGAGCTTCCTAGAAAAAGTCTCAAGCAGTGTATCGTGTATTTCCACTTATGCATCCCCCAAACAGCGAACCTGCAGTAGGAGTGGCCAACACTAATCATCATTATTATCACAGGTGTACAGAAGGAAAAGGAAATTCGGAAATGGTGGGGTGTGGAAGAATGCGAGGTCGAATTCGACCAGGTTTCCTTCCTTCCTAGTCCTGAGGCACCCCCTCTATTCCTCCCCTCTATTTTGTACACCGGTTCACCTCACCACCATATCCCCCCTTGTGCACTGGTGGACCCTAAACCCAAAGACACAGCAGCCCAGTACCAACCCCACAGAGGAGGAGCGCCAAGTCAACTGACCTTGGCCAATCTTACTTCTTCAAACCGCGTCCAGCTTGATTCTCAGTCAGCATCTCACACGTTCTTGCTTGCGCGCTCCTATACCAACCCTTCATTTCAACCTGCAGTAAGTTTAATGACCGTTAATTTAACTTTAATAATACACTCCCTGTACCACAATTACCACCTACTCAAATACACATTATTAAATGTTCCTTTTCCTTTTGGCAACTTCAATTACCTTTTCGTTTTTAATTTGGTTTTCTTCCTCCGACATTGATAATTTCTGAAAAGCTGATTCACATGATTTTGCTGTTTATATATATATAAAGGCCAGACACGGTGAGACACTTGATCAGAATTTGTGCGATATTTGTGTGCATCCTTGTTGAACAGAACTCGGAACGTAGAGGGAGTATAATACAGTTGCTGTCGAAGCGGTTACCAGTGACAGCAAAACAAAAATGTCAAGGAAGCAAACTGAATTGCCTAACTTATTTCAAAATCCCCCATTTTTTTTTTTTTTTTTTTTTTTTTAACTCCGCTGCGAATTATTATCATTTTATATTAATGTGCGAAAACTACTTGCATGTCCATATCATTTGTAAACAATTGGGAAAACCTGTGCAGTGTTAGCACAGAGGAGGGACCTCTAAAAATGCCCAAAATACTAGTCGTAAAAAAATGGATTCTCCGTCCAAAATTATTCGAAAAAGACAAATCACTCGACCCCCCCACCCTTAACCGTCAACACCCCCTCATGTTGTTCCTACTTAGCTTCTAAGAACCCTACGTGTTATGGCGATCGGGATGAAAACCCTGCGGACACAACTAGATGGAGAACTGAGAAAATTTCGGATTTAAAAAAAGAAAAGAAAAAAACGCTGCAAATTTTACACACGGGTTTATTATTCTTTGATATAGGTTACTTGTGCAGAAATTAAATTCTGTCAATGAAAAAATTTAAAAAAAATTTTTTTTGATTTTTATTTCAAAAAAAATTTTTTTTGGATTTTTTTGTTCAAAAATGTGTTTTTTCAAAAATTCTGTATTTTTTACTCAAAAAATATTTAACATCCTGGGATCCTTCAAAAATCCCATTTTTAGCCCCATGAAAGCCCTAAAGATCGCCCCAGTGAAATCGGATCGTTCCGGGACCCCAAAAAATGGATTCTACGTCCAAAAATACTTCGAAAACGACACCTAACTCGATCCCATAGCTAAAAGCCTTCAAAAAACCCCTCCCGTAGCCCCATTATAGCCCCAGAGCGCCCCACGGGTTTGGGCGATCGGACTGAAAACCTTGCGGGCACAACTAGATGGTAAACCGAGTATTTTGTCAAAATTTCAGATTTTTAAAAAAATTCCTACTGCCCAAAACGGCCCGGACGGCGTACGGCGGACGGACATTTCGGATTTTGAATGTAGACCTCTTGAAACGGATAATGTCAAATTTTGAGGCCGATCGGAGTCGTTGACCCGCGTCGCGAAAACATAGGTGTATTATTCCAAGAATAATAAACCAAAAGTCTACTGCTAAAACGACAGACGGCGGTAGGACATTTCATTTTAGCATTAAATGCTAAAATTTTCAGAAAATTTCATGTTTTGAGTACATGCCAGAGAAAATACGAGGAAAGAAAAAATCTCAACTTTCTAATTATTTTTATAGTGATCTGACGCTTCATAAATATTAAGTCTAATGAATATGAATTTATTCACCCCTTGAAAAGGCCAATCTCGGCCTAGCTTTTTTTAATGATCTCTTCCAATATGATTGTTGTACACATTTCAAAGTCTATTGAGTTCGATGATGATGGCAATGTGGACAGCTTAGTTGTTGACAAACAACTTAATATAATATATTGAGCCGGTCCTTCTCTTCTGCGTATCGTTATCACCTTTTAGTTGAGAACCACCGCCAATCTCGTCACCTTAATAAAACTTTAATGTTAATCAATTAGCTCTCAATTCCCCCTCCATATTACCACAGCCATCACTGTAAATAATTTCTACCAGTTCCGTTGGTCCAAAGCGGTCAGATGGCTTGCAACGTCATGCGTAGGCTGAGTTCAGCAAAAAATTGTTTGTCCCGTATTTCATCTTTCCCTACTTTTTCTCAGCGGTAGCTGCAGGTCGAATCCAGTTTTCATAATTAATGGAGGGGTTTATTCGCAGTCGATCGATGATCATTCGTCGGCAGAGCGAGTTCTTGGGCAAGTATTTGCTACAAAAAAAAGACCTTTTCAGTTATGTAAATGCGAGCCACAGATACTCTTCCGCCGTATTTTGATACTCTCCCCGTCGCCGAGTCAACCCACTAAATATGAAATGAACCTCCATAAACTCAAGCCAGTTCCCAAACCACAGAATTTACTGAAGGGGGAATTTATTGACGCAATTCGACTCAGAATCAGACAGAACAAAGTGGAAAGGAAATGGTTTAGAAGTATTTTGAATATTTCAAGTATTAGTTCCGTTGGGATAAATATCCCCTGAAATATCTCCCTCATGTTTGCTGTTCCTGTAGTTAATTTAGAGAATTTTTAAATGGAAAATCACTGTTGCCGTTGTTTTTTGAGAATAATTCTCGATAAAAGAATAATTATTTTTCTTTTACCTGCTCACCACAGGGGGCCACGAAAACGAATTAAGTTCAGGAACCGTAGAGTTCTATCCTATGTACCTGTAGACACCAAAACTAACAAACCCGATGACATTTTACTTTAAATATTTTTGTTACTCGGTAAGCTTGCAGAATGTGACGGAGAATGAATTTTGGTTTGAACTCCGAATGGTAGTGTGCGATCAACCTACCTATCACCCAGTCAGTCTTGTCCTCTCCATCGGCTGATCAAACAAATCTGGTCAGGGTTAACGAGTGTCCAGTGGACGATCAACTCTGTAATAATTATGAATACGAGTGAAATTATTTCACTTATAATCATTAAAATGCCAACGTAATTAGTAGTGTATTGTTGGATGATTTTCGCTTTCCGACCCGCGGGAGCAAGGGGGGTAAATAACTATTGAAAAAGCTCGGCGCTCCGCGCCTTGTCGGGTGAACCTCCATACCCCTCTGTTTTGCTGCCACATTTGCTATCGTGGTTACAGCGTATACCTACCTGCAACTTGTCACGTCTATGTTTGCCTGGTCTCAGACGTCCTTAGATGAATAATTTTCGTGTCCAGGTAAAAAGCGTGTCCATGCAAAACAATAAATGTTTTTGGGCAGGTTTACGGGGGTTTTACTGCCGTTAGATTATTATGACAGTAACATGGTTATCATGATATATGATCCAGGAGTAATGAGTGCTCATAAATATCTCATGTCTCTACAATAGTCGAAAACCCCAATTTCGAAGAACTGTAGGTATTTTCTTCATCGATTCTTCGGGCGGTTTGGTTTTGGACCAATCGTTTGAAAACGCAATGGGTTTGGACCAAAATAGTGATGGTTTTGGCCATGGTCCCCTAACGATGGGCAATGAGTTTGGGCTTTCGTAGAAAATAAAAGACTTCGCTTCAAAACAGAACATTGGTCCAAAGTCATTACATACCCCAAAAATGTGTTTCTGTTCACTCATTAGTCGTGTGTGAATGCATTGGAAAACCCGAAATAATTTGTGGAAAGCTGGAAATGGTTTTGATCGGTCCTAGTGGACCCAAATGCGTGGAGTCTGAGTTTGCACCATCTTGGGAGACGTGCATAGGTTTTGGTTGCCCAAAAACCCCGGTTTTTCCCTTTTTGGTTTATTATTCTTGGAATAGTACACCTATGTTTTCGCGACGGAGGTCGACGACTCCGATTGGGCTCAAAATTTGACATTATCCGTTTCAAGAGGTCTACATTCTAAAACCGAAATGTCCGTCCGGGCCGTTTTGGGCAGTAGGCATTTTTTAAAAATCTGTTTTTTTTTTTTTTTTTGTTTTTTTTTTTTGAAAAAATACTTGGTTTACCATCTAGTTGTACCCGCAAGGTTTTCAGCCCGATCGCCCAAATTTTTGAAGAGGACAAACGTCTGCGTCGAATGAGTACCCTATCGACCCAATCCGGTTAAGCCGTCTAGCCGACATCAAACGTCAAAGACGTGCAATTTCAGACGTGCGCGCTAATCGGTCCAAAATCATTGCTCCCGTTAGGGTTCCTGGGAGCAGGGATTGGGCCAAACTCATCATGACCTCTGAGCCCAAACACATTGCTTCGACACGGACCTTTCACTTCTCATTGGTCCATACCCATTACTCCCGATTCTTCAATCTGAAACTGCACATATTCTGACTTAAAGTGACGGCATACTTGTCAAAATCAAACGCCACACTCCAAATGTTTTTTAGTCGAAGGTAGAGATTGCTCGGCCACACTGTGGTGAATTGGTAGAATGTAAATATAAGCTTCATTATTCCCGAACGGGGCGGCAAGCCGATGTTCAGAAAACAAACAAAAACTACCAGTCAACAAACTCAATCGACATGAATGAGAAATTGCTATCGATACTGTTTACTTTGAGCCTCGGGAAATGTACCTAGGAGTCAACCAAATAAATGAAAAACTTCGTCACTGCTTAATTCATTATGATGATGAATTAGGAATGGAAATGCACCCAATTTTCGGGTTAATTCATCCTGTACCATGTTGTTAGAAGTCAAAAAGGGAAAAATACATCATTTTTGTGACAAAAAGTCTTTCACGTAGTTTATAATCATCTTAAATTCAAAAACCGGTTTCCAATAAAAAAACGCTGCAAATTTTACACAAGGGTTTATTATTCTTTGATATTGGTTACTTGTGCAGAAATTAAATTCTGTCAATGAGAAAATTAAAAAAAAATTTTTTTTTGGATTTTTATTTCAAAAATTTTTTGTGCGGATTTTTTGTTCAAAAATGTGTTTTTTTCAAAAATTCTTTATTTTTAACTGAAAAAATAGTTAACATCCTGGGATCCTTCAAAAATCCCATTTTTAGCCCCATGAAAGCCCTAAAGATCGCCCCAGTGAAATCGGATCGTTCCGGGACCCCAAAAAATGGATTCTACGTCCAAAAATACTTCGAAAACGACACCTAACTCGATCCCATAGCTAAAAGCCTTCAAAAAACCCCTCCCGTAGCCCCATTATAGCCCCAGAGCGCCCCACGGGTTTGGGCGATCGGACTGAAAACCTTGCGGGCACAACTAGATGGTAAACCAAGTATTTTGTCAAAATTTCAGATTTTTTAAAAAATTCCTACTGCCCAAAACGGCCCGGACGGCGGACGGCGGACGGACATTTCGGATTTTGAATGTAGACCTCTTGAAACGGATAATGTCAAATTTTGAGGCCGATCGGAGTCGTCGACCCGCGTCGCGAAAACATAGGTGTATTATTCCAAGAATAATAAACCAAAAAACCAGAGTGCAGGTCGATTTT
This sequence comes from Pilophorus perplexus, assembly GCA_955831195.1. Taxonomy (NCBI): domain Eukaryota; kingdom Metazoa; phylum Arthropoda; class Insecta; order Hemiptera; family Miridae; genus Pilophorus; species Pilophorus perplexus. The sequence continues at coordinate 63,323,213 of OY037007.1, read as the reverse complement.
CAAATTTTTTCTTGATTTTCTTGATGTTTGGCACTAGTGACACTGGAGTAACGCGAAAATGGCCGCGTTCGCTTTGTTGTGAATGTGATCGTGCGTATTGACCACAGAGTAAGGTAGTAAAGATGGTATTGACTCAACTTATAAATATAAATTATATATATATAAATTAACTTATTCGGCGTGACCGATCCACAGATTAAACGACTGATCCTTTAGTTTTGGTTTATTATTCTTGGAATAATACACCTATGTTTTCGCGACGCGGGTCGACGACTCCGATCGGCCTCAAAATTTGACATTATCCGTTTCAAGAGGTCTACATTCAAAATCCGAAATGTCCGTCCGCCGTCCGCCGTCCGCCGTACGCTGTACGCCGTCCGCCGTACGCCGTCCGCCGTACGCCGTCCGCCGTCCGGGCCGTTTTTGGCAGTAGGAATTTTTTAAAAATCTGAAATTTTGACAAAATACTTGGTTTACCATCTAGTTGTGCCCGCAAGGTTTTCAGTCCGATCGCCCAAACCCGTGGGGCGCTCTGGGGCTATAATGGGGCTACGGGAGGGTTTTTTTTGAAGGCTTTTAGCTATGGGATCGAGTTAGGTGTCGTTTTCGAAGTATTTTTGGACGTAGAATCCATTTTTTGGGGTCCCGGAACGATCCGATTTCACTGGGGCGATGTTTAGGGCATTCATGGGGCTAAAAATGGGATTTTTGAAGGATCCCAGGATGTTAAATATTTTTCGAGTAAAAAATACGGAATTTTGGAAAAAAACACATTTTTGAACAAAAAAATCCAAAAAAATTTTTTTTTGAAATAAGTAAAAATCCAAAAAAAAATTTTTTTTTTAAATTTTTTCATTGATAGAGTTAAATTTCTGTACAAGTAACGTATATCAAATAATAATAAACCCTTGTGTAAAATTTGCAGCGTTTTTTAATGGTGGCCCACTCGCCGACCAATAGGATCTGACTTTGGGTTTCCGCCAAAGTTCAAATTGAAATTTTTCCATAAATTGTATAAATTTGTACGAACTTGCAGTTTGTGTTTTAACCCCATTTTCAGTATTATTTGGACGCCTTCTATCGATAAAAAAAAAAAAAATCCAGACACGTTTTCATTCCTAATTGAATCCTAAAAGACAATAATTGTAGTTTATGATTAATTTATTCATCATAACATGCTGTAAAAAAAAAGAAAAAGATTTCCGTTGAATTAATTATCAACTCAACAAAAATTATTTTCCAAAACAGGATACCTAGCTCTGTTAGCCGCGGTGCGTTCACTACGTACCAATTTTTGAGACAGGCGGCCACTTTGAATTTTGAAAGTAATTTAGTTTTGTCTTGGCCAATTTAGACCAACGTAGCTTGGAACACCCATAAATACCAACGTAGGTACTAAACCAGAGTAGTAGGTAGCAGAATACCGAATGCATCCGTCTAATTGATAATTTTGTATGGTTATGCTTCATATGGGAACTGAACTCAAGGCGGATATCTGAAAATTTGTTTGAATTTAAAATTTTCCTACATTGTGCAATGAACTAATTCTCTCGGTGAACATCACAATTTGCGTCAATCTGCACATTCGTTATGTCAAATAGCAACTGATACTCAACAGATCTACTATTAAATAGTAGCGTATTAAGTAATAGTGATATATTAAATAGCATTTGACAGTTAAATGGTTTTTTAATTTTGCCGACAAACATCTGTGATTACTTCATATCACACACCTTTTAACCGCGGCGAACGTCGGGTGACTGGTTCAAAATGCACGTGAATATAATCTGGTCGTTAGACTGATTGGTTCAAAGTGGATGCAGCCATTAGCCGTGATACTGTTTTGATAATAATGATCATAAATAAATAATTCATTTGTATCCTCTGATACTTATGAAATAAGTTCAACAAGAACCCCATGATGGTAATTGCTGAAAGCGAGAACGAATTACACGAACCCTCAAGTTCGACAAAATCTAACGTACATATTATCATCAACCTACGTGATAAAATCAACGTAATATGTACCGTTGTATTTGTACCGTGCGTGTATCGAAAATAATATACAACGTATTCAATCCCAAAATAAGCTTCAATGGAAGAATGGTGGCTAATTAATAGTTCCTCATTCACTGGTAGGAGAGGAACCTGTTGTTTACAACTTTTGTTCTTGTCCTACGAAGGACACAATCTCCGACTTCCGCTAGGCTTATTCATGGCTTTCGCATCCCCTCAAGTAAGAAGTTTGAACAAAAAATAAAGACACGAGAAATATTGCCTGCGGTGTTAAGAATTGGCGAAGGTGTTACGTCGTACGTGCCACAAGCTGCGTCTTGAGGCTGCAATTTCTTATCTGTTATATTGAGTGTCGGCTTCTGGTATATTTACCTCAAGTCACTGGTTAGCTTTTAGCTCGGATCCGATGGCGATAATTTGATCGGGGCTTTTAGTCATCGGATTCAGGAAAGGAGTATTTGGTGAGCACGGAAAGAATAATCTCCTGCTGGACTCGGCCACCCAATGGGATGTAAATAATTTCTTACAAAATTTGATATTATTGGTAGGAACTGTAGAATGTCGAGTTCATGTAGGTGAATATCATCAGTAACAATAACAGTTATTGTCGTCTACAGTTACTGTAGACGAGTAGCTTTGGAACGCATTACTTTAGGGTCGTGCGGGTTAGCATGACGTATAACGGCAGACTCCCGATCGTCAATCCGAACGTAGGCGTGAACCTCTTATTACACCGGAGGACAAACGTATTAGCGAACGTATTCAAGGACGGGTAACTGTGCGTATTATGAGCTGTCTTCCAACACCGAAGATGGAAAATCCTTCTTCAATCAGCTCAACTGGTAAAATATCTGTCTCGATAATACGGGGCATCAGATGCCAGTAAAAAAAACAAAACAAAAAAACAATTAAAATGTTACTTGGGGGTTTATTATTATTTGGTATAAATTTTACTGCAATCAATACTATAATAATAAACAATTATTAAAAACTGCAATCCAGTACTGTATTTGGACAGATGTGGAAATGAATTCTTCATTCAAAATCACTTCGAAAACATCACCTAACTTTCAAACAGCCCTCCCGTAGCCCCTTTTTAGTCCCACAGATCCCATCTGGTCGAAAACCTTGCAACAACTAGCTGGAGAACCGAGTGTTTTGTCAAAATTTCAAATTAAAAACAAGATCCTACTGCCCAAAACGGCCTGGAAGGCGGACGGGCATTTGATTTTTGAAATCTACGGATGAAACGTATAATAATGGCAAATTTTGAGGCCGATCAAAATTATTCATCCCCCACCCCGAAAACATAAGTTGATTATTCTAAGAATAACAAATCAAAAGTATTCGAACACATCCAGACACATACTTAGGTCTTACACTTACAACAATACGTACTTGGTCTTTTATTTGTCATGTCATGACAGGAACTTCCTGATACAATAAAAACACTACCTACGGACTGTGAAATTGTTCTTCCTCACCTAAATATTCTCACAAGCTTCGGCAAGATGAGTTCTTCCCGTCTGAATAAATCATACGTAATACAATACGGTCGACCTATGGCTACATTTTTTTTTTTTTTCAAAGGTCGATGATCGTGAAATATGGTTACATCAAGGTGCCAACCTGATAATATTCTTGATTAGCTTGAACGTGTCGAACAACGAGCTCGGCAATATTTGACGAAACTTCATCCCGAATTTCAGTAACAAAGTAATAGATTGGCCATGATCGATCAGATATATACTTGATGGTACGCTAGTTTCAATTGTCGCTTGGGCCACGTGCGAGTAAATGTTGCAAGGAATGGGAGATGGATCAGTTCTATTGTTTGACGTTCGTCCAAATAAGTGGAATGATGGTACAGAGGGTGGGTTGGAAAATCATCCAACAGCGTAACGTCATCATAGAAGCCTGATTTAGGTCGATTATTTTCTGTATGTATTAAAAAAAATTTCTTCTTTCATGCCAGTCTCAATTTGATTACGAGCGAAACTAAAATGGCCGAATTCGTCGCTAAAATGAGGGAACAGAATTCGTATGACCGGTAATAATATTATCTGATATAATAATTTAACACATGATATAGTGTTAATTATTATAATAATTATCTGTTATACTATACTAAAACTAATAAAATGCGCACGAAATATATATTATGTTATTTATATTCTCAGACTGGATTCGCAATAAGACAATCTGACCTCAAACAACCGGTTTAAGGAGTGTTGCAGCGCCGAGTTCAAACGAGACCAGAGGTGAAATCAGTGTGACATGGGAACCGCAACCATAAATTGAATTATACCTGCGTTCTACATTGTTGTTGACAACAGTAACCGTTCGTCAACTGTTGTCGAATGTCGGTCGGGTGAATATTTTGAATTCGGCAACATGGGACACCAGTTTGGCAATATTTAGCGCAGTAGGTACAAGTGAGGGACTGAAGTACAAAAAAAAAAAAAAAAAAACCGCTGCAAATTGGAAACACGGGGTTTTAATTATTTTGTACAAATTCTACAAAACATTGCGTTTTGTCATTAAAAAATCATTAAAAGATTTAATTTGATCAATTTTTTTTTTCATGTTTTAATTTCCATTATTCATTCACACCTGGCTGCTCAAGCTAAAAAAAAATCAAGTTCCTCCCACCTCAACCATGAGAAAGAATTTTCCTGTCTGGCAAGGGGTTAATTCAGCAATATTAATCCCGTTCTAACGCATTATCGGTAAGTATTTCGTGATGTTTTTTGGTTGAGTGACAAAGCGAAGACATGATTATTTCTAAAATGAATGTTTAATTCATATTAAATAAACCCTGTAAAAATTATTATGTATGATAAGTAATTAGAGCGTTATCAGCTTTAATAAGCCCAACAATTACCCAAAGTATTCCGGATTATATCATGATGGGAGTAGGATAATCAAAGCAGTATTATTATAATTAAATATTTCGTTTGTTATTATCGTAAATTATTAATTATTATAGCAGAGCTTATTGCATTATGCGGATCAGATGATGTATTTATAGTGCGGGTGACATCTGTTTCAATTTTAAATGAATTACACACTGTCGTAGTCGTGATATTGTGAACAAGTTTCTAACCTCTAGCGTAAAGATTTGGTAAGTCAGGCACGACGATCACTGGGCGAAAATCGATAGGAAATATTGGAGCTATGATGAATAATAAGGAAGCGATCTAATAAGGACGAAGGAAGACGGCGCACTGCGGTCTGCACGGTGTTTCTCAACTCCCAAGGTTTAACGGGCAGGCTCCTAAAATGCGAGGTGACTCACCCGCCCCTCGTCAGGCTGCTTGTTGCATAACCTTTCGAGTAATCATAGTATGATCTGATCAGCGCCTTGTGTCCATGGCCCTGTGGTGTTCACGTTCGAAACACGGCACGCCGGCAAGCAGCCCACCTCCGCGCTGCAGCGGTTTTGAATGTGAAAAGTTAATCAACCTAAAATATAATGAGTGTCAAACACATATTTCGTCGAATTAATACTTAATAGCAATGTGGATTATGCCTAACCATAATCATCAATTCCCTTAGGGCCGGTTTAATTGCCGATTATTCTCCTACTAGGTTTCGTAAATATCCACTCATCATGAAAGGCGCGGTTTATCAATACATACAAGGAAATCGCCCATTAGCTCAAATCTTCGGCCAAACTCCCACAATCTGAGTGTTCTCCCTACGTTTGAAGGTTCATTGTTGGCAGAATGAAATCGATTGAAATCGTCTTGTAAAATGTTATGGTAACATTTTTCTTTTCTTTGTTTCAGTTGGCCCAAGATGCAAGTGGATAGTCCTTGACATTTTGAAATTGGTGAGTTTAATTTGATATTCCTTCTGCGAGACAACATTCGAATCACACCGGCAATGTAACCTTCGAAGTCCGAAAAAGACATCGCGTCTAAGAACTCGGACCATTCTATTCGGCCTTTCAAAATCGGAAGACGCATCACTGTTAAGCCGGAACTTACTGTATTGCCGTATTAAATAAAGTCTGTCGAATCGTAACACTTCCAAACCTTTTTTTTTACTATGTCACCGCATTTTTTGGCAATTCGGCCAGCGTTCTTGCAGCCCAATAAAGACCCACCGCCCAGTGGGGCGAATACGTAGAAAACCCGCGACATTGGCCGAAAAACCAAGATGTTCGGACCGATGAAAAACCTGTTACATCCTATCCCTAATACCCCAAGGAACATGGAAAACCAATTGCCGAGACAGAAAAATCAAATTTGGGGAACGTACGGTAGAATGAACTTGAGTGGTATGGGGAAATCAGCGTTATTCGGGCAGCTGGTATGGGATTTTTAAAAAATTCACGGTGTGTTCGGATGCGTTCGTGGAATCAATTTTTCCCCCCGCTCCATTCTGTTCATGTATTACCAATGTTTTGTAGTAGCAACTGACCGCAAATAAACTGTTTTGGGGTATTTGTGGACTTATTTAATTGAAAAAAGGGAGTTTTTGACCGGTTTCTGACACAAATTGGTCATTTCCGAAAGAGGTTCAAAATGGTTCAAAAAACGGCTTATATCCCCGTGTTCCTGACGTATTTCTGAAGGGAATCTCGTTGATTTTACCACCTACTTTTTCCTACCTTGCGAGAACGGTGATAGTTAGTTAGCTCAACCACTGTAAATGTCATGTTTTCGGTTTTGTGTGAAACCAACTATCATAGGCATTCGTTAGGAAATTACGATTGGGACTGGTAGCAATCGATTCAACGACCCCCAAAAAAAAAAAAAAAACGTAAAATGACACCTCACTTGCCTTTTTGTGAAATAAGCAATTTTTAGAACAACCTTATTTGGCCCATTTGGTAATCTGGGTGGGGAAAATCGGGCTGGGACCAGTTGCAATCGATTCAGCACTCCAAAATACGTATTCGAGGACACCCCAGATGCCAATGTTGGTTTACGATGATTTTTTGGGGATTGTATGCAGCACAATTTTGGAAATTGGACCACTCCCCACATTCCAATTGGGCTGGCAATGAACTCATAATTACTCTTAGGAAGAAGGTTTTTTCTGCGAAGGAACGGATTTTTTATCGCGTAAATTAAAAGGGAGTTACGTATATAGGGTATCTCACGAGTCTCTCCCCCCCCCCCTCCTAAAATTTCCAAAATGGGGGAAACATACGTAGAACGGACTTTGAAGGTGTTTCCGCTATTTTTTTGGGTCATGTGAAATTTCTGAACGAGACAAATAGCTGAATTTTCTTAGAAAATCCGCTTTAAAAAAGTGGGTTATTTGCCCATTTCCATGACATAGGAGTATTTAAGACCCATCATGGGTGGCATATTCGTATTCAACGTTAAATTTCATGTAAGAAAGGCGCACTTATTGAGCGGAATCAAAAGTTGACAATTTCGCACGTTTACACCATTTTACGGGGCTGTATCTCCAAAACTTGATTCTCTAGCGACAAATTGACTTCAGATTCGGATTCAGCACACCAAAAAACATTAAAGAACCAGGTTACGTGTCAACAGAAAATTTTTAAGGGTCTGAAAGTGGGATGTCCGCGGAATCGGGTCACTCGCCCCACTGTGCGCCGTACGATGCCAACAGGTTTCATCGTCCCGGATTGGTTGACTTCTTGTGTTCTCTAGGGTAGAACACGTGTCCAAATGGCTTGAGGTCATTTCTTCTCCCGAAAAGCAAAGAGGGCAGAATAATTCATCTGCCAAATAATTCGTAGTAAATGTTTTTGCTGTTAGTCATGACCCGTCGCAAGCCGGAAACATGCTAAAGCTACGGGTCGTGGGTCCAGAAGGGTAGCCCATTGTCGACCCTCGGTTTTTTCCTGGAGTAGATTGGCTGTCTTCATTTTCATTGCGGCCTGTATATGTGCTTTGACTCTCCATATGGGATGACAAATTCAGGCTGTTCCATTGAAGCCCCTCGTCGGGTGAGAGCATCTGCATTTTCGTTCCCATCAATGCCAACATGTGATGGCACCCATTGGAACGCCAGCCATTTCCTCTACCAAGGATTGCCGCGATGCATTTCCAACGCTCCATGACCTTGCCGGAATCCGAAGAGCTGATGGACGTCACAGCCAAAGTGGCAGCGTGGGAAACGAGTATGACAGCAAAACTTTCATCTCGAAGCAGCAATTCCTCCTAGGCCATGAGGATCCCGGCGATCACCGTCGAAGTTAGTCGCCATTCTTCCTACGGGACCACATCTTTCGAATATATTGCTGTACACTCCAGCCCCTGCATGAGAGGTTGCTTCTCTGGCCGAGCCGTCGGTGTATACACCGACACATATATATATGTATAGCCAATGAGGCAATACGTACAATAGACACGAAAAATGTTCTCTAGTGGCAAACAGAAATTCATAAATACGCAAAGCCAATCTACCTTCTTATAGTATTCATCGTTAAACTTACAGCAAGAATCTGCACGATTTTCAGCCTCCAGGAGGCAGTTCGGGAAGTTCTGAAAAAAAAAAAAAAAAAAATTCAGAACTGCCGGAATTGATTGGTTCGGAATTGTCAGAATTACTCTACGAACAGCAGTTAGTTATAGCATAATATGCAAATAATTATATTATTATTATTTTTTCACAAATATTTTTCCTACTGACAAAGAATCAATTTTGGCACAATTATCCTATATCAAGGAACAATAAGACCTTGTGTAAAATTTGCAGTTTAGCGTTTTTGAAGTTGGTACCAAGAAACCGGAAAAAGCATGAGAAAAACTTAACAGGCAAGGACCTACTAGGGTGCACACAATCACTGAAATACCTAGTCACGAAAAATAAGTCGTCTTTTGGAATTGATGTACATGTACATGTACATCAAGTGCACTTACAAGAAAACTGTTTTTGATCGTATACGTATACATATAGGTACCTACTGGCAGAATATTAATTGGTAAAGTAATTAGAAATAATAATAATTATTATTTACGTGATGTTGTTTACCTAGCGACACAGACCAACCCAGGAGAGGGTCAGGAGAGGTCAGGAGAGGGTGCACCCGCTCATGAGCTCCCTTCTTTGCCGCTCCTGACCTCGTTTTATCGCCCCTCGCTCTGTTTCGCGCGTAGATTCAACGATCATCGCGTCTTCTGTCACTAGCCATCAAATGAGGATTTTTGTGTGAGTGTGTGTGTGTTGGCTGGGAATGCACATGTTCCTTTGCTCCTCGCAGTAGCCGCCACTGGTCCACATAGAATGCTGCAGTTAGCAGGGGATGCGCGGTCACTTGGTTGAGAAACCGCTCCATATTCCGCTGCTGGTTGATTCAACCTTTCTTACAAAAGAACCCTGAGTTATAAGCCGCTGATAACTGGGCGCGTAGGACTTCCAGTAAGGGTCTTCATGCCTTTTCAGCCTTTCATTCATTGATAGTGCAAGTTGGTCACTGCGGACTGTCATGGGCAGTTTGCATCTGCGTAGCAGCAATTGGCGTGGAAGTGGCTCCTCCGGTAATGATACTTAGGGTGTTATTCTGGACAAGTTCCAGCGTTTGGCTGGGTCGGACGAAGTCACTGTGAGCTCGATGCCTTACTCTATTGTGAGGCCTCACATAGCTTTTATACGCCAGAGCTAGTACGTCCTGATTTGCTCCCCACTTTTTACCAGCCAACCTGCGAAGGAGTGAAGTACGTTTGGTTGCCTTGTCTATGTGCTTGGACCAAGTTAACCCAAAATAGCAAACCCCACGATTGATACCATCGTTGGTAGGGTGTGCCTGGGTACGCTGATCAGGGCCACTCGTCCGCCCTGCTCTTTTTCCTTACATCAATTTTGAGTGATGGGGTTCCTGCTCAGGATGATGAGCATCCCTAAATGCCAATGTGTACGCCATCAAGTCCTGTGAAGTGCAAGGCCTTTGACCTCCTGAGTCCAGCCTGGATGCAGCAACAGAGTACCTTGGGATATTCGGTGATCTGATGACTCCATCCTGGACAAACAGATCCAGTGCTGCATAGATGTACCTTCTTGATAGAGGATTCTGTGGCTCGGTTGGCTGGATTTGTCCAACCTTACCAAATCAGTGGTCCAGCGGGGCACCTCGTGCGTCCTACGCGAATCCTATTTGGTACCCCCCTTGACCTGCACCTCCAGAACTCTTGGCCTATTCGATTCACAAAATCCCCTTCTAATGCAAAAATTAATGCCCCAGAAACTTTCAGATCCCACATAATTTTACTAACATATGGTTATTGTTATGGCCTAAATGGCTTTCTTGCAAGTAGATTTATTGTGGCATCTGTTTCAGGTCATTTACCGGTCACATCCAACCATCCAAAATGTACAGCAAATTCCCGGTGATTTCCACTCAATTGAGGGGAATCCTCCGACAGTATCTCTGCACCACACTAGGTATGTATTGTCTGCAGAACGTCTCATCTTGTTTTATGGAGGCTATCTTTCCCTTACTACCTCTTCTCCTTCCCAACGTACACTCATTCATCAGCGTTGTTTATCAGGAATCGCAGGCCTTTCCAACACCATTAATGCTTTATGTAGTGCATTTCCTGTTTACCTCTAGTTAGTACACGTCAATGTAATATTTATAGTGCGAGCAGACTAAGTCGGGGCTCTGTGTATTGTGTAAGGTCGAAGTTTCAAGGACAGAACTATTGGCGGGAGGGCGGGAAGGTTTATACACATGATGGGACACATCTTCCTCATTCTGAGACCGGTCTTGGATTTTGCGTTACGAATTCGAATCGTCGAAGGTGAATTACTCCAAAACCGGTTCAAAGAGCTTGTTATTGAAAAAAAAAAGAAGTTTTTTCTCCTCCAAGCGGCATTTTCCCCAAAGTACCTTATACCGACCAGCACGACTGTCAAAGCCCGTGGTAACAGGTTAAAAAAAAAATCCTATGGTGACGCTCGGACGGTTATTATTGTGCCTCGGGAGACTGAGTCATCTTATTTTGATTGCTGGGCAGATGACGATTTGTATCCTAACATCACAAAATATCACATGAAAAACAGCGTTCAAAATACGGGAGTTTAGGATGGGCGATGACTCGTCGTCTGGTGGTTTAAATAATTTAAACCACCAATGGTAAATGACGGTTATTGTTTATTAATCATAAATCGTAAACAAAATCCCGAGTTTAGTGCTTCAAATCACTCTGGGCTGTAGATGAGCTTGGCAGCTCGAAACCTGTCCCCACACTAAATTTGTTTAAGTTTAATAGCAGATGAATCCTCTCTCTCCCTGATCTCCCATATTGGAATGGATTTTTGCACCTTCGGCAAACACCCACTTAGTAACGTTCAAAAAGTTAATTTCTTAACCCGGGCAACTAGCAATTTACTCAACGTAACAAATGATTTTTTTAAAATTAGGTATAATTATAATATATTATATTCAAGAGAAAATATTATAATAATATAATATATTATATTATTATATTATATATAAAATATTATAATAATATTATATTAATATAATATATTATATTCAAGAGAAAATTGTACTTTCTATATTAAATTCATGATTTGTTGTTGCAGCTACAATAGCAGTTATAATGACTGGGAATGCCATGGGGTGGCCGTCCCCAACTCACCCCCTTTTACTCTCATCAGAATCTCCCGTGCCGGGAATGACTACGGACGACACATCTTGGATGATAGCGATGATGTATTTTGGTAACTTATTCAGCCCTGTGCCGTGTGGTTACGTGATGGAATGGATCGGCCGCAAGTACACTCTACTCTTCCTGAACATCATCCCCTTGTCATCCTGGCTGCTGATAATCTTCACCAGGACCACCTTGTGGTTGTATGTGGCCCGGTTCTTGGCAGGATTGTGGTTGGGCATAGTGTATACTGTAGTCCCGATATATCTGGGAGAAATTGCGGAGCCTAAAGTGAGAGGCTCATTGAGTACGTTTTTTGCTATCATGACGTACGTTGGCGTTTTATTTGAATACGTTGTTGGGCCTTCCGTCAGTTATAACAATCTTGCTATTTGCTCTGCTTCATTCTGTGTAATTTTCTATTGTTTCTTTACTTTCATGCCGGAAACTCCCTACTACCTAGTAAAAATGAATAAAATAGAAAAAGCCAGGGAAGCTCTGTTTTGGTTGCGTGGTGACGACCCAAATGTCGATGATGAACTAAAGAAAATTGAGTCTGCCATTGCCATGCAGATGTCTAACCCCAAAGGCTCTATTAAAGACTTGTTTGCAACAAAAGGCAACAAAAAGGCTGTTGTAACTGTTGGTGTGCTATCCATCCTACAGCGCCTCTCTGGCATTGGGGCGATGATTGCTTATACATCCGTCACTCTTCCCAAAGGTGCTATTAAGCATATCAACACCGACCAATGCGTCATCATGTTGGGCTCAACGTGGGTTTTATCAACGCTCATATCAACTTTCCTAGTCGACCAGCTCGGTCGAAAAATCCTCCTCGTCATTTCAGCTCTTGGATGTGGAATTGCCACTTTCCTTGCTGGTCTGTGGTTCCTTCTCGACGCCAAGACATCAGTTGACGTCTCATACCTCAACTGGGCTCCTTTCGCTTGTTTCATCCTCCACGGCTTCTTTTACTCCATCGGATTGAACCCAATCGTAACCACCATCAAAGGGGAAGTATTCTCCGCTAGCATCAAAGGTGTGGCGTCTGCTGTAACAAGCTTAATGCTTGCTGTCGCCTCATTTTTCTTGAACAAATCCTATCAAGTTTTTGCCGACGAGTTTGGTATGTTCGCCAATTATTGGTTATATGCAACAGGCTGCTTCATTGCAGTAATTTTCACTGTAACATATGTGATCGAAACAAAAGGGAAAACCTTGCAAGAGATTCAAGACCAATTAAACGGTGTAGCGCCGATTGAAAGTAAGGAGACAATTGTGAGCAAACTGTGATACATTTATAGCAACCGGTAATATTTATTGTTATTTATTTTTTAAACTTAAGTCACCCGAAACGATTGTCGAGTATTAAACGTACTTTCCTCCAAGCTTGATTACAAAATTTGGAATAAGAATTTCGTTGTTGATCAGTTTTTATTAGAGGCGAAGACCTTCGAAGAGGATTCCTTTGAAGCTCGTTTTCGTCGTGGAACTAAGTAACCATTTGTTTCGTATTTTTTGCAGTACTTATGATAAGTAACCAGATTGTTAAATTATTCAGCATTGTCGTTTCTTTGACAGGCGTCTATAAAATAAGTTGACGTTTCCATTTGACTTTGTTTAAAGTGTAATTTATTTAATTCCTACTATTTATTATAATGTCGAACAGTGGCCATTTTCAGCATGTTTCGATAACGTCAAGTAACGATAAACACTACCTATAAATACTGAATCTTGTTTACCATTTCCTTAAGATACGGATATAATTATGTAAATAAAATAAACACTGCCATGGCCTGCAGGCCACATCCTTGAATTAGCTTTTCATTAAATTTGTTTCATTTCCCCTGGTAAGGTTTTAACATCACAATAATTGTGATCAATTACTGATACAATACTGTGATCAATTATTGATAGATTGAATTGTCGATGTTGACCGTTTGATTCGATAGAATGAATAACTAACGTTTTTCAGAAGTGTGAAATGCCAAGTGTTTTTTAAGTTGAGTGGATCCAAAGTAGGTAATCATCTAATAGGAACATCATCTCATCGTCGGTAAGCGGAAGGGTGAGCTAGAAGGACTTCAATATCTCACGAGGGAACCACAGGAATCTAACATTCGTTTCTAGTGGGTGAAGGTTAAGCGAAGCGGAAGGGGAGCTCAGGTTGGACCAACTATGGGAGATACCAGCGGAAAAGCAATGCTAGAATGGTGGTGGGGCATTCCTATCATCTGACTTGCTTTGATAGTCCGAATTAATGTTGACCCCTAGTGTTTTCCCCCTTCACAATTCATTGACCGTTGAGAATCTTCCGGACACAACTAGATGTAGAACCGAGTGTTATGTCAAAATTTCATATTAAAAACTAATCCTATTCACTGCCCCAAACGGACTGGACGGCCGACGGCCCACACCTTTATAGATTTACCTATAAGTCTATAAGACTTATAGGTAAATTTATTATAAAGAAATTTGACGCTGATCGCGAATACACCGTAAACAGGGGTGAATTAGGAAGGATTTGACTTGGATTTGATTTGAAAATGAATTTTCCGCTCTTCTTCAGATCTTACTTCAATACAGGTGTCAGGAACTCATTACTTGAGTTCCTGGCATAATAATTATTATTGAGTTCCTAGGAACTGTCAGCTGACACAACAATGCATCTATTTCGCTTTTTTTTGCGCAGTTCTCCACAAAATTCCTTCTTTTTTCATCTTGTAGGTCACAAAGTGTCCCGCCTTTACAAGCCCCATGGAGAGGTGCAGTAGATACTAGCTACTTGTAATAAATCAGGGCCGCCGAGAGAGAAAGCGGGCCCGGGGCAAAAGAGAGCATAGGGCCCCCATGGGGGTTGGGGGCGGTTACGAACGTTCAATTTTCATTTCATTGAGGGTACCATTCAATTATTATTATTTGTATTTTTCATCTTTCATGAAAGTTTCTAAGATAATATAGGGATTACTGTAAAGAGAACGATTGCAGCCTCTAAAACGATTAATGATGAACATCGATGTTTTCCTTTCGATGCTCCATCCTTCATACGGTATGAATCATACGGCTTTGCAGCCGCTCCACAGAGTAACAGAGGACAGCGCCGCTCCTCTCCTCATCCTGGCCTTTTGGTTTATTATTCTTGGAATAATACACATAATATGTGTATTATTCCAAGAAAGAACATATTATGTTTTCGCGACGGAGGTCGACGACTCGGATCGGCCTCAAAATTTGACATTATCCGTTTCAAGAGGACTACATTCTAAATCCGAAATGTCCGTCCGCCGTACGCCGTCCGGGCCGTTTTGGGCAGTAGGCATTTTTTTTTTAAATCTGAAATTTTGACAAAATACTTGGTTTACGATCTAGTTGTGCCCGCAAGGTTTTCAGTCCTATCGCCCAAACCCATGGGGCGCTATGGGGCTAAAATGGGGCTACGAGAGGGTTTTTTTGAAGGCGTTTAGCTATGGGATCGAGTTAGGTGTCGTTTTCGAAGTATTTGTGGACGTAGAATCAATTTTTGGGGGTCCCGGAACGATCCGATTTCACTGTGGCAATCTACAGGGTTTTCTTGGGGCTAAAAATGGAGTTTTTGAAGGATCCCAGGACGTTAAATATTTTTCGAGTAATAAATAAAGAATTTTTGAAAAAAAAATCAAATAAAAAAGTTTTTTAAATTTTTTTCATTGACAGAATTTAATTTCTGCACAAGTAACCTATATCAAAGAATGATAAACCCTTGTGTAAAATTTGCAGCGTTTTTTCTGTTGTGATTCACAGGGTTTATTGTGATTCACATTGCCCGAGTTTTAAAAAGCCCAATCACACGGAAGACTATGTTGCCTGCCATGCGACAACTCAGCCATTTATTTTTTCCCCCCCCTCTTTTCCCTATTTTCTTATTTTTCTAGGGCCCGCTGGGGTCCCTTGTAAAAGTCCGGGCCCGGGGCAAAATGTCCCCTTTGCCCCCCCCCCCCCCCTCTCGGTGGGCCTGGTAATAATTACCAGTTTCTTGTACAAGACGAAAAAAGAGAGTTTGTGGAGAACTGTGTAAAAAAATGCGCAATGAATGCATAAAATTTATCTTAAATTTATTTTATCCTACATTTAATGTAGGATAAAACGAAGTTGAGAGCGAATTCATGAGTGCCCCTTTTCATGGGGCTACAAATGGGATTTTTGAATGATCCGAGGAGGTCAAATATTCTTCAAGTAAAAAACAAAAAATGTTTGAAAAAAATCCAACATTTTTTTTCATTGACAGAATTAAATTTCTGCACAATTAACCTATATCAAAGAATAATAAACCCTAGTGTAAAATTTGCGGCGTTTTTATATTATTTTTGAAAAACGCCTACCAAGTAGGTATAGCCAGCGAATCGACCTCGAAGTTCTTCAAATAAAAGGAATTGCCGGGTGAAAATTCGGAGGCGGAAGTCGGGAAGGGTTGAATGGGGAAGTGTTAGCTCCAGGGATGCTGCGCAAAGATCACATAACGGGTCTGGGGGTGAGTTGGGTGGTGCAGGTTGTTAGTCAGCGGTCCAGAGGCTAGGGCTGAACATCGGCCCTGTTTTCCGCTATGTAACATGATCAGCCTGTTACCCGTTCTCATCCTTACCTTACTCTCAGGTAAGTGAGGCCTCCTACGTAGTGAAACCACTTTGCCAAAAATTGACTTTTCACCCTAAACGCCGCCACCTGGTAATTATCAAAAGTCGTGTCATATTATTATTATTTTTTATTTTTTTCATTTCGCCGCCAACTACTTCGAACCTGGAGCGGGTGGATTGAGAGGGTTAGGATTGAAAGCGATGGGGTTGTGGGACGTTGGTTGAGGGGTGGTGACAGGGAGATAAGGCACCAAAGCAGTAAGCCGCCGCGGAATCCACAATACGTACGACACAAGCACATCTTCAAATTTTCCCACCAAAATCTACCACTGTCTCACGCAAAATCAACGATATCTAAAACAGTAAAGCAAAATACTTTTTCGCGACTATAGTTTACATTTCGAACATGCTACAAACAATGCGATAGAATGTCAACAATGCATCTTGTACAACTATTCAAGTGCTCTATTAACAGTGTTAATTTAACACTCTGCTGTCGTACTGTTAACAGAGTTGTTATGTCAACAACAGCGTAAACAAATACCCCTCTTCCTTTCAAGTTGTACATTGTTTTTAAATTCAAAAGCAAGTACATGACCACTTCGAATTCTACCCGTATATAAATATACATAAATTTTGTAAATGTTATGAAGTAGGTACGTTCCGATAATAAATTGTTAAAGTGATGATGTGTGTGGTATGTGCCTGATGTAAGTAATATATATTATACACATTATAAATTATGTACAATTCAGGTGTATCGAAATATGAATCAGAGTTGGAGATTCACTGAGAGCGAATAGCAATAAAGGCACCCCTATTTTCGCCGAACCATCACTGATCCATCTTTTTTTTTTCAGTGATTCGCAGAAAATTTGGCTGCCTTTATTGCTATTCGCTCCCAGTAAATCTCCAATAAAGGTCCAATCATGTAAATATCATTCAGGGGGCCCTTTTTGTGTATCGAAAATTCGATACACCCGATTAAACGACCCCCTAAATCTGCCATGTCTTTTCTACCAATATTTTTGGACTTGATTGTGCTGAACTGTTGCATGTGGCGTCCCCCCCCCCCCCCCCCCGTACCGTTCACTTCCGACGTAAACCTACTGTCGGTTTATGCGATAATTGGCACAAAAGGATATTGCTTTCGCCTTCTCGTTAATAAACCGCAAACGCGCGGATTTTGCTTGAGAGGAGTCGCCGGAGTGTCGTTCAATCCCCAGCGGACACGTTCACGCGAAATTGAAAGCGATGCGAGAAACCGGAAATCAATCCATAAGTATTTAATATTTTTCCCAGTTTGAACGGACATGGTACTATTACGTTTACCGAAATCGGCAAATAATTCTGGATTCCACTGTCCCGCCGAGTTATATTAATATTAATAATTAATAGAGAAGAGAGAAATCTGCAAAAGGGCCTAAGTTCCAGCTGGTCAAATTTTAAGGAGAGATAAAAAACAGCACTACTCTCTTACAAAACGCTGCAAAATTTTACACAAGGGTTTATTATTTCTTGCTATAGGTTACTTGTACAAAAATTATTCTGTGTTAATGGAAAAAATTTTGGAAATAAAAGTTTGGATTAAAAAAAAAATGTTTTTCTCGATTTTTTTTTTCAAAAAAAAATTTTTCTCGATTTTTTTTTTCAAAAATTCTTTTGAAAAAACACCTAACTCGACACCTAACACCTCGACACCTAACTCGATCCCATAGCCAAAAGCCTTCAACAAACCCCCTCCCATAGCCCCATTTTAGCCCCATAGTGCCCCACGGGTTTGGGCGATCGGACTGAAAACCTTGCGGGCACAACTAGATGGTAAACCAAGTATTTTGGCAAAATTTCAGATTAACAAAAATCCTTCAGGCTCTATAGAGCCCAAACGGCTCGGACGGCGGACGGCGTACGGTGGGCGGACATTTCCTTTTTGGAATCTAGAACTCTTGAAACGTATACCTAATGTCAAATTTTGAGGCCGATCAGAATTTTCGACCTCCGTCGCGAATACATTCGTATTATTATTATTTGGCGTATTATTCCAAGAATAATAAACCAAAAGTAGACTATCACAACCTAGGTTGGGCAGCTGCACCTTCTACATGTATATTTAACGATTCCAGGATCCACCACCGGACACGACTAACGATTTGCCAATGCAAGCAGTTTGGCTATTGATCGCATCGTTATCGCGCTTGAAAAGGGTCTCGAAAATCTGTTATATCCCTCAGAATATCGGGGAAGCGGTTTGAAGCCACCGATGGGCTTTGTGACCCGAAACAACGGGCGCTTCCAATATACGTGACCAGGAAAAATCCTTCCGATCATAGGCCGCCCGAATTCCCAGTGGTGGGAAAACTTGACTGAATACATACATATATACGACTGGGAGAGTCCTTCCGCATGAATGTGCTCCAATAGGAACTGCGTAGAGCCCGAACCCGTAAAAATCTGAGCGATGAAAAGTCGGGAAAAGTGAGTGAGTGAGGAAAGCCCTCGGGGACGTGAAGAATGTTAATTATCTCCATACCTACTCCACCGAGTACCTTCAGACGGTGAAACCACCGGACCGAGCTGATGCAGATAAAGCCTTTATAGGTCCTACCGCTACTCAAGTTTGTAAGAAATCCTTTCCTGCCAGCCCAAAGCCGCGAGATTGATAAGATGAAACTTTTTAAATTTCAATGTTCTGGACAGAAGAACCTCATAAAAGAAGACAAGTAATATTACGTAGCCACAATGGATTTAGTGGCTTCTTTTACAGCTTTAAATTTCGCAGTTCGTATCCTGCAAAAGATTGGATCTCTGCCGAAAACCCCAATATATTGCTCCTACTTCACAGTTGAGGGTTTAATGAAGTTTTTCAAGGGTAGGTGCTTGATTGGTCTTTCACCGACCATTGGTGAAACCGCGGAGCTGGAACAAGGCAAATCTGACTCCAATGACCTTTTCCATCCAATCCTGATTGTATGTGGAGATAAAATTAATCATTTCTTGTATAACATACATATTATGTTATCAATGATAACTTATCATCAATGTGTGAAATCCGTCCTTATTCGACTTCCTGGCATCCTTCAAAAGCCCCATGACTCCCAAAAATGGATTTTACGTCCAAAAATACTTCGAAAACGACACCTATCTCTTCAAAAACCCCTCCTGTGGCCCCATTTTAGTTCCGCTAACCCGCACTGGTGCGATTGGGCTGAATACCTTGCGGGTACAACTAAAAGGAGAATCAATTAATTTGTCAAAAATTTCTGATTTTTAAATGAATTCCTACTGCCCAAGATGTTGTGGACGGCGGGCGGACATAGCTATAGGATCTACACATCTTGAAACGTAGATATAGGTGACAAGTTTTGAGGACAATAAAAATTGTTGACCCCCGTTGCAAATATCAATAATTCCAAGAACGTTTAACCAAATCGCGGTCACATAACGCTCACACACAAAAAGCTCGCTGATGAGGGAAACGGGACTAAGCGGTAGGCGATTGCGAGGAAGACCGAAAACGACTGAAGCCCGAAGGCTCAGCATGAGATCCTCCAGATTAAAAAAAAATGTACTGATGATGGTCTAGTCAACCGAAACGCGTCTACAAGTTGATACTTTATTTATTGTGGAAATAGACTAACTCGTCTGAAATCGTTTTTATATAAATATAAAAACTATTTCAGACGAAGTAGTCTTATAAGATGGATTCCCGCTAGGTATCTCGCCGCATCCACCATTACGTTTTATCCTCCAGATTGTTAGAGTTTGCCTCAGCCTTGTTCTGATGATTTTAAATTTTGAAAAAACTCCTCTAACACTCGACTTGCGTCATAGAAAGCGTTGCCAAAAATGTGTAAGAAAACCATAAAGAGACTTGCATACGATGAGACCATGAGGTTGTACTGTTTTAAAACCTTGGAGAAATTACGCATATACTGCACTTGCCATCCACCCTATGAGGAACAAAGCCAACCAGATCGCCTTCTGGCGATAGTATGAGTTTTCCTTTTCGGTCTGGAGTACATATTTTAGGTAGGATACAATTTTTTCCAGCTTCGACCGGCCCCGCTGAACCTTCGGCCCCTCGGGCGTCATCCCATCGCCTGAACTGCGATCCTGCGTTCACTAGAAAATGAGGGAGGAGAAAAAGAGATCTCTTTAATATGTATATTAAAAAATCAACTGGGAAATGTTAGATCAGGAAATCTACTTCTTACCAATATCAAAAGTGGAATTGAAGGAATGGGAGAATCAATCGTTAGAATCTATGGCATCCATTGCCCAAGAGGGGTGGGGGTTATGCGGTCATTATACAGAATGCCCACTGGGCAGTGCGCAGCCATTATATATACATTATATTCTACCATTATTATATACAATAACTAGTGTTATATATACAATACCTAGTCAATGTAGGCGGCCGGATTACCCGAGTGGTGCTGGGCGTTAGCCACTTTGCGTTGCATTCTGTTGAGGCCACGGGTTTGAATCCCGTTGAAGACCATGGGAATTATTGGAAGAAAAGTGCAGCTGGGTTAAAGTGATTCATCAATTAGCGCCGCGTCATGACAGGCCCAAGAGGTCAAAAATCTTGACGTAAAACTCACTTTACCCTTACCTAGTCAATCTGTGCAAGAAGTTCGAAAATTGAAGAAATTATACACACTGACTAAAACGACCTGTCATTTTAAAGAATGCCTGCATTACACACATTGACTATAACATACCTATGCAATAATATTGTACACTTTATAAAATGTTCTCTTCCGATTTTCAACAGTGAGGAATGAACATGCTTAAGTATAGAATTTTTAATCGATGAAAGGCTTCCAGATAACCTGAAAATGGGATCAAAACCCTAATCTCAAGTTCATAATCATTTAGTAAATTTATTTAATATAATATATAATTTATGGAAAAATCGAAGTTTGAATTTACGGCAGGACAAGCGATCATTGGTCGTTGATATGTAGTAGGTAGGTACTTTCAGTCAAACTCGCGAGTCGCCTTCTCAATGTGACGGTCAGAAATACAAATCTTTCAGATCATCGGTTGATTAATTTTTTTTTTAATCTAAAGTTTTTCTGAACAGTTTGAATTCCTGTCACATCGTGAAGGTGACTCGTGAAATGATATTTAATATCAACAACGTGAAAAACTTTTTGTCGCAAAAATTATTTTTTCCACGCACTTTTGACTAGTAAGAACACGGCCCAGGATCATGTAACCCAAAACTCTGGTGCATTTCCGTAGGTACCTCATTATGAGAAATTTATATTTTCTCTAGGACAATAATAAAAAACCAATTGTCTTCTCTCTTCTACGATTAGAAGGTTTCGCCTTCCTTCTCCTAATGGTGCAACGTTTCATTAATAGAGGTCTACAAAAGAAGGTCACTTCGGGCTCGAGAGGTTTCGGTGGTTGCTCTCCATGTTTTGGAGTCTGCTGAACACGAATCCGAAGCCCGTTTTGCGCCATCACGTCCAGTTTTTTTTTGTACACCCTCGTCTATCCAGAAAAGCGAAAATCCCCTTAATTTCGACTCTAAGTCGTCTGGTTTCTGTAGGCAATTTTTTTGGGCGCTCTGAGGTACCCTATACTTTAGATTTTTTGCGCTGAATCGACTGAGACCAATTGCAAGTCTCTAAGATGGTTACTTACGGAGATACGACCTCTAGAAGTCATTTTTTAGGTCGGAAAACGCTATTTTTCCCACTGTTTTTTTTGCACTTTTCTATTAACACAGTAAAAAATAAGGGTCCGGGGGAATCGGCTCCAACTACAAAGTAAACTGTGGACATTTCTGCGTCAAATGCCGCCAACTGCACCTCTGTGAATGCAATAGCCGATTTTTGGCGATTTTTCAAAGATATGAGAAATTTTACTCTCCCTTTTTCCCATTTCCAACTACAACATTTTCTGGCTCATCTAAGTATTCATCCTAAGCGCTTAGACTTACCCTACAGAATTTTTCGCGCTGAATCGAATGAGACCATTTTCAAGCCGCTACAGTGCATAGTTTCGGGAATAGAAGCTGTGCAAATCATTTTTACAGTCAAGAAATTGTATTTTGCAACTGTGTTGCTCTATCTTAGTCTGCAGAACAACATATATAGTAGGTAATAACATAATAAGCTACGGGAGAGACTTCTAATTACATAGCATATAGTACTTCATATCAAAATCGAGTCAAGTCCAAGTAAAATCACAATGTCGCACCCACTAACTCAACTGTTAAGGATTTTCTTCGGTTAGCAGCACTATGATTGTCTCGTTGAATGTTCCAACAGTAGTCTGCCATTATGTTCTCATCCCATCGACCCTGGTATCGAAATTCCATAGTTTTCAGGTCTTGGTGAAACCTCTCCCCTTGCTCCTCGCTGTAGTCCCCCAGGTTGTAAGTGAAGCGGTCTATGTGGCTGAAGAGGAGGTGAACTTTAATGCTCATGTTGCACCCAATTCGTTTAAAATTGTTGAGCATATTTTCAACAAGTTCCTCGTAATTCTCTGGTTTCGGGTTGCCGAGGAAATTTTGTATTACTTCAACGAAGGACTTACAAGATTGGAGCTCATTACCTTCCAATGCATCAGCAAATTCGGGATCCTTTATAAGTGCTCTAATATGCGTTCCATCGCAAAATACAATTTTTGACTGTAAAAATTATTTTCACAGCTTCTATTCCCGAATCTAAGCACTGTAGCGGCTTGAAAATGGTCTCATTCGATTCAGCGCGAAATTTTCTGTAGGGTACCGTAAGTCTAAGCGCTTAGGATGAATACTTAGATGAGGCAGAAAATTTTGTAGTTGGAAATGGGAAAAAGGGAGAGTAAAATTTCTCATATCTTTGAAAAATCGCCAAAAATCGGCTATTGCATTCACAGAGGTGCAGTTGGCGGCATTTGACGCAGAAATGTCCACAGTTTACTTTGTAGTTGGAGCCGATTCCCCCGGACCCTTATTTTTTACTGTGTTAATAGAAAAGTGCAAAAAAACAGTGGGAAAAATAGCGTTTTCCGACCTAAAAAATGACTTCTAGAGGTCGTATCTCCGTAAGTAACCAGCGACTTGCAATTGGTCTCAGTCGATTCACCGCAAAAAATCTAAAGTATAGGGTACCTCAGAGCGCCCAAAAAAATTGCCTACAGAAACCAGACGACTTAGAGTCGAAATTAAGGTGATTTTCGCTTTTCTGGATAGACGAGGGTGTACAAAAAAAACTGGACGTGATGGCGCAAAACGGGCTTCGGATTCGTGTTCACCAGACCCCAAAACATGGAGAGCAACCACCGAAACCTCTCGAGCCCGAAGTGACCTTTTTTTGTAGACCTGTGTAATTAACGTCTTAGCATGGACAATACACGGACATACCTATTGATGATCCACCTTTTTAAATGGTTGATGAACCAAAAGGAAAAAGATATAGGTAGCTAAAGGTAGATAAAGGTAGCTTTTGCTGCCTTTTGCTGTCCTTTTGGTGCTTTTGCTTTTGCTTTTCCTGATAAAGGTATCTTTTGCTTTGAAAACCCGAAATAAATAGGTACTGCGCCTTCTTTCTAGTAACGCAACCCTGGAAATTCGGGGATACTTACTTCGAAAGCTGGATGACAAAAGGTACGCGGCAATGGTATTTGAAACGCTGAAAATTTTACATAAGGGTTTAACAGTCTTTATTAAGAATATAAATATTACTTTGTAAGAATTGTGCCACAATTTAATTCTACTTAAAAAAAAAAAACGGTGTTAATAATAATTATTATTGGGGATACTGTATCCGACCTCTCTACCTGTATAGTCTTACGGAAAATAAGAGCCCCGAATAGGATTCAACTTATAAAATTTCATCGAAAACTACACCTCATTCAACCTTCCAGTTAACGTCCTTCAAAGGCCCCATTTGTAATCCCCATAGATTCCTATGGTGTTGCCTGATGATTCTGAGACCCCCATTATTGTATTCTACGTCCAAAAATACTTCGAAAACAACACCTAACTCGACCTTATAGCCGGAATCCGTAAAAATCCCTCCCGTAGCCCATTTTTTGCTCTACAGAGCCTCACGGGTTAGAGCGATCGAGCGATATATTATTCTATATCCGAGTATACATGATATATTATATCATTCTAGAAAAATTATTCTATATCCGAGTATACATAATATATTATATCATTCTAGAAAAATTATTCTATATCCGAGTATACATAATATATTATATCATTCTAGAAAAATTATTCTCTATCCGAGTATACATAATAATATTATGTATACTCGGATATATTATATTATATCATTCAAGAAAAATTATTCTAGAAAAATTATTGTTGACCCCTGTCGCGAAAACAGGTTGATTAATAAACCAAAAAGTAGGTATAGATTAGCCTGGGGGAAATTAGAATTGGATACTCTAAACGTCACCTCCTCTGCTATCTTCTTCTTCATCGCGTTTCCCGCGTTATCGATACCTTTCCAGGACCTTCTTCACCGCGTATTCCGTTCATGGTTGAATTCACCTTACAGTTCGTCTGAGCTATCACGTTCTTCATCGAGCATCGTTGGATTCAGCTTCCGGTACATTCGCCTTCTTTATCCCTTCAACATTTGAGTCAAGCCTAAGACACAAAAATCCAAGTTTTTTGCACGCTCGCAAGATCGCCTTAATAGTAATTGACGTTCAAAAAAAAAAGTTCGACCATATTGGGAAAGGTGTAGGGGTATTCATTTAATATTTTCCGACATTCGACTCCACGAGCAATAATGAACCCCTTTTCACCGTGCGACCCCAATCCATTATTCCTGCAAAGAATAAGAAGAAGAAAAAAAATCCCTACCACTTTCACCCTTCCCTTCCTTTTCGTGCTCATTTTGCAAAAAGCCACTCGGGCTTGTGTTAATGAATAAGCCGAGGGATCAAACGGGGATCAGACTTTTCACTTCTATTCCCCGTAGTGAGTAATTTGGAGAGGATAGTCATGATGATTCGAGATTTTGTTGGATCACCTTGATAATAATTCACAATTTGATACGTAATAATGACGGGCTTGCGGTAAAAAGGGCCTAAGTGTTATTCTTTTCCATTGGCACTTAAGCCCTTCAATTTGTTAAATTAATTTTAGCTCATTCACATTTCTTTTTATAAGTAATGCGATCGTATATACCCATTCTGAATTTCTATTCAAATTCCAAAAGTTTAATCATTGATGCTCGTGGATACTCATAATGCAAAACTTGAGTCCTTGGAGTGGTGTACGTATTGGAACAGTTACTATCCCCCCATTGGAAGTTGCACCCATGCAGATCCCGTCCATTAAATCTGATTGAACCATAACTTGATTTGTTTTACCTTAGTCTTCATCTTCAATTCGGTTCAATCCCACTTGATCCCTTTCAACCTCGATTCCTGCATGAAACTTGTCATCCCTAAACCTTGTGCGTTGTGTTGTACACGCTTTACCGTCTGGAAGAGATGCCTAGTTTTGCGGGAACGACAGGACCCATAAACCGTGAAATGACTTTCTGTGAGTTCTTCGCATGATACATTTTTTACCGCCGTCATCAAAACCACGAAAGCGCATCAAAAACATACGAACAACGTCGGAAAATGGCATAAATTTAATAGCTTCAGTCGTGCTAGCATGAGGTTATAGATCTCAGAAAAAATTAATGGTCTCGTTGGGAGGCGGTAAATGTGAGTATCGCGATGTATCACATCAATTGATGCAAGCAAAATTATTATTCTTATATTTAATATTATTGTATTATAATTATAATCACTTGATAATGTGCGATGACGAATATAGTGAATTTGAGGGGTTGAAAACAATTATTATAATGAACTCATTACTGAAGAATTGGTTTTTCCAAAGTACCTAATCGCTAGCAAGACTCAACCTGAACGAAACTTTTTCTGAACAAAACCTTCCTCCCCCATTAACCCCTTCTTCGCTCCCCATCAAGCGGTAGGTATAATATACCTAGATATATATTATATCTGATACATCCCTGTAGCAATTTGAATACAAGTCTCCAAACTTTTACTTTGCAAATGCTTCCCCCCGTTAATGAGGTCTCTTAACTTGAATGTTTCGATCATCACTCGTTTTGTCCATCCGCTAATTATCGTTTTAACTTCAAGGATCATTAATTAGGAAGAAGCTGTAGAGACATTAAGGGAGGAACTCCTTTTAATGACACTTGGCTTGGCCACTATAAGAAATCCGGTAAAACCGAATTTTGAGAAGAGTTAACAACTATAGTTGTTTACTCTAAGAGCTATGTATAGCTCACCTATCTGGCACCAACTTTTCTATACCTGCATATAAATATTTCTACTGTCTGATTAGCAATTCCTCCCCAAAGTAAACGTAAGATAATTATTGTGGAAGTATTGAAATTATCCACGTAATTTTGGTTTATTTTTATTGGAATACACCTGTGTAATAGGGTCGAACATTTTTCCAATAGGTATAGATTTCACGACGCGTAGATTTCAATACCTAATCAAATGTCCGTCCGCCGTCCAGGCCATTATTTGTCATTAGGATTTTTTTTAAAATCATATATTTTGACAAAATACTTGGGTCACCTGTAGTCGTACATGCGAGGTTTTTTAGCCCGATCGCCCTAACCCATGGAGCTCAATGGGGCTAGAATGAGCTACGGGAAGGGTTTCGCCTATCAAGTCGAGTTAGGTGTCGTTTTCGAAGTATTATTGGGGGGCCCCAGGTTTTCGTGGGGCTGCAAACGGAGATCAAGATCAAATGAGATGTCGTTTTCGAGTAGTTTCGGGCGCATACCTAGTTCATTTTTTGGTGTCCTTATCAGTCCAAACATTGTACGGGAAACTTAATTTTATATTTTAATTTATTTTTATTTTATTTTACTTTTGTCAAATTATTCTTTATTGACATAGATTTTTTTTTTTTCACGATTTACAAGGATGCTGTAGAAGCAAAACATGATTGCTTCAGATGATGTTCAGATTTTCAAAGTAATGTAGAAGCAAAACAATTGCACGTGGATATGAATGATTGATTAATAATAATTATTAAAACGTTGAGAAAAACAAAAACAAATTATTGTATTCAATAATTATTATTGTAGCGTGGAGAAAAAACAAAAGCATAAATAGAAAGGTCGCTTCCTAGACACTCCGGTCGACGGCCAATGGCCACTACCGCAATCCAGATTTTGTTATAGAATTATTTGTGTGCGATAATTTCTCAAATGAATCTGTTTTTCTTCTTTCTTCTTCTTCTTCCTATATCAAAGAATTATAGACCTTTGGGTATTATATGCTGCGTTTTTATTTATCCAGAACTGTGTGAAGTAAACGTGATGAATAAATAAGCAGGACTTTTCTTGGTAACGTTTTACTAGGTGTCATGGTTGAAATTACAAACATCAATCTAGGCAGTAATATTTCATCAACCCTCAATGACCCTTAAGGTATCATTTTGGAAGACCAAATTTAGAGGCGTTTTTAGGCTCTCCTAAATTGTTTAAACGCCTATCTGTGTCTCCCATGAACAAGTTACAATAAGAAAACTTAACTCCCTAATCCCCCTCATAATTCAACGATCAAGTGATTAAAAGTTGATCTTCTCCCAGTAAGGGAATGCCGAGTTCATTGTCCTTTTCACATGGTTTTGAAGAACAAAGCGCTCTCATTTTTTGTGCCTTTCTCTGAAGCACCTTAAAAACTCTGAAAGGCCTTTCAGTTTTCCTCGACGTCTTCATTTTGGTTGGGAGAGTTAACAGTATTCTCCTTATCTTTGTTCACCTCCGGACACTCGGCTTTGACGAGGCAGTTATCAACATCGGCGACTACCTCTTTTTGTTAATTGCTTTTTTTTTTTGCAAGGCGGATTTCTTGTGCTCTTGTTCTGAGGACTCGAACCCAGGATTTCCTAGGAGTGCCTGTTTTCATGCGCTTGATTTATTACACACAAAAAATGCAACTTTTACTTGTTTAAGGGTTTATTATTCCTTGGAAGAAATGGCTACGGAGTGGGGGGGGGGGCACGGGAGGGGTTATTGAAGGTTTTCGGGTATGATACCGAGTGGGGTGTCGTTTTAGAATAATTTCTGGCCGTAGAATCCATTTGCTGGAGTCTCAGAACCATCCGATTTCACCGTGGCGATCTGTATGGGGCTTTCGTGAGGCTACAGATGGCCCATCTGAGATGGGGTTTTTGAAGGATGCCAGGAAATCGAATGAGGTGTCGTTTCCGAGTAATTTTGGGCGCATAATCCATTTTGCGCACTACAAAACACTACAAAAAATCTTCTTTTTTTTTCTTTTTACAATTTTTTAAAACAATAGTTTAGTGAAATAGTGACTTAAAATTTGCAGCGTTTTTTGTAGGTGATTGTTTAGTTGTGAAAGCCTCTCAGTTCCACAACTTCTTTCTTGGCTTGTATCGGAACTGCCCTGGGGTTCTTTTATGAGGGTGGAGTTCAGAGGTGAAATGTCCACTGACAAGACAGTCCTATGTTAGGTACCTGCATTTAGGTAGGTACTAACACTTATTTGACCTTTACCCAACCATTGGTGTTCGTCCCGGATTCGATCCTGGTTGAGCGCTCCAATTTAGGCTAGTCAAAATCGGGACTAAAAATCGCTAAATTCGCAAAACGAGATGTACCTCTGATATTTTAGTATGTTGTTCGTACCCGTTAGGGTAGTGTTTACCCAATTTTGCGACTTCCCAAAAGCTGTGCTTCACGCATAGCACACGAAAAACCGCGATGTTTTCGGCCTTTTTTCAGTTTTTGCTCAATATCTCATAAACTATGCATTGTCCGACGAAAACTACTATATGAGTTTTTAAATAGCATTAAATGTGTGACAATTTAAACCCAACCGGAGCTGTGTAGGTAAATTAGTTTCAGAGTTAAGGCACTTTGAAAATACGCAATTTTTTCCAAAATGCGAACATTTTAGTTGATGACCTGAAGACAGCGGAAGCACGTTTTTCTGAACGTTTTCGGCTGTAGCTCAAGAACTATTGGTCCGATTCCTAATTTCTTTTTATCTCGTGAAAGCTAAATAAATTCCCCATCGCAGCTATTCCATGTGAAATTTCGAACAAACCGTGTTTCTTTGCACATTTTTGCCTATAACGCGGGAACGGTTGGTCCGATCTTACTTTTCTTTTATTAGGTGAAAGCTGATTAAATCTTAAAAAGCGTGGGGGCAATGAAATTTCGATCGGAGATCGATAGTCTTCGAGGGAGAGAAGAAAATCTTCCGAAAAACGTGGTCGTAGAGGGTCAATATCTTGTTTCCACCCTTTCCGACGAATACGAATGGCACTTTTATTGTTTCAATAGACATGTTATGTACCGTCCCCTGTATAAAATTGGAACCCCACAGGTTCCAGTTATATTTCGGGTGACTACTGAGGAGGTCTATCCTATTGATGGTTTCTCTGTCGGGTCCACAACATAGGGACTGTGAATGGCATTTGGGCCCTTTTTCCGTGGGCCTATTTTCCTAGAGCGCGAGCACATGACGCACACACTATACTTGGAGCCCAGGGCTTCTCATCACTCGCAAGTGCTATACCAAAACATGATGAATATATGGATTTCATATATAGCTTCTCTACGTTCGAAAATAACGTATTCACCACACACGTAGCAGAAACAATTATTGTTAGTATGATTAACACAACGCGAACGGTTTCGAAAGGTCATGGCAAAGATGCAAAATAAGATAAGCTTGGGTTGGAATCACGGGTAATGGACAGATGATAGACCTCCTGATAGATCCCAGGAGGTCAAATATTTTCCAAGTAAAAAACAATTTGAAAAAAAAAATTTGTTTTTTTGTCCAGAATTTTTTTCATTGACAGAATTAATTTTCACACAAATAAACTATATCAAAGAATAATAAACCCTTGTGTAAAATTTGCAGCGTTTTTCAATGTGTTCCATGTGAAGTAAACTTCATTTTCCGATTCTAGTGTAAAGCTGCAAAGTTGTAATTTTGAAAAAACGTTTTTGAAAAAAAAACTTTTTTTTTGTTTTCAACATATTTCAAATAATATTTGAAAGATATAATAAACCCTTGTGTAAAATTTGCAGCGTTTTTATTATTACTTTTTCATATGAGTATCTATACTATACTACGGGACCTAAGTATACTACGGCTTTTCGACGACGGGAGTTTTTTCCGCCAAGACGAAATCGCGGGAGTTTTTTTTTCGGTTACCCTCACGCCAGACCTACAACTAAGAAGTATTAAAAATAATAATAAAACCATGTAGGTACTCCAATTTCCAGGGGTACTTAGTATCCCGATGAAGTCTTCATCGTTGAATCGGTAGTAAACCTTACTGCGTCGGCAACCAGCGGTAGCAAGGAAAGGATGTATCTTGATGTGAATCACCCATCCATAACATGCCGTAATAACTCCAGTATACCCTATGAATGTATGATGGCATCGTCATGATGTTGAACCTATCTCCACACTCCTGGCGGGGCCGTGAAAGAGCCAGTCCTCACCTAGTAGGGCCTCATCTAGTAACCTGAAGCGGCCTCCAACTACATAATTACCATAACATTCCGCCCCTAGCGTGTCCTTGTCGCCCCCAAAGCCCAAGAGTGACGCCCGAATGTGGCCTCCTCCCACTGAATGGTCCCATTGTATCCACCCATGGACCCACTAATTTAGCTCATACCGCAAAGTCGCATAATTCAGATGGTAGTAATTTTTGGGCTGAACGAAACTAATTTGAGCCATCAATCTGAACTTATATCAAATGACACGGTCACAGTAGACGACCAATAGAAAATTAACCGCGTATTTAGAGTTTAGTTACTCAATTACCCCTAATTACCCAACAGGCATGGACGTAGACTCGGTGGGGCAGCCCCCCCCCCCCCCCCCGAACAATGCTCTGAACTATGCATACAATGTCATAGTAATAATAATATGTACCTACAATACAATCTCTGTAAGATTTTCACCCTTTCTATAGGGTTTCCTATAGGAAACATTGATCAATGCACAAACACGAAACTTCAAGTCTATACTTGCATGGTAAATCAAACGGCATTATTCATTTTTCGATTTCGTCCGTAGACTTCCTTCCACTTTCTGTCGATGACATCGCAGCGTCGTTCATTTATCTTGGAAGGAGAGCCGTTTCTCCCCACCATAAGCCATCTCGCTCAGATTTTTCCTTCCTCTTGAACTGCAAGGAAAAGGGAAGAGGATTTATCGGATTTATATACGGCTTTTCCAAAGCTGGAAGTAGACCTACTTACGGGCGGCTAGAACAGTAAATATTAAGGTCCGTTAATACTGCTCCAATCGGCTCAGCTACCCAATTACTTGGGAAAACGGATTGTGACGTCCAATATCTTGTAATCCGTAGTCACAGATAGGAACGCACCTACACGAAAAGTGCGAAAAAATAAAAACCATACCATAAAAAGGACAAAAGTAACAATAAAAGAATTGTCATTTCCAAAAATCCTAAAAAAAAAAAAAAAAAAAAAAAAAACAGCTTTTTAAAACCCTTAATTTGACTTTAAATCAACTTTTTCAAAAATACATTTCGGAGAGAGGTTTCCCAAAAAATCAGAGAGGTGTTTTGAACTTCTAGTATTGAAATAACAAAACGCTGCAAATTTTACACAAGGGTTTATTATTCTGTGATATAGGTTACTTGTACAGACATTTAATTCTGTTAATAAAAAAAAATTAAAAAAATTTTTTTTTTGGATTTTTATATTTCAAAAAAATATTTTTGGGGGGATTTTTTTTTTCAAAAATGTGTTTTTTCAAAAATTCTTTAATTTTTACTCGAAAAATAATTACCTTCTTGGGATCCTTCAAAAATCCCATTTTTAGCCCCATGAAAGCCCTATAGAACGCCACAGTGAAATCGGATCGTTCCGGGACCCCCAAAAATGGATTCTACGTCCAAAAATACTTCGAAAACGACACCTAACTCGATCCCATAGCTAAAAGCCTTCAAAACACCCCTCCTGTAGCCCCATTTTAGCCCCATAGCGCCCCACGGGTTTAGGCGATCGGACTGAAAACCTTGCGGGCACAACTAGATGGTAAACCAAGTATTTTGCCAAAATTTCAGATTTTAAAAAAAATTCCTACTGCCCAAAACGGCCCGGACGGCGGACGGCGTACGGCGTACGGCGGACGGCGGACGGACATTTCGGATTTTGAATGTAGACCTCTTGAAACGGATAATGTCAAATTTTGAGGCCGATCGGAGTCGTCGACCCGTGTCGCGAAAACATAGGTGTATTATTCCAAGAATAATAAACCAAAAGCCAAAGAAATCTTAGGCTTCTTTAATCGACAGAAAAACTACAAGTGGGAACAATCGTCAATACTTCGATTAAGCGGGTTTTACACATATTGGTAACAACTAGGTACTGCAGTAGTCCATGGACTAGTACGTTCCTCCGTTCCAATTTTCAAACATATTCCGTTAGATAACTGGGAGGATTCTTCGAAGAGTCTTGGAGAGAAGATGTTGTTCCATCTGATGAAAATTTCGATTTTTTCTGGTGGCACCTAGCATGGCCCACGCTGCGTGGGCCATGAAGTTGCCCTTCAATGGGAGCGACTTCCCGCATTTGGTACATACATAGGGACGATCCCTTGTGCGATATTGGGCGAGTTTGCACGTACTCAGAGCCTCGCACATGCTACCGTACGTGCCATTTAAAATCGAGGGTCTCACGGCAACACCCCACATGGTAATTTTTGGCGAAAATGAGTTAGGTATGCATACCGTTCGACGCGTCTTCTCGTGTCGAATCGATCAAACTTTGCGGTTTAAAAGAAAATCGTTAGGGAGCATGGTAATCGTCGCTAAGTGAATACCCCAATAATATATCGTCTTGTCATCAGTAATATCCCACATCGTCATCTCAAGTCATTTGTTTACTACTCGCTCAGCGAGTCTCGGAGTTATCATTAGTTGTGTGGTGTTGCTTTTGTGGTTTTCGGGCTCTCCTGAAAAACTTCAAAAATGACGATGTGGGGTGTTGCTGTGAGACCCTCGAAATGTTCCTTTTGGGTAATCGTCCTGTTACGTACAGTAGGGGAGACCGTTGTACCTTGATCACGTTGTACCTTGAAACATTTGAATTAGCTCCGGCTGGTGCTGTTATCCAGCAGATCTTTGTACGCCTAAATTCTTCTTTGAGGAGGCCTAACTTATCAGTGTAGTTTCATCAATGCACGAAAACGATTGGGGGTCGAATTGGCAAATGTGATAAGAAAGTAACTTTTTGAGATCGTAGAGTTCAACTCATTTATCCCACGCTTACGAAGATAAGTGTTCGATGGTTAGCTGTTATGGCTCTATATGCTATATAGACACCAAATTACTGACCAATTTCAATGAGAAAAATGTCAGGTTTGGGTATTTTCCGTTTTTGCAAATTGGGAGACCATGTTGTACCTTGGAACAAAAAGGGTCTCGTACCTTGGAACTGATGTTTGGCTGGAAGGGTTGGTACCTCGTGTACCTTGAAACACTAAATTTGCCATCAAATTCATCAATTTTCTGTCTGAGCTATAACCCAACGAGATCTTCTATTGTTTCTATAGCTTCTTTATGTAACGTTTCAGGGTTTTTCTTCGGATGCTGATAAAATGATATTTCAGACGATGATGAACAATTATAATAATTATTACTTCTCTTAACGTTTTCAAGGTGTTTTTTACTGCTGTTACTAAGAGAAAAAAACGTCGTCGTTCACTATATTCTTCATTTTTCTCGAAAATAACAAGCGTTCCAAGGTACAACACACCCCGTTTCAAGGTACACGAGCATTGTTGTACCTTGGAACAAAAACGTCCCTTCAGATTTTGCTTCATATCTTCGCCTATGCTTCAAGGAATTACAATTTTGGCACACAGAACTATTAATCAAGACTGCTGTAAGGTGTTGAAACCGAAAGCCGAGCAATATTGACGAATTTCGAGGCACTATCTCCAAAAAACTAAAAAGTGTTCCAAGGTACAACGGTCTCCCCTACTCGCAACTGTATGGAGACTCACGTGTATGTCCCGCACATGGTTGACGATATGGTCTTTCCTCGTGAGAAGATGTTATTCTCTCCTGTAGGTATGCTGCCGCTCGTCACATACCGTGGTCTTTCCGTGTAAACGTTTTTGAACAGGTTGAATTGAGAGAATTGCACTGATGGGGGTTCTCACCCGTGTGCTGCCGTATGTGAATCATTAGGAACTCTTATCGAGTGAACGTCTTGGCACAGTAGTCACACCGGTGAGGTGTTTTGCCTGTATGCTACGCGACATGGTTCCGGAAGTGATCCTTTCGAGAGAAATGTTCCCCACAGATGTTCACAATGGTAACTCGGTCATAAAAGATCGCATAGGAAGGGAAGGCGAGCCAGGTGAATAAAAGTTGACCGCTTCCAGGACACAATGTGTCATAATAATATTATTATATTATTATAAATTGGGGAGGCTCTAAAGCACCGCTTCATATATTATATGAAGCGGTGCTTTAGAGCCTCCCAATTTCATTTCGATTGACGAATTAGCTGCTAAAAGTCGTGGACTATAATTACCTACATCAGCGCATAAATTCTTAGTAATCTTGCAATTTTGTAAATGTGCCCAAGCATTTTCATGTTGACTTTACAACTATAGTTGTAAAGCCTCTTACTGTAGAAGATAGGGTCCAACTCGCCATTGTGATTCGTCCTGTAAACGGAACTGTGCGAGCATTACACTAAGTGTACAAGTTACTAAGTGAACAAGTATACAGTAAGAGTACAAGTCTTGTCTACGATTGCTTGATTCATAAAGCAACAACACAACCGCGCAGAACAATGAAAGCTTTTACTTTAACTGGCACAATAGCCTTGTGTAGTGATGATGAGGCAGCGGAAATAGCTCCTAGAGAGCTAGGTAGCTAGCTACCTTCTTGGAATTAGCTAAATTTGGTTTGACTTTGGACTTACACACATAGCTAAAATGGCCGAGTTTTGCGCATTTTTCGCATTCTTCCTCTCTAGCCGGAAGTTGGTCAAAAGACTCACTATGTCAGCATCCGAGCGTTTCGCCTTTTCATTCTTCTCCACGGAGTTGACGAAATTCGTAAAAGTTTGCTTCCAGTGAAAATAGTCCTTCATTTAAATGTACAATTGTAGTTCAACTGGGATCAACGGATAAGCTTTCTGGACGTGGGTATTTTTCCATGGAGAGGTACTTTTTTTCGATTAAATTGAAATGGCGACAGCCGTAGAAATCTTAGGCTCAACAGGAAAACTACAAGTGGGAACAATCGTCAATACGTCGATTAAGCCACATGGTAATAACTACTGCAGTAGTCCATGGACTAGTAAAAGTACTAGTGGTCCTGATGCCCCAGTCGAATTACGAGCACAAAATGACGCCGTATATCTACGTGATTTTCCTGTTAGTTATACCTACTTCTAGGCGTAACAAAATACCTGCTTGTGACATGGTTTGTCCAGTCATTGACTTCACACTCAACAGGAAAGACTTTCTTCAGAGGAGCCAACATCATGGTGGTTCCAAGGTTTCATCGTTGCGGTGAGGGACGTCCTCGAGTCGGATGGTTCACTGTATCCTTCGCCGGTGAATCCCATCCGTATTCGGGTCGAGGGTTAAGCCGGTCAACTGTTGACTGACAATGTGGTTTAGCAATTAGATTGTCTTAGTAGTGATTTCTTCCACTCCGAAACCATCACTTCCCTGTCTCATTTGAATGAACGACCCAGTGCCTTTCTTGCTGCTCCCCGCTCTCCGTTTCGGAGCAAGAGAGAGAATGCTCACTGATTCTTGTTCATCTACATCGTTTCCACCTTTGCCTCCTATACTTATACGTACTTGCCGTTTTGTTTCAGGACGTTTAAAAGGAAACGGGTTGAGCGACTTCGTCGACAGCAGCAATCAAATACAGCCTTTTTTTGACCCCAACACACCATTGAACGTGTCAGCTCAAATAGGAAAATCAGCGTATCTAACATGCACCGTCCACAACGTCGGAAACATGTCGGCAAGTGTCAAGTTTTAAATTAAATTAATGTTGAAAAACACACAATTTTAGGTGTTTTCAAATATGAGCTCCAAGTGCGATATTTCTTAA
Source organism: Pilophorus perplexus (assembly GCA_955831195.1). Classification (NCBI taxonomy): domain Eukaryota; kingdom Metazoa; phylum Arthropoda; class Insecta; order Hemiptera; family Miridae; genus Pilophorus; species Pilophorus perplexus. The sequence goes on along the minus strand of OY037007.1, from coordinate 63,286,875 downwards.
AGTGTAAGCATTTTTAACATTAATTACCTACCGCAATTAATTTTTCCACCTACAAATCCATGAAACAATGTAGGTGTTACTTGGTGAAATTCGAATTGCTGGGCCACATTGAAGGGGGGGAAATCCGTTCGTGTTAGCTCTGCGAATTTGAAGTTTAGACGTCCATATTGGCTCCCGGCCTGGATTCTTGTTTAGGTATGTCAATTAGGAGACCCTAATCCCTCCCAGATTGATTACATTTGTGAGAGGTCAGTCGGGATACTACACAATGGACTTCGCCAAATTTAATTTTGGTGAACCTACCCGGTGGACTTGTCTCATTTATTCGGTTCATTTTGATACTAGAAATTTGCTGGGTATAGGGCAAATGATGAAGAATACACGGACCATTTTGGTTGATCTGCAAGAACTTTGAATGATTGTTTCCACCAATGTACAATTGGCCGAAAATGGTTTACGAAACTATCTAGTGGAGGTTTTGAGGTGTCCTGTATTGATCCATTGCCTGCATATTTCCACGCGTAAAAACTTGAAAAGTAAAAATGTCTAACGTGAAGATTTCTTTCCTAATTGGCCTGGCTGGGCGTTACCATTGCTCATTTTTACTTTTTCCATGGCCTTGGACGGTATTCGGACATCATACCTATAGGTACTATTTCCGACTATTTCCCATGATTCCCTTTTAACTGGATGTTCTACAGGTGTATACCTTGAAATAAGCCAAAAATAAAAAAAAATAAAAAATGCCCAAATTGGAGAAAACTTATTTTTAAGTTTTCAAACTCGATTTTAAAAGTGAAGTAAAATTTTGATTGAAAAAACGATTACACCACAGAAAAGAGGAGGTTTTTCTCTTTCCAAAACACTGGCGATGTTATTTTTTTGGTGGCGGAATAAGGGCGGTAGCAGCCGGCGAAGTGAACCCACACCTGCCTATTTTGCTAACTTTGACTGCCTGTGGAGCGACGAAAATGCGACGAATCGGTCTCCAAATTTCTGGGAAATTTTTTCTCACCTAGGGGTACAACATACCCAAAAATAGTTGATTTCGAAGAACTTAATTTTTTTGAGTTCAACCTTTGACGTGGAATGATATATATATCATCACGCAGTGACTCTGGTTGGATCCCCTGTCCAGGCATACCTTGCCGACAATTTGATTGGGGATGCTGGATCAGCGGAACCAATATTTTCGCGCGGGATAGCTGCCCAGGCACGTATTAGCGACAATTTGCTTGTAGGGGCTGCAGCTCCCATGTGAGAGCTGCACCTCATTGCAAGGAAAGACGCACTACAGGACAACTCTTCCAGCCATCCTGTAGCTTGTGCTTCCTCCCATTCTGTATCATCACGTTTGTAGACCACGATATTAATTCGTATGAAGCCTTAATTAGGGATGTTCAAACACTTCCCTCGTCTTCCTCCAAAACCAACAGAAGGCATTCTCACAAACACACAACACAAATTATATTGTTTGTCCAGAGAAGCTATTAGGAACACATTATAATCATGTAGGTATACACTTCACATCCGTTCAGCAGGGTGCCCTACAGGTACTTAGCGTCAAGAGCCACTTGGCTAATCCGCCCACCCCTTTCCACAGGTGTCGTGGGTAAGGCACAGAGACATCCACATTCTGACAGTGGGTGCTTACACGTACACGTCGGACCAGAGGTTTATGTCGCTTCACAAACGGGAGACCAACGATTGGACTTTGCAGATCAAATGGGTCCAGAAGAGAGATGCCGGGATGTACGAGTGTCAAGTCAGTTCAATCCCGGTCATGTCCATGTTTGTACACCTTGCTGTCGTTGGTAAGACTTAATATAAAATTTATACTAGGTATTTCAAAATCACTTTATCACCTAATTAACATACCATCTAATGAATAATGCGAAAGAAAATTTTATTTAATATTCCGGTTGCAGCTCCTTGTGCAGTGATACATGGCACTTCCGACGTCCATCTCGAATATGGAAGTACAATAAACCTCACCTGCTCCATAAATTACGCCACCGAATCTCCTGCCTATATATTCTGGTACCATCATGACAAAGTAAGAAATTTATCACTTTTTTCACTAGGTATTTCAAACGATTTCATGTAATGACTGTCCAAATCGATTCTCACGCAGAGTGGCAAAGTGGCGGTAGTCAATTACGACTCGGACAGAGGCGGCATCAGCGTGATAACCGTGAAAGCTGAAGTGAGTACCAGTCACTTAGTGATCAGAGGAGCCAGGGAAGCAGATGCAGGAAAGTATACCTGCAGCCCCTCCAATGCTGACGTTGCTTTCGTCCACGTCCACGTCCATTCCAGTGAGTTGTGTCAAAGTATTCTACAGTATCAAGTGTTATCTCATCGTCTGTATTTGATGGAGTCTAAGAAAAGTTGATTGCTTCTGCCATGCTGAATCGTAGTTAGCAGACAACGTACCAAGCGAATGCTTAACCCTTTCATACTCCTATGGGCATCGTCAAGTCCTAACTTGGTGATTTGCTCCACTTAGTTAAGGCATGAGAAAGAGTATGGTATGAAGGTCCTAACCAGGTGCTTCCAGCACTCCTGGAATCAAGAGCAGTAGCAGGCAGCGGAACGATGCGATTTCACTGTGGCAATCTATAGGGCTTTCATGGGGCTAGAAATGGGATTTTTGAAGGATCCCAGGAGGTGAAATATTTTTCAAGTAAAAACAAAAAATGTTTGAAAAAAAAAAAAAAAATCCAAAAATTGTTTTCTTTCAAAATTTTATTTCATTCAGAATTAAATTTTCGCACAATTAACCTATATCAAAGAATTGTGTGAAATTTGCAGCGTTTTTATAACGAATACATCCTCACGTACTCATGCATTTAAACAATTAAATTGTTAAATTACACAATTAAATTTTGCGGTTGAATTCAAGCCAAATGTAGGTTTATCATTGTCATAGGCTGAAACTTTTTGTCAATGAGGAATGCCCGTGCCGTCAGATTGAGATTTTTGTTTTAATCGGCTTCCAAAGAACACATTGTGTGGATTTTTTTGCCCTGCCACCTCGACTAGGAGGCCTTGGTATACAGCATCATGTGTGGGATGGGGACTCAGCTCTGCGGGCCTCAAGAGAAGCGACTGCTGACTTGTCCTTGGCAATACGCCAGGGGTCTTCGCTGAATTTTGTGGAACACCAGGAAAAAGTAGTTTCGGCGCTGGTTTCTGAGCGGAGAAGGAAGGACACGGCACTGAAGAACAGACGTGATGAGCTCATCACCAAACTTCCCTCTACCAAGAAGAGAATCCTGGAGCGGGTGATGGGAGCATCCCAGTGGTTAACAGTGGTTCCAACCGTGGCAGATGGCCATGACCTCTCACCAAGTGAGTTCCGTGACGCAGTGACTCTACGCTACGGTCGCACGCCCAGGAACCTACCAAAACGATGTGACGGGTGTGGGGAAGAGCCTTTCGGCGTAACCCACGCCCTGAACTGCATGAAGGGTGGGCATATTAAAAGAGGCCATAACAACCTGCGTGACGCTTGAGCAAAACTGGCTGAACAGGCTTGGGGAGGGGTTTCCATAGAGCCTGTCTTACAAGAGGCAGATGGAACCTCCCCAGCCCTAGTTGCCGACATCAAAGTCCAGTGAGTCTGGGAGAGTGAGAGACCGGCGTTTTTTGACGTCCGCTTTGTAAATGCCGACGCCATCTCTTACTCCTCTCGAGACTGGGACTCTACAGCCAACAGCGCAGCAAGGGCCAAACATGCTAAATATGATGCGGCAGCTGAGGACCTGAGGGGTTCGTTCACGCCGTTGGTCATCTCATGCGACGGGGCTGTGCAGGCCGAATTTGGATGCTTCTTGAAGCGCTTGGCCCACGCCCTGGCAGAGAAATGGGACCGACCATATTCCGTAATGTCGGGTTGGGTGAAAGTAAAGACCCAGATTGCTCTCATACGGGCAGTGAACCTCCGACTCCGGAATACGCGTCGGCGGCTAAGGTCACTTGGCACAGAAGATGGGGCCGGTGTTGTAGAGGAACACTGGGGAAACGACGACCAGTGACTGCTGAGAACGCGCAGAGTCACCAGAGCACGACGGCGCCCAGAAGGGCATAAGACGCCGGGATGAAGGGCGAACGAATGCGGGCGGCCTTGTTCCTTGTTTATGTTTGTTTTTTATTTTACTTGTTACTCGTTTAAATAAATTATTTTTGTATCCAAAAAAAAAAAAAAAAATCTCAATCTGAAGGCACGGGCATTCCTCATTGACAAAAAGTTTCAGCCTATGACAATGTTAAACCTACATTTGGCTGTCAGAAGACAACTCCCTCCACTGGTACAAATCCAATTGAATGTACCTAATAATATTAGGTACATTATAATATATTATATTATTTTTCCAATTTCAGGTAAAAGCCCGTCAGCAATTCAAACCAGCGTGGGGACTCTTGGGAACAGCTACCTACTGATGGTTTTTGCAATGGTTCTTGTAACAGTAAGTACCTAACTCACGTGAGGTTTCCACACTGTGTTATTACTGTACAGTGAAAATTGTTTGTACGTACGTTAAATGTTAAGGGTAACCCGTAATGATAACGCCAATATATAATTATAGTTATGGTTACATCTGTTTACAGCAAAAATTAAAAATTATCATTGGTAAGAAGAAAAAAAAAACATTAATTATTTGCTAATTTTTAATGAATGTGATATTAAATTTTTAAACTACTTAAGCTGGTTTCTATCTTCTCTATTCTATCACTCCCCGCTTTGTACCACAAGACCGAGTCGGATTGGAAAGATATTACATTTTTTCTGGATCAAAACCCACCTACTTCCTACTAATTGCACTTTTCAGGAGAGCTAAAAATCTTCTTCAATCGTACATCCAAAATCAACTCAAGCCTAAACAGCTTCGTTTTCTTCAGCATTAATGATAGAATTCTATCATCCTCTTCAAGGGGGTATCACAATTATCTGTTAACTAACTAATTTTTAATTAACCACATTTTTAATTACCTAATGACATATTCGACATTGTGACAAGCGATACCTAATACACCTACGGTGGCCAGATTTGTTTTCTCAAAAAAGTAGTAAGTACATTTGAAGAGTAGTAAGTACATTTGAGAAGGAAATGTAGGTGAAACCATTAACAAAAATATAAATCGAAATCCTAACTAACCTTCGGAACGTTTCAGTTTCCCCTTTATAATATAAAGTTATATATAACTGTTATATATTATATAACTGCCCATAATATGGGAAATTCCATAAAAATAAAAGTTCTCCGAAATTAACCAGTTTTGAATATGTTGTACCACTAGGTGAGAAAAAATTTCATTGCTGAAATTGAAATGCTGATTGGGAATGTAGGCCCTTGGGAATGTAGGCCCTTATCTCCTTACTTACTACTTACCTACTTGCCTGAGCTTGCTCCGCCGATGTTGTCTTTCTTTCATATTGTGAACCCCTCTTTCATACCAGACGCAGATAAGATGATTGGGCGTGAGAAAAATTGAAGTCATGAGATGCAATGAGCAATCTGTCAAATGAGCGAAACGAAAATAAAAAATTTAATATTGGAACCTACTGGGAAAGCTCATGAGTAGCAGCATGGCAGTGTCTTCGCGAAGCTCTCGCTTCCGAGATCTCACTTCATAATATACGTTATATTATAACGTAAGTAGGTGCGGCGAGATAGTGGGAATCCATCCTATAATCCATCCTTCGTCTGAAATCTTTTTTTTTTTTTAATCTCACTTCATAGCTGTTTTGTTTGGATGCCAATAATTTCATTAGATGTTCTACGTTCAAGTGGAGAAGAGTAGTTCTGTTCGAAAAGTAAATGTAATAGGTTCGTTTTGTCCAATCTCCAATACTGATGATCATTCGATTAGGTATCTAAACCATTCCTTCTGTTCATCACTATCAACACCGATAAGACGGACAAGTTGTTCGGCGTCCAACGACTGAATTTCCTACGAACCGCTCAATCACCCTTTTTTTTTTTATTTTAAGAAAAAAGAATCATTATTGAAAAGCGAGTAAATGAGGTCAGAGGCCAGATTCGGGGGTTGGCTGATTAAATGTGAAAATAATGAGAAAAGAATAATAATAATAATAATAAAGAGATATCTCTTTATGCCAAAACCACGAATGTGCAATTTTTCAGTTTTTGGAAAATTGCAACTAGAACTTTCTAACGGCTTCGAAAAATCAGGTTATAGTCCAGGGCGCACGACAACCAGTTATTATTCAACCCCAATGACCCGAGTAATCGTTCCATGTTGCTAGGGAGCATGCCCAAACGTTAATCACACGTTAGAGCAAATGTGATCGAAAAATTCGCACATTCGCGGTTTTGGCATAAGGGCGATTAATTTAATATAATATATTATATCTCTTGGCCCTGGCATTTAAATATAAAGGGAAACCCCTTTTTACAACCAATATTAATTATGTAGTTATAAAAAGGGGTTTCCCCTCATGTGACCTCCTCCTACCCCCCAACTAAGCGGGGCTTTCCCCAAATAGTCACACCTTCCTCACCAATGTAGGTAGGTTACTGGAACAACGCATCAGGCGGTAAACGTTCCAGGCAGTATAAACGCTCCATGCAGCAAACAGTCTGTAAACATTCTATGGAGGAAACAGGCAGAGGACGTTCCATTTGACCACACGCAGGGAAGGAAGACGTTCCAACTATGGAAACAAATGGTGATAACGTTTCACAGGCAACAGGCAATGTCCAATGGAACTACTTACTTTTGAGGGTTGCTCCCCTTACCAGGGGCTGCTTAATATCGCCTGACGCCAAACCCTATGGTCCTAACACTGATCCTTGGTGAGCTTGAGGCTACGCATCGAGTGGGCGACCCTTCTTCTTCAGTGGGCCTTCTGGAGAACCTGCCTGGGTCACCTTACTGCGGCCATACCCACGACGGACATGCCCGTACCATTGGAGCTTCCTCGTGTCCGAAGAGCTACAGCTAATTCTCCACGAGGACAAAACAGTAACTACTCTCTCTCAACGTCTTCTTACCTTTCATAATTTTCCTCTCCTCTTCACACCACTCTTCGCCCTCCATTGGCAGTATACTTTCAACAATAGCACTGAGGATGAGCTGTTTATTTCGGCAATGGATTTCTCTGCCCCACCACTGAATTGTTCCTCTGCCTAGTGAAATCTGGGTTTCAATATCCGATTTGCACACTCCTGACTTGTCAATGATGGAACCCAGAAACTTGAAAGAATGCCAACCTCAAAAATCTTTAGGGCAACCTATGGAAGAAAGAGAGCCAAGAGTAGATAATCAGAACTTACATGTCTTCATTTTCTCAAAGGACTCATCTAAATATAAGGCTTCAAATAGAGGGCTCACAAAAACAACTTTCTTCGATAAAGACAAAACGTCGTGGAGTCTGGACCGGGTTTTTTCGAAATTGATCTGGAGCTACGAAGATCTTCTGGCAGCCAACCATGAGCCAAAATCCTAGTAAATAGCGTCATTTTGCATTATGTTTAGTTACGTTATATAGACATTCCTATACTATGGTCATGTCAACCCATAGCCCCATTTTAGCCCCACGGGTTTGGGCGATCGGACTGAAAACCTTGCGCGCACAACTAGATGGTAAACCAAGTATTTTGTCAACATTTCAGATTTAAAAAAAAAAATTCCTACTGCCCAAAACGGCCCGGACGGCGGACGGACATTTCGGATTTAGAATGTAGTCATCTTGAAACGGATAATTTGACATTGTCAAATTTTGAGGCCGATCCGAGTCGTCGACCGCCTTCGCGAAAACATAGGTGTATTATTCCAAGAATAATAAACTAAAACCGACATGTCCGTCTGCCGTACGCCGCACAGTGGGGCAAAACCGCGATTTTCCGGAAAAAACTCTCAAACCCCCGTATTCTTATTGGAAATTCAACGCTGATCTCGAATAATTCTACATCTTAGAACTAAAATGATTTCCCTCCATGTTTCCGGCCAAAAAGCTGCCAAAAACGCATTTTTTTCATTTTCGTAGATATTTTATCATGCACTAATGATGGAGAGGACATTTCGCCAAATTTTCCGACCGACAAGACATGCTTTGACGTTGCTTGGTCAATCTAGATAAAAATCGTTGTGTGGATACATCTATCATTAGTTAATGCTCTGACTGCAAGCTGTCACTGGCACCGAGTACGCAAACGAACGCAGCTGAAATTTTCACAGGAGTTTCACTTTGATGCATAAAGTCGGAAAATTGCTGAGCCGGACCAGAGGAAAGCGGAGGAATTTTTAAAAGCTTCAGAAACTATTGTATCGTTCAATTATAAAACTGGCATAATTGAAATGTCATTTCCCTGAGAAAAATGTACATAAACAAAACGTTGTGGCGTTTAAATTGCACCCACATATATGGGAATCATGCCAAAAAAGCTCAAATTTTTTCAAATGTAAGTTCAGGCTCACGTATAAAATTCAAGTCAGTGCTTTCAATCGGTCATTTACCGACATTTCGAAAAGCCCATGATTCACGCCTCTAAACAAGGTTGCAAACCCAGTCTTTTCGGAAAAGCTTATCAAGGATTTTTTCTGCAACTATTAAAGAGTCGGAAATCATCGGAAATAGTTCGCGAAACGCGAGTTCACTTATTAGGGTTTTTGCCGCGTTTGCCCCACTGTGCGCCGTCCGGGCCGTTTTGGGCAGTAGTAATTTTTTTTAAATCTGAAATTTTGACAAAATACTCGGTTTACCATCTAGTTGTGCCTGCAAGGTTTTCAGCCCGATCGCTCAAATCCGTGGGACGCTATGGGGCTACAAATGGGATTTTAGAAGGATCCCAAATACTTTTTCCAAAAAGGACAAATACTTTTTCAAGAAAAATGAAAAATGATTGAAAAAAAAAGTGCAATTTTTTTCATTGACAGAATTAAATTTCTGCACAAGTAACCTATATCAAAGAATAATAAACCCTTATGTAAAATTTGCAGCGTTCTTATTACACTAACAATGAGGGTGCGGGGGTGGGTGTGTGTGTTCGTGATAATTTGAGAAAACGCCTTATTAGTGGATCAACAGCCACATTTTCAAAAAGGATTGTGAACATTCTCCTGTTGCGCTGACCCCTTAACATTTACTGTTTCTGGATACTTAATTTGTTCTTGTGTATTGATTGAGTTTACGACCAACTCGCCTCTACTCCACTATCGAGGACTCCTGTTGTGAGGAAGACCTTGAAGATCCAAATGATCCAAATTACCATCGATTGCAAAATATTTACCTACCTTTATACCTATATTTTGATACTTGTACAATTAAAATGTTCAATAACCTACCTGTCACATTAGACAGTTTTGAGCAAATTAACCAAGCAGAAATGGCTGCGGTGTCAAACTACCATGTGTGTGGAACAGGCGGGAACGACAGAAGCTCAAGTTGGGTATTAGGAATTGACACCATTTTGAACAGCGCTAGGTACCGTAAATCTTACAAACGATAAGATGCAACATCAGCAATTATTGCGTACTTTAGTGAAAAAAGAGAAAACAAAAATATCAGTCTACAAGCAAAGATGCCAGAACAAAATTGAATTCGAATTTCAAAAGAACTGGTTCAGAAATAGCACTCGGGGAGAATATTCGCAATGGGTTCAAAAAACAAATCGATTTATTTCATTTCAATGTCGATACGTTTTGGCAATATAAGCCGCATTTTAGGTGGGTGCATCAACAATACAAGCACAATAAAATTATTACAGATATATCTCTTGACAATCGCTTCATAATAGTAGCAGGAGGGTTTTCATTGGTAAATAAAATTGTAAGAGCGACCGGTTTGCAACGAGTATTAAATGGAATAATACAAGTGGCATTTCATAATAAATACTTACATACTTACAAAAGCAAAGAGGGTACGATTTGAGTGAGCCAGATAGAAATGAAAATATAAACACAGGCCCAGGTACATTATACATTACAAACGAATTATCACAAAAAGATACAAGAAATAATACGAAATTTTCTAAATTTAAAAAAATATTAATATGTTTACCACAGTTACTGCCTTCTGGGAAAAGGAAACACTCAGTCAAATCGAACCGTGGCTAATTATAAATTATACGGTTGATTTAATTTGATCAGAATGAGGTAGGCATTGAAAAAAATGATGACATTGAGGAGGAAAGTCAAAATTAAATTGCCGTTGTAAATAAAAGTAGATTATGGCGTTGTCGATAGTATTTTACCGACTTCCTCAAATATCAATGCAAATGGCGACTGTGAGTGGTGAATAACACAAACAACGAAGGAGCTGTATGAAACTTCAAATTAACCCGACAGTTACAGTAATGCGGTGGTAAGTGAGCGTGAACTATAAAACAGCGATACGACAATATACTTTTAAATAAAAGAAATTCACTCTTGTTCGTTTCATTGTCTTCAGTTGTATCTCCGTCTCTTTACATTTAAATAAAATAGCAAGAAATGAACCGAGGAGATCAAAAAATAGTGTAATGGCTGATTTCACTTCAAAATCAATGGCGGTTCAACTTTATTTTTAACATAACTCAACAACAGCAACTAATTCATTAGTCAATTATTGACGTTTCAGAGCTTACGTTTACAATAAACGTAATTGCCTGTAAACAAGTTGCGGTGATCAATTCTGAAGAGGAACGTGTGCCTGTGGTGTTGAGACTTAGCCCAATAAATATACGAAGCTGAGAGGCGAAACGTGTGGGAGAGATCACTCGGTGAACATGTTCAAGTCTTCGAAGGCGGAAGCACCACCCTGATCCAACATCTGCATCATCATGTCCGAAAGCTCTGGAGGGTTCGGAGGTGGAACAACAGACACAACGTCGTGGACTGCGGAAGATGCCGAACTCTGCCCGTCGGGTTGAGGTTGACCTTGCCAGTTCCATAAACCTACAAAATACGGCGTTAGTGTCAATGTGGAAATGGGTTTGGGCCGCCTAATGCCTAAGGGGGAAACAACAGTTATCTAGTTAAAAATTACATTATAATGCAATGTCTGTCCGCAGCTATTGGTGGTCACATTTCTAATAACAAATTCGGATTCAGCACTCTTTAAAACCCCTTCATCAAGGGGTTTACAAGCGTGTATCAATACAACATTTCAGATCTAAAATCGGTATAGTTACGCACAAAGCAGTTATGGCAATTAGGAATGGAAATGCACCCGAATTTCGGTTAAATCATCCTGTACCATGTTGTTAGAAATCAAAAAGGGAAAATACATCAGTTTTGTGACAAAAAGTCTTTCACGTAGTTTATCATCTCAAGTTGTTCTGGCCGATTCAAAAACTGGTGTAGGTGACGTCAGCTACACCGGTTCCGGTTTCCAATCAAAGACACCAGAATGCAGGTCGATTTTCAACTTTTTTCTTGATTTTCTTGGTGGTTGGCACTAGTGACACTGGAGTAACGCGAAAATGGTGTTTGCTTTGTTGTGAATGTGATTGTGCGTATTGACTCAACTTATTCATGATATAAATGAACTTATTCGATCCTTCGGTTTTTAGTTTTTTAATGGAGGCCAACTCGTCGACCAATAGTCCTAGGCTCCTGAGCTGACTTTGGGTTTCCGCCAAAATTCAAATTGCAATTTTTCCATAAATTTCATAAATTCGTACGAACTTGCAGTTTGTGTTTTAACCCCATTTTCAGTATTATTTGGAAGCCTTCTATTGATTAAAAAATAAAATAAAAAACCAGACACGTTTCCATTCCTAATTTTTGAGGCTTGAAACTGAAAGCTGTAGCGTGCGACATAACTCATCCAAAGCAAGTGACGGTTGTACTAAACAGGCACGACACGGCAATCCTATTTGGTTTATTTGGGAGCCTGTTTACATCACATTATGTCACTCCAAGAACTGAGGAATGATATCGTTAATTCCTCATTATACTGGGGCGTTTTGTCGCGACGGTAAATTACCGTCACGAAACATTTTCGCGGCAACACAAAGAAACCAATGGAGCCGTTTATATTGCGACGGTAGCGTTCGGCGACACACGACGCGTCGTGTCGCGCGACACTGCGTTTGTGTCGCGGCATGTTGGCGGACGGGCGACTGTCGTCCCACTCCGACGGTAGCCGTCCCTCCCTCCGAAAACATTGAACCTTATGGCAGTGTTGTTATTGCGACGTTTTGTGTAGCGGTAGCGTCATATTTTCAGCTTCGTATTGTCTCTACTCCACGATGGACCAAGATAAATTGATCCAAATTGTCGAAGCTCATCCGGTTCTGTGGGATCAATCCGCTGACCAGGTGACGAGTATTTTATTTTAACCCTTGAGTCCCCTCAATCAGGGGATAGTTTAAACATGTAATAAGGAATGTGGGTTTCTTATTTTGTAAATTAACTAATATTATTATTATTTTTTAATCGGATGGTTCTAGAACTCCTGATGGATGAAAATTTGAAAAACTGTTCATGGTGAGCGCTGACTTTGAAGGGGTGAACGGACCACCTTCGTCGCCCTCTGCCATCACGTAATAATCCCTCTGCTTCCAATATTCCAATTAGTACACTTCTGTCCATGATGGGAGCAGACCTACAAGTGAGCTCAGACAGAAAACCCTGGGGAAGGGGGTCGAAAACGTCGCGACAAACGCCGCAGTATAAACGCGAGACACCGACGTTTTTTTACCGTCGGGCGACAGCGTTTTTTTTTACCGTCGCGACAAAACGCCGCAGTATAAACCTACACTGAAGGAAATTTGTCAACGTTCTGTAAGAATTTGAAGGTTGGCATGGAGCGTGGCTAGGTTGGCTAGGTTGCATCTCTTGGACCAATCAACAACATATCATGTCACGACTCGCTCTCAGGCCGCAGAATTCAAATATTTCATTTTTCCTAGGGCCCTATAAACAATGCAGCCGGGGTTTCTGCGATGTTGACCCGTTTTTGTAACTTTTGAAAGATGGCCTTTCTAGGAAACGTTTTTTAAATCATGCAAGCCCATTGCTCGTGAAAATGCCATCCACAACCCCGGGACCTCTTCAGAATGCAACACAAAGTGCCTAACGCATAGAACTTCATTTTAGGACGTCCAGCACCACAATGAAATATTTTTTGACCACGATACACCAAAATTGGGGGGAAAAAAATAACATACCGGTATTTGCTGGAGTGTTATGATAAGGTGTAGGTGCGGTTCTGCCCCCACTGAGCTGCGTATAGGTTGGTCCTGTTGGTGACCTTGAAGGGCTCACTTCACTATACTGGTACCCTTCGACAGGCTGTACAAGAAATACAAACAGGGTATAGAATTTGCAGAAAAAAACTACGGAAAGAATTAGTTGTCAGAGGGTCTACTGACCAGGTGCTTCAAAAAAATAATTGCGCATTAACACACCCTCAGTAAATAAAAATTTATATTTATACAACAAAATTGCACAAATGAAATTTCGAAAGAGAACATTGTTCTACGTCCCAACAATCAGACATTTTCAACAAGCTAAACCATGTACGTCAACAGGAGAATGTTCACAATCCTTTTTGAAAATGTGGCTGTTGATCCACTAATAAGGCGTTTTCTCAAATTATCACGAACACACACACCCACCCCCGCACCTTCATCGTTAGTGTAATAAGAACGCTGCAAATTTTACATAAGGGTTTATTATACGTTACTTGTGAAGAAATTTAATTCTGTCAATGAAAAAATTAAAAAAAATTTTTTTTTTTGATTTTTATCTCAAAAAAAATTTTTTTGGATTTTTTTTCAAAAATTCTTTATTTTTACTCGAAAAATATTTAACATCCTGGGATCCTAAAAAAATCCCATTTTTAGCCCCATGAAAGCCCTAAAGATCGCCCCAGTGAAATCGGATCGTTCCGGGACCCCAAAAAATGGATTCTACGTCCAAAAATACTTCGAAAACGACACCTAACTCGATCCCATAGCTAAAAGCCTTCAAAAAACCCCTCCCGTAGCCCCATTATAGCCCCATAGCGCCCCACGGGTTTGGGCGATCGGACTGAAAACCTTGCGGGCACAACTAGATGGTAAACCAAGTATTTTGCCAAAATTTCAGATTTTTAAAAAAATTCCTACTGCCCAAAACGGCCCGGACGGCGGACGGAATTTCGGTTTTGGTTTATTATTCTTGGAATAATACACCTATGTTTTCGCGACGCGGGTCGACGACTCCGATCGGCTTCAAAATTTGACATTATCCGTTTCAAGAGGTCTACATTCAAAATCCGAAATGTCCGTCCGCCGTACGCCGTCCGCCGTACGCCGTACGCCGTCCGCCGTCCGGGCCGTTTTGGGCAGTAGGAATTTTTTAAAAAATCTGAAATTTTGACAAAATACTTGGTTTACCATCTAGTTGTGCCCGCAAGGTTTTCAGTCCGATCGCCCAAACCCGTGGGGCGCTCTGGGGCTATAATGGGGCTAAGGGAGGGGTTTTTAGAAGGCTTTTAGCTATGGGATCGAGTTAGGTGTCGTTTTCGAAGTATTTTTGGACGTAGAATCCATTTTTTGGGGTCCCGGAACGATCCGATTTCACTGGGGCGATCTTTAGGACTTTCATGGGGCTAAAAATGGGACTTTTGAAGGATCCCAGGATGTTAAATATTTTTTGAGTTAAAAATAAAGAATTTTCGAAAAAAAACATTTTTGAACAAAAAAATCAAAAAAAAAAATTTTTTTTGCAATAAAAATCCAAAAAAAAATTTTTTTTTAAATTTTTTTCATTGACAGAATTTAATTTCTGCACAAGCAACCTATATCAAAGAATAATAAACCCTTGTGTAAAATTTGCAGCGTTTTGGAATCTAGACCTCTTGAAACGAATTATGTCAAATTTTGAGCCCGATCGGAGTCGTCGACCCCCGTCGCGAAAACAGGTGTATTATTCCAAGAATAATAAACCAAAAAACCGCCTAGTCCACATTTTTCACAAAATGAGGCTATTATTAAATAATAGAAATTAAATTATAGAAAATAATAATAAAAATTTTTTGTATTATTATTTTCTATAATTATTTAACACAATGACATTATGATAGAACATTTCCCAACAGTTGCCTTGTCTGCAAATTCCCATCAAAAAACGCGAAAATCGCACAAACGTTGACACTAGAGATAGGTAAGTATATTATAATTAGGTACCGTATAATAGTAGTAAAAACATGTTCAATAACCTAATTTAAATTGAAAAATAAAAAAGAAGAATAAAAATGAGGTGGTTAGGGTGAGAAATGACTCCTGTGCTGAGTACTAAATTGTTTATTGGAATAAACAATTGTAGCGTGGGGACCGGTTTCGAGCAACTAAGCTCATCTACAGCCCTGACACAATAAGAAGAATAAAAACGTGTGAGGAAGAAGAATAAAAACATGTTGAGAATAAAAACATGAAGAATAAAAACATGTTGAGGACCAAAATTATTAAAAATTTGTTCTACATTTAGGTAGCTACATATTATTTCTTTTTAATGAATGAATGAATTGAATGATATGAACACCAATGTCGATTCAAAAACGCTGCAAATTTTACACAAGGGTTTATTATTCTTTGATATACGTTACTTGTGCAGAAATTTAATTCTGTCAATGAAAAAATTTAAAAAAAAATTTTTATTTTTGGATTTTAATCTGAAAAAAAATTTTTTTTATTATTTTTTTTTTCAAAAATGTTTCTTTTTCAAAAATTCTCTATTTTTTACTCGAAAAATATTTAACATCCTGGGATCCTTCAAAAATCCCATTTTTAGCACCATGAAAGCCCTAAAGATCGTCCCAGTGAAATCGGATCGTTCCGGGACCGCAAACAATGGATTCTACGTCCAAAAATACTTCGAAAACGACACCTAACTCGATCCCATAGCTCAAAGCCTTCAAAACACCCCTCCCGTAGCCCCATTATAGCCCCATAGCGCCCCACGGGTTTGGGGGATCGGACTGAAAACCTTGCGGGCACAACTAGATGGTAAACCAAGTATTTTGCCAAAATTTCAGATTTTTAAAAAAATTCCTACTGCCCAAAACGGCCTGGACGGCGGACGGCGGACGGACATTTCGGATTTTGAATGTAGACCACTTGAAACGGATAATGTCAAATTTTGAGGCCGATCGGAGTCGTCGACCCGCGTCGCGAAAACATAGGTGTATTATTCCAAGAATAATAAACCAACACATTGATGTTTCTGGACAAAGGCGTACGCAGGTCTTCCTTTAATATGGCAGGTAGGCATGCTAAAACTAAAACGCTGCAAATTATACACAAGGCTTTATTATTGTTTGATTTAGCTCAATAACCGCGGACGTGAGAAGTTTTTCGTTTCTCCTGTGAAATTTTCAAAATGGAACGAGCTGGTTTTGATAGCAAATGCCTCATTTCTACGAAAACATCCAAAAATTGGGGGGGAAAAAATGACATTTTAGAATATCTATCAATGTCTGGGATAGAACATCCATGTTTGAAGAACTTCAAAGAGAAAACATCGATGTTTTCGAAACATTGATACCCATCCCTAGTTAACATTGCCTAATACAGAATATGTACGGAATGAAACAGCTTTGCTGTTCCTGAAAATTAAGAAAATGTGGTGAGGCTGTGTTTTTGACCACTTTCCATTGACTAACCTGGCACAAGGTCCATGAAGACGGAGCAGGAGTTGGACTCGCAGCCGTTTTGGGAATCCTTGGCATCACCTGATGGCTCGGAGAAACATATCCCAAAGGTGATTGAGTTGTTTCATAATTGTACACTTGTGCGGCTCTTGAATCTGTACCTGAAACCATCCAGTTTGGAGGCATTACGATAAAGTGACAACGCACGAAATAACTTACCCACTCTAACTGTACTCACCGTGCATGTGTTGAGGGATATGTTGAGCAGGGTATCTCTGCAGTACATAATCAACACCAGGTTGGTATGCAATATTGTCAGGCGGAGGAGGAGGTTCGGTTTCCGATGTCCCTTGTAATGCTCTGAAAACGTCAAACACACTGAAATCGACAACCCGCAAAAACAACATCACCAATCTTAGAACTATGATCACTTACTTGGCAGTTGTGTTGGTGCAGACTATGTATTCTACTTCATCGGTGTATGGATTCAGGAAGGCAAATGCAGACGTCCTAAGCCAAATCCAGTCTCTATTTTTCGTTCGAAACCGGTACATAACGGACATAACTTGGCCTTTCAACTTTATAACTGTAAAAGAAAGACAATAAAAACACTGACAATCAATATTCAATTTTCTTGTAGGTTCACACATAGAGCCTTCGAGCGGTTTCCTAACTCTAACAGTAAGACTTTACAACATAATTAAGAAGAAGATGACACTGCACCATTCAACTAGGATACTCACCTTGATCAAACGATTCCTTCATGTGTGTTTGATCTTCAGGGTGGAAAAACTCGAAACAAGACTTCCCAAGAAGCTCTGGAGGGGAGTAATTGAGAATTGAGATCACTCTTTGGTCAATAAACGTAAATTTACCTTCTATTGAATGCCTCGATATGAATTCTGGAAAAAAAAAACGCATTATGAACCCCATGTCTAGGTTCAATTACCACTCAGGGTGAGAAATTCTCACTCTTCCCTTACTCCACAGATGGCAGACACATGATTTCCCAACAGAGCGTACCTGAGTTATTGGAGTTTGAGAGATCAGAAGTATTAGGAGTTGAAGTAACTTGAAGCCTCCCAATGGCTACTAAACAGCAATGAGATCCATCGTCGTCTACACCTCGCTCAATTTGAACAGCTGAAATGAAACAAGAGTGATTTTTCATTCTTCTTATATACAATATTAACACATGCCATGAAAGAAATTGTTGAAATAATTAAACATTTCGCACAACAATAATTGTAGTGTATATCCACACAGCTCAAAAAAGTACCGTACATGAAAGCTCTTCACGAATGATTTTCAGTAATTAATTAATTTAGTTTGGAGACATCGCTTCGCTTTATGAATCACTGACGAGTTTGACTGCTGCTAAAGTGAGTATTGATGACTTACAACCAAAATATCAACAAATTTGCAAGTCTTTGAAATAACGGTGCTGTTTCCGTATGCGACCTACCTGTGAAGTGGGCGGATATGGAGTTATTGAAAATGAGGCGATACAAATAGAACGGTAAGACAAGGTTTGCTGGTAAGAGGAAATGTCATAGAGGTAGAATGCTGCAAGGAGATTGGCCTCCCACATTCCGTGGATGATGGAGATGTGGAAAACCAGCAAAACGATGGGCGCAGAATTGATGGATCGTGGGTTTTCTGGACCTTCATTGAAGGTCGAGGCTGGTGGGCAAACCGCACAACAAGGATTCTGGAGGGCTACTCGGACTAGTGCGGGGAACGAAGAAGGCTAGTGAGTTTACTGACTGAGACTTCCACCTAAACCGCATAGGAGTAACGCCATCATCAACCGTACGCAGGCTGTTCAAGGCTCCTTGAATCGAAAATGATGTGGGTGGCGGTTACTTCAGTCTGGAGGCCACTGAACCGCCACTCACATAATTTTCGATTGTCCGACGCTGGCGCAGTTGATTAGAGCACCTACCCCCAGGAGGGCATTCCCGCGCGACCACCTAGTCAAGAAAATAAAGTCTCTCACCATGGACTCAACTAGGGCGCTCAGGCAGAGCACAATTCTTCAGCTGGTCAAACGAGCGGATGAGGAGCACTCAGTCCACTTTTGTAAAATGTAGTCAAAAACCTTGTCCGTTTTGTCGTCAATCGGTTTCAAAGCCAAGTGTGAAACAGCCAAACGTGCGACGGTGTACGGCGGATCGAATAAGTGATTCAGCGTTCTCCCAACTTCTGAATCAAGTGTAAATGACGATGTTAGCCTCTTTTATTCAGGAAAACAAAATTTTCGAGAGAGGGCTATGGCATGAAGCAATGGTACCTCGTAGCATCTGCATGAGGGCTGAGTCGGAATCCTGTTTCAGAAATACACAGGTAGGTCGCATACGGAAACAGCACCAAAAAAACTCTCCAAATTAAACAAAAGGGTTTATTATCCTTTGGAATTGTGCGAATATGTATTATTTTCATGTCGATGAAAAAAAAAGAAGTTTTCTGAACAGTACATATTTAGACTGTTGTTGTTGGACACTGAAAAATGGATTCAACAACCAAAATTACTCGGAAAACAGCACCTCACTAAACTCCATAGATGAAAACCTTCAAAACACCGTCGGTAGCCCATTTTTAGCCTCAAAGAGCGAAAACATAGCGGACACAACTACATAGAATCTATGTAGTTGTGTAGATCTATGTAGAATCGATTCTATACACTAGATTCTACATAGATTCATCCTCCAACATCTTCTGATGGAGAACCGAGTATTTTGTCAAAATGTCAGATAAAACAATAGCCTACTGTCCAAAACGGCTTGGACGGCGCACAGTGGTCCAGAATCCAAATCTAGCTGACCAAAACCCAAAAAACATTCCGCCGTATATTTCATCGGGAGTGGGTGTAAACTAATGGTAATGAGTTACCAAAAGTGGAACCGAATGAAACAGCTGGGTTGAAGTTCGACAAACTGATTGTGGAATGCGCGAACATCAGCTCCATGTTATCGTCTACCCAACCTGTATTTTTAACTCATCACTTCAGTCATTTTTGGAGCTATTGGAGACGTCCTAGAAGAATCGTCGCATAATGAGCTCATCCAGCACAGGTATGTGGAATATTTAACGGCCAAATTAAATTTTTAAACTCATCTATCTAGCAGTTTAGGATTTATCAGTATTTATCAAAAATTCGTATGAATTGCTTACCTTCAGAAGCCGTAACTTGAAGGGGGCAACTGGGAGCAACTTGGTTCTGGCCTAGGCGTGTTAAATAGCTGTCCTAGGTTCCATATACATTTATTTCATCGTCTACTTTTACCTACTCTTGGAGTAATGACTTTTTTTCTATCAGAATCGCCGTATTTCGTTACGTACCAAGAAGTGTTTGAGGCCCTCCGAGGAAAAGGCATACAAACTGGGAACGGTGGTATATTTTCAATAAGTACCTCAGCTGGTGTTTTCTGACCAAGAAAGAGTGGATTAGATTATTTTCTCGGCTGTAAGTTCCGAAATGGAATGAAAGACTCAGCGAAGAAGAGAAAAAAATCGTCGAGATGAAGAAGAAGAAATTAATAACCGATTTCAGACCACAAACTGGACTTCTCCTGGATCCACCTAAGCAAGGAGGTGGCAATACGAACGATGGAAACTCTTCGAGGAGATTTTTTGCCGATCCCGAGACTTGTTCAAACATAACTGGTATGGATGAAACGTTGATTCGACGATTCGGAGTGATACTCAAGAATCTCGCCAGTGCACTACAGATAGACACGTCAACTTTGGAGCAATACACCGCTGACATGCCTATGTTAGTCTGTACAAATGGTATCAATGCCGTCCATAAGATTCTGATACATGGTTCCACAATCATAGAAAAGAACATCATTCCAATCGGGCAGCTTGCGGAGGATGCTGTTGAATTACAGCACAAGTTTTTTTTTAAAGATTCCGCGAAAACCATTCAAGAAAATTTTCCAGAACTGCTACCAACAGGGACATTTTCCAGAGACTTTTGATCTCGACAGATCCCCATATTACCAGTATGAGGCCGCTTCCCCCTCCTAAAGATAAGGCAGGCTTGCCAAAAGAAGTGAAGGCACTGCTCACCAATCAAGACGAAATAGCTAATTCAGATGATGATAGTGATGATTATTTTGGCCTTGGAAATATGGAACTTTGATGTCTCATAGGAGATAGGAGATCAATATAATCTATTTTGATTACTATTGTGATGTTATTGTGCTTTTAGAAGCGAAAATTATGTTCGTTATCATTAATAAATGATGTTCCTTATCATCATTACTCTTAATGAATTTTACCCTCGTAATATTTAGCCTTCGGCTAGACTACCTCAAAACCGTTAACGCCACCGTATTGTGCGTGAAAAACCCTTTAAATACCTAGCTCAAGGTTCGTGAGGAAATATGTTAAAACAAGCGCAGGAGAGGTTTTGGCCAACTAGATTTGGATTCCGGACCACTGTGCGGCGGACGGGCATTTGATTTTTGAAATCTACACGACATAAAATGTACAGCGACAAATTTTGAGGCCGATCAGAATTGTAGACCCCCGTCGCAAAAACAGATTGATTCAAAGAATAATAAACCAAAACATCACTACTATGTATTTTAAACTCAAAGACAATACCTGAATGGTCTAAAAGAACACAGTATTGGTCAACTGTGTTAATGTTGTGTTTTAGGTATCAAACTGAAGTGGCAATTGGCTTTATCGTAAACGTACACATTTTACTTGATTTAAATTCAGTAATTCACACCTGAAAGAGGATGAGTGTCAAATTGTCCAGTTGGAGGCCAGTTTTTCATGTACCCGGTGCAATGTACGACGGCATAATTCATCCCATCTCTAGACGGGCCGAGTGAGTTCCTCTGTTTCAGTCTGTTCAGGTGACCAGTGGCCAACGTTTCGGGCCCAACATTTCCCACCTTCATCCGGCATATGAATCCACGTCTTGACCCCATGCACAGTCTCATCGAAGCTGAAATTTTAACGGTTTATTAACTGCAAAAGATGCGGACTGGAGATTTAGTTCTCAGAGATTGAGAGCGCCCAACAAGAATGTATAAATTACATTGGTGTCCTTCTTTTTTGACGGTGCCAGTTTTCAAGTCAAGAATCCTTCCTGAGTTCTGAGGTTCCTGCGTTGAAAGTTGCTCACGAACCTTCTCGACATCTTCAGGGTGTAAGTGATCGTAAACTGTAGAACCGTACCACTCATTCTGTACAAACAGCAAAATCCATCCTATAAATCGTACTGACCGGAAACGAGCAGAATAAATAGATAACTGAACAAATCAGCAATACCGATTTGAATAATATTTGTATGAGCGGGTTAATTCCGTGATGAAACTTACTTGAGACTGATTCAATACCGGACCCACTGAATCGGAAACGTAGATTATTCTTCCATTATCACAAGCGACGACGAAAAGAAAACCATCGGCAGCTTCTAGAATCAAATGTTTCAGCTCCTGATCTGTTAGGAATGACGGCTTATACGTCCCGTCGGTGCTAGTGTTCCCTGTACCTGCGAATAGAAAAACTGAGCTTTAGTTGCCGTTCAAATTGCCAATCAAGCGCTGCCAGTCTGGTATCAGTTTCCCGGCAAATCATCTGCAATTAGAATTTACTGGTTCTTAAAAAAAAATTTTTTTAATAAATAAGAAATTGAACCAGTAAAACTTTTTACACAAAGTTCGAGCAGATAATACAGAGAATCCCACCGAATGATTTTTGTATAATCGGTATACAAAAGATTTCAGAGTTCAACGACTCGTAAAAAGGTATATAAGGTACCATTTTTTACGAGTACATACAGTAGTAGGTAGGTAGTTGAAATCTTGGAAGCTCAAACATGATGCACAAAAAAAAGAAAAGAAAAATGCAGCAAATTTTACACAATTTTACATTAAGTACATACAGGTTAATTATGCAAAAATTTATTCAGTGTCATTTAAAAAATGTTTGAAAAAAAAAGAAAAAAACGCTGCAAATTTTACACAAGGGTTTATTATTCTTTGATATTGATTTGATATAGGTTACTTGTACAGACATTTAATTCTGTCAATAAAAAAAAATTAAAAAAATTTTTTTTGGGGATTTTTATATTTAAAAAAAATTTTTTGGGGGATTTTTTTCTAAAAATGTGTTTTTTCAAAATTTCTTTCATTTTTACTCGAAAAATATTTAACTTCTTGGGATCCTTTAAAAATCCCATTTTTAGCCCCATGAATGCCCTATAGATCGCCACAGTGAAATCGGATCGTTCCGGGACCACCAAAAATGGATTCTACGTCCAAAAATACTTCGAAAACGACACCTAACACGATCCCATAGCTAAAAGCCTTCAAAACACCCCTCATGTAGCCCCATTTTAGCCCCATAGCGCCCCACGGGTTTGGGCGATCGGACTGAAAACCTTGCGGGCACAACTAGATGGTAAACCAAGTATTTTGCCAAAATTTCAGATTTTTAAAAAAATTCCTACTGCCCAAAACGGCCCGGACGGCGGACGGCGGACGGACATTTCGGATTTTGAATGTAGACCTCTTGAAACGGATAATGTCAAATTTTGAGCCCGATCGGGGTCGTCGACCCCTGTCGCGAAAACATAGGTGTATTATTCCAAGAATAATAAACCAAAAGGGACCTCGAAAAAATGATTATGCGTCCAAAATTACTCGGCAAATGCGGGCAAAATTAGATGGTAAAACGAGTATTTTGACAAAGTTTAGAATGTTTAACAAAATTCCTGCTGCCCAAAACGGCTCGGACGGCGGACGGACATTTCGTTTTTGAATTCTGAACATTTTGAAACGGATTAGGTATGCCAAATTTTGAGAACGATCAGAATTTTCGACCTCCGTCGCGATTACTTAGGCGTATTATTCCAAGAATAATAAATCAAAATCAAAATATTTCATGTTCCGATTTTGTTTTCTACAAGATGAAAATCAAGTTGAAATTCGTACAGTATGTTTTACATAATATAGGAAACTCATGACAACAGTTTAAAATCAACTGCTACGACAAGTGGAAGTTGCAATCGTCTGGCGGGGCTTTTCTTTTGATCATGTACATTAGACAGAAGTAACCAGTTAGAAGAAGCACTGAATTCTGTGTGGAGGATTTACACACTCATCAGATTTGGGAATTTCTACAATTAGTCGGATGTCTCTCTCAATGATGCCCTTAAACGTTGCGGCGGCCCAAAATACATACAAACAGAAGAAAAGGGCCGAGAGGCCGGATACACGAGAGTTGAATGTCAATGGTCATAGTCTGACACAGTGCCAACTTGATTCTTCTGGCTGAGAAATATGAGGCAAGGGATCTTCTACTAATGGATCTGATATACATTCTCCGCTAAGCATGATTTTGTCCGAACCCGATGGCCCACGTTCATTTACCAAATAAGTAGCGCGATATATACAGAGAGTTGGCAAGTTTTCGGTCTCGTTGTTCGTCAACTGTTTACACTTCATCAACATCCGGTAATTTCGAAGCAGGGGTCAATATATTTATCAGGAATTATATTCAGTTACTGCTACCCTGAGTTTCAATGTTCTATGTTAACGTGGTCCAATCAAAATAAGTGGTCACTATATTTTTCATGATCCAATGGGAGAATTAGGTTGAATGTGCTACGTGACGCAAGGGGATAATGTGCATTGTTGAACTAAAGAGGCAGGGGATCGTTAAAACTAAGGAAGGCACCACTAGCGAAAAAAGTTAGTTCTCTGTCAATCTCCACCCCCACTTCCCAATAAAAAAGGTCAAATAATAATGTTATTATGCTTTACAATAATTGTAGGTATACAATTTGAAAGTATCAATTATTGAAATCACTCACCTCTAAGGGCTTTCATGTGAGCCACTGCCATTCGAAGTATCGTCAACTTGTCAGGTTTTCGGGCAAGAGCACTGCAGGTAGGAACCATGTCGGAGAGCTCAGTGATATATGCGGTCATCTTATTCCTACGACGTCGCTCGATTTCGCAGTGGTTTTCACGGCTGAAACAGGTATTCCCTAGAAATTAGCGGGCACTCGAAATTCAAGAACCAACGAGGAAACGCTGCAAATTTTACAGTAGGGTTTACTATTCTTTGATATAGGTTACTTGTGCAGAAATTCAATTCTGTCAATGAAAAAAATTTGTTTTTGGATTTTTTTTTTTCAAACTTGTTTTTGTTTTTTTTACTTGAAAAATATTTGACCTCCTGGGATCCATCAAAAATCTTATTTGTAGCCGCATGAAAGCCCAATAGATTGCCACAGTGTAATCGGATCGTTCCGGGACCCCCCCCCCCCCCCCCCACCCACCCCAAAAAAGGATTCTACATACCAAAATACTATTGTTTCCTTTTCCCCTTATATATATATTAAATATATATTTTGTTTGTTCCTTAACTTACTTACAATAATGTTAATTTTATGTTAATTTTATATATGTACACTAAGGGGGGTTATAAGACTATGAATATTCATTTGTTCTATGTACACTTGTCACTGTTTCATATCATATACACTTTGTACACTATTGTGTCGTATCATATAGTTTCATCAATTGTTAAATTCAAAGTCTAAATTCGTGTTTTTTTCATTTCATTTGGCCCTGATGATAGGAGAATATATCTCTTGAAACGTCGGCAAAAATCTCGTCTTATTTGACTGACCCTCAACAAGTTTCCAACAACATTAATTGAAACGGTCAACATCACCATCAACTATTATAATTATTCAATTATTATAAATGTAGATAGGTATTGTGAATTAACAAAATGTTTTTGTCCAATCACGTCCCAACTATGCTTTCTAAACTGCATTTTTGCGCAACCTTCCCAAACAAGTTCAAAGAAATGTTGAACTGACGCGCTGTACCTTACTGTCAAGTAAGGCCACACTACACGTTTCTCTCGTTCTTCCGGTATTAAATTGGCAACCCTTCGGGTCTTTTGGATGTAATAGGGATATAAGGTTGATAGCAAATCTAATTAGCTTTCATTTGAGCACTAGTTGAACTCAGTAGGTCAAATAGGAACCGGAAACGAATTTAAACCAAAACAAGAAACGCCCAATCTGACACCACTCGGTAAGCGGAAAACCACGTTTTTCAGAACGTTTCCAGCTGTAGCTCGGAAACTATTGGCCCGATTCCAAATTTCTTCTCGTGAAAGCTGGTTAAATTTACTATCGCAGCTATTCCGTGTAAAATTTTGATTTGAGCTTTGATAAGGGAGGGGCAGGCATGGCAAAATAAATGGCAAATTTTGGCAAAATCGTGTTTACTAAACTATATTTAATACTAATGGCACCTTTGATTTCTAAACAAAATGCAATGTACCGTCCTTGAGAAAAAAATCTAATCAGCTTCCATGAAAAAAAAAGAGAATTAAATTCGGACTAACCGTTCCCGAGTTATGGGCAAAAATGCGCGAAAAACACGTCTTTACTTCAGTATACGGTGACTTTTTTGGTAGGATTGACCGTTCCCGAGATCGGGTTATGAAAGACGGAAGTTTATCGTTCAGGTGCTGTGATAGAAAGTGCAATGCATCGCTGTGTTGATTCGGAAGTTAACAAAGTAGTATCTATGAAAAATCACGTTCACGTCGATTTCGAAAAAGGAGCCCATGTAGCGATCAAGGAAGCGTTTCCTACCTGTCGTATACAGGGATGCATGATTCACCTCGGCCAGTCTTGGTGGAGACGTATTCATAAGGACAAATACTTACGAAGGCACTACGTTAAGAAAACTCATGTTGGGCTCTGGACGAAAAAATTCTTTGCGTTGCCTTTTGTCCCACCGCACAGTGTCTACAATGCGTTTACCAGCTTGATGCACGAAGCGCCAAGAGAGGGAACTTCATTTGCCTCTATGTGCACATTGAGGAAGACTCGACTTTCCCTCCTCCACTTTGGGCATGTCCTACTACCGATCATGACGTCATTCGAACAACAAATGGCGCAGAAAGCTTTCATGCTGATTTTAATAGGCAGTTTTATTCACCGCATCCTAATATCTAAGTCGTCCTAGATGTACAAAAAGAAGTCCAAACGGAGTCAACGTTCAATATTGCCAGCGTAAATACGCCCTCACAATTTCCAAAATTTAAACATTTAATGTCTGTGCATAATAATAATATTATAGTAATATTCCAACGTTATTGGAATCGAAAACATCTGTATTAATACGCTACGAACTTGATACATTGGTTTTTTCTCTCCTGTAAAATTTGCCAATGAAGACTAACACATGGTTTTCCGACGTACTATCGCTGGCTGTTGAACCCTGTGGTAAAATTTACCATTTAATGTTCATGCGCGCAAACCTGAAGATTTTCGAAACCGCGCCTTGGGGTCTTTCGGGTCACCTAAATCGATCTATGAAGGACCGCTATTTTAAGCTTAAAAACTTGGAGAAATAGCCCTCCAGTGCTACCTACCCAAAAGTGCACTCGTTTATTGCAGAGTTACTGCTGCGCGGGGATTTTCCCCACAGATACCTCGCTCAATTTTTACCCGCAAACAATTGCAAAAAAACTCGCCATGTCCCCCCCCCCCCCCCCCCGAGAGGGTGAAACCCTAGTCTACATGTAGATTTACTGGCTATTAAATCCAACGGAACCGACATAATACCATTTCAATTTTCAGATTTTCAAGAAATATTCTCCAACCCAAAATGAATTATAGTGCGAATGGACAAAGCATAAATGCAATACACTTTATAGAATTGACACGACTTGAAAAAGCCAAAATTTACGGCTCACTTTTTCATTTCGGAATCCCAGAGAAAAACAATTTGGATTTTCCCAATAAACATTAACATTTAATGTTTATTATTAAATAAACGTTATTAAACAATAAATAAATTTTAATATTTATTATCAACTTAGTATTCATTTATTGGAAGAACAAAAATAACTTCCAATATTATGTATGTCTTGCATTTTTTTAAATTGATGTGACGAAAAAAATTTAGTACTTGTTCATGAAATGCAATGTACAGTGTCCCTACTAAATATCTCAAATATTTGGATGATTTTTTTGTAATTTATTATTGACTATTATCTTGCAGGCTTTACATAACATGTACTTTTTCCTGTGTAGAATGACATTATCATTCCCGGTGCCCATTGCTACACCAAGATTTCTCTCCTAGAAAGAGTATTCCCAACGAGAAGGTGTGCACATGACAGTTTGTATCCAGAGATGGAGTATACAAGTTGAGAAAGTATAATAAAGGTAATGTTGAGGGTAGGGTAGGGAGGATTTTTGTTTGTAATTGTGAAGCGATTGGGTGAAGATATGGATTGGTAAGAAGAACTTCGTGCCCGTCGTGACTCGCCTCGTTCCCACGATCCACAACACACTCCCCCGTCTCTTAAAACCGAACGGGTCACTAGCCTCTCACACTGAACCATCAGCCACCATAGTCTTCCGCCTTGGACCTTTTTAATTTGATAATACATAATTATCACTTTGATAGTTGTCGCGAGGCTGGGACACCCAGTATTCCCAAGAACCAAAACGATTCAACCAGGCGGCGAAGTTCCAATGTTCACTCTCGCTAACTTCTGGACTTATGTTTGCAGAACTATACATAATCTCTAAAGACAACTCAAGCTGATGAGCGACAAAGGTCGAAAATTCTAATCGCATTCAAAATTTCACATTATCCGTTTGAAGACACATAGATTCCAAAAACAAAATGTACAAAACAATACGCCGTCCTGCCCGTTATGGGCAGTAGGATTTTTTTAATCTGAAATTTTGGCAAAATACTCGATTTACCATTCAGTTGAGCCCGCAAGGTTTTGAGCCCGATCGCCCAAACCCGTGGGGCGCTATGGGGCTAAAAAGGGGCCACGGAAGGTTTTTTTTTTTTTAAGGGTTTCGGCTATGAGGTCGAGTGAGGTGTAGTTTTCAAAGTTTTTTTGGACGTAGAATCCATTTTTGGGTGTCCCAGAACGATCCGATTCACTGGGGCGATCTATAGGGCTTTCATAGGGCTAAAAATGGGATTTTTGAAGGATCCCAAGAGGTCAAATAGGGTGTCATTTTCCGAGTGATTTTTGACACATAATCCATTATTCGAGGTAACACATTTGCCCAAACAATGTACAGCATTTTTTTAATTTTTTTAATTTTTCAAACATATTTTAAAGATAATGCTACAGAATTAATTTTTGCATCATTCACCTTATATAAAAGAATAATAATCCCTGGTGAAAAACTTGCAGCGTTTTTTCATTCAACTTCAATTTCACATAATCCGAATTTTTAGATTAGTCTCCTACCGTATTATTCCAGATCCGTCGTCCCAACTTACCTGCCATACTATATTTTGTGGATCCGATAACAAAGTTAGCGCATAAATCAGTAAGATAAAATCAACTTGTACTAACTATCTATAGCACGAGTCGCGGAAATTCAAGAGAACCCCTTTGCTAGACCCCCTTAAGTATACTGATGCAATGCAAGAGTTATTTGGCCATTTTTACACACATCCTCTCTCACCCTCACATATTCATCAATTTCTCCGTGGTTAGTGGCTCAAAGCGCTCAGGTGGCAGGGGCGCGCAATATACCGTAATGAGGTGAACTAGCGAACAAACATAACCATGCCCAGGGTTAAAAGTTGCTTTGTTCGTAATAAATCAATGTTGTCGGGGCTTGGAAAAATGAATGACAACCAATCATACGAAAGGGCTAACTTCATATTCCGAGGGTGTCAAAGCCACATTTCGCGCCACCAACCATGGCCAAAGAAAATTTTGTTTCGTAATCGATTGAATTTTTGATTTTGCATAGTTTGAAACCAATGGTTTGTCGATATCTCAACCCTATATTAACGAAATCCAATGTTCGAGTGAAAATGTCGTATGAACAACTTCCCGGCTGTAAGGTTTTGAATTGCCTAGTTTTTTGCTCTCCTGAAAAGTAGGTGAAAATATTATACGAGGATTTTTTTTGGGTTTTTTTTTTTTTTTTTTTTATGACGCACCCGATCGTAAGACGCCCCCCGGTTTTCCGAAGTCCAAGACCTTCGAAAAAGTGCATCTTATAATCGGTTAAATACGGGAGTTGCAGTTTGAGAGAGCGCCTAGTTGGGATAGCCGGCTAAGTATGCCACTTCCTCATAAAATTGTTTCAAGAGATGCTCCAGGAGCCGAGGTCGATCCACACAATTCAGTGATCCGTGGCCATCAGTGCTCCGAGCCCTTCAATTGCATCAATAATGCAAGGTCTAATAGACCTTTTTCCATGAGAAAAGTTCCGTGCGCATGTGCGACTTTCGCCGAATGAGCCGCCGTATTGTCGGTCCATATGCTATTATCAATACAAGCAACAGTAAGCGGGAAACCACGTTTTTCACAACGTTTTCGACTGTAGCTCGGAAACTATTGGCCCGATTCCAAATTTCTTTTTTTCTCGTGATAGCTGATTAAATTTCCCATCGCATTAATTTCATGTAAAATGTTGATTTGAGCTTTGATATGGGAAGGACATGCATGGCAAAGAAAATGGGGAATTTTTGAAAAAACGTTTTTTTCGCACATTTTTGCCTCTGGAACGGTCTGTCCGTTCTTAATTCTTTTTTTTTTTTTTTTTTTTTTTTGTGTGGAAAAAGCTGATTAAATGATATAAAAGAGACGTTAAGTACATTGAATTTCTGTTGAGACAACAACAATGCCATTAGTGTTCGTCGGAAAGGGTGGAAACCAGAAATTTGACCATCTATGACCACGTTTTTCCGAACATTTTCTTCTCTTCGTCCCCTTATATAAGTTCATATCAAAATTTTACATGAAATAGCTGCGATGGGAAATTGAATCATCTTTCACGGGGAAAAAATAAATTCAGAATAGGGCCATTAGTTTCTGAGCTACAGCCGAAAACGTTCTGAAAAACGTGGTTTTCCACTTACCGAGCAGTGTCACATTGGGCGTTTCTTGTTTTGGTTTAAATTCGTCTTCTCGGTTCCTATTTGACCTACAGAGTTCTACTCGGGCTCAAATGAAAGCTAAATAGATGTCCTATAACGTTGCTCGAAACGAATATCCTTGTAGAATGATTATTTTGGCCGTAATTTGGGTCTGAAGTTGACCAAAACTTAAAATGGAATTGTTTTGGAAAAATTGCCTATTTTCAAAAGGCTGTATCTTGACAACCGAACGTCGTACAGTGCTCGCGGTGTGCTCTAATTCTAGAAAATTTTATCTTCTTTAAAATAGGTACGTATTCAAAATTTGTTAAAACACTTAGTTCAGGAGATATATATAGTAAAAAAAAAAAAAAAAAAAAAAAAAAACGGCGAAAATTTTGCTGTTTTTCGAGCTGCTCACCACGTTCCTGACGATTTTTTTAGCTGCTTAATTGTGTATGAGTTCCTGATAATAACCCAAACAACATGTCTAAAAAATCAAAACTACCCGTGCATTTTTTTAAGAGTACCCCCTATATGACTGAATTCGCTTCCATAGCAGCCATAACAAAATCTGTTCTAAACATTTTTCCGTCGCTCGTATCAGATGGATTACAATCCTATACCTCCTTTTTCTTAGTAACTAAATACCAAAGTACTACCGTTCGACCGGAATATAACAGTAAAAATTGATCAGTGGATGGTAACACATTCTTTGTTCTAGTGTGTGTGTGTCCCTGCTAAGCTTATGCATTAATTTGGGATTTGTTATTCAATGTTACATGTGCGATGCAAAATTTACAAACAAGTACCTAAATAATTTTTTTTTAATTCATAAATTGAGCAGTGGTAAAAGACCAGCAAACATAAGAATTTGTTATAAATAACATAAGAAAATTTTCGTGCAGTTGCTGACTGCTTGCCACAGAGTAGGTAGGTGATGCCTATCTAAAGTAATGCTTGTTCTTTGTAAAGTATGCGGCTAGCTTGTAGCACAGGCCCAAACTGAGGGGCAGGCATTGAAGACATTATTTCCAGGAGAGCCGATACGAGGGAAAACGACTAATAATACCTACTCTTAATTAAGATCAAATCTGTTCAGCGTCGACCTTCTTGGCTGTCAATCGTCTTGACAGAAATGACCCAATTTCCGTTGCCAAAAAGTAAATTAACTGATGATGGAGAGGATCACAAGAGTTTAGGGTTAACATTTGATAACATGGCCCGACAATGATAGGACGAATAACGATCCGAATTTCAAATCGCTTTCGAACAGTGTCTTGTTAGCGATAATTGGTAAAATATCATCTACTGAGTCTCAAATCGTCGTAATACAGATGAACTAGCCCATTATGAAAATGCGTACAGTGGTGATGCATATTCATTGGGAAGATTTCGACAAACTGGTAACCCGTTGTTTTCACTGAAGGAGC
The DNA here is from genome assembly GCA_955831195.1 of Pilophorus perplexus. Taxonomy (NCBI): domain Eukaryota; kingdom Metazoa; phylum Arthropoda; class Insecta; order Hemiptera; family Miridae; genus Pilophorus; species Pilophorus perplexus. The sequence goes on along the minus strand of OY037007.1, from coordinate 63,254,935 downwards.
GACTACTGCAGAATTTATAATATAACAATCGAACTTGCTAAATATCGGAAAATCCATTTTGGATTGTGAATGGAACTGATAAAATTTAAGATGTACAAATTATTTTGTATTTTTCCGCGACAAATGCTGTTGACGTGATTTATTGATACTAAGGGGTGTGACTGTAATTTTAAAAACTAGGATAAATTCTACATGGCGACATACGAGTATGGTTGCATCTACATTAACACGCCTTTTTTTCCATAGATACAGCTCACTAACTCTAAAAAAATATGGTACGATAAATCTAAAAACCTTACCTCGCAAAACGTTCTTTATCCTGCATATTGTCATCTTCCATTCTAGAATATTTGTTCCCACTGTGATCCTCCTCATCGGATCTGAAACAGCGGTGATCGCACATTTTAATACAACAAAGATGAATATATTTTATTCGAAGAAAGGACAGCATTTCCATTAAACGCAACGATGCAACCACCAGCTGGGATGGTTGTCGAGCCTCCCATCCCCTATGACTTAGGTACTTATGATAGCGTGATAAGATCCTAGGTTTGGGCGAAGCAGATGGGAATAAACGGAAAAAAATCTTTAGATTTTAGAAGATAGATAGAAATGACAGGAAAATATCTTGACTATTTAGATTTTGGTTTCAAGATGAGCATTAGTTTTCGTCTCAAGTGCACCATAAGTATACGTCGTGCTCTGGAAGGAGTTAATCACACAGGTCCACAAAAAATAATACAATAACTTTTTCATTTTTTGGTTTATTATTCTTGGAATAATACACCTATGTTTTCGCGACGGAGGTCGACGACTCCAATCGGCCTCAAAATTTGACATTATCCGTTTCAAGAGGTCTACATTCTAAATCCGAAATATCCGTCCGCCGTCCGCCGGCCGGGCCGTTTTGGGCAGTAGGAATTTTTTTTTAAATCTGAAATTTTGACACAATACTTGGTTTACCATCTAGTTGTGCCCGCAAGGTTTTCAGTCCGATCGCCCAAACCCGTGGGGGGCTATGGGGCTATGGGAGGGAGTTTTTGAAGGCTTTTAGCTATGGGATCGAGTTAGGTGTCGTTTTCGAAGTATTTTTGGACGTAGAATCTATTTTCGGGGGTCCCGGAACGATCCGATTTCACTGTGGCGATCTATAGGGCTTTCATGGGGCTAGAAATGGGGTTTTTGAAGGATCCCAGGAGGTTAAATATTTTTCGAGTAAAAAATAGAATTTTTGAAAAAAAAATCAAAAATTTTTTTTCCATTGACAGAAATAATTGTTGCACAAGTAACCTATATCAAAGAATAATAAACCCTTGTGTAAAATTTGAGCGTTTTTATCCACAAAATTACATATAAATTTTTTATCGACATAAAATTTGCTGCTTTACGTTTGCTCAAATTCTGCTGCAAACAAAAAAATAATAACCTCATGAGTTAAACTTGCAGCGTTTCTCAATGCAGAATCAAAAAAGTGAAATGTCGCAAAACCGGGGATTTTCAATTGAATTGGTAAAATCTACAAATTGAATTGGAAAAAAGTGAGGTTGAATATAATAGTCGCTAACAGTAATAAATCATAATGCATTTCAATCGTCTACCAGCTACTCTACGCAACAAGAAAACAGAACTGTACAGCAATCTGTAGAATGACATCGCCGCCTTCCCGTTACCTCTTTGTACCACACAGCTGGCAAACATTCCTTTGCTCCTTCTCCCAACCATATCCATTTGTACCCCACGCTTTTCCGTCTCACCATTTCACTCGATTGCGAACCAATTCTAGAGCGGAGATGAAGTAGGTAGAGGTAAAGTATGGGTAGGAAACACTTAGATAAGTGCAAATGGTATTTACCAAGTACCCCACCATCCAAACAAAACCTTTTCTCAGTTTGTGTAAAATAAGTTTACCTACAGGTTTACCTTCTCTTGTGAATTATACTTGGCAAGAGGGTAAAAGCAGGGATTGAGTATAAAGGACGAAAAAGTCCTAGTCATAGGTAGTAGGAAAGATGTAGATAGGCCATTGTTCAGTAGAGAAATATAAACTGGAGGCGATTACGACCATCAGCATCACCTTACAGAGAATTATAGGGTTCTAAAATATTATCGTTCGGCCTTCAGATTACTACAGTCAACCATCCAACACCTAGAAACTCGCTATTATTTTCATTTTATCTTGTTTTTCTATCAAAGAAGAATGTGGAGAAAAAAAAATTTTTTCGACGCACACAAAACCTCCCTCACTTTCTTAAAGTTGTCGTAGAAAGAAACTGGTAGAATATGAACGAAGTGGGTAGGTTAACGATTCATTGTTGGACTACCTGGGCCAGTTATACTGGAAGGGAGGATTGTAAATCAACACTAACATCCTATCCCGTCATTCATGTAGGTAAGGGTGTCCCCTACTACGTCTACTAGACCATGAGACGTCAAGGAGGTGTGGGACATACTCAAGGCCATTTCAAACCTCCCACAAAGGAACCCTTGCAGGGTAGAAGCTATCGCACGATACTCTAGTACTTATCCTATCATACGATAGTGTTTCATCAAGTCTTGATATTGTGATATCCGTCATCGGGTCACCAATTTATCTAATATCTCACTTCGGGGTACCAACTGATGAGACGTCCGAGGGATGCTTTGGGCCGAGAATCCATATCGTGGACCCAATTTACGTGATTTCCCGTTTTCTGAGTCCAAGAGACGGGGAGCCTTGTTTGTTGGCTCCTAGACGACAACTTTGCACAAATGTTTTGGAAACTCAGAACGACAGTGAAGAAAATAATTCAATCAATCAGGACAGAAAACTGACTCTGTGAACCCGCAGGGGTATTACCCCAACTATCACCCCAATCGACTGAATGCAGACTAGCAACTTCAGCTTAACTCTAACTAACTTAAAACATAACCATAAGCAATTTACTATAGGTTTGATACCTTTTACTACCACTACTTGGATATGATAGTAAGGTGAGACATTTGGGGTAAGGGTGGGTTGAAAGTTCAGATAAGTGGTAGGAAAAACTGCAAGTCCCTATGATGGCGAAGAAGATAATTTGGATCATCAGTTTCAGTGGCATATTAGTATGACTGATACAACTTATAATCTGTGGTTTGTTAATCTATTTCAATGTAGGCGTTCAATCAACTGATATGGGTACTGAAAAAGATAATATCTGCAGATATCATCAGCAATGAAAAACAATAATGATAAGTTCAAGGAATGTGACTCATGAGAGAGAATCCTCATGGAGAACATTTCTAAAACGTGGTTGCGAATTTAGGAACAAGGAATATAAAACCTGGCAATATTCAAATAAGACATATGTACTTACATGTATCTACTCGAAGTAAATTAAAAATGACAACCAAAAAAAAAAAAAAAAAAAAAAAAAAAAAAATCAGCTTGCGTACAAGTCCACAACTCAGTGAGACATTTTCACGTTGCTCCGCGAGCATTGTCTTGACTCATTTATATGAATCAAGACAATGTCGCCAGAGTCAAGACATGAAAATGTCAACATGATTGTAAACATTTTTCGTAACGCTCCATTTTGTGACGCTTTTCGAATTTATGTGGCAGTCAAGACATGTCAAAACACAGTTTAAACAAATCGGTGAAGTTGATAGCTAAAGTTTCGTTCTATAAATTCTTAGTCTACTTCGGGTACGAAAATGTGCAACTTTTTACCTACAGGAGAAAAATCTGGATGTGATGGAGGTAAACTGAGCTGATATTCGTATTCAGCATTAAAAACCGACGAAAATCACCTGCTTGTTTCAATGCAACGACCAAAACCTTCCTAACATCTTCTAGCTATAATCATACAATAAATTTTAGACCTATTAATAGGTTTTAATTTAAACCACTCTAAGCCATGCGTTTAAAATTGCATTGATGTACTACCAAAACCTCAGATTCAATTCAATTTTGAAGTTTTGAAATTAATGAAAACCACAGTCTGAGTTGTTTTTGAGGGAATTATGATGTTCCTACAGAAATCCTAATTACATCACCAATCAGATCATATCAAATGAGGCACAGTTCGGTCAATAAAGGTATAGAATGAACCCGCTGGGGGGGGGGGTCCGGACACACCATCCGGACAGTCAGAGCGAGAAGAGGCCATCGGCCGATTGGTCACCGATTCGCTGCGGCCCCACAAGGCTCCAGCACACCTGTAGGCCCCCACCCCCTTACCACGAACACATTACGCACACACCCACACTCTCTCACGGACGAAAAACCAGACATCTCGTCAGCAAATCGGCTCCTTACCGATATTGGAAACGTGCTCTCGGGTTACGTTTAGCTGCGGTTTAATTGGTAGGTTGGAATGAAACCAACTGTTCCGGGACGAATGGCTTTTGTGTTTCGCGACGGACGACAGTCGTGATGTCAAAAAGTGGAACCGAATAGATATTTCGTTAAAAATTTGGACTAAAAAAAAACCACCAAAAACAGTTAGGATGGCGGACGGACAAGATATTTTTGTAAGGCTAGCACGAGGACTGGAGGGGGGCTTAGCGCGAACTAGCTCTCGATCCAACCTCGCTGGTGATGAAATTACCAAAAAACACTTAATGTATTCGAAATTAGCGAGAAATAAAAGCTGGCCCACTCAGCATTTGTGCCTGTACCCACACAGTATCTGTAGAAGTAAGTCTTAGGTTCTGACACCACCTACTTGACATTTTGACGAAAATGAGTTTTTCATACCATTTGATGGGTATAGTTAGGTAACCATGCCAAGGTCACCTGGAAACATAAAAACCAGAAAAATGCGAAAATTACAACAGCGCGTCCCTAATTGATTTCCTAGCAATTCCTCGGTAACACCACGTAATTGAGTTCACCGGTAGCTCCGTATGGATAATTTCGAATACATTTAAGTGTTTCAAGTAAGTCAAGAAGTTCGAACGACCTCAAGAATTTTTTTTTTTTTTTTTTTTTTTTTCATGTTTTGACACATGAGCCAAAAATGCCAGGACCTGGTCCCCGCCGACTTTGATAATTGGAATTTCTCAAAAAATCTGAAATTTTCACAAAACACTCGATTTGCCCGCAAGGTTTTTCTCTCCGATCGTTCTAACCCGTGCAGCTAAAACCGTTCTAAAAGGGGGTACGGAAGAGGGTTTTGAAGGGTTTCGGCTATCGTGTCGAGTTAGGTAGGTCACCTAACTTAGGTGCCATCTTCGAAGTAGTTTTGGACGTAGAATCTATTTCTGGGTGTCCCAGAACAGCTCCATTTGTAGCTCTACGAATGCACCATAGATCCCGAAGGTGAAATTGAATAGTAACTGTTACTATTCAGTTTCACCTTCGGGATCTATGGTGCATTCGTAGAGCTACAAATGGAGCTTTTGGTGGATGTCACTTTTGCCAGGACTCTGGTCTGGTTGTGACCAACACATGGTTCAAGTTGCCAAAGCGACGACTGTATACGTGGGTTTCCCCTCTGGATGCGCCGGGGAGGATCGTTCGAAATCAGGTTGATTTTGTGATGATCAACAAACGGTTCCGCAATGCTGTTAAGTATGCCAAGAAGTATCCGGGATCTGATGTGAATTCGGACCATAGCCTTTTGGTGGTTGGGCTACAAGTGCGCCTGCGGCGGGCGGCCACTCCAACTGCCCGTAAAGTGAACCTGAGACTGCTGAAGGTCCAGGAGGTTGAGCAGAAGGTCTCGGAGCGAATCAATAGCTCAGTTAATGGAACTCGACGTGAACACGGTTGAAAATGTTGACCATGCCTGGTCTGGGTTTAAGGATGCTTTCAATTCGGTGGCAAAGGAGCATCTTGGTGAGCTGCCTCAGCGTAAGCAGGAGTGGATGACGGATGCCATTCTGGAGTTGATGGGATAGCGGCGTATGCAGAAGAAGCGCAGCCCAGAGTACCGCGCGTTGCAGGATTCGTGCAAGTATCCGGAATGCAAAGGAGGCGTGGTTTACAGCCCAGTGTGTTGAAGTCGAGCGGTTGAAGGAGCTGCACGATGATTTCAACCTGCATAAGAAGATACGGGAGCTGACTGGTGCTGGGAGGAGGAGCCTGCCCTCTGTTATTGTGGATGGAAGCGGACAGGTTGTGGTTTCCAAGGAAGAGAAACTCAAAGTTTGGGAGGAGTATGTTGAGGGCCTGTTCAGCGATCAGCGGACTGAAGTCAACCTCTCTCCCAGGGAGGATTGTGAAGGGCCTGCAATTCTGGAAGATGAGGTGGCACACGCAATAAGGACTGCTAAGTGTGGGAAGGCAGTAGGACCAGATCAGGTCAGTATGGAGCTGTTGAAACTCTTGGATGGTGGCAGCCTCACGAAGCTGACGCAGTTCCTGAACCATGTTTATGATACAGGGGAGATTCCTGAGGAGTGGTTAAACTCCGTTTTCGTTACTCTTCCGAAAAAGCCAAACGCAAGAAAGTGCAGTGAGCATCGAACTGTCAGTTTGATGAGTCATGGGCTGAAGGTTTTGCTGAGAGTTCTGCACTCTCGGCTGTGGCGCAAGGTGGAGTCTGAAATCGGGGATTCTCAGTTCGGGTTCCGCAGTGGCTTCGGCACTAGGGAGGCCCTTTTCTCCCTGCAGGTGCTGGTGCAGAAGTGCCTGGATCAGCGATGTGATGTGTTTGCGTGTTTCATTGACTTTGAGAAAGCGTTTGATACAGTGAAACATGATACTCTAGTCCAGATTTTAGAACGCACAGGTTTGGACTATAAGGATATCAGACTCATCAAGAACTTGTATTGGAACCAGACAGCGCAGGTTCGAGTGGATGGGACGCTGTCCGATCGAGTGAGTATTCAGAAGGGGGTGTGTCAAGGTTGTACACTGTCCCCTCTGTTGTTCAACCTGTATTCCGAGCATGTGTTTAAGGAGGCTCTGGATGACTGTAGGACGGGTATTCACGTCAATGGTATCCCTATCTCCAACCTCCGGTACGCAGATGATACAGTGCTCCTTGCTCATACTGCTGAGGAGTTGCAGTCTATCCTGGATCTGGTGGTGCAGGCGTGCGAGAGGTATGGCTTGAGACTTAATGTTGGCAAGACAAAGGCCATGTCAGTATCAAAGACAAGTCGGAAGCCGTGCGCCTTGGTTGTGGGGGCCCAGCATATTGAACAAGTGGCCCGTTTCAAGTATTTGGGTCAGTGGTTGACGGAGGAATGGGCTTTGAGAGACGAGCTGAGGACCCGTATTGAGGTGGCACGCGGGGCCTTCAGTAACATGAAGCGGGTGTTGTGCAGTTGGGTTTTGAGTTTTGCCTTGCGGTGGCGGATGGTTCAGTGCTACATTTTCTCCATTGTCCTCTATGGCGTGGAGTCTTGGACTCTGAAGGCGGCAGATATGAACCGGCTAGAAGCCTTTGAGATGTGGCTTATCCGCAGGATGCTCAAGATTCCTTGGACCGCCAGGCTGCGCAACGACTTCATCTTGCAGTCTAATGGTTTGACCCGCGAGTTGTTGCACACTGTGAAGATCCGGAAGGTCGCCTCCCTGGGGCATATCATGCGTAACCCGAAGTACCAGCTGCTGCAATCCATCATGATGGGGAAGAGGCGTGGGACGAAAGCGAGCTTCCTGGCTCCTCAACATTCGCCAGTGGACTGGGGTTCCACGAGCAGCAGATCTGTTCCAGTTGGCCAGAGATAGGGACAGATTCGGTGAAGTGATCGCCAACCTTCGCTAGCGGAGACGGCACCACAAGAAGAAGGTGGATGTCAGGAGGCCGAGTAATTTTCCCCCATTTGTGGGGTCTTACATCTATCCAAACACTGGACATGAATCCAGGGTTTTTACATGTTTTATATAATTTTCAATTAAAAAAAATTATTTTCACGGAATTAATCTTTGCACAATATAATTATTATACCAATATGCATTTTATTTCATAAGAGCTGATTACCACCTAATTGGTTATTTTAATGAAGAGGAACACCACGGAATTGACAAATCATTTCAAACACCAACACCATCTCATTAACGAATCGTGAATTTTCTAGATATTCACTAGTCATTAGAACTGAGTTTCTGGGACTCTGTTGAGAGGTAACAATATGAGAAAAGTTGGAAAATTGAATTACATTCAAAATAAAAGTTTTTTGTGTCTCCTGTTGCCAGTCAAGTCAAAATGTAATTGTAATAAATACGTGGTGTTGGAACTCCAGTGGCGATAATATTATGTTGTAGTCAGTGTGTGAAATCGGCCATTATATATAAAGCCTAGTCATTTTATAGAATCACTAAAAAGATCCGACGCTTACCATGAACACCGACAGCTGTCGGACCTCGAAAAATGGATTATGCCTCCAAAATTACTCGGAAATGTATGAAACGCAACCTATTTCACACAGATACTAGTAGTTCTATATGACTGAGGCCTCATAGGCAATGTGTGAAATACATTCACAATGCTCAGAGTTGTTGCCAAGTTGATTTAATTGATTTTCAGGCACAGCCTGATAGGGATTTTGAATTCATTATGGTGTACCAAGATGATCTTGGCAAGATCACCTAACAAAATTTGTGGTCCTTCGACCACTCAAAACAAAGACTGCTGAGGAGGTTGCTTACCTCATTGATATTTTCGCGCTCATTGGTACACCTTCATTACCTCTCCAGTCGGACAACGGTCGGGAATTTTCTAATAAACTAGTGAACAGCCTGAAGGATTTGTGGCCCTCCCTGAAAATTGTTCACGGTAAGCCTCGACATTCTCAGAGCCAAGACAGTGACGAGTAGTGTGTCGACCAGGATATGAATGTGCTAGTGGTGAAGGGAACTAAGTGCGAAAAAAAAATTTTTACATGCTTTACATTTTTATATATATATATTTTATTTTTTATTTTTTAATGTTCCTGGCCCTGCAAATGGTCGTCACCGAAAGAAAAAATTGGGGTCGGCCTAAAACTCAGGGTTAACATTTAATAAAAAACTAGGTAGGTAACAGATCCGGTGATGACTCCCTGATGATGAAATCCCGTAATTTTTGTGTCAATAAGAAAATATTTTTGGAAAAATTAAAAAAAAAAAATTCTGTACAATGTTTGGACAGCTGTCGGACCTCGAAAAATGGATTATGCCTCCAAAATTACTCGGAAAACGAGAGCATATTTGACCTTCCTCGGATCCTCCAAAAATCCCCTTCGTAGCCCCATGAAAGCCTCATAGACCCCCACAGTGAAATCGGATCGTTCTGGGACCCCAAAAAAATGACTCTACGTCCAAAAGTACTTCGAAAACTACTACTAACTCGACCGCATAACCGAAACACTTCAAAAAACCCTCCCGTAGCCCCTTTTTAGCCCCACAGTGCCCCGTGGGTTTGGGCGATCGGGCTGAAAACCTTGCGGGCACAACTATACGGTAAACCTTGTAACCTTGTAAAACTTTGTCAAAATTTCAGGTTAAAAAAAAAATTCCGACTGCCCGAAACGACTCGGAAGGCGCGAAGGACATTTCGTTTTTAGAATCTACGTGACGTGAAACGGATAATGTCAAATTATGAGGCTGATCAGAATTTTCGACCTCCGTCGCGATTACAAAGGTGTATTACTCCAAGAATAATAAACCAAAATCGAAAATTTTAAAAACCGTATTTGTGTAGAGTGTTTGGGCAGATATGAGACCCCAAAAAATGGATCGTACGTTCAAAATTACTGGGAAAACGACAACCCACTCGTCTCCTAATTCCTTCAAAAACCCCTCACGTAGCACGTTTTTAGCGAGAACTCTGCTTCATGTCGCACTGAGAAGTAGGAGTTTTTTTTAAAATCCAACATTTACAAAAATGTTAGATGTGTGTTTGTACGTTGTTACATTCTAGCTATAGCTAGAATGTATGTCTGCAAGGTTTTCAGCCGAAGATAAGATGACGTAAGCCTCAGTTTTACCGTCGATTAATTGTCGATGTTCAACAGTGAGGAGGGTCTTGGAATGGGTGAGTGACTCCTAGTAAACAATTGTTTCGTCACATTAAAAAAAGTAACCCACATGATTATTGATAATAATAACAATTAATTATTAGTGTTGAACTCACTTTGGAAAGTCGTACACATTTAGAAAAGATAGCGGAGAAAAACGGTGGGGATGAAAGCCTCGAATCATTACAACAATTGATAGGTAGGTATGCACTATCTCCGGCTAGCTATCGCTGTGGCAGTAAATCAACTAGAACGACGAGTAAGAGAAAAGTCAATTACACGTGGCCATTCCACAAGACTTTACATGAGGCTATGAAAGTGACTTAGTTCAGCGTCTAAAGATCTACGATGACTAACCCCTCGTATATAAGGTTTTCCCTTATCGTAAGATGCTCGAAGAATCTGGAGCGATAATTATTTTCCCGCCTAGAGATTTAGGAATGGGGAAAATTCTATACGATCCCAACATTAAATGTTGGAAACTAAACAGTTTAATCTCCACAATACATTTTATTGTGGAGACTAAACTGTTTAGTAGTACAAGCACACATCACACCACTAAAAACACCTTTTAATATTGAATTTGACAGATGGAATATACTAGCAGCTGACTGAGTTGGGTATGAGTGAGAGAAAAAGGCGAGAAAACAATCGCAGCTGTTCGGCACGTGGATGTACCGTACAAGTAAAAAAAAAAACAACGTAAAAACATGCAGGGGATATGAATTGGAAAATCGATGATATTTTCTTCGAGAAAGAGCATTGTTCAAGATCCCATTCCACGATCATCGAAATTCAAACACTTCCCGGAAAACAAGCATCACAGGAAAGTCACAACAAAACAACCAAGTAAAACAACAAACAATACCTATAGCGCGAGAAGGTGAAACGTAACAATAAACACGGTACCGAGATTACTGACAAGACACGTCTCACAATTCACAAAGGCGATTACATTATTAGCAGTAATTACCAAGGTCAATGGTCAAATTGGCCAAATCAATTCGTTCCAAGTTAGTTCGTTGCAAGTAAGTTGAGCCTTAGAGAGCAATAAATCTATTTATAACAGTCTGAATAGTGCCGTGCGCCCATAACGCTGACGGGTTTACGTCCAATCTGTTGATTGCTTCATCATTTGAACATTTAAAATTAAAAAATTAAAAAACTAGCAAATCACGTGTAACTCGAATATTTTACAAATAACAACAACAACAACAATAAATATTCAGGCGAGGTTTTTTGTTTTTGTTTTTGTTCTAGCTCAATATGTACCTAAAATGACAATTATTGAAGTTTCGTAATTTTTTTTTCTCGGGAATTACTTCTTATTTCTTAGCGAATAAAAAAACGAAACGAACAAGATGTGAACTTCATGAAATGAAACGCGAAGTGATCCCATTGTCTGACCGGACCTTGAAAATGTTTCCTTCGGTCAGCAGAAAAAAACGGGGACCACAAATGCCTAGTTGTTATTATTCAAGTTCCTATTTGAGTGTCAGAGCATCATAATAAACACAATACCAGAGGCAGGATCCCAGAGGAATGAATTCAAGGATTTGACGAAGAAGCCGCACAGCTTGATAAATAAAACAGAATAAGTTACAATTGATTCTGATATTATTTTTGACGGTTTATAAGGCGTCGTTGACGTCAACAGCCGAGCAAAAACAAAAACGTTGCAAACCGTACAGTACAGTATTTGGGCGGTTATGGGACCCCGAAAAATGCATTCAAAATTAATCGGAAACGAACAGCCCATTCGGCCTCCTGGCATCGTTCAAAAGCCCCATCGATCCCCACGGTAAAATCGAGAAATACATTTAAAAAGAAAAAAAGGCGAATACCGTCAAAACCCTTTTTTAGCCCCACAGAGCCCTATGGGTTCGAGCGATCGGGCTTGCAGACGCAACTAGATGGAGCACCGAGTAAATTGTAAAAATTTAAGATTTAAAAACACATTCTTACAGTTCACAACGGCCTGGACGGCGGACGGCCATTACATTCTTGAAATCTGCACATCATGAAACATACAAGGACCCATTTTGAGGCCGATCAAAATTTTCTACCACCGTCGCTAATACATAAGTAAGTGCTGGTTTATCAAAGGCATGACATTACATTGTAATGACCGAGTACTATCCCACTATCGCAAATCTCCGATTAACAAGAATTATAAACGAAAACGTAAAAATTTTCCCAGATATCTCCATCCATGAGTGATGGAGCTTATCCGGAATACTTAGGACGTCACTGAAAGCCACAATGTAAACCCTAACCACAACTCCACCACCTAATTGATAAGCTCTTCCATTATATCCACCACTAAGATCTGCAAGTTCTAATAAGTTCTTCCGTCATAATATTATTCATTACTCGGGTCTGAAATGGTTTTATCTCAGTTCCATTCAGAAATATAATGGTTGAATTTCCTTAGAATCACAGGGCATTCAATTTCGGTATCTCCGAATTTTTCAACGACGAGTAAATAAATTGTGAGAACTCAAGCACAAATACATATAAGGACAACTATGGTGCTATATATACCTACACATTAGGTTTTTCTAGGGTATAGATCAGTTGATGATCCTCCTACTAAGGTGATCCTCTTCGTTCCCTCACTGACAGCCTCCTGTGATCATGAGGGCCACGTGACGTTTTGAATAGGTGCGGTTAATGGAGAGGCTCTCATGGTAATTGTGGATTAAGTAGAGCAAAGCGATTGTTGGTGGTGTAGGGGGGAGCTTGTTGACATACCTGTATTCCTCCTGGGATTAGGTAATGAGCATGTGCTACTACACGAACGGGCCAAATCCTATAATCTTTACACCGTCATAGCGAGACCGAAGGTTTTCACTGTTTGGACGTGTAAATGTCAACAGCGATATACCAGACAACCTGTGCTCAAGCTCATGCTACGGAAAATTATCATTAAAATGCAGAAAATTATGCATTAAAAAAATTGCCAAAGCTGAAAACCTTGCAGGTACCGACTATTTCGTCAAAACTTCACATTAAAAAAAAACCTTCCCTCAAAAACAGCGATAACGTGCAAATTGTAGCTAAAATTTAGATTCATATTTAACATGAAATACAAAAGACAAATTTGAGGCCAATCAAAATATTCGACTAATGCTAAATCATGGGTTGACGAGAGGGAATTCTGATGAATATTTTAAAGTTTAAAAATAAAGTTATATTGTATATAATAGGTAAATATATATAATATACAGCTTTTTATTTTAAAGTTTAAAAATAAGGTTTATTTAAACTCAACTTTCAGTGTCGAATGGCACAGTTGGCTTAAATTGAAACAAAACATCCCAAAAACTGTGACGTATCAAAGTGCGTTCTCTAGTGCCAGAAATCGAATTCTTTGCCCGAAGTCGTTGATGAGGGGAATCGTAAAAAGCATGTCATAAGACAAGTTTGTTTTCCACGGATGTATCGGATGAAATCACGTGAAAAGTGAGGCTAATCCCGGTTTTCAGGTTGGAAACTCATTTCGTCGTCTATATTTCAAGGAATATTACAGGAGCATGAATTCTGAGCAGTACGTTAAATGTACATGTACATTTTGAATTTTAACGAGAATTTTTAATTATTATTTTTTTAAACAGTAAATTTTACAGTTAATGGTCTAATACCAATCAGTAGGCAAAACTCAAAATATAGTCCAGATTTTGCTGGCGAGCTAATGAGAAATTCTAAAATGAACATGAAATTAAAACGCTGCAAATTTTACACAAGTGTCCTATATTGTTTGGTCATAATTGCGCAAAAATTAATTCTGTCAATAAAAAATTATTTCTAAAAAATTAAAAATTGAAAAAAGTATTTCTGTACATTGTTAGGACTGATGTGGGACTACGAAAAATGGATTATACGTCCCAAAATACTTCGAAAACGACACCCCACTTGATGCTTAACCTAAATCATTTTAAAAAACGCTACAAATGTTGCCAAGGGTTTATAATTCTATGATTTAGGCAAACTGTGCAAAAATAACTGTCAATAAAAAAAATTTATAAAGGAATATTTTCGTAGGTACATGTTTGGACAGATATGGGACGCAAAAACATGGATTATGCGTCCAAAATTACTCGGAAAACGACACCACGTTCGACCTTCTGACAAATTCCAAAAGTACTGAAAAGGAGAGGGGAGACCTGTGCAATTCGCTTCATAAGTTAAATTTGTGCAAAACGTGTCGATCCAAAGCAATTTACCATCATTGTCATCAAAACAAAAACAACTGGCTAACAGGGAAACGTGATATCTTACCGTCTTCTTTTAGGCTGACTTGGGGGCGGTTGAGGGGGCGGCGGGATGTAAATCGGAGGCGGTGCAGTTTGATGGTACTGTGGGGATGCTACGGGGTTCGTCCCCGCGTAAGTGTACATCGTGACAGTTCAAAGGTGTTGCCGAGAAGGGCAAGAGGAAGTTATCCGAAAACCCCGATCAAATGTTCCAATTTTAATAACGGCACGAGCTGATAAAACTTTACATACGCCCTAAAACTGTCAAAACCAGGCACTTGGTGGAGCATGAGAACGTAAGCCCGTTTTCACGTAGTCGGAGGTTCGAGCGAACCTTGCGCGGACCAAGTGGTCCAAGACCACAGACGAACAAGAACTGAAACGGAATCTGCTCGAGACGCGTGCTCTACCCTATCACAGCTTCAACAACCCCCACTAGGAGGACACTCAACTCCCTCCTCACCCTCCCATAACAACACAGGTGAGAGAATACTTAACGTAACTCTTTAACCATCCAACTGTTAATTAGTATTGTAAATATGAAAACATAAAATTATAAGAGGGTCCGCTGACCAGATGCCCCAAGCAACAATTTCAACGAGCTAAAATAAAATTTATTAAAATAAATTGTTTAAATTTAATTTAAATGCGAAAAAGTGGAAAATACTAGTCGGTCCCCAAGGCTTTTCGCCTTCTGTGCTGTGTGAGACTTTTAAGGGGCTGTAAGAGGAGTATTGGAAGGGTTAAAACCAGAGTGTCGAGTAAGGAGTAATTCAAAACGTATACAAACTTGTTTGTAGGTATATTTATTGATATCATGCTAATCTTAGGGTTCCAAGGGCTGGAAGTGGGCGTTTTCGGCCTTTTCGCCGAAGAGCCGAAAAAACACTGTTTTTCAAATCGATGTATCTCTAAGACCACTGGTTCAATCATCAATTTTGACCAATGCTTTTCGAAGGTATTTTGTCTACCTTAATTTTGTATAAAGTGGTCATCTTCGAAAAACGCTTAGTTTCAGGTAGATATATAAACCTGAAAAAAGTGCCAAAATTTTGATGTTTTTTTCCATTTTTTGATGTGAAGCCGACCTCGGAGGAGGCAGCAAACTTCATAATATTATTCGGATTCAGCACCCAAAAAGACACAGAGATCCGTTGAGAAAAACTTCCCTAATTTTATTACGAGAAAACCACCATTTGACCACTAAGCATAATATTAAATATTATTCAAAAAAACATTTTTTTGAAGTGATCAAGGAGATGTCTTATATTATTTTGAACGCTGAATCGAATGAGACAAACCACAGATCAGAAGGTGCAATTAGAGCACCTATTATAGTCTAGGAGCTAGAGCGTTTTGAGTTTTATGTTGAGTGAAAAAATATCAAATGAGGTGGTTAGGGTGAGAAATGACTCCTCTGCTGAGTACTAAATTGTTTATTTAAATAAATGCACCGTCGGCAAATACCACACCGTGAAAAAATATCGCTCAAAAAATAATCATTATTTTCTGAGTGAAAAATAAAACTCGAATGTTGATGTCGAGCGATTCCTAAAGATAAAAAAATCACTCAATTTCAACCCCTGCTTGAAACCATCGATGTTTCTGAACATGCCTGCACTGGTATAGTTTTTTAACACATAATTTGTTTTTGCGGAGGTTATTTGGTGGGGCAAACCGTTTACGTTTGCCGCAAACGTAAAGTAACAGAAATATCCCGCCCGCTGCCCAGCCGACACCGCAACTCCACCTAACCCCACCCCACGCCCCGTGTCGACCCCCCCCCCCCCCCCCCATCATAACGCGTTACCCCGCCAACGTAATAATATTATGTTGGCAGGGTGATGGCTGTCATAATATGACATCCGATCAAATTTTTTTACCCCGTCATAATATTATTATGACGGGGTAAAAAAATTTGATCGGATGGTGAATTGTCTGCCGACAATACAGGTACTTATTACAACACGTGATTGACTTTTTGGTCAAACATTGGTGTTCGGCCCCGGATTCAAACCAGGCTGATCAGCGCTCCGACCGATTTGTAAACAAACGAAGTTCTGTCGCCTTAGTTTAGTCCACGGGGCCACCATGTCCTCCCTTGACCATGTGTCGACTTTTCAAATTCGGCGTTTCTGGGTCTGCTGACCCAGGCTGCAATTTAACTCGACCCCATACCTAAAACTATAACCCCTTTTTAGTCCCACAGGGACCCGCGGGTTTGTGCGATCGGACTGAAAACCTTGCAGGCACAACGCTCCTGGTGCTTGAGAGGGAAGGAAGTAAATCCTAGAAATACCAGAAGCCTTAGTTGTCTGAGTGTTAATGTAAGTAAGGCTGAATGACTGATTACTTCTAGGTACCAGCCCTCTGTGGGAATCACCGAAAAACACATTCTGTGTTCCAATGGTTAGATCCTTGATCATAACAGAAATAATCCGGGGGTCTGGGGGTGTCCCGTAAAAATATAGTTCACCGTACCTACGTACACAAGTGGCAATACACCCCACAGGCGGCAATTTTTTTTATTAAAAAGATTCAATTAACAGGATTAATTTTTGCATAATTTTTACAAAAGAATAATCAACTTTAAGTAAAGTTGCACCGTTTTTCACCATGCTCATCAAGTGTAGATGAGAATAGGGGAGATTGGCCCAATGGAGTGTGTCCGAGTTTTATTGGGATTAGGGCCAAGAACGGGAAAACTCTACTCATCAAGACTTTAGTGTAGTTGGGAGAATAATAATAATTACCTACACAGCCCCCCCCCCCCCCCAAAAATTCTGATCCGGGGGTCTGACCATGGTATTCCTATGTATTTTCCGACGCTGAATCCGAATCCGAGATAAAAAAATCCGTTCACCCCTTAATTTTTTGTGTAGGGGCGAAATCATCCCTCCAGGAGGGGTTAATTGATGAATATGAGTATTTTGGAGTGTACAAACGCATCGGGGATATTTAGTGATGTGTGTGGACCTTTACTGAAGTCCGAGAGACAAACGAGGGGATAAGCACCCCTACACAGGGGTTGATGGAACCGGTTCCACCCCACAGCCCCACAAAAAAAAAAGTTTCTGCTTCGGGGGTCTGACTATGGTATTCCTATGTATTTTTCGACGCTGAATCATCGCCCCTACACAAAAAACTAAGGGGTGAACGGATTTTTTTGAACCTCGGATTCGGATTCAGCGTCGAAAAATACATAGGAATACCATAGTCAGACCCCCGAAGCAGAAACTTTTTTTGTGGGGCTGTGGGGGTGGAACCGCCCCTACACAAAAAATTAAGGGGTGAACAGATTTTTTGACCTCGGATTCGGATTCAGCGTCGAAAAATACATCGGAATACCATAGTCAGACCCCTGGATCAGAAACTTTTTTTTTTTTTGTGGGGCTGTGTTATTGGTGTTGCAGCAGCACTTTCTATAATAATTCAATGAACCACTCCAAGAGTCTATTGCATTCAGTCCCTCCCCCATGAAAACGAGGAACGCAAAAGAGGTGTAGTCATGACGAACAAAAAACTAGTCATGCCGACTAAAAAATGAGGTAACTTTCTTTTTGTCTATTTTCCTTGGATAATCAACCTGTGTATTCGCGATGGGGGTTAACAATTTTGATCTGCCTTAATATTTATCATACGTTTCAAGATGTGCAGATTTCAGAAATGGAATGTCCGTCCACCGACCAGGCCGTTTTGGACAGTAGGATTTTTTATTTAACCTGAAATGTTGATAAAATTCTCGGTTCTCCCCTCTCCCGTCCTAATCGCCGAAGCCCGTGGGGCTAAAAAGGGGCTGTGGGAGACGTTTTCGAAAGTGTTTGACTATGGGGTCGAATTGCCTGTCGTTTTCGAACTGATTTGGCACGCAGAATCATTTTTACGGTTCCAAGCACTATCTAATTTCATCATGGGAACCAATGGGGCTTTTAGAGGAGGCCAGAAAGTCGAATGACGTGTCATTTTCCGAGAAATTTGGGACGTATAATCACTTTTTCGGGGTCCAACCACTTCCCAAACACTGTTCAGAAGTATATAAAAAAAATTTAAAAAATCTTTATTAACCCGGAGGGTATCACAAGGGACGTAAGTAGTTTAAAAAAAGTCACAACTATGAAAAATAATTTTTAATTTACAGAGAATTAATACAATAACAAAAAAAGAACAATAACAAAATCTGTTATTGTTTTAGTATTAACACAATAATAATACATTTAATGTTTGTGTAAAATTGGGGCAACATGCTATTATATTGGAACTCCAGCCCGAGGAGGAGGAGAGCTCATTTTTATTCTAAGGCACTTTTAGATGTCGTAAAAATTTGAATCACAAACCACAAAATTCCTCTTGGCGAGCATAGTACGATAAAAAACCAAAATGTCCGCTCGAAATTGCTCAAAAAACGGGCTCAGTGTTCAATTTAATACTGGCTGGCTCAGATGGAAAAATTGTTATTGATGGGGGATTGGAAAGGATGGCTCCATGAAGGGCGAGGGAGGCGTTGCTGAGACAAAGTGGTCGGCAATTCCCAGAAGAATGTATACCCGTTTGAGGGGGAATTAGCTCCTTAATCAGGGTGATGGGACGGCAGGGGGGGGAGCACAGTTGCGGAAACTAAAGAGCCCAAAATAGGGAGAAAATATGGTGAATGGGGGCGGGAGAGATTTCCGACAGGATCCTGTCACCAGTGGACAATTTCCGCGAACTTTGAAGTTGAACGACGCGGCTCCAATAACTCCCTTTCCCCATCATTGTGGCAATGGGGACGACGAGGACGCTAGCGCGAAATAAATAGGCGACGCGAGGCGAGGGATTCAAAGGGTTGTGGAGCTCATAGTACGCCGTCGGACGAAGCGTCGGCGACTCTCCCCCTCGTATATTTAATTGAGAATAATAAGATCGAAAAAAGGGTACCTATTTCTGTGATCAAAATTTACAGTTTCTCATCTCTTTTATATTATTCAGGAATCAAATACAGGATGACGGTATCCCATACATTTTTTTCAAGCTGAATCCAAATTTGAAATTAGAATTTCAATAAACCCTCATCCTCTATTTCTTTAAGAAAAAAAGAACTATTCGTTTTCGAAAAGCGAGAAGAAGTGGTCACAGGTCATGTGGTTGGCTGGCTTTATCCAGCAGGGGGTAGCCCCCTAGTCTAACATATTAAAGCTCCAACACGACGAGGAGGAGGAGGAGGAGGAGGAGGAGGAGGAGGAGTGACACGATTTTGGTCATCTTTATTCTAGGGCACTACCAGATGTCGGAAAAATCTGAAATTGGTCTTAAAAATCCAGTTTGGCGAGAATAGCGCGAGAAAAGTCTGAAACCACTAAAAAGTAGCTCCATGTGGCGTATCTGAGCTCCTAAAGTGGAAAAAATGGGAAATATAACTTTTTCCATTTGAAAAAATACCAAAAATCCGTTTTGGCGAGTAGATGATGAGAAAAATATGAAACCAACAAAACGTTGCTCCACGTGGAGCATCTAAGTTCCAAAAGTGGAGCAAAAATCAGGGTTTGGAGCAGTTGACAGGGATTTGGGATGGTGGTGGGCCATGGAGTGACCGAAGGCTACGCCGCGATTAGATAATGAGAAAAGTTTGAAAACAACAAAAAGTTGGCTCTAAGTGGTTCAAAAAAATGGTAGGTACAAAGTGTTCAAAAAATACTGGCTCTACCATTTGACAGGATGTTGGAAATTCAGGGTTGATAGCGGAGAAGACGCCACCCTTGAGAGGTTGACGATGTTGACGGAAAGTTGACTGTTGAGGATCCGCGGAGCAAAGGGAGAAGTTCTTGGCAGGGAGGTTTCTCGTGAGTGTAAACCTGGAAGACTTCCAATCGAACCCCCACATATTGAAGTATTCGCAAACAACACTAATATTATGACATAATGACACATTGTGTATTGCCTTATGTTGATGTTGACGGGGTTGATGGTGGCATGAGAGGTAGGCGATTCCGAGAAGAAAAAGCATCAGGGGGACGGGACAGTCGGGGAAACGTGTAGCGTCAAAAAACGTCCGAAAGGGGAGTTTTCAAGTTGGGCGACGCGGTTCCAACCGAATTCCCCAAGGGTCTTCTGAAAAAATATAGGGCTCTGCAAATACAGTACAGTTGACGTTCACTACATGGAAAAATAAACACTAACCCCCACCCCCTTGTAAACCCCTAAGTATCCAAACAAGAAATTGTATTTCCAAAAAACCGTCATCCTGTATTTCTTTAAAAAAAAAAAAAAACTGTTATCGAAGATGGAGTAGAAGAGGTCAGAGGCCAGGTGGGAGAGGTCGGGGGTTGGCTGGCTTTAGTCAGCAGGGGATGGCCCCCTAGTCGTCTTTGGAACTGCCAAAGTTCAAATGCAGAGGTGTAGTAAGAAAACAGCACTCACCCAACAGAACCAGATGCCCTTTTCGGGATGCTCTTCTGACAGTCGGTTCCTGTGGAACAAAAAATGTCCATTGAGTGAAGTTGCAAACATTACAAACGGCTTCTTGTCGTTTCAATAATTGAAGAATAAGACAATTATTGTCTCCTCGTTTTGAAGGCGAAATTCAAATCGAACGGGTAGGTAGGTAAAAACCCGGTGAAAAAGTTGTCAATCTCAAAAACACTTGAATCAATGTGAAACGTTACATACCTAGTGGGCATACGAATTGCTCCAGTGGAGCAAGTATCTCAGATTACATCGAATCCGAATAATATTCTGGATTCATATTATGACCATCACCAATGCAAACTACGACAACTCATCTGCTTGAAGAAAGAACTAAGAAAAGATTCGTTGCCCATTAAATTCTTGACCATCATAATTTGGACGAGAAAAAATGAAATGCCAAACCTTTTAATCAACCCTTGTAGTATAAACTGTTAACATGATATCTGACCTGTAACTTGGGCTAGAGCTGACATCAGAGCAAATTAACGACTTGGTGGTTTGTAAAAGAGCGTATTCATTTTCGAGTGGACCGAATACTAATATTCGGAACTTAATATTAACTTTTTCCACACGCAACGAAAGAGAAAAGAAATTGTTCAAGAAACCCTAACTGAAAGTAACAAATTATCCATAAGAAAAATTGATCAAAAATTAAACCCTAGATCTAGGGTTTATCTATAAACACCGATGAAAACAGACGCAAACTAAGGTTATACGTTAGAGGAGGTTACAGCTAGGGATCGGTGGGCAAAACATAGATAGTAATGATCGATACTCCTTGGCCCACACCGATATGCCAATGTAAGGTAAAGGCACCAAAGGCGGACGTGTTAAGAAAAAAATGAACATCTTTCATCGCTCATATTTCGAAAATACTTTTTAACTTTTGTTTCAACTGATTTTATGGTATTTTGGACTTCCCTGAACAAGTTGGAATAAAAATTTATTACATTTATTCTCTCGTTCACGGAAAAAACAATGATTTTGTAAATCAAGTTTTTGCACCAGTAGCGGACACGAAAAAATCACATTGCACCAGTGGCGGACGATTCGGGATCCAATGGCGGACACCAGTTTTGATTTCAACAAATAATTTATTTCTCCGTTGAAAATAAACACAAAAAATTGTCAGAATGACGAATCAGCCTTTTAAAAAGATAATACAGTCTTACTTCAACAAATTTGACATAGGAAATAGGAGAAAAAAAATTTTTTTAACAGACCTTTACTAACCAGAAACTCAAAATGCTTAGAAAACATTATTTTTACGCTAAAATCACAAAGATTTTCTCTTTAGTAACTGTATTTGAACTAGAAAATGTGTCACAGTGGAACTTATAGGCACTTACATGGGGGCTTTCATTAATATTCAGATAAGTTACCCCATCTTATATTACCAATAAGGTTTATAATAATATACTCTCTGTTGCGTCTAACTTTAGGTACCTAAAGTTAGACTAAGCAACATTAGCAAGGTATCATAATATGATAGATATTATCTACTCCAGTAAGAAATTGGAATCTTAATGTAAGGTGGATGCGGCGAGATAAAGGGAATTCCCTTTACCTATCTAGATCCATCTGAGAATTCCGTCAATGAGAATCCATCTGATCAAAACATTTATCGTGGAAATTTATAGACTACTTCGTCGGAAATCGTCTTTTTATAATAATTATAAAAAGACCAATTATTGGTAGTCTATAAATTTCCACGATAAATTTTTGATCAGATGGATTCTCATGGATAATTATTATTGGAATCTTGAATCAAGTACCTAGCAGAGATGGGTAAAAACCTTAAATCAAATTGAGGCGGTGGATTCCAAATCTGTCTACATTCATTTTCGGCCAAATTTAGTAGTTAGCAGTGGATTCTGAACCATTTTCCCGCGCTCCATCGAAAAATGACTTCAGAATCAAGAAAAACTGTCTCCTTTCCACTGGTTTGTTGGCTCCCAAACTTTGGGGTTTGTTCCACAACTCTCTCCATTCGACAGTTCGTTTCAAAAGTGTCTACAATCATTTTTCAATCTCAATTTACTGGCGCCTTTCATAATTAACTTAGTTCAAAATTTTCGCACTCATTAAGTGATGCCAAATGAGTCAAATTCAAAAGAATTCGCGTCTCCCGGCTTATTGGTTGGGTTAAGGCATGTTTTTCGTGTTTCCTGAAAAATTGCTAAATTGGACATAGACAGTTACTTAACAAGTTATGTGTAGACAGGTTAAGAAGTTCAGTTATTCCAAAATTTAGGAATCCACCGCCTCAATTACAGATTGAAGAAAATTTGAATCAAATGAAGGAATAGCCGCTTCTGAATACTGCAGCAATGGGTTCTTTTTTTTTTTTGCATGTCTCCTGACTTTTCTTGTTTGCTGATCTGAAACAAAGATACCATGATTACTATTAATCATTCAAAACCAATTCAGAAAATAAAATTGTTCAATTAACTTTTAAACCAAGACTAAAATTGGAATGGAGCACTCCCGTCCGCCATAGGAGCACTGTTGATAGGGCACAGGTGCCAAAGGCGGACAGGTGCGTCCGCAACTGGAGAAGTTGTAATTTTTCCTGGGTCCAGTAGTGGACGCCCAAAAAGAGCGATTTTCAATGAAAATATGGAATGTATTCACGAAATTGTTATTCAACTTTGTTGTTCAATCCATAAGGAACTTAGAAATCAATAGGGTAATAAGTAAAATCGATTATTTTCCTTAAAACTCACCTCAGTTTTCTTCCCATTTTTGGTAACCAGAGCAGCCGAAATCACTTCAAAACAGAAAGGTAACTTTTGCATTCGCACTGTTATCTTATTTCTTGGTCAATCTTCTTCTTCTTCATCCTAACTGCTCACAGAGAGATAGCATAAATGGAAAAATGAAGGATCAAGAGCCCTGGGAGGTTGCTAGCCTTATTTTGAGAGCTTTTTTGTCCCAGTGTCCGCCACTGGGGTTGTGTCCGCCTTTGGTGCTTTTACCTTACCGGTATCTAAAACATCGATACTACGAAAAATTGGTAGGTACATTTGTAGTGCCATTTCATCAGCCAAAACACACGTACCTAAGGCCTACTTGAGTTAAATTTTTTATTTTTACCCCAATCATTGAAGATCATACCTTTTCTAATACTTCCTATTTTCATTGTAAATTATTTTCGAGTGGGTGGGAAGATGTCGAGGTTCGGTCAGAAATAAGTCTAAATTATTCATTAACTTGCTTATCAGCAAGTTAATAAATTGACAATTATCACCAATAATAGTTGCCAATTCACAACAATAATTGTGAATAATTGATGTTAATTATCAGGCTATTTACATCGCGTATACGTAAAAATTTGCTCAAACAACCATTTCTTTTGATCAGTATTAAATACCTACTAAGTAAATAGTAAATTTAATAATTAAGTATGTTATCGATGGCCTCACACGATAATGTCGTAGCTACAGTCTCCCCCCCCCCCCCCCCTAAAGAAAGACCTGCGTAAGCCCTTGTGTACAGGATTTTTTTTTTTTTTTCAAAAATATTTTTTATTGACAGAATTACTTTCCACACAAGTAGGTAGTAACCTAAATCAAAGAATAATAAACCCTTGTGTAAAATATCAGCGTTTTTCACAAGTCACTATGGCCTTCTACAACTATAATATTGAGAATATTATTCTCTAATATTGGGTACAAACGTCGGAATGTTCGAGATGTATACCAGATTCTGATATATCGAATATCGATACACATCTATAGTTCCAATATAATTTTTTTTTTTTGTATGTCTGCCCGGGCTTCATGACTGATTAGCTGGCCACATCTTGGTTTGATTTCTCGAATAGGCTTCCCGCGGATTCCTCAACACAGGTTTAAGAATTTCGAAAGCGATAAGCGAGTTTTCCAACAAACTGAAAGGCCCGAGTAATGCAGACTTTTGTGGTATGGCCATCAGATGGCAGATTCTGCTGCGTAGGGTTTTGTGTTTGCGTCTAGCAACCATGATCGTTATCAATCTTACGATAAGGAATAAAAACATCCGACATCTGGACAGTGACATCCGATTGTCAACCGCTTAGTTGATATGGATATTTCTAGTTTTGGCCTGTACGTATTCAGAGAAATTAAAATTGTTAGAAAGCTGCATCATTTTTGCTGACATCTCTGCCGAACAGGGCAAACATTTTAACTGTACAGTATTGTGAACTCAAAGGTCTATGATGGATTCTTGGGGTGAGTTTGTTTCTATCTTGTACAAATTTTTGGCATAACGAGGGGTTGTTTTATGATTTCGGTGAACCGAATACTTGCCCGAACTTATAATTTGCTTATGTATTATCTTGGATGGCGGTTTTCCGAAATCTGTCCGATTGGCAATGAAAGTATTGAATATATTGACCGATGGGCGCTTTGGTGGGAAACTTGCTGAATTTTGACGCAGAACTTTGATGGTTTTTGTTTCATGGACATAATTTGTATCTTAACTTATAGATTCAGCACCGTCTGGAACCGGGGCGAAGATGCCTTTAGACACAAAAGGCAGGTGGGAAGGCGAAGACGCCGATGAAGATGTGGTGGTAAGTGTATTTATGTGTTGTGTCGGGCTGAGTCGAAAGAGTCTTCACGAAGATGGGAGAATCTGGTAGGGACCTCGAGAAAATTTTAATACGGAAAACAATTTAGCCGGCACGAACTAAACAAACAGACCTAGTTTTGGTTTATTATTCTTGGAATAAAATACACCTATAAAATCGCGACGGAGGTCGAAAATTCAGATCGGCCTCAAAATGTTACATTATACGTTTCAAGATGTCTAGATTCCAACAACGAAATGTCCATCCGCCGTCCGTTTTAGGCTGTAGGATTGTTTTTTAAAATCTGAAATTTTGACAAGATACTCGGTTTACCATCTAGTTGTGCTCGCAAGGTTTTCAGCCCGATCGCCCAAACCCGCGGGACGCTTTGGGCTAAAATGGGTCTACGGGAGGGGTTAATAACATACCCCGGGTATTGAAGGTTTGCGGCTATGGGGTCGAGTGAAGTGTTGTTTTCGAAGTATTTTTGGACGTAGAAAACATTTTTCGGGGTCCCAGAACGATCTGATTTCACCGTGGGGACTTACGGGGCTTTCATGGGGTTAGAAATGGGATTTTTGATGATTCCTAGGAGGTTAAATAAGGTGTAGTTTTCCGAGTAATTTTGGGCGCTAAATCCATTTTTTCGAGGTCCCACATCCGTCCAAACATTGTACACAATTTTATTATTATTATTTTTTTTTTTTTTTCAAAAATATTTTCTCAATGACAGAATTAATTTTTTCACAATTGACCTATATCAAAGAATAATAAACACTTGTGTAAAATTTGCTGCGTTTTTTAAAATGTGGTAAGCCTCCAACCTGTATCGAGGTATCTGACTTGTTGCACCAACCATTGCGACCTACCTTTAGTTACCTTTAGTTACTGTTTGTTTCGTTCGTGCTGGCAAAATTGTTTACATTAATAAATACCTAATGTATAAACGTGGACAATAAATCTTACTGTCCACGGTTGTTCAACTTGGTAGATCTATTGGCTGATGAATAGGGGCTCAGTTCCCTTGTCGAAACGTTATTGACGTGCATGTTGCCTCCTCTGGGTTCTCTCTTGGTCCACACAACTTCGAATATACCTTAAAAATTACCTACCCAAATGCGTGGCATTGAGCAGAGCTGGATTCAGTTTGTAGAAAAAGTCATCCAGGTTTGAAGGAAGGCGAAAAATTTCCCTATCAAGAGAGAAGAAGGGTCTCACACATTTTGAATTTGAAGGAATATTTAATATAGTCAGATTTATAGTCAGTACAATAACGTTTTCGGAGGAAATTTGAATAAACTAAATTATAGCATAACATTATAGCACGCGGATAAGTAGGCCTCGCTTCGTTCGCCCATTTGCGCGGCATCTCACCCTGCCCAGAAGTAGGGGGAAGGGATCCCGAATCGAAAGGAAAAAAACTCCGGTATTTTATGGCTTTGGAGGAGTATGCTAGTGACACGGGTACCTATATACCTAACCGGCCGCAGACAAGTTCTGCATCAGTTGTACGAATAGAAAAACGCTGCAAATTTTACACAAGGGTTTATTATTCTTTGATATACTGAAAAATATTTAGAATAAAAATTTAATTCTGTCAATGAAAAAAATTTAAAAAAAATTTTTTTTTGGATTTTTATCTCAAAAATATTTATTTTTTGTTGGATTTTTTTTTTCAAAAATTATTTATTTTTTACTCGAAAAATATTTAACATCCTGGGATCCTTCAAAAATCCAATTTTTAGCCCCATGAAAGCCCTAAAGATCGCCCCGGTGAAATCGGATCGTTCCGGGACCCAAAAAAATGGATTCTACGTCCAAAAATACTTCGAAAACGACACCTAACTCGATCCCATAGCTAAAAGCCGTCAAAAAACCCCTCCCGTAGCCCCATTATAGCCCCATAGCGCCCCACGGGTTTGGGCGATCGGGCTGAAAACCTTGCGGGCACAACTAGATGGTAAACCAAGTATTTTGTCAAAATTTCAGATTTTTAAAAAAATTCCTACTGCCCAAAACTGCCTGGACGGCGGACGGCGTACGGCGGACGGACATTTCGGATTTAAAATGTAGACCTCTTGAAACGGATAATGTCAAATTTTGAGGCCGATCGGAGTCGTCGACCCCCGTCGCGAAAACATAGGTGTATTATTCCAAGACTAATAAACCAAAAGGTGAAAAACGCAATCTTCTGAGGGCCTATTTCACCAACTAACAGCTCCGCAAACTTACCGAGCTCCGCACGGATTCCCATGCTAATCGGTGCTCCCTCGGGGGTTTAACCTGGGCGTTAACGCTTAAACTCTCGGTATCTCGGGTGGTGAAAGTGGCCCTGAACCCCGAGTCCAAAAGCCAGCGGTGATCATCCTCAGCTGCGACTTGATGTGTTTGATTTCCTATATCAGACCTTATAAGAATGGATTGGCTCCCTTTATGTGTACGATTGGCAACCCTATCCTTACGTTACGGAATTTCAGGACAGCTGGGATCAAGAGGAGGAGGAGGAAGAAGAAGAAGAATTACCATCTTCTCCTGTTTTGAAAAAAACGAGCAAAAAGATTGGAGATAAATTCGAAGAAAAAGAGGTAAGCGTTGGAGGATTGTTCTTGAATTGGAGTATACTTTTTTCTTGTTTGCTTTGTAAGATTTAGTATGTCCTTTGCAAGATGCAGAAAAATATCACCATTGAATGCCTTCCTTATATTTTCATTAGTTAAGAAAGAAGCTGCTCGGGAAAACCAACATTGATTTCATGAAAGAGTTGACGCCCGAAGAACGATTAGCGGAGAAGCTCAAACAGCAAAAGCTACAAGAGGAATCAGATTTAACGCTTGCTAAGGAGGTTTTTGGTATGGGAACACATTTCTATTTAATGTACTTATTTAGTTGTGTAAATTTCCCGTCTCAATTGAAAGTTAATTACATTGTTAATACCAAGTCTGCAGTCTTAGCTGTATGAACGAGTTTCAGTTTCCCGCTCAAAATGGGGATTGCTATACTTTCTTCTTCTGTATCGATTTTATAATCTTACGTCCTTCACTGCTTCTCAGCCAGCTTCTATTTCGTGACGTCACTACTTCTAAATATCAATAATTGATATTCAACGCTAATTATTAGTGTTTCTATAAGCGTTTCGAGCGTTGAATCCTATGTGTTCCTAAGTGTTTATATTTGTTTTACAATTGATTATTTTTAATGCACAGGTGTTCTTGGAAATAGTGCTCTCGAGACGAAAGAAGATTTCGATAAATTGAAAGATGAGATTCTCAAATTAGTTGCAGATTGCTCGAAAGATGGCAACTTTGTTACATTCACTGAAGAGCTAGTTCACAGCTTATGCGTTTATCGTGAGTAGATATCCTATTTGTTGGTTTTGTTTGAATCCTTTATTTTCGGGTTGGGTTTGTTGAATAACGGAATTGGCAACCGTCTTAAAAAGTTGTCTAGTGGCGAATGAAAATATTGAGGGCACGTGTATGCAGTTGAAGTAGGTGCCATCAAGGGTATGATTCATGCTCTAACGCATTACCTTTGCTGTTTCCAGTTTCGTCTCCAGACATCAAGAAAATTCACACCTGGCTTGGGAATCTCCACATTGAGAAGAGTAAATTGGAAAAGGGGGACAAGAAAAAACCGAAAAGCAAAGGGAAAGCCAAGCTAAAAATGGAAGGGGACAATGTAAGTACATGCTACCTATATTGTTTTCCAAATTTTGGTTTATTATCCTTGGAATAATACGGCCTCAAAAATTGTCATTAAACGTTTCAAGATGTGTATATTTCAAAAAATGTATTGTCTGTACGCCCACCGTCCTGCTGTACCGAGCCATTAGCCAGTAACTGGCTATAGCTGTGACTGTTATAGCCCAATACAATGTTCTCGGCCAGATTCGCGTTCTGCTCTTTCTTCATAGGCTTGGCTTATGGTCTCAGCTTGCCATTTCTGCTTGGAGTGCAGCCTTTGGTGGTTCTCTGACTTCTCGAACACTCCCTCAGGAGGTACAGCAGGTCCTACTGTCCCCTCCGACGTTAGCCTCATCATTCCTCTGTGCCCAGGATGGACCACGTGGATGTGCCAGATTTGGCAGGGATATTATGTTCGGCAATCTCTTCTAGACACTGAGACAAGAGTCATCGCAACTTTCCTACTTACGATGCCACCTCGTCTTATAACTTGTGGTGTTCAGTGAGGTCAGTAGTTCCGAAACGCAACAAACCGTACCTACTCTTCTGCGTCTTATTGTATATTGCAGTATTCGGATTCTCGGTTGTTGCTGTTTCGTGGTTACCGTATGCATCCTCATGGTGACCACTCTCAGCTCCTCTCGAGGCTGTCACAAATCGGTTCATGGTAAACAGACTCTCTGTTAATTTTGACAAGACCAACATCATGAGTATTGGGTTGAGAGATTCGTCGGGTCTCGATAGCAACTAGTAAGGGTTGTTGCTGGTATTAGCTACCGAGAGGATTGTAGACCAGCTTTCGTTGTGCTTGGGATCCTCACTGTCCCCGAAGTCATGAACTGCATGTCCTTGAATGAAACTCGCGCGACTGAACCGGGACCCATAGCTGAGCTGTTTGCCTCGCATTTCTCATCAGTCTTCGACCCACCAGTGCCCTGCGACCCCTATTATCCTCCTCAAGATATCGTATCACTGGGTTCTCTCTCTGTGACTGAGGATGAGGTTGCTCGTGGTCTTGCTCAGTTGGATGTAAGGAAGGGAATGGGTCCGGATGGTGTTCCCCCGATCCTGCTACGGCAGTGCGCATCTGGACTGCTGAAACCTCTTACAAAGCTCTTCAATATGTCACTTGAGTCAGGTTCCTTTCCAGATGAGTGGAAGTTGTCCTTCGTTACGCCTGTTCATAAGTCTGGGGACAAGAGTTTAATAAATCATTACCGCCCAGTTTGCTCACTTTCTGCAATCCCCAAGCTCTTTGAGAAGTTGGTTGTTGCTCAAGTCACACCCAGATTTGGGTCGTTCATCGTTGACGAGCAGCATGGTTTCGTGCGCGGCCGGTCTACGTCCTCTAATCTCCTGGTCTTTCAGGACTTTGTCATGGACGGCTTCCAGCGAGGACTTCAGACAGATGTGATAGCCACTGATTTTGCAAAGGCATTTGATAAATTGTCTCATCGCCACCTCTTATCACTGCTTGCGTCTTTGGGGCTTCATGGATCCTTATTGGCCTGGCTACGCTCGTACCTGGTGGGACGTCTACTTGTTGTGCGTGTGGGTGGTGCCCTTTCCTCACCATTTCTTGCCTCCTCGGGGATTCCGCAGGATAGCCATTTGGGGCCGCTGTGTTTCCTTATAATGATCAACAGTGTTGTCAACCACATCACCACTAATGGGATACATTGTCTGCTCTTTGCCGATGATCTGAAGCTCTTTGTCCACTCGAGCTCGCCATTAGATTGTGAGTTGCTTCAGGCTTCGATCTACCGTCTGGAGGATTGGTGTACAGCAAACCACCTTTTTTTAAACGCAGCCAAGTGTTCTGTGGTGACGTTCCACCGTCTATCCGGGCCAGTTGTGTTCAGCTACATCCTTTGTGGAGTACCCCTGAGGAGGTCTGATAAATTGGTTGACCTTGGAATCCTATGCGATGAGCGGTTGTGCTTCTCCAGTCATATTGAGGCGTTGGCGTCCAGGGCTGTGCGAGCACTCGGGTTCGTAAAGCGCAACACAAGGGAATTCTCCAATATTGATGCTATCGTGTCTGTCTACAAGGCCCATGTTCTGCCCACACTCGAATATGCTTCCACGATCTGGTCCCCGATGTACGGAATCCATAAATATCGACTCGAGCGAGTGCAGAGAAAATGTTTACGCTACATAGCGTACAAGATGGGAATAGCTTCAGATGATGTCGACTTTGAGTCTCTACAGCTTAGATGTGGCGTCATCACTCTTGAGAGGAGAAGGTGCTTGACAGACCTCGTACTGCTCTTCAAAATCGTGAACAACGTTATCTACTGCCCATCTCTACTGTCGAGGATTGATCTCCACGTCCCTCGTATCACAGCCCGTTCACCTCTACTGTTTGAGGTCCCCTTCTCGTCGACCAACTACGATCGAAATCGACCGCTTCACCGTCTTCCCAGAAGTGCAAATCTTTTTCTGTCTATTTACCCCCAGTTCGATTTCTTTTTCTCACCCCTTTCATCGCTTGAAACTTTATTTTTAAACTCCCAAGTTTCATTTCAGTGATTTTTCATTTTCATCTTTTTCCTTTTCATTATTCATTCTCCCCTCTACTCAGTGAAAATTAATTTCCTTATTATTTGTTAGAATGACATATTGTGTATAAATGTAATTGGGCTTGCCCGTAATAAATGAAATAAGAAATAAGTCTGCATTCTTGAGTGTTTAATTTGTTAGGAAAAACATGGACAAGTTTCACAGACCTGCAGTGGGGACTCTATCCGCAGCAGAAACAACCTCTTACTCCCTTTTCACTGACTCACCATCACCCGTAATCTCTTGGTGGGGGCTCAAATTTTTCAACGTTCTCCCTGTTGATATCCGGGATGCTCCGGCTGGTCCATTCAGGGCTCGTATCGGGATACCTCATCAAACAACAGCCGTACAGTTTTGATGAGTTCTTGGAAGATGTGTTAAATTGTGCTATATAGTGTTCTAATGTCATGTACCTTTTCCCCCCAGGATTTCACTGAATACAACTACTCTGAAGATTTTGATGATTTCATCTGAGTCTAAAGAGCTTCGTGAATCAGGTCAGTTCCAAACTTATTACACTGGCAAATTACTCTTCTTCCGTGAGTTAGTGGCTTTCATTCAGGCCAGGGTGTTTTGTCGCTGTATACGTAAATTCGTGATAACTTTCTGATTCGTGATGTACTTTTGTATAAGTACATAATACATTATATTATACACTTACATGTCTGGCGGTTACCCTGCTCTTGTTTTGAGGCTCAACTCGCTAAAATATTAGAATAGATTGTCTTACAGCTCTCCAAGTTACCTTGACCCTCTTCCTTTCATATTTAATCTGTCTATTCTTTGTCGAAGTACGAGCATCTTGATATGAAAATACAGTCAGTTATGGACACATGGGAAAAAGTACTATGAAGAAAGATTTGCTATAAATCAATGAAAATCATCGCGTGAATCAACGAAAGTGAAGTTTCAGTTTTCATGATTTCACCCTAAGGAAAATAAGTTTTTTCGTCTTTTTCGTTCAATATCCCAGTCTGGTGTGTAGGTACACTCCTCAACACGGAGAGACTTAGAGTACTTCTTTGATGGAGAGTGTAATGTACTGAAAGGTAGTTCAACTGGGGATGGTTTTGTTTCCAAGCGTTTGAGCCGGGTTTTCTTTCTTTGTGATTTAACTCTAGTCTTCAAATTCTTACATTTCTTGTTTATATGTGATGTTGTCGTTGCTGCATAGCAGTATGAACCCAAAAGTTCGATGGGTGTGGTTTCATTGATGTTAATTTTGCTTATGGTCGTCAACACGTTCTTGCTAGTTACTGGCATATTACTTGTGGGTGGGAAATGCAGGTCGCCTGGGTCTTTATTAGCGGCTTGTTAGTTGGGATCTAGAGAAGATGATGTTCTGAGCTGGTTGATTGAGTTTAACCTTGTTTCCAACTAATAGCCTGCATGCAGGCCCCGCATAAGGCTTAGACCTTGCTTCCTTACATTATTGTATTTTTATATGACCTATCGGTGTAAGTAATTGTTCTATGAAGATCATATATTGATGTAATTGTTGGCCAAAGCATGTTTAAAAAAAACTTAAATCGTTACTGGTTCTAGTCATTATTTATTGTGATTTCGTCACTGAACAGGGAAGTAATTAGTTTCTGTTCTGCTTCTCAACTGACAGTATGTTTATAAACTTGGTATGGAATGATGAGGAAGTAGAAATAATTTCCATAAGCTGGTTAGTAGAAACCTACACCATGGTAGCTCATACACATACGGTCTAACGCATCCTAATCATGGAAGAAACTATAAATAAGTTTATCGATCGTATGTTATCGATGGCTGATAATGTATGCATAATTATTAAAATATAGCATTTTACCTTTTTCACATTGATTTAAACCTTTTCGACTTAAAATTACTTACTTTAAGGTTCAAAAGGTCTGACGAAAAGGTAAAATACTATATTTTAAGGTTAAAGTATTTAAAAAGCATGAAATCTACGTACAACGAACATGCATGTAAACACAGCTTTCTTCTTCAGCAGGCCGATCTCCCCGTAAAATACTCGTATGAATAACCGTTTTCAGGTAAATAAGCAACTGATTTTCTATCTGAGTGTAGGCATCCACTAACCTGTTCTATGTTATATTCTTTTGACGAACTTTGCCACCATATTATCCGCACAGGCTTAAGTGGTGCCTTACATTCCTTGATTACACTAGTGAGTGAATCACTGTTTAACTTTAGAAACACCTTGCCAGATAAAGTTTGGTATTGTTTGCAAAAGAAAAACAGTATGCATTGGCATATAATGTACTTTGTGTTATGTTCACCCTTCATAAAATGTATGAGGGTAGATCTTGTCTCATTCCAGAATAATCGTGTAAGTACCTATGTTGATCGTTTATACAAAATAATAATAACTCTTTTGAGAAGTACACAGCGTTGTTCTTTTGTCCTAACTTTCACTTGTTTGTTTACGTCGCTAAAATTTAGAAGTTTCTGGAGTCTGCCACCTCCGCAGATATTTTTGGTTTTAATCATGGGGAACAATGATTCAACTTTTCAATGAAAAATCATTGAATAAATAATTGTTTATTTGAACATGAGTTAAAAAAAAAAATCATTCTCTCAAAAATGCTGAGCAGTATTTACATAACCGCTTGATTATAAAATACTTGCAGTTACTTAAAAATACTCCTACTAAACAAAAACTCTGCAACACATTGAGATAGAATGGTATTATTGGTTTATTTTATAACAGGAAGGATGATAATGTTGGAAGTTATCACGGAACAGTTGGTACCTTTGTGCAGGGACAAAAGCACTCCTGGCGGTTTCCTTGCATTCCACTGAAAAAAGTGTTCCAACATCACTGCTACAGTCCTGAAATAGAAGCGTTTTTGTTTAGTCAAACGGGATAGCACTTTATTCTTTTTCAGTCTTCTAGTGTTCGGTTTTAGTGGTTCCTTGCATTTAATGCTATAAATGTATCGCAGTGGTTGTTGAACGCTCAGGGCATACTACAAGATTTGGCAAATGTTCTCAGAGGCTAAGTAGTGGAGTACATTCAACTAGGGGAAAGTGGGGCACATTGATACACTTTTTTTTGGGAAGCCAGTAGTTTTTAGTCAGACGGATTTTGAGGACGTTCTTGTTGTTAACCCATTAAGTATGTTTCATAGAAACCGGGGGAAAATGGGGAACAATTTTGCTAAAAGCGAAGTACCCCATGTTGATGTTTTTTTGGAAAAAGTCATTTGTATCAATGTGCCCCATATGCGGGGCACATTGATACGGGCCCTGGGGCAGTTTGATACTCGGCGGGGTACATTGATAAAATTATGAAAATCACAACAAAAACCGTATAACAATCTTGACAATCTCTTTCTTAAGCAATTTTACTTACAACTACTTGAAAATAACATTTTGCACCTCTCAAGTTGTCAAGGGAAATAAACGTACACATGCTTCATCAACTTCTTATAAAATGCAGCCGCCTTACGTAAGGACATCAACCCTTCAGTTACAGCTTGGACTGCAGAAGCCATTGCAGGTTCATCGATGTCACTCCTGCTGGTTTTGTTTTATTGTTCTTGGAAGTGGGGCACTTTTATGCGTATCAATCTGCCCCACCACTGAGTGTATCAATCTGCCCCGCTACGCCATTGTGAAAACACCTTGCTTTTTTGACGAAAAGTAACGAGCAATGAGAAATGAAAAATCGGCATTTACTTCACTATAGCCATGTTCTTCCCTATGCATTTAACTCCAGTTGATAATCAGTACTTCTCACTTGCTGGGTATTCTCAAACAAAACGCAAAAAAATTACTGACTTCGTGACAACAAAATCACATGGCATTCTCCCTACGTCTTGTATTCAACTGGTGGAGGATGAAACTTCGCTGGAAGACTTCAGTCCTGTAGTGCTATCTCTCGTCATAGCAATGAACCTATCACTTGGTCCATTGCCTAGATACTGTCACTGTATCAATGTGCCCCACTTTCCCCTGCAGCATTTTAGATGCCTAGTGAGCTTTGAAGATCATTGACGCGGTGGAAATAGAGGTTTGCAGGCAAGAAACACCGTTTTGGAGCGACTTGCTGTGGCTTCATGCTCTTCTCAGTTGGTGTTTAAAGTTCATTTGCCAATTGCCACTTATGGAAAGCACTTTTGATTTATTATTATTGGAATAATTCACCTATGTATTCGTGTCGGAGGTCGAAAATTCTGATCGCCCTCAAAAGTGTGACATTATCCGTTTCATGACAAATAGATTCCAAAAACGAAACGTCCGTCCACCGTCCCAGCCGTTTTTGGCTGTGGGATTTTTTTTAAATCTGAAATTTCGACAAAATGCTCGGTTTACCATCTAGTAGTGCCCGCAAGGTTTTCGGCTCGATCGCCCTAACCCGTTGGGCGCTGTGGGCTAAAAAGCGGCTATGGGAGGGGGTTTTGAAGGCTTTCGGTTAGTGGCGTTTTCGAAGTATTTTTGAACGTAGAATCCATTTTTTGGTTGGGTCCCAGAACAATCTAACTTCACCGTGGGGATCTATGGGGCTACAAATGGGATGTTTCAAGGATCCCTGGAGGTTGAATAAGTTGTCGTTTTCCGAATAATTTTGGACGCATAATTCATTTTTCGAAGTCCCACGTCTGTCCAAACATTGCGCAGAAAAACTTCTTCTTTTTTTTTAATTTTTCCAAAAATATTTTCTTAATGACAGAATTAATTTTTGCTCAATTTTCCTACTTCAAAGAATAAACAACCCTCGTGTAAAATTTGCAGCGTTTTCTTCTTTATCTGATAGAGCATTATCATATTTCAGTGCAATGGTTCCTGGTGAGGCACATTCATCCATGGTAGGTAGTTTTGACCTCTGAATTTCCTGTGATTTGCAAGCTACACTTTCGATATTCTATAAGGTATGTTTTAATTGAAACGTCTTCGGTATAGTTTTGCTACTTTTCCTCTGGGATGATTTGTTCAATGGTGGAGAAGTTTCAACCATTTGAGGCAAAATGTTAACTCGGCCAAAGGTTATTGCTATGCTTAAAAAATTGCTAGGGTGGGAAATGCAGCCTGCTATAGAGTGCACGTAAAGACTTTCAGTGGGGCTCTGAACTTCAAAAAAGGTTGAATGTGCTCACTCTCGCTTTGCTCGCCTACGCACCCATAATATTATATACCTATGTATTTCGTAATATGGTACACGATGGGATTTTGGTTTATTATTCTTGGAATAATACACCTATGTTTTCGCGACGGGGGTCGACGACTCCGATCGGGCTCAAAATTTGACATTATCCGTTTCAAGAGGTCTACATTCTAAATCCGAAATGTCCGTCCGCCGTCCAGGCCGTTTTGGGCAGTAGGAATTTTTTTTAAAATCTGAAATTTTGACAAAATACTTGGTTTACGATCTAGTTGTGCCCGCAAGGTTTTCAGTCCGATCGCCCAAACCCGTGGGGCGCTATGGGGCTATAATGGGGCTACGGGAGGGTTTTTTTGAAGGCTTTTAGCTATGGGATCGAGTTAGGTGTCGTTTTCGAAGTATTTTTGGACGTAGAATCCATTTTTTGGGGTCCCGGAACGATCCGATTTCACTGGGGCGATGTTTAGGGCATTCGTGGGGCTAAAAATGGGATTTTTGAAGGATCCCAGGATGTTAAATATTTTTCGAGTAAAAAATACAGAGTTTTTGAAAAAAACACATTTTTGAACAAAAAATCCCAAAAAAAAAAATTTTTTTGAGATAAAAATCCAAAAAAAATTTTTTTTTAATTTTTTCATTGACAGAATTAAATTTCTGCACAAGTAACGATATCAAAGAATAATAAACCCTTGTGTAAAATTTGCAGCGTTTTTTCACACATGCAATGAGTGAATTATTCACCTGCTGACACCTTTTCTCCCGGGGAAATTCCACGGTCCTGTTCCTACGTTTTAGTCTTCGATCAACTTCATGTGGACTGGCATGAGCGACTGCAACAAAAAAGTGCGCGTACCCATTTGGTTGTGTTGATATGTTGATCATATTAAATCTAATAAACCAAAAATCTATACCTAACAAATTTTGTTTTCATCGGATTACTACGAAATTATGCTTTAACATCAAGTACTAACCTTAAAATAGTTGACTGTTCTGACTTTCAGTTCTTGAGTTGAATCTTCATCACAAATTATGCTAGCGCAACGATGCATTTGAATCATCGACACAGTCCACATGTGATTTACACCACACTCAACTGCGTTGTGTAATGCAAGAGCTTTGGCTGAGCCTGTCACCAAAATCATAATCTGAAATGATGCAATGTGCGTGAGTTAGAAAACCTGATACGGCGCATTACATTATTTTCAGTACAGTTCTCTATTTTGCGACTGCTGTTACTTAACTATTCATTGCGTATCGCTGACTTATTCAAGACATCTGTTCGAGATGATAGAAGGTAAACATAACAAGTTCCCAAGAACAGGGCAGGGGGGGTTTAGGCAGGTGTTTTTAAACAGTCTTCAATCTTCTTCTTACCCATCCTCATCTAGGGACAATCCTATGTCAAAAATTAAGAGGGGTCTCTCCTCGTTGCTGACATTCTTCCTTTTCAGGCGGCATAATATAATATATTATATGCTACATTAGCATCATTCTATCAACTATCAGCCTTATTTTCGTTGAAACCATAAAAAAAAATAAAATAAAGTTGAGGAAATCTAATATACGAGGAGGAAGAAGCAGACTGCAGCTTGCTTACCAAACGCACATCTGCCTCACTTGCGAATTAGGTACCTATTGTTCGAGGCTAAGGTACGAAAAATTTTGATAAAGACAAA
Organism: Pilophorus perplexus; assembly: GCA_955831195.1. Classification (NCBI taxonomy): domain Eukaryota; kingdom Metazoa; phylum Arthropoda; class Insecta; order Hemiptera; family Miridae; genus Pilophorus; species Pilophorus perplexus. The sequence continues at coordinate 63,216,752 of OY037007.1, read as the reverse complement.
CGTTTTCTTTTTCGTTGATTGGCAATTGCCTGCTTATTTTGCTTCCGAGTAGCGGAAGCCTTGTTTTCACTTTGGGTTGTGAAAATAATTTTTCCTCAAAATTCAAAATTCCCACTCGCGTTTTGCGTTTCTGAGCTCCTGATCAAATTTGGTCTTGTGTCTGTATGTATGTCTGTCCTTCCGCATTTCCTTGTTACAGACAACTTCCACAGTGTCCGTGTTCCGCCGTCCGAGCCGTTTTGGGCAGTAGGAATTTTTTAATATATTCTGAAATTTTGACAAAATTCTCGGTTTACCATCTAGTTGTGCCCGCAAGGTTTTCAGCCCGATCGCCCAAACCCGTGGGGCGCTATGGGGCTAAAATGGGGCTACGGGAGGGGTTTTTTGAAGGCTTTTGCTGTGGGATCGAGTTAGGTGTCGTTTTCGAAGTATTTTTGGACGTAGAATCCATCCATGAGATAGACGGGCGGAGTTTGTGGATACCTCACTTACCTCTTGAGCGTCCATAATTGTACCGACGCCCACCGTCAAAGCCTGTTTTGGCACTATACTTTGATCGTTGTTGAAAAATCTTGCATTTGCTTGGACCGTATCATCAGCCAATGACTTCACTCGTGTTCTTGATGTTAAAGATGAGCCCGGTTCATTGAACGCTATATGGCCGTCAGGGCCGATTCCTTCAACAAACCAAATGGGTAGGTACCAATAATGTGAAAATACATCATCCATCGCATTTTTACAGCATCTGGATTTAAAAAAATTGTTGGTTAGTCTAACAGTCTGACTAAACGCAGTCAATCGTTCGAATCTAGTTTTACCTCCAACGAATAAATTGACTCCTCCTGCTTTCGCGATAGCCTCCTCAAACTGCTTGCACTCTGCTTCTAAATCAGGAGCGTTACCGTCAAGAATGTGCGCATTTTCCGGGTCAATGTCTACGTGTTGGAAGAAATTCTCAAACATGTAATGATGGTAGCTTCCTGGATGATCTTGTGGAATCCCTGGATTCAAACAAAAAGGAAACGCTGTTTCAGTCGATTCCAAGTATGGAGTTCAGGAACCACATGCCTAAATATTAGTGGAGGATCATATCAGTAGGTACAGTAGTATTTATTTTTCTTGCAATGTATGCCTTGACCAAGTTTCCGTTCATAAGGCTCACCTTACCTACATATTCATCCATATTAAAGGTCTTCACATACTTGAAGGACACGTTGCCCTCCTTGTAGTATTGAATAAGTTTTTCATATACCTTCATAGGAGTTCCCCCTGCAACAACATGGTTCATATCTCAATCCTATTGATTTCTTGTTACATTCCAAACCAAGTACGGCCATGTCAGCCTGGAACACTGCCGCTCGTACGATTTGCATTTTCTCGGAACTCAATAACAACGTTTGTGTCAATTCCACTGTCACTTACCTGTCGGCAACCCTAGTACGAAGTATTTATTCGAAGTGGGCTTGAATGTTCTAATTTTCTTCTTTATATACAAAGCAGCATATTCGGCGACCTGATCTGCATTATCGAGGATGACGAGCTTCATCTTTCAACAACTAAAAAAGTCCAAATGTATGTTTACATACATCGTGTACGATATTGGTGTCATACTAAGTATAAATCTTATAGCGCTAAAATACATTTATGGTACATACTGAGACCCTGGAGTGCTGAATTTGATGGATCTACTGTAAAAAAAAAAAAAAAAAAAAACCTTGAACGATGCAGGATGCAAAATTTAAAAATCTTTTGGATTGGCCTCGAAATTTGTTACCTCTTAAATAGAAATTTTTATGAGGTGTATATATAAAAAAGAAGCAATTTCCGTCCGCCGTCCATGCCGTTTTGAAGGACTTTGCCTGGGTGGTCGAAGTGGTGTCGTTTTCGAACTAGTTTTGAACGTAAAATAGGTACATGGGGGGGGGGGGGGGGGGATTTTCTCACCTCTTTTCAGTTTGAAATGTTTTTTGTAATTGGCTTAGAATCAATTTTAGCCCAAATTAATATGCAATGGAATAAAAACCCGTTTTAAAAAAATTATTTTAGAAGACTTATGGTTTATTATTATTGGAATAATCAATCTATGTTTTCGAGACGGGGGTTTAGCATTTTGATCGGCCTCAACATTTGTTCAAATTCACAAATTTCAAAAATCAAATGTCCATCCGCCGCACACTGGGGCCGATGACGCTAAAAGGTGGCGGAAATTATTCAAGGTGGCAGACTGATTAGAGCTGGGTTTAGCGTAAAAAATGCAAAATGTAAATGTTTAGCCGTTTATTATTATTTTACGTTACAAAATAATTTGCATAAAAATTGAAAAAAATGGTTTTGCGTATATAATTCTTCTTAAATTTAAAATAATTTTGCATAAACAATGCAAAACCTAAATGTTTAGCTGTTTATTATCTTTTTTTTTTATAAAAGAAATAAAATAAAATAATTTGTTCCTCTTTTTCACGTTTTTTATCCACAAATTTACGCACGATCCAACTTTGGAGTCACAGACGGGGTCCTTACTGAACACACAAAAACAAAAATCTCCGTGCACTTCGGTGAAAACCTCGACTTTTTTCGATTTTCTGATTTTTTTTTTTTTTTTTCTCTGTAGGTAAGTATTTTTGATCTGTAAAATCGATCGATGAAGGCAAATTTAACGAAGAAAATATTTTTAGTGTCTTCGAATACATAGCCTGAATATAAATGAATCTTGGTTTAAGGCTTAACTAATATGTGGGGATCGCAACGGCGAGAAAACAACCTGCTGGTGAAAATGCCGATTTCCAACTTTCCGCCCCTCTGCTCTCCTCCAGACAGCTCGAAACGACAAAACCAGTATGGTTCTTTGTTCTTATATAATATATAAGAACAAAGAACCATACTGGTTTTGTCGGTATTATATATTATATCAGGTAAAGAATCAACATTAAACCGATCGGCCAGTTGCGTTTTTAATTTTTCGAATTTCCACCACCTTTTAGCGTCACTGTGCGCCGGCCAGGTCGTTTTGGGTTTCCATCCTTCGATTTTTTTTTTTTTTTTAATAATAAATCATAAATTTTGACAAAATACTCGGTTCTCCATTTAGTTGTATTTGCAAGGTTTTCAGCCCGGTCACTCGAACACTTGGGGCTAAGAAGGGGCTGCGGGAAGGTTTTTGCCTACGGGGTCGAGTTGGCCGCCGTGTTCGACGTATTTTTGGACGTAGAATCCATTTTCGACGAATCCAAAACGATCCGCGTTTCACTGCGAGTATCAATGGACGTTCCATGTGGCTGCAAATGGGGCTTTTGAAGGATGCCCGGAGGCCGACTGAGGTAGGAAGACGTCCTTCAGCCTAGATGTCGAATGTGGACGTCAGGGAAGATCCTAGAGGTGGAATGGGTGGTCGGGTGTGTGTGTTCTTTTCCCGAGTAATTTTGGCCGTTGAATCAATTTTTTGGGATCTCGCTTTTGTCCAAACACTGTACAGGCGGGGAGTTTTTAAAAGAATTTGTTATAACAAATAATGTTATAATAACATTATAATGTTTTCAAGAATTTTCAATTATTCATTTATTTCTTATTGAAGTAGTATTACGCTTTTGCACAATTGAAGCCTTTTGAGACCAAAGGGCCTAAATTAATTATATTCACTTATTATCATTTTAAAGTATCTATTCATTGAAATCAATTAGGTAATTGATTAAAATTTATTTTGATATTTAGGTTCCTAGATTCCAAAAGGCCAATCCATTTATACTAATGAATAATAAACCCTTGTGTAAAATTTGCTGCGTTTTTTCCCTGTAAAATATGTCCCTTGGGCGGTTCCATCTAAAATATTATTTACACTCTCAATAATTTATTTCATTCCTCCGTAATTGAAGCTGCGCTTGATATGATTCGTGAGTGTACATTCTATCTGTAATGTTAGCTCAACGATAAGATGACTACTTCAACCTACTGTGAAACATCGGTGCACCATCCTATTGAGTTGCGGAAATGGTCAAAATGCGAAAACGGCATGCACTTGGCCGGTACCTACTACCTACTTTATATTCAAAAACCTTTTGGTTTATTATTCTTGGTTTTCGCGACGGAGGTCGACGACTCCGATCGGCCTCAAAATTTGACATTATCCGTTTCAAGAGGTCTAGATTCCAAATCCGAAATGTCCGCCGTCCGGGCCGTTTTGGGCAGTAGGAATTTTTTTTTAAATGTGAAATTTGACAAAATACTCAGTTTACCATCTAGTTGTGCCCGCAATGTTTTCAGTCCGATCGCCCAAACCCGTGGGGCGCTATGGGGCTACGGGAGGGTTTTTTGAAGGATTTTGGCTATGGGATCGAGCCAGGTGTCGTTTTCGAAGTATTTTTGGACGTAGAATTTATTTTTTGGGGTCCCGGAACGATCCGATTTCAATGTTGCGATCTTTAGGGCTTTCATGGGGCTACAAATGGGATTTTTGAAGGCTCCCAGGAGGTCAAATAGTTTTCAAGTAAAAAACGAAAAATTAAAAAAAAAAAAAAACTTGTTTTTTCTATAATTTTTTTATTGGCACAGAATGAAATTTTTTCACAAGTGACCCATATCAAAGAATATTAAACCCTTGTGTAAGATTTGTAGCGTTTTTATAAATCTGAATGGGGCTGAAAACGTAAAACTTTGGCTTGGTCCTCTGATCTTTGGTCTTCAAACTTTAGTTTAGTGAGGTTGTTTGGATAACTCATGCTCCTACATGTTGTTATTATATCATTGTTGAACTTACATTCGAAAGAAAGAGATCTGTAGAATACCAATTAATGCTAGGAGGTATAATCGAATACGAAGAGAAAGTCAGCCTTTTTTCAAAGCAATGATTTAGCAGTTAATTCTAAAACAAACATGCTAGACAGGACCCACCTCTGATTTCTCACGACTGCCGGAGAATCTTTAAAAAAAATGCCCTTTCGAAGAAAAAACAACACTTTTTTTGCTCCGATGGAAAGCGTCCGGGATAACAAGGCCTGGGCGGTGCCTTCAAAGGCAACTAACTGCTTGAATAACAATGTGACTTGTGAGATCGGTGGGGGGAGGTGTCGGCCGTTTTCTAACAAGCTTATCCGCCACTATCTTCGGACGATAACGACAGTGTGATAGTAAGCGTCCGCACTCGTTGATGAACGGTGAGAACGACGGCCATCTGAGCGTCGACTAAAATTTCTTGTACACTCCTAACTGACCCCAATAACCCACTATCTCTCTTAAGGAGGATGTTAAATATGGTGAAAAAAATTGAAAAATAACAATTTTGACCTAGAAAGATTATAACAAGAGGTGCATTTTGTATCAGAGTTCATCACCCTTGTACCTACACCCTCGAATACAAAATTTGTATTAATATTTAATATTCAGTTCAAAAAACGTCGAGCCCAGCCGTTCAGAATGCCCAAAGTTTTGGTGACGCATCAACAGCTGAGTGTGTTTACTGTCATTGTTCTTGGACCCTGATGAAGGAGTAATAAGGTACTTCGAAAGCTCGGTTTAGTGGACGAATTTTGGTGGAGACCCCATTCCCCAACTTTGAGGAAAATAAGGCTCTCCACTCTTCGGGATTGATTGAAAAACAGTTTATTTGTCCTCGCAAATTTTGGCCATCTGGCCAATTAACGAGGTTACGTACAAGTTTGTTAGTTAACATAAATAATATCTCCTACATTGTGATACGAGTTTCAAATAAAGTCGAACTAAAACTGATTTAATATAATGTAAAGTTGATTTAATATTATGTAAAGGTGCGAGCTTATGCTCCTCGTCAAAATAAATGCTCCTGCTCCTTCTTCTTCTTCATCTACTGCATCGGAAAACAACTGCTTTGAAAAACAAAAGTAATTACATCTCACTTTTTTGGTTTATTATTCTTTTAATAATACAACTATGTAATCGCGACGGGAGTCGACGACTCCGATCGGCCTCAAAATTTGACATTATCCGTTTCAAGAGGTCTAGATTCCACAACCATCCGCCGTACTGGGTACGCCGTCCGGGCCATTTTGGGCAGTAGGATTTTTTTTTTTAAATCTGAAATTTAATTAATTTTTTTTTTAAATGTGAAATGTTGACAAAATACTCGGTTTACCATCTAGTTGTGCCCGCAAGGTTTTCAGCCCGATCGCCCAAACCCGTGGGGCGCTATGGGGCTAAAATGGGGCTATGGGAAGGATTTTGGCTATGGGATCGAGTTAGTTGTCGTTTTCGAAGTATTTTTGGACGTAGAATCTATTTTTGGGGTCCCGGAACGATCCGATTCCACTGTGGCGATCTATATGGCTATCATGGGGCTACAAATAGGATTTTTGAAGGATCCCAGGAGGTCCAATATTTTTCGAGTAAAAAACAAAAAATGTTTGAAAGAAAAAAAAATGAATAAAAAAAAATTTTCTTGAGAAGTAAAAAAAAAATTTGTTTTTCATTGACAGAATTAAATTTATGCACACGTAACGTATATCAAAGAATAATAAACCCTTGTGTAAAATTTGCTGCGTTTTTAAACTCTCCACTGTACCTGGCTTTTTGAGGTTTTCCGGTTATGAGTTGAATAGGCTGATTGATTTAAATAAGAATGAATTGTGGTATACGGATGTTTAGCAATAAGGTCATCTAAAGTTGAGGTCGGCTGAAGTTGTATCGATTCGGTGTTTATTGAAATGGTTACAAAAACCTTCAAAGAGGTGGTTTTTATCTCTTAACATTTTAAACAGCAAGCAAGTAAGTAAGTATTTTAAGTCGTAGGAATTATAATATAACATGTAACTATGATGTAGTTAGATAATATCTAATCTTTTAAAGCTCAGAAAATTTTAATATATTCAACGTTTTGTATTTATGTATTACTTCATCATATTATAATATGATGATGAAGTAGTAGATAAAATTCATCTACTATATTGTTATTATTTGTTATTATTTATCTATTATATTGTATTAAATACAATATAATAGATAAATACAAATATATTTGAGATTCAAAATAAAACGAATGCAAGAATTAAAGAGAGAGAAAACAACGATTCATCTTTTATCAGACTTGCTAAGTAGTAATAGCGTTTTATTGATTGGAACCAGGTAGGTAAAATAAAATTGTTTTATGAAACACGGTACATTTTATTAATTACTTTTGAGTTTACACGTAATTCCATTGCTAAAACTCAGTATGAACATAATTATTAGACATTCATAAATACAATACCACATGATGGCGTTAGAAAAACTAAATCTAATTCTGTAATAAATAATTTTCGTGTACATAATAATAGATGCAATGTAAATATAATATAAACAGCATTTATAAATTGTGTATTAAATGAAAGAGATAAATAAATAAATAATTTAATTGAATGAAATATATAAATAAGATAAATAAATAATTTCATTGAATGAAATGTATAAATAAGATAAATAAATAAATAATTTCATTAAATGAAATATATAAATAGGATAAATAAATAACATTTCATTAATAAATTTTCTTAATTATAAATTACTAACAAAAGAGAGCTTAAGGTTGACTGACATTAGTTGATTCGCCAAGAGTTTATTACCTATAGTTACATAACTTGAAAATGCCTCACGGCTTTTTTACTAGACGTTACACTCCAATAAAATAAGATTATTAATTATTAAATAGTTATTAAATAATTCTCGATCAGAACCAAGTTATGTTTGTATAAATACTAATTACTGAAGAAGCGTAACTTCAAGTCATCAAAAGTCATACATTTTCTTGATTAGGATCATTCATGCTCCAAGTATCAATAAAACTCCTATTGCCTACCTGCAAATAAATTAACACAGTTGAAAAGTTCCAGATTTGGGGACCTGGATACTATCTAGTTTTGGGGATAGCATTCTTTCGATTTCGATGCGTAAATAATTAACTACCATTACAGTCAGTTCAATGAAATAGAATCTGCTATTGTAATAGAAAACCATTATTCGTACAGTTTTCCTCGACATAATTCGATTTTTACGCCATTCGGCATTCGTTTTTTTTTTTTTTTTTTTTTTTTTACGTGGCAACTAGATTGGTGATATGTAGGTACACCGTCTTATTATGCACATTGATCCTGTAAAAAAATAATGATAATTTCTGTAAATCCCTTCACATCGTGTTCCCATTCCACCCTGCAACACCAAAAAGTGGCAATTTTTCCTCTAGTAGATGTTAGTTTTCAAAGATCGTTGGAAATTGTCATCACAGGCTGCTTTGAATGCGTTTCGAGCAGTTGAGAGTTTGACGTTATGGACGCAAATGTTCATCAGCTTCTTGAAGTGCCTCTTTGCGTACGGGTGCTGTTGAAAGGAAATTATATTAAGAAATGATTAAAAAGCAATCAAATTATTCACTGGGCGATCATGGTAATTATCATCGCTGGGCGATCATGATCATCAGCACTAATTAATTTAAATAGGCACATAGTGTTAGAAAAAAAAACAAGAATACTGCCGTGCTAAGTTAAAACGTCCTACAGTACAAAGCATTTGAACCTAGATAGGTTATTATAACTGCACTCATTTATCAGAAAATCGTTGGGTTGTTTCTTTCAGAACTTTAGTAGGTATCTTTACTTGTAGGTATTGAAAATTTCACAGGATTATAATTAATTCTTCTTCTGATTTATTTCACAGGATTCTGTGTCGTAAATGTGTTAAAAAATAAATTTAAAAAAATGCTCGCGGTATGCCGCTTTCTACGTTTGCAACAAAGTGCAGTGAAGTCACGTGTTAAGAGTAATTCAGATGGGTGGGGGGCTGTAGAACGATTTACATTCATAATAGCATCGCAGGGCGAGCGGGGAAGGCTTAGGAGGCACTTGGGGGACAGTGTTTGTTCTAACATACAGAAGCTCCTCTGAAAGCATCAGTGTGCCAATTCACCCACCTCATTTATATTGATGCACACTTGGTTGAACATGCTGACGACGGCACGGTAACATGGGAAGATTGACGGGCTGAACCTTTGTTTCGTGTTGGCGAGGCTGCTGTACAGTTTGGTATCGTCCCCAGCCATAATTGTCAGAGCTTCTTCGATGGCTGAATCAATATTGTCCCTTCCCTGTCAACAGTGGAAAATTACGTTCGAGATAAAATATTCATTTTCCGGCATAACGGGGATGATTATTCGAGGAAGGTGAGCTGTCAAAGTTTACTCAAGCTTTGTGAAATACGTTCATGTAATGCTGTCGCTAATCCTTGTCATTCCAGGAGGTCACGTTCTTCGGATTCATCGCTAGTTTATTATCATGGGTATTTCAACGTTTTCTCTAAACCCCTCAAAATCTCTCGCTGATATAATTTTGGACCTTCATTAAATTTTCTTAAATTTTCTTTTTTCCTTTTTTAAACTTTTTTTTCTTCAGATTTTTGTATGTTTTGTGCATGTTTTCCTCAGCAATTTTGAAAAAATTTCTTTCTTTGTGTAAATTATCAACTAATTTTTTTTCTATAGAATGTTTCAAAAATTAAAATTATGTAAATAGTTATTCGTTAAAAGGGGCAAAATTCGTTAGTGTTCATGGCAAACAAGGAAGTAATTTGAATTGTTTTAAAAATGTAGGTTTTTGAATTTTCAGTGCGTTGTGCCTAAAATTGTTGCATGATGATAGGAGCCCTAGTTATAACTTTGTAGATAAATGAAGCATGCACTTGCTATTTTTAGCCACTTTTTAAAGCACAGTATAAAAACCGAGGGTCCGAGGTTTCCCTGGAGGAATCAATAAACATATTTTAACTCACATCATTCAATTCATCAAGTTGCGCAGCTATCGCTTGTTTGACGTTGGGATCTTGTGCTTTCGCCATCCTTTTCTTCAATATTTCCAATTGAACATCCATACTTAGAACCTGTTGAACCAGAATATACTGTTTAGCCCAGGCACTTTAAACGATTCATGATTTAAGGTCGGAGGTTTCGCTCACTTTTTCTCCCTCAGCGAATGTTCGACGTGTGGCCGAGGACGGTATGGCGTTCAAATTTATGAGACTGCCCAACGGTGCGTTAGTGTTGCCAATGAAAGTGTTGACTCTGTCGAATCCGAGCCGAAAATCCCCGTAGATCTCGACATGACTGCTTGCTACGGTACTTCTCACGTAATTGTACATCTTGAAAAGAGATATCGGAGGCGAGTTCGGCAGTGCAAGCGCCTGAAACAGGAACGGAAATACACTCCTTAGAAACGCGGGTGTACAGTACACTGCTGTACATCAAGTAGTGCAATTATCATTTAGAGACGTGTCAGCAAGTTTCAAGCCTGGAAAAAAGGCGTGGTCCAGTTAAAAAAAAATACCTAAATAAACCGTTTTGAATCTCAAGGAAAGCACACGACCAATGCCCTTAAGGGATTTATATTATATATATACATATTATGTATCTTCTATATCCTACATATCCATACATGTATACTATAAGTTCGCTTAGCACAGGGGTTCCCAAAGGGTGGTCCGCGTACCATGGACAAAAATTGAAAATTGTACGAAAACTGAAAACAATTACTACCTAACAACAACAACAACAACAAAAATCATCAAAATTATGTTTATGTATGAAAAAATTGTTTACATGCATTTGCAATAAGTTAAAAATTGGTGGCGTAGGCGCATTTTAAAATCGAGATTAGGAAGGACTGAAGCTTTGGGATAACGCTGGAAATACTAAACTTTGGGAGTCAACCAGAGATTTCCGTGTATAAGAGAGACGTTTGTTCGTGAATCAAAATTTAATATCTCGTTCTTTCTCTTACAAAAGGTTCTCCATTACTTCACATTGGTTGTCAGTGGGGCTTGGATTGATATACTCGATAAAATCACCTAATATGCTCGAAAAACAACTGTTTATTCTCAATAGATATGCTAGAAACCCTCATTATATGCTCGAAAAACACCGTTAAAACCTCCAGAAAGGAAAGTTAAACGAAAAAATCAACAAAATAGGGGGTTTTTGAAGGACTTGGTTCAAAAGGTCGAATGAAGCGTCGTTTTCAGAGTAATTTTGGGTATAGGATTGTGGGGGTCTTGTTCAAAATTGACTACGATTTTTTCCAAAGTTGCGGATGTTTGAAACTCTGAACTATTTCCCTTTTCGAATTACCACTACGGGTATCATTCTGCCTTAATTTTTTTTATTCTTAAAAATGTTCACGAAAATCACTCGAGTCCCCAATCAGCATTTCCTTGTATCAAGTCGAGGAGAGGGGCAGCTTCTTGGTCTGCATGCGGTATTATTGCTAAAATTACTGGTACCGGAGTTTTTGGTACAAAAGTTACCAAAATCAGTGTGTTTTTTTTTCGAATTCAGATGAGATTAGGTTATCTAATAGATAAAATTAAATTTGCAAACATGAAATTACCACTATTTTAGGAAATACCACTTGATGTACGAGTTCCGACCGTTAGTCGAGGTCCAGATTCTGGGAAAATTTTATGAAAAACAAACTACTAAAACGAAACCCGCTAGAATATTTATGCATCTATTCTGAAGATCACTGTTTTATGCATTTACACGCTCGATTATTTTCAATTCTGTAGTTCAGTTCAAAAGTAAGTTCAGAGTTCAAGAGTTCAAGAGAAAAGTAAAATTACCTCATCCATCCACTGCATCCATGCGACGCTGAACATGTCTCCAAGGTATGTTAACAAGTTTTCGTCGTAGTACGTGACATATGAAGACTCGTCTGGGGCTGCTGCTGTCATAGCAAACACTAAAACAATCATAAAATTGAATCCGATCAGAGCGTTTACAGTATCAGTTTTATCAAATTGTTCGAAGTCCGACAGCAATTTCGTCGGAGCCATTTTCGCCGTTTCAGAAATTATATGAACAGAAAATATTATCCCCCCTAGTTAGAAATTCAGTCACGGTTTTCCAAGTCAGTGAGAGGAAGAGGGCATCGTTGCTAATTTCCCCTGATAGCCGCGATGAAGGTCGGAGCCACTGAGTGAAAAATAATAGGTAGTCGGGAAAGGCGGGTACGGATTAAACCCCACGGCGGGAGGGATTAAACTCCGAGGGCTCGCAGCCACCTGTTTTTCACAAACACGATTCCCTAAATCCGCTCGGAATAGAAGTTGAATTCGTAGATGGATATTAAAGAATGGAGGTTCGGCGAGCTTACCGTTGCTATCATCAGGCGTTAAAGAATCAAACATGGATCCAGAATTACAGGTTTCCACGTAAATAACCATCTGCAAGAAGAAAAATTTATAAAGCAAGTGAATCAAATTTTATTCAAATTGTTTTTAATAAAAAGGATCCAAAACCCCCCAACAGAAATCATACGGAATTACCTTTTTGTACATGTTCTTCTGTTTCATCTCATTCAGAGCTGCATTTAACTGGTCAGCATACAACACACCGTCGTTGACATCAACAAAACCGGGACTCCCATGATCGATGATGTTCAGAAAAATAGTGTCTTCAGGTCCACTGGAATAATAAAGAATGGGAATAAAAGCTACTGAATGTCCACCATTTCCACGAGATTTAAAAATCGAATAGCTGGTGCCGTTTATAGAACATCAACAAAACATGTGATGGTGAAGAGGGGCTATAAAATTTAATGCTAATTAATGGAACAGTTCCGCTTTTGACAAATTTTGATTATTCCTACTGGGTGAATTTGTTGGGAGTCGGTGAATGGCAACGAGAATCAGGACGTTTCGGAAACATTTAAAAAATAAATGTATATTATTCTCATCTTCGGGAGGCTTCAACAAACTATAGGGACCTAACGATTAAATAGTTATTCAAATTTTTCAACGGGAAAGAAAAGTGATAAATAGAGTTTAGAGAAAATGTAGCGTATTGCAATGGTCTTTGTTTATCATCCTCAAAATTTGTCATCATTTGTCGTCATGAATTTTATGTTTGCATTTTTGTAAGGATTGAAATGTATTGACCTAATCATGTATGAATGGAATTTGTTTAAGAGGCTTTCACCCCAATCGGTCTATCGCGTGGCGCTCTGCGAGGCGAAATAGGGGCTACGGGAGCGTTTTAGTCCGTGGGGTCGGATTTGGTGTCGGTTTCGATGTATTTTTGGATGTAGAAACCATTTTTTGGGGTGCCAAATCTGTCCCAACACTATTAAGAAATGGAGTTTTCTTCTTTCAAATTTTATTTTTTTAAATAACTTTTTATTGACAAAAGGGAAACCCCTGTGTAAAATTTTCTACATTTTGTCGAGGGATCCGAATTTGAATTTAGCGGATGATTTCAAGATCAACTTGTTTTTACAGCGCCACCTACTTCTATCAACCTACAATTGACCAAACAATTCATTGAACGGTACAACATCAATATCCATTTCCTAATGTCGCGTATACGCGTCATGACTGAGTTTGTAGTATTTCGGTGATTATATCCAGCTGATAAGCCAGCAAGATGCCAGTTGATTTAATTAAGCTCAATAAAAAATATATAAATAGAAAAATAGGTAAATACCCATTATCTGCAAGGAAAAATCGAAATTCATTGCTGGCTCGGATATATATATATAATACAAATACCTATATATCAGAATATATTACCTATTTAATGTGCTTTATACTTGCCGTAGGCAGGGAAGTGTTCGGGGCCAACGAGAGGGAGTGAATTTTGATTGAGCATCACGTAATGAGATCGTATTAATTTGGAATTGTTGACATTTTAAACAAGGTAGGGGAAAAGGGGAGTTTGAAGCGGCGTGAATAATTGCCGCTCTCCGGTGATTGCCGCGTCGCGTTTCGTGATTTTCAAAGAGGAATTTAAAACTGGGGAAACAGCGTGCGTGGGTCGGCTTACCTTTCAATTACTCTTCCCGAGCCGATGCCCCTCATCGCCGTTTTTTTTCCAGTCAGCACGTTTAATAGGTTGTCAACCGACACATCCTGGAAATGGGAACTAAAGAATTACGTGCCCAATGTTTACCGCAGGAACTCATAACGTTTGTAACTAAGCTTAGTACATTATGAACACACGTGGAGTTCAATAATTGAACGCTGTGCATGACATGCATTTAATCGATGATACATTTTGTCCGTGAAGTTAACCTGCGTCTAAAATGTACACAATGATCAGCGTATTATGAGAAAACTTACTTTGCCCGTGTAATCCTTAATAACGCCTTCGTATACATTAGTTCCGTTAGGTCGATTGATAAGCACGCCAGGCTGAGGATTTCTGAAATATACATAATATATATTATAAAATAATATATATTATATATTATTTTTTACTTTTACACAACTAGATAGCACTTTTCTCTGAGTCAGAACAAACGCTGGCTAAATAATCAATTTTTTATTTATCACTATGGTTATATAATTACGATACGCAAAGGTCCCAATTGAAGATTTGTGGTTGTGCTGAAATTGATGGCCCCTACTATCTAATTGCGCTTTCCGATGCGTCGCTCTACGCCCCCCTTTCCCTTCATACCTAACCCTCCAAACGATTGTACTAAGCCATGCATAAATATTGATGAGCGTCGTTAAATTACAAATGTCCGCAGATTCAGCTACCGACGCAGTTGTGAAACCTCGGCAATAATTTTTCGTGACTCCCATTGCATTTTCCCTGCGGCGAAAACGTTTCGCTTCTATTTTCGGTACTGTGTCCGAAGGGAAATACAGCACTGAACCGTTAACCTTTCCCAGTCAACAACCAAGCCGGCCATACCCAATTAGGGTGAATGATAGTAATCGTCAAAATTTTCCATGTACATTTATTGAAATTATTTACTTGTGATCTCAAGTCTCCTTTATCATCGATATTTGAGTCCTAACGAACAAAAATAAGCCCATCAAATTTAATTTGTAACTTATATCATAACTTACTCTCGACTGTGAGCTACGTCGTCGTAGAACATGGTAATGATGTTTTCCGCAGGAACACCTGCCTTCCGCATCACCTGATATGCGTGACAGAGATCCGCCTGACAAGATAAAAGATCAAAGTTACCTTCAACGTCGGGAATGTAAGCGTTTGGAAGGGAAGTGCTTGAGAAATTGCTGCAGTATTTTTTCATCGTATCTCATCCTCTAACAAGTTCATTGGCACGATTCCGACTTTTGGTGCCGTTGCTGGCAATTGTTTATTCAAGAATTTTAGCGAAAATCCTAATATTAACTGCCCCCTGGTCAACTACTGGGCTTGCAGAGGTTTTTTCCGTGTCCCAGTAGTTGGCCACTCGTCAAAGCAGTAATTCCGCTGATTTCCATTTTCAATTCATTTGACTCCATTTATTCACAACTTTACTTACGTTATTATTTAATGTATTTTCAACTTTTTCTGTTACCCAAAACTTTCTACTGTTAATTAATTTTCCCAATTTTTTCATTATTTATAATCGAGTTTGTCATTTTATTCCAACTTGATCGCATTTTTCTTCCGTTTCAGTCATAAACAAGTGACTTCTGGTAACTTTTGGGCAGTTACTTTTTCAGTTATCGTATCTAATTTGTTGGATATTTATTACATCAATCGAGTTTCATAATAATTTAATATGATAATTTTTTCTATTTTTTGGAAGTTCTTCATTGAGTTTTTGAAGTTTGAGTGCCTCTCTATTAATTTGATGGTTCCACTGGGGCATTTTCAAAAACTATCTCTCTTCTCTACCTGCTTCAAGGTTTCATAGTATGAAACACAATGTTCTTCATCTAAGATGAAACACATAATAGGTATGTCATATTATGTGTTTCAGATTAGATGAAGAGAGCTTAAGGGTGCGCATTTTGAGAACGAAGGACCACGTTTTCACGAGGGTTTTGAGAGCGGATTTGTGATTTACATAGCTTTTATAGCCCAATTTCATCAAAATCGGTTGAAAATTAAAAGATATCATCAGGAAAGTAGCGCAATTGTTCGTTTTCTTGAATTATTTTCAACTTGACATTTGACTGCGACAGGGTTCCTTCCTACGATGGAAAAATATATCGAGAATTGAGCCATCAATTAAGTTTATACGAGGGATAACAGGTGAAAAGACTGCTAGAGTGGCTAAGTACTGGTGCTCTTCCCCTACTAATATTAAATATTAGTAGAAATATTTGTAGGGTAGGTGGGGGTAAAGGCCCGCGTTAGTTTTTTGAACAGACACTCAAATGTTAAGTACCTGGGCACCAGGTCAGCCCCGTAGAGAGGGCGGGGGCACTGGACCCGTTGCCCCCGGGCCCGGCCTTCCTAGGGGGGCCCGGATTTTCTTGAGAATTTTTTTAAACAGTAGTTCGGAGACGCTTTTTTTTCTTTTTTTTTTAGGGGGCCCGGAAATTTTGCCCCCGGGCCCGGATTCTCTCTCCACGGCCCTGCACCAGGTAGTAGGTTCGTCTTTATGAAACTTAGTTCTTCGATTTCAGGGCTGTCAGACTTTTGTGAGAGTAGAAAATGTGGAGAATTTGTTTTCCAGTCTGTTGATGTAATTTTATTTTATTTTTGTCCCTTCGGCATTTTACAGTTCAAGTTGAAAATATAAGGTTCAACGAATTACTTTTACTGCAACATTTACGCTTAATATCCCGTTGGAACAGACGCTCTAGTTTGTTTACAAAAATCACGTGTATACTTTTTCCCTAGATAACAAAATGAGGTAAAGCATTAATTTTCCCGCATTTATTCTCTTTTCTTAGATTTCAAATTTCTCAGTGCCTAGCTATTGTGGCAGGAACGGCTGGACTTCGAGGAGCTCTTGGTAACATCCTAATCTATGACTCCAATTTGAAATTGAGGGGTACACTAGTCTACACCAACCACAATTTTATAAAAAACTGAAAATGGCGGGGCTTTACCCCCACTTAACCTTTCACTAATACTAAGCACAACAAACAAAGGGATGGAGATTGTGAGGGGTCAGTAAGTGTTTTGATGGGTTTAAATCCCGATGTAGATTAACCAAATCCGTAACGTTAAACGTTACAATAATGAGGACTCGTAGCCACCGCAGGTAAATTATTCGTAATACGTAATAACAAACTGGGGAAGTATTATTCTACGCTCTAATCCCAACGAAACAACTTTGTGGCTACGAGTCCTCATTATTGTAAATGTTACGGATTTGATTAACCCGGATTTGGAGAAAGCTAGCATTACCTGGATGAAGCTTGCTTTAGCGGGTCGCGTTGGATAAAGCCCGCATTGAACCGATATTTTTCAGTTTCCAGGGGTTTAACTGGACAGACACTAACCAGAAGCCCTTGAATGAGGCTAGCATCCGGATAAAGTCCGGATCTTCATGATGACCCTGGCTTTATTAAGCTCTTTTGGTTGATGCCAGCTTCATCCAGGAAATACTAGCTTTCTCCAAATCCGTACCTATACCGTACATAATATGTTCCGTCTACCAATCCGGTATCATATCATAAAGCAAACTTCCAACGGTGAAAAATCAGCGGTAACATTTAAATTGGAAATGAGAACCTTACTGACTCTCAAGCAGCGTGAGCCAATTGGAGTTGACGTACTTATGTTGTTGTTGACGGGAAAAAATTGTTTTGCTATAACGGAAGGGTGAATGGGTTACTGGAAGCGGTTTAATTGGGACGGCGTGGAAATGCTTTTAGGTCGTTGATGCAGAACAGAAAAGGATGACTTCAACCCCGGTGGTGGTTATATTGTGTGGAGGATACTTGGATAAGCCAGCCTCAAGTTTAAGAAGATGCCACTCATTTTCTAAGGAATCTAATTAATTTTTTAACAAACGACAAAACACTCAATTCTTCTTGTTTGTGCGTTGCACCCGAAATATATTTTTAAAAGACTCAAACATCTTGTCGTAAAAAGAATATTTGTTCTCAAAAAGCGTGATTAAATGTTCTATAATTTTATTTAAGTATCAGTCAGCGGTTATAGTAACTATAGTTACCAACCATAGCCAGCCCAAAGTTGGTGGTTTGGAGCTGAATCCACAGGCTTAATCTACTTTAGAAGATTCTCAAAATTTGAACATTTAATGTTGACAACGTAATTCGGTATTTACAAAAACAAATATATTTGTTTTTGGAACATGTAGGTGATATATATGGAACATATTATATTCCATTCCCCGACCTAACAATCCCTACTGCCGAGAAATTACAACGGTAATCAAGTTTTATGAAATCCTGGTAAGCATTTACATACAAATATAATTGAAAAATCTGTACCTGATGTCTATAATTGACCCATCCTTTAGAACCAGCGACGAGAAATGCCCACTGCTTAGCAGCTACAGCAGAAGATGCGATGGTCAGAAGACAAATCCATTGCGACCACATTGTTGGTAATTGCTAGGAGAAACTATGATATACTGGAGTATCTACTGTTAATTGCAGTTAGTATTGAAATCAGGACGCTCTAATGTTTACACGATAAGAGAACAAAGATTGTAAGGGCGTAATCCTTGCTCTCGCTCGACTGATGACAACTGCCAGTTGTTCCTTATTATATATGATGGACCCTCAATGACGTATGATAGAATGTAAATAGACCATCGAACTCTAATCATAAGTGTTCTCGTCTACTTGTCTGGCGTGACAATTGAAATCTACGTAGTCGTGAGATCATAACTTACGTGAACGAATTCAACCGTAATAAACAATGAGGCAATTGGTCCTCACTGACCCGCGTATAAAATAATCACTGGAAATAGAAAATGAAGTGGGTTTTGAACAAGTTGCTCAAACTATGAGATCATCGTCAAAGTATTTGACCTGTTTAAATATTATGCACATCGAGGTCTTTCCAACTGATCACCGATTATTTTGGATCATCACCTATTCTCTGAAAAATGAACCTATATTTTCGCGACGATTAGTTTCGAAGCATGTTGAAAACAGGGATAGGAAAAATCTTAAACAGGAATAAGATTAAGATTTTTAATCATAGGATTATTTTTCTATGAGTGGGATTGAAATCTTAATCACAAAGTGGGATTAAGATTAATAATTTAATTTCAGAGTAAGATTATGATTAAAATCTTAATCACAGAGCATAACCAAGAATATAAAAAATGAAATAAATGGTAAAAAATCAAATAAACCAATAAAAATGGAGCAAAAAAATCAAAAAGAAATTTTCTGTATTTATTGGATATAAAAAATATAATACAATGACAAAAAATTGAATAAAATTAATAATATCTACCCATTTGTAAAAAATAGAAAAGAATTAAATAAACAATACATAGAAAAAATCACGCTGGATGAGCTTGGTTCAATTCCGGGCAGAACACCTATGTTTGACCACAGGTCATTCAACAAGACACTGACAGTGTTGTAATAGGTCTTGTCAGTGGAATCATAATCGTACGCTGGGATTATAATTTTAATCTTAGTTCCATGCAGTAGTTAAGATTTCAATCGTATGTATTCTCATTCATTAAAAAATATTCCTGTGAATAAAAATCTTGATCTTATTCTTGATTAAGATTTTGCCCATCCCTGCAATTGAAATACACTCGTGGTCTGTAATGAACTAAACCTTGGGAGTAATTTTGTCCCTGCCCTCTCTAACCATTCTATACTACCACTTTTTGGTAAAAATAGTAAGCCCATCCAATTAATAGCTTTTTAAACAACAAGTTTCACGGATGTTCTATTTTCTTTGAGATGAAATTACATTTATGACCAAGAGGAGCCAATGAGAACCCGCATATAATTAAAATGTTTGAGAGTTACCAAGATTTTTTTTCTCTCTCAACTTGTTAAGAAAGTCCGGAGTTGCCAGTTTGGTATTCTTTTAATAACGTCTTGATTCCAGTCACTTTTTTCCCCAGTTTCCATACTTACCCTCTTCCTCACTGTTCCTTCTAACGCTGGGTTAACCTTATCAATTAAGGAAGTGAGTTTACAACTTTGTGCTTCTCCGCTTTAACACTTCCCCAATGAACGTTGACTTTTCGGAAGGAATTGGTGAACTTCTCATCTCTTGAAGTTAAGTGGTAGATGTATCTACACGTTGTTTTGGCTGTTTCATAAACACTCATATCACAGAAGAGTTTCAAACGTTTCTATGACTTCGTGAAACTGTGAAAATAATGGATAATGAAATGATTTACATGCATCAAAACTTTGTTTTTAGTAGGCGCCATAAAATTTAATGTCAAAAATAGAAACTTCGTTCTTCATGTTTTGTTTTTTCGTAGAACGTCTAATTGAACCCGTGCACCTACCTAGATTGAAATTGGATTTTAAATTTGGGGTTGTGAGGTTTCCGGAAAATCGCAGACGCTGTGTCCAAGTTCTTGCCGCTGATTGTGTTGAAGTAAGTAAGTGGGGGTTGCAGGATAGTCCCTCGGGGATGTATATTCGATTCGTAGAAGTAAAATCCAGGATTCGCTTCGCTGGAGGCATTTTAGGAAGTGTGGAGTGTTTTCACTCTATTCTTCCAGATAGGGCACAGCTTCAGGACACTAGAATGGGAAGTTCTTGTTCTCCATGGAGAACCCGTGCACAGGTGGACTTGTGCAAGATCTACCATGGGCCCGAAGTACTTTGCTGTAGTAAAAGGAGTCTGTTTTCTCTGGGCAAAGCCGGCAATGGCTGGAAAACACCCGGGGTCCACTGGCTCCTGCCTCAGATCCGGAGTTTTCTTCAAATTTGATAAAACTGCCTTTGCAGGGATGTGGCGAACTACAAATGGTCCTTTTTTTATTTATTATTAACATTATTATTATTATATACCTAAACCTACCCTACCCGAATATGACCACATATTAGAGACATGAACCGTTAATCTTTGACTTTGTTCAGTGCTCTGCTAAGCAAATATTGATGGTTCGCCTGAAGCTAAACGCATTAAGACAAGCTTCATTCATCTTGAGCGTGGGGGTGGGAGGGCGTTCCATGGTGGGTCATTAGTTACAGACTGGTTAAACAGTTAATCTCAGTGAAACCTTTACAGGGCACATTAATACGTGCTCTCTTGAGGTTCGTATACTCTTTAGGTATGGGGATGGGATGCCTTAGCCAAACCCACGGAAATACTGTGGCCAAAACTAATATTTTATTAATAATTACCTTTCTCCCTCTACATCTGAGCAATTACGATCTGTACACGTATTATACACGTTCCCTCAAGAGAAGATTAAGAAGGGATTTGAGGTTCGAATATAGGTGGCTAAACTTGAAAACGCTGCAAATTTTACACAAGGGTTTATTATTCTGCGGCATAAATTGTGCAACATTAATTTGATGTCAATGAAAAATGATTATTAAAAAAAGAAACATCTTTCCTGTACAATTTTTGGACGGATTGAGGACCCTGAAAATGAATTACCCGTCCAAAATTACCTGAAAAACGACACCTCATTCGACCTCCTAGCATCCTTCACGAGCCCCATACGGTAAAATGGGACGGTCCTGAGACGTCCAAAATAGGATTCCTCGTCAAAAAATACAACAACAATTTGGGTGACAGGGCTGAAAACCGTATGGGCACATGGTAAACCAAGCAACTCCTTCAAAATTCCTTATTTTTATTTAATCTTTTTTATTTTTACAATTTTTACCTAAATTTTGATAACAATTTCTACTGCAAAAACGGCCTGGGCGGCGGACGAACGTTTCATTTTTGAAATGAACCCATGGTGCACCATAAACATAATATCCTTATATTAAGGACACATTTTGAGGCCGATCAAAATTTTCGACCTCCTTTACGACGACATAGGAGTATTCTCCCATGATTTACAAATCAAAATGTCCCAATTCGGAACATATTCTCTCATAATATGATAGAATATCTTCCGAATTGGGGCATTTTATCTGTTGGGACATATTATGATCTGTTCTCAGTCTCAAAGTTTTTTTCAGAGTTTTTTACCTTTTTTTTTTTTTTTAAATACGTTATTTCGTATAACCCAGATAAGAAGAGCAACACTGAACTGTGTCATGCTAGCATGTCGCTGGAATCTGCAGTGTCATTTTTAATAATACGCATTATGAATGCTCAGTTTATTTCGCTGAGCCGGGAAAATCGCCGGATGGGAAATCACAGCCGGAGGCAGCTGAAGCAGCACAATCTTGTGATTCTTCCGGGCAAAGTGATGGATGCTACCCGTCACTCCTCACGAGAACCACGTGAAAAGCCTGGAAAACGGCAATCGGTTATTCAGTGCCGGAAAAATGGGGTTCTTTTAGTTCTACGTCCCTGGCTGGCTCAACCCCTCAACTCAATTTTGGGAAGAGATTCAGGGATTGCATTGTGCTGTCACAATCGCGAACCAATTTCATCTTTCATCCATTATGCGATGGTTTGTCTTTCCCACGGCCTCCCTCCCAACAGGTTGTATTTTTGTTTTTGTTAAACAATAATGGGATGCCCCTTTTCCTCTTTCCCTTTGTTCCCTCTTACGGATTGCTGACATTTTCTACTCCTTGCTTCCGGACCAGATAACGTTATTTTTGTAACTTTGTTTTGATCCGTTTGGTGACTGAATCGTAATTCAAATATCCGTTTCAGCTAGATCTGGTTTTAGTTCTTTGTACTGATATCTTAGCAAAATAACATATTTTTGCATGCCTACTCCTTGTGCTGAATCGCAGACTCACTGGTAGGGGTCGCAATCCCGCAATGCAGGATCCCGCAATCCCGCGGGATCCCGCGGTGTTTTACCAATCTTGCAAATGCGGGATTATAAACGCGGGATTTGCGGGATTCCTCTTGTTTAAAAAATGAGCCTGCACACTGTAAATCACATTCTCATTGCCTGTGATTCATATAAGTCCTCCTCATGCCTGTTGTGGTGTAGTTCACAATATTTTGGCTATTCTTGTGGTACCTATCTACGATCCTATCTAAGATTCATAATATGGATATTATACTATATAATATGGATATTATAATATTATACTATCTAACCTATCTAAGGGGAAAGAGGATGCGCTGTCTCCAGTTTGCATAATATGCAGTAGAGTATAATATTATTAGGTATACATTCTGTTTGAAGATTCCTCCCACAAGTGAGGAGTCAGAGAGAGAATTCTCTACAGCTGGGAACCTATTTCTGCAATTAGCGCCCATCAAATTTGGGTGACCTTCTCTGGTGGTATTTCTCTCAGCAATTTGGCTATTTCTCAGCTTCAGAGGATGGCTCCATCTCACTCCCTTCAATGCATTTATTTCCTTATATTTGTTCAAATATTTTTAAATAGATATACTTTGGTTTATTATTCTTGGAATAGTAGGTTCCTATTCAATAGCGACGGAGTCGAAAATTCTGTTCGGCCTCAAAATTTGACATTATACGTTTCAGGATGTCTTGATTCCAAAAACAGAATGTCCGTCCGCCGTCCAAGCCGTTTTGGGCAGTAGGCATTTTTTTAAATCAGAAATTTTTACCCGAGGGGCTTTCATGGGGCTGAAAATAGGATTTTTGAGGGAGTTCAAATAAGGTTTGATTTTCCGAGTAGGTAATCCGTTTTTCGATGTCCCACATCTGAACAAACATCTCACAAAAATAAATTTTATTTTAATTTTATTTTTTTTATTTTTTGTCAAAAGTATTTTCTTAATGGCACAGTATTAATTTTTGCGCAATTAACCTATATCAAAGAATTGTAAACCCTTGTGCAAAATTTGCAGCAATTCTGTAAAGAAATTGCGGTTGTTAAACAAAATTATTTGATTAATTAGGTACCAAATTCTGCGGGATCCCGCGGGATTGGCTTGAATCTTGCGCGGGATCCCGCAGGATTGGCTTGAATCCCGCGCGGGATCCCGCGGGATTGAAAATCGTGCGGGATTGCGACCCCTACTCACTGGGCAGTTGACGATACTAAAGTCTCCAAAATAACTCTCAGCTGGAATTAATTCGGGAATTTTCACGTCAACTGTTGATGTGCGTTTTCAGGGGTGCTGCGATTCAGTAAAAGCAATACGATTGCTGTATAATCTATTCCTATTATTAGAATGTATTAACTTTCCCTTCATACATACCTACCCATTGACCGGCCGACAGAGTGTGAGGTGTGGCATGTATTCAAATACTTCTTTAAAAACCATTTTATTTATTATATCCATGATACATACATATAAACACACATTTTTAGAGTTTACAAAACTAAGAATATTGAGTTTTCTGAACGTGAAAGTTGACAGAAAACGCTCGGAATGTTAACGTGAGTAATGATGTCTGTTTTACGTCCCTCCTGAATAAGGGGGGGTTACAAAGCACGTCCAGTTCTGCATCTGTTACCATCGCAGACGTTTTTTAAAAATAATTATTATCTAACCTCATCTTTGAGTATCAAGAGAACACGTGTACAAGTACCTGCCGCATTTCTCTTTCGTGACAGCGATTACCCAATGACCAATTTAAGAATCTTACGTAAATCACAATAGATAAATCGAGAGTTAAACTGAAGGGCCATGAAGGTTTTTCATTCGAAAGTGATGAGTCGAATTCTCTAAATACATTGAATGTGAGTTCCATTATGAGTAGCTCCGAAATGGTCTGAGCGAAATGCAAATTTCCATCTTCAAATTTACTTGGTACCTATTTAAATGCTTCAGGGGTGAGCCGGCTATTAGGTTAGGTTCATTTCAACCCGACTTTGGCACAAAATACATATTTATGACTAAAATGGCCCCATGGCACCAAAACCCTACACTTCTCAGCTACTCTCCCATCCTACGTTTTAACATCTGAAGTGCCGTTTGTGTGATTTCTAAGAAAAGCACAAGGCTCGGTACCGATTCAGGCAGTTGCGGGAATACATTAGGAAGCTCTCGTTATAAATATCAAACGTCTAGCATGAAATTGATCGAGTTTTTCTTCCGGCGAAACATCTTAGTTTGACTTCAGTATTATCCAAAGTAATTTTTATTATCAAAGCCTACATGCATAATAGGATATAATATCCGCAGATGCATGCGTTTTCAACATTCTCAGCCTGAGTAGATTTATCTATAATTATAATCGTTAGAGCCCGGTCTTTAAAACTCCAATGGCCTTGCATGATTATAGTTGCCCAGCCCAAATGTATCTTCAAATTTTTCATAATGGATGGTGCTTGGATAAACTTGCCGTATTTTGATGGGCTACACCACTGCGATTCGATTGTTATCAGCAAAAACTTACATCGTCCACAAGTCATCTTCACTCGACAAAATTCGTTAGTTTTTTTAGTAACGAACAATTTTGAATCATCCTATGCATGAAGACGACATTCGATAACAATTATAAAATTATTTTAGTTAAGAAAAAACGGATATAAGTTTTAGTCTTCCAATGAATTCCGCAATATCTATTCATTACGCCCAACAAAGGTGCGACCTTAACCCGAGTTTGGTGGTGGTAAAAAAGTAGAGTGAAAGCACCAGTTTCAGACACTTTCAACTTCCAGACATTAGGTAAACGTTCTAGACGGTTTCGACCACAGAACATAGAAAACACAGATTCTACTAGAGTCTTTCTATGTTCTGTGGTTTCGACGCATTCTCCAATGCAAGCAGGGTTATGCTTAGAAGCTTCCAGATCAGTACTCGGATGGTGGTCCGCTGACAACTTGGTTAAGAGGTGCGCATCCATTTTATGGTATAATAATATTATACTATTTGCCCTATTTTCCCCTTCCCATTTACCTTTTAGTTTATTATTGTTGGAATAATACGGAATAATGTGATCGCGACGGAAGTCGACGACTCGGATCGGCCTCAAAATTTGACATTATCCGTTTCAAGAGGTCTAGACTCCAAAACCGAAATGTCCGTCCACCGTACGCCGTCCGGGCCGTTTTGGGCAGTAGGAATTTTTTTAAAAATCTGAAGTTTTGACAAAATACTTTGTTTACCATCTAGTTGTGCCCGCAAGGTTTTCAGTCTGATCGCCCAACCCGTGGGGCGCTATGGGGCTGCCTCGCAGTCGCCCCCCCCCCCCCTCCACCCCCAAGCCAACAACTCCCTACCGCAATTTTAGTTAAATTCAAGTAATTCTGTGCAAATCCAACTTTAATCGCCCCCTCCCACGCATCAAAACAACCACCTGGAACCTCAACAACAACCGGCAATAACCATTATAATAACCTACCCACCAATCTGATACCTACCCAGTACAATCACAGCGACAGATTAAAACATGGCATCCACCCACCCAGAGAGTTATTGCAAATTTACCCGGGCGCTCTGGCACATGGTCGAGGTCTGGGACAGAGGAACTGAAATGTAACAACGCACTGTAACTTAAGAGCCCTGAAGATGGTTGATTATAACCCGAAAGCTTGGCCACCAAAGAACGACTAGTCATTTCATACACCTCCAATAACCCCCCAACACCCTGAAGGCCAGATAAGCCAAGGAGGAAAGAACAAATTTTTCAAATTTTGAACTCCTGGGATCCTTCAAAAATCCCATTTGTAGCACCATGAAAGCCCTATAGATCGCCACAGTGAAATCGGATCGTTCCGGGACCCCCAAAAATGGATTCTACGTCCAAAAATACTAAGTATTTTTCGAAGTCTTCGAAACGACACCTAACTCGATCCCATAGCCAAAAGCCTTCAAAAAAACCCCTCCCGTAGCCCCCATTTTAGGAGGTTTAACTGGTGTTATTCTTGCTAATTCATCAATTGACATTGTACTGCATGATACCTATTATGTAGTAGCACATTTCCACTATGTATTATCTATAGGAGCTGTATTTGCTATCATAGGAAGATTCATTCAATGATACCCTCTATTTACAGGATTAACACTTAATCCTAACTACTTAAAAATTCAATTTTTCTCAATATTTATTGGAGTAAATATAACATTTTTTCCACAACACTTCTTAGGATTAAATGGCATACCTCGGCGGTATTCAGATTACCCAGATATATTCACTAAATGAAATGTAATTTTAGTGTGTGGTCATGAAAAAAGATTAGTTGTTCTATTAGTGGTGAATTAGCGTTTTGAAGTGACAAATTATTTCATGTAGGCATTTTCTATTTGAGAGAGATTAGTATCAAAACGAGAAGTACTTTTCCAAGAAAACCTACCCTCTAGAGTAGAGTGATTACAAAATAACCCCCCAGCTGAACATTCATATTCTGAATTACCTATTATTAATAAATTCTAATATGGCAGAATAGTGCAATGAATTTAAGATTCATATATAAGAATGAAAATCTCCCATAGCGCCCCACGGGTTTGGGCGATCGGGCTGATGGTAAAGCGGTCACGATGGTAAACCGAGTATTTTATCAAAATTTCAGATTTTAAAAAAAATTCCTACTGCTCAAAACGGCTCGGACGGCGGACGGACATTTCGGTTTTGGAATCTAGAGCTCTTGAAACAGATATTGTCAAATTTTGAGGCCGATCGGAGTCGTCGACTTCCGTCGCGAAAACATTGGTGTATTATTCCCAGAATAATAAACGAAAAGCCCCCAAAAAATCGCCGTTTTTTAAGCGTTCGTGAGTTGTGAGGAAGTTGGGGCACCTGATGAGGCCCTGATAAAATTGATCTAACTATTAAATGTTAGATGAAATTACGCCTCATCGTAGACAGAAAACTGAGAACCTCCGCTCACAGTGTCTCATACTGGTGCCTTCATCCTACCATAAGTTCAGATCAATTATTTCAATTCACACTCAACCACAGTCGAAATAGTATTCAATCTCAATGATCCTTGAACGAGTTCAGTAAAATGCTGTAGTGCCTCTCAATCGCTCTTTAGCACAGATTCTACTTGGTCAAGTGTGTGTAGATCTTATTATACGCTTTGTTTTAACCAGTCGCCTAATCAAAACGATACGTTTTACTATATGAATCAAGAATGTTCAAATATAGCTTCATCCTACTCGTGCACCTACCTTTTACATATACCTATTACACTTTTCTGAAATCACAGTTCTCGCGGCAGTTGGATATAGGTACTTTTAAACCCCTATTCTAGTTGATGCAAAAAATATCATTTTGCTCTTGTCTCAGTTTTGAGTATGTGGGTCGTTAGTCTATGGTTTTCTTCAGGCTTCCGTCTACGGAGTCTATTAAGTCAAGAGCTTTCCACGGAGTTTCCCTTTTTGCAGCCATCGGTGGTGGAGATGTGCTTTAGAATGGGACATCGATCGCGAATGGTCCTGAAACATATTTGAAGAATAAATCAAATAAATTCGTTTTTCAATTATACCAATTTCATTCATTCATAATATGTACCTAATGCCAATCAATATTATGTACTGATAGTATTGTGTAATAGTGGGAAATTTTTATGGAAACGGAAAATTCGGTGTTGACAATGGGAAATCATTGGGAGCGCTGGTAGGACTGGTTGTGCTATTCCTTTTTATCCACCAAAGATCGATGCACAATGCTTAAACGAAGCTGTAAATTCAATGAAAACTTGAAGATATCGTTCCCACTTATTAAAATAAGTAAAAGTAATTCGGATGTGCCCTGTACTGTGATTTTTGCGGTACCTAGCAAATTTTCAATTCGAAGTAGCGGAAAGGCCCGTATTGAGTGGCATTTTGCCTGTGAAAGCCATTAAGCGGCATTATCTGCAGCAGCAGGTTTGTTCCAGGTCTGACGGCGTCTGTTGACAAAAGTTGACAGCTGTCGACAGCAGTCCCAATGCCTTCTGAATCGCTGTTGAGTTCTGTCGAACAGCCCACCTGCTGACCTGGAACGCGAACTGTCAACAAAATTTGTTGAACCAAGTCACGTAATCACCGTGAAGTAATACTACAACAATTTAATTACCTCACGGTAAGTACTTCACGGTGATTCACGTGACAGTAAATTTCATATGGAAAAATCCAAGTGATTGACTCGGATAGGTCTTCTTCTTCCTACTTCTTGGTTTATTGTATTCAGAACAATCAACCTTTTTCGAGAGAGGAGTATCATGAGGGCGGGAATGAGTCATATCAAGACACTTAGTGTTTGAGGGTATCTACGAGTATCTACGAGGAGTATCTACGAGTATCTATTCGGGAGGAAGCGAGTACAACTTGACGCGCCGAGCACCAAAATCAAGTGAGAAGGTTGTGAGAGAGGTTTCAACTGGGTAGGGTTATCAAAGTCGACAGCTCCCAACCGAACTCATTCGAGCTGTCGGTTTCTGTCCGAGTGCAGTTGAACTGCTGTCAACCTACAAATGGACCCGGAACAGCCGGCGACGGCGACTTTTCGCCGACCCAGCGACCTGGAACAGCAGTTTTCTCAACTTCGCATGTTTCCGTCGATTTCTGTTAACAGTCCGTCAAACCTGGAACTATCATCATCAAATAAGATAGCCACGTTTTTTATAAATGCTTAACCCTCCAAGTAATAATGTCACCTCTAGGTGACACTACTTTGATAGCCGTTGGAGAAAAAGAAGAAGAGTTAGCTGTTGTTGAGGGCGATTTTTCGTACCATACAGTAATAAACGGTCAGAGCTTCAGGTCGATGCACGTCAAAAAGAAGAGAAAAACTTAATAAACGAAATCTGTATGTTTACGCCCAAAAACCGAAGCCGTTGCTGTGAATATGCTTGCTCCTTTCATTAAAAAAAAAAAAAAAAAAAATTTGCGTGTAGATTTGGAGAAAGCTAATTTCGTTATGTGCAAATTTTGTACGTACACTGACGCTTCAAACCTTAAAGAGCTAAAACTCTTCCCTATTCTGGCTAGATATTTCGAGCATAGTGAAAATATTCACCTGGGAATTGACATTACCCAGAAAGAATATTCAGGTAGGTACTCTGAAAGGAAAAAAAAAGTTAGACGTTCAACAGCATTTTGTGTGCTATATTTGTGTGTTCTTTGGTGCAATAATTGGAATTATTCCATTCTATGTCAGGATGTTTGGACGGGAAGTTCGGATTATATAACATAATATTATATATTATATTATATTATGTACATAATATATCAAGCATTCATAAATAGGGCTCGGATTGGTTGGTATGCTCGATAAAATCACCAAATAAGTGCGCTCGAAAAATATCAGATATTCTGTTTCATGATCGATAGATACCTACCTCATATTAGGTAATAATTATTAATTATTATAATTATTATAATTATGCCGTTAAATATGCTCGAAAAAACCGTTAAAATGAATGGAAAGAAAAGAGAAACAAAAAACGCAGCAAATTTTACACTGGGGTTTATTATTTATTCCTTGACATAGCTTACTAAGTAACCTTGTCTTGTGCAGAAATTTAATTCTGTGTCAATGAAAAACATTTTAGAAAAAAGCTTATTTTTAATTTTTTTTTTTTTTTTTTGATTTTTTTCCCATAATTTTTGGTTTTTTAATTGAAAAATATTTGAGGTCCTGGGATCCTTCAAAAATCCCATTTGTAGTCCCATGAAAGCCCTATAGATCGCAACAGTGAAATCGAATCGAGACCCCAAAAAATGGATTCTACGTCCAAAAATACTTCGAAAACGACCCCAAACTGTACCCCATAGCTGACAACCTACGAAAAACCATCCCGTAGCCCCATAGCGCCCCACGGGTGTGGGCGATCGGCCTGAAATCCTTGCGGGCACAACTAGATGGTAAACCGAGTATTTTGTCAAAATTTCAGATTAAAAAAAAATTCCTACTGCCCAAAACGGCCCGGACGGCGTACGGCGGACGGACATTTCGGTTTTGGAATCTAGAATCCATGAAACGGATAATGTCAAACTTTGAGGGGCCGACGTCCGACGCGAAAACATTATTCCATGAATAATAAACCAAAATCTACAACTTATAGCTTAGTGCCACGAGCTACTCGCATAAATGGGACTTTCGAAGGACTTGGGTCAGGAATAGGGGTTGCAATCCGGGAAGTTTTCCTTATTTTTTTGGAGCCAATCCGGGGGATTGGGATTGAGGATCTTTTTGAAAAATCAAAAATGTATTAGAAAAAACGAAAAACTTGTTTGCATACATACAATAATTGTATGTATACAAACAAGTTTTTCGTTGTTTCTTATTACTTCTTTTGCGAAGGGAAAATTTCACTTATGTACTTTAAAAATGTGCTCTTAGAAAGCATAATGCACAGTTGAATCAGCCAATTTGCTTCTTAGCGTTAGGCAAAAATAGCCCTGCTGCGGAAAAGGACCTCTCAGCTTCTACGAAGGTCGGTGGGATGGCCAGGAGATCATAATTATCGTACCTATAACAATTATTGTATACTACATCTCCATTTACCATTTTTGAAACGAAAAAGTAAGACCGTCCTTCAGGAAAAGATATTGAAGTTCTTTCTACCAAATATAACCGTTTGCTATTGAATTTCACAGCTCATAATCATTTTATTAACAGCACATTTTTTCATAAAATAATTACAGTACCCTCTACCTGTAAATAATTTATATAAAATATTTTATTGATTTGTAGGAATACGAGATCCAACATTATTATTTGAAAAATCACATTATAAGTAATAATTATACTACTTAATGTATTAATTATTAATTAACATCACGTTAAAATAATATTTACATTTCAATACTTGATCGAATAATACTTTCATCGAGTTGTCAAATTCTCTCTGTACCCATTCCTGCAAATAAGGTTTGGACGAAAGAAGGACCATTACTAAAAAGTGGGACCATTTCATGTTTTTCAGGGGTTCAAAAATTTGGAAGGACCCAGATCTGAAAAGTAGGACCCGTAATTCCAAAAGTAGTACCTATGGTCACCGTAACTAAATCAAAATGATGGCAATCGGGTGCCTCCACCTTCGAACGGGCTCATTCCTTTTTTAATTATGCTCACTAAATCTTTTCGCATTTTCGCCACTGGCTCCGGATCGTTCATCGAGCACCATCACTAAGCCTTCGAACTATTTTCTGTTATTTACTTAGGTAATGATTTTTTTTTTCAACAAGATTTGAGCACTTTACGTACGAGGTGAAACTAATTCTCGAATCCCGGGATCCCGGGATTGACTCCACAAATCCCGGGATTTCAAATGATTAAAAATCGTCCGAGATCCCGGGATTGCAACCCCTTGTCAGGAAGGGGATTGAGGTGTCATTTTCGAATTAATTTTGTACCTAGCAATGGGGCATCAAAACCAAACGATCGAGGTGAGTGGAGCTAAAAAGGTGCTATAGGAGGGGTTTTTGAAGGCGTTGGCCTTGGGGTCGAGTGGGATGTCGTTTCTGAAGTCTGTTTGGATGTCGAGTCCCCATAAGGGGGTCTCAGACCCATCGGATCTCACCCTGGATGATAATATTATGCTATAGCATATCATAGGGTTTACCCTCTGCACTACCCCCCCCCCCCCTCTACAGCATTCGAAGACATAATATTTGAGTCTTCGACATTTAATGTCCTCCTGATTTAATCTCTTGAGGTCATGATATTCTGTGCTGTCTACTTTTAGCACCAAGGACGCCACTGAAATTGTATCGAATCCGCATAATATGAAATTGTATCGAATCCGAATATTATTCAGTTTGGGCATCCGGAGGCTATTCAATTCCTACATCCGACAGTTGTTGAGCTATGCGATTCGAGTTCCTGGCCGAGTCAGCTAGTTAGGGTTCTACCTACACCTTCTTCTATCCATCGAACAGAAATCGTTGGCGTTTAACCTCCTCAAACCCAACCCCGCAACCACCCTTACTGCTTCTGATTGTTCTTCACTGTAGACCACTTGATAGAACTTTGGCCCTTGAGGGTGCTTAGTACCCGTAATTTGCTCCCTGAGAGGAGGATGCCACCGATTCTTCAAAACCACCGATCGGAGTCGTCGACCTTCGTCGCGAAAAAATAGGTTCCAAGAATAATAAACCAAACATTTATTGAAAAAAAGAAAGATTTTATTGCCCCTAAATGAGCAAATTATGATATAATTTGAATTTTGTTACTTTTTCTTTTTTTGAAAATGTATCACGCGATGTATTCAGGATGGATCATCACATGTTTCGTGTTCTTTGCTATCTACCTTAAACGGCATCATATTTCCAGTGTAACTGTTAGTCGGATGAGCGTTCGTGTAGCAACAAAAGTTGTGGTATTTTCAAGCTTACGTAGCCTTATTTTTCACGTCAATGGCCTCGCTCTCCTCACTGCGCGATTTTTTTCACAAGCTGTCCATTACCGCGAAGTTTGCTACTCTGTCTGTAATAGGGTGATATCCGCGATTGCTCTTTCCACCCGATTACACTATCAAGTTGGTTTACGCTGCGTGCAGTTTTCTTGCGAGAGGGCGAGGAGGATACGGCTGATCCGAGCTAATATCGAAGGAGAAAGGGATTTGGCCCAAAGCCCTAAAAGGGTGCAGCACCTGAGGAAAAGGAAGGGATTGTCGGGATAGGTAGTAAATGAGGAAGGGCCGGACCGCCGAAGAGATTGACCCTCCGAATTCATAGAATCGCCAAAAGGAGGCTTACTTCAGTTGAAACCTGCTTCTGCCGAACCTCTCTCAGTAGGCTAACTCACCGAA
This sequence comes from Pilophorus perplexus, assembly GCA_955831195.1. Lineage (NCBI taxonomy): Eukaryota > Metazoa > Arthropoda > Insecta > Hemiptera > Miridae > Pilophorus > Pilophorus perplexus. Next base: position 63,183,413 of record OY037007.1, on the reverse strand, counting down.
TTGCCAAGAATCGCACCGCGGTTAGTATTCTCACTTTTGTGCAAGTGTTCTTATATGACATTATGATGTTATTATAAGACACATTGTGAAACGTTCTGATTTGTGTAACATCGTCCGTCAATAACTCTGGGCAACAAAACTAGAAGCACCTCTGGCAGATCTAATTTATCAGACAAAAAAAAAAAGAAAAAACAAACAAACAATATGTGAACAACATTCTAAAGACAATGTTGAACGTCTATATGGAAATTCCAGATGGACTAAGCTGATTATTTGAGCAAGAAACGCTTGCATACGAGCCTGCAACACATTGGGACATTTTATGTCTTTAGTCCCCCCCCCATTTCCTACCCTTTCTCCTACTCTCCCCATTCCCTCTTCTGTACTCCCCTCTATCAAAGAATTACAATTGAGTGTAAAGCATAGAAATTAGCTTTTAGAGCCACTCATCTGATCCGGAAATTACCTATTAAAATGATTTACCCACCGCTTCACAAATCAAACCGTTCTCGCAGTATTCAGATCACCTGCTATGAATCAAATCATCGAAACACCAGCTCAATGAAATCATGATCACCTGAGTGTAAACAATTATTGTTCAAATAACCATGCTCATAACTCAGCTTGTTGGCCACGCACTTCGCAGTAGTTGGATAAATCGAGAGCTTTCGAACGAATGGTGAACGAATTTTGTGGGATGACGGATGGAGAAATACTCCAACAAGTACTTCCAAACACTTCAAAATGCTTCAAAACACAAGTTTTTTTTTTCGGATATCGATTTAGACCAGGGGTTCCCAACCTTTTTTTACCTCCCCCCCCCCCCCCCAGGTCGGTGTGAACACCATTGCGCCCCCCCCCCCCTTTGTTCTATGTAATTATACTCTCCCCCTCCTCAAAAATGCTAAGTATAAGTATAATCATGGTATAATTTTAATGAGTAAATTCAAATTCAAACGGAACTTTTTATTTGTTGTTGTGCTCGTATGAATTTTTCCCCTGGAGACCCTTCTCGCCCCCCCAAGGGGGGCGTGCCCCCCAGGTTGGGAATCCCTGATTTAGACAGATTCTGAATTATAAGCGCGTTTTTGCGTTTTCGCCCAATTACAAATTATGAATTACCTATATTAAGAAATTATTAGTGTTTCGATTATCCCTCCAATTCTGCTCTGCAAGATAAAATGAAATAGGAAATGTACGGTTTTAAGGATTGAAGACTACGTAACAATTTCGGAAGAGTTCTAAAACGACGCGGAGAGCGGGTTGAAATGAAATGGCGAAAGTACAATTTTAAGGATTATAATACGTAACAATTTGAAAAGGTCGACGTTTTACGCTGAATCCACCATTGTGGAAGCTTAGAAATTTGATATTTTTGAAAATTCAATGATTTGATTCTATTCATTACCTAATATTTACAAGGTACACTAATTATACAAACGAAAAAATAAAAATAAACTATTGAAATGTGTATCTTTATTTTTTTATTTTAACTATTCTTGTGGTAAAATTACGTATCATATTTTTGAAACTTTATTTTACGCATTTTAACAATATTTTTTCACTTTATCATTTCTGGCAAATTGTTTTATAATATTACATTATTTGTACACCAATACGTAGTAAAACTGATTTTCGCGTTAGGCTAATGCATTTTTTGGCCGAGATACCATAAGATGAACAATGATGATGATACAATGAATGATACGTAAAATATAATCTAAACCACTAATAATATATTATAATAGAATTAAGTAAAATATAATAATATTATATTTTACGTAATTCTTCATCTTATGGTATCTTGGCCAAAAATGAATAAGCGTAACGCGAAAATCTATTATAGTATTGGTGTATATCTATCTATACATATTACCTATCTATATGACGGTTTTTACTGGTTTTTGCTAGGAGTTTTCAAATAACAACAAAAGGGGCAAAAATTAGTTTTTAAGCCCAATATTTTTAAAATTTTCCCCGGATTGCGCCTTTTCTTAAGCCAAAGGCCGCGCCCTTTCAGGGGTCCCAGTCCGGCCCTGCCATGGTACTTTCGAAATGAACGTCTCCACCACGAGCTTCAAATCGAAACAGTCAACGAAACCATCAAGCGACAGGCCGTGCGTCATCTGCAACGGCTAAGATCTCACGTCAACGAGGAAGCTGTCCGGCTCCTAGACACATTGTGATAACGTCCGAAGACTTAAAAGAACCAAACCACTCGATCTTGCTTTCTCGTGAAGCAGCGCGCAGTATCGACATATTATCATAGAAAACAAAAACTAAGTGCTGTACCTTAGTTTTAAATATTTATCACCTAGTCTCAAATCAATATTGTTAATAAGTTAATTACTTGGAGCAATAAAATTCTCAGGAAAAAAAAAACTTTCTCAGGATTGAGCTCTCGCCCGCTTTTTCGGACAGGTTAGTGCTGTGGAAACTGCTATAGAGCCACTAGGCTATCAGCAGGCCCCTCGCCAGCGGGCGAGTCAGGAGGGAGATCTCGTAGACCTTGCACGCGCCCCTATAAGGTTGAAGGCACCATTGAAATCCACCCGACGCACGCGGCACAGTCCAGTCAGATCCTAACAGCAGGCACGTCCCTGTTTATTGAGAATCGTTCAAATTAACTCGCCATTTGCCGATCGGTTTTTCTTACATTGGGTATTTCGTATTAAAATGGATTATGCGTCCAAAATTACACGGAATACGACACCTCATTCGACTTCCAGGCATCTTTCTAATGCCTCATTTGTAGTCTCATAAAAACAGGTAAAATCGGATAGTTCTGAGACACCCAAACCGGTTATACGTCCAAAAATACTTTGAAAACGACGTTTCATTCGACCTCCTGACATCCTTCAAAAGAAACGTCTGCAGCCCTGTAGGAGCCACACACATCCACCGTCGGCGACTATACGTACCCACTCTATGTACAACCAAACATACTTCGAAAATTTCACCCCACTCGACCAAAGACCTTCAAAAACCCCTCATTTGGCCGTTTTTTAGCTAAAACAGAGCCTCACGGTGAACTTGATGAGTTTGAGGCCCCTAATAAGTAGAGTCCACGTCCACAATTACTTAAACAATGACACCTCATTCGACTTCCTGGATCAAGTCCTTCATAAACCTACAGCACGTCATTTCACTTTCCTTTCTGTAGATTTCAACGGTGTTTTTCGAGCATATTGTTAGGTTGCTAGTGGTGTTCATGGTTACAGTCTAAAAAATATAAGTTATTCATTCGTCTCGAAATTTCACTGAAAGTTACTTCTTTAACAATATGTTGAGGTTTTCGAGCATATTTACTAGCATATGTTAAGGTTTTCGAGCATATGTATGGAGCATAAAACAGAATCTGTTTTTCATAAAACATCTGATGTTTTTCGAACATATTTAGGGATTTTATCGACCATATCAATCCGACCCCTACTTATAACTAATGACAAATTTTCAGGCCGATCTGAATCCCCCGGCGCGAATTCGTAGGTATTCCAAGAATAGTATACCAAAATTCTTACAAGTTCTAGGGACTTACATTCCAGTTGAATCTCAGATTTGGAGGAGTATCAAATATGAGAAAAAAAAAAAACTTCGTCTGAGATCGTCTTTTTATAGGATGGATTCCCACTATCTCTTCGCATCTACCTTACGTTATATCAAATATGGCCTAATTTGTTGTTTGTACTCTTCCAAATCTGAGATCAACGTTAATTTCCCTATTAATATATTAAACGATGTTTTTTTTTTTTATACACAACAATTTAATTTACTTATTTATTAATTTAATATTACGAATTTGAATTAAGGTAAATAATATTGATAAGGTTCTTACAGACAGAAAAAACGGGGGGAAAACGCGCTTTCAAAAATGCAGTTTGAATACGGATTCTACGTTACATTTTACTAAAGAAAAGATAAATAAGATTGTGCCAGATGCATTCCATCTTTTGGCTAAGTGCAATAGCCCACTCCAGGATCTTTCATGTTAGATTATCTTTTTATATGGAGTTTCATATCGAGAAAAATTGAAACCCTTTGGTTTGTGAAAGTGTGATTTCAATTTCAGTTATAGTCGGCGTGTTGTAACTTCGGTGATGACCTCTCCAAACCTCCCTTAAGCTTGCCCCACTCTGGTTTTCAGGTGAGCCACCTGTGCACGAGAAAATTCCCTTTTACTTTCACACGTCATTCTTGTGATTACCTACCGCTCACCAGTCCTCACTTACACGCATTCTATTTTTATTTTTTTTAAATTTTTTTTATCGTTTGTACAAACGCAAATTGTCTTCTTGGTTTAGATCTCGGCTTTTCAACGGAGTTACTCGATTATATACCTAATTAGGCGGTAACAAGTTGTGATGGATTCGACGACGAGTTCAATTAACGAAATCCAGTCGCTTATCAGACGTGGGAAACCCCTCAAATCGCAAGCTCGCAGCTTGGTTTTCCGATTGTGGACGTTCTTCCAAAAAGAAAAGGAACAACAGGGTCCTTTCATAAACGTCAACAAAGCGATGAAAAGACTTTGCGACGCCATTTCGTTGGCATCGATACCCTCATGCAGATTTCAAATTTTGTATTGCAGGTGCGTCAAATCAATTCTGGACTGTTTCGCATCGATTTACATTAGACTACACCCCAAACGTTAATATTTTTTAAAAAAGGCCCTTTTGAATTTCCGAAACAAAAAATTTCAACTTCGGGGAGTTTTTACAATAATTGTAAAAACATCCCAATGTAATTATTATTATGGAGACGAGATTTTACATATTTGCATATTCAGTTTTTAGGCTCTGAATGCTCATAGGAGTCCGTTTTGAGCTGTTTGTAACGACTTAAACGCAATTTAATTTATCATATTTTCGTTAGAGTAAAGGCGAAGGGACTATCCATTATCATTCGCAATGCCCCCCCCCCCCCCCTATAATAGCAATAATTTCAATAATTTATTTATCCTGTAACATTAAAAATACGCGTTTTCGGCGCCTGTGGTCCTCACAAGACAACAAATACTCATCATCCTTGGTATAAACGTAAACTTTACTTTTCATTTTGACAAAAAAAAGAGAGAATATTTTCACCATTGAAAAGAATATATTGGAATAGAAAGGATATATCGAAGAATATATTGGCCTTAATAAACGAATAAATGAATGCATAAATGGGCTCGAATTTTAGCATATCGATCTCGTCTCTAATGATTACATTGGGTTGGTAAACCGGCCGTTTCTTGTCGAAGTCCCACGAGAATGAGGGAATTTTCCCTCCTACTGGGCAGCAGTGGGCCACGTAAGGTGGAAAGGGTAGAACCGCAGGCGTCCAGTGGGCAGGGCCAATTTTTTATACCAAAACCTAAGTTACAACACGCCGACTATAGTAAAAATAATCTATTTCTTTAATCTATATTTAAATGTTTAATGCCACTATAGATGACCTCTGGAGCTTTCGATTGATCAGTTTATCGCCTTTTGTCTTATTCATCCATAGCAATATTGGAGGGGAGGGGGGGGGGGGGGGGTTAGGTGGGCCCACAATGTACAGACCTCTCTGCCGGGTAAGGCCATGGAGGGAAACCGCTTGCTGAAGAGATCGACCCCCAACTCCCCATCTCCGTCTTCCTTGGAAGGGTAAGAAGCTTTATTCTAAGCATGAAGAGGGCTACAACAGGAGGATATCACTGAATAAAATCCCTTTTCCCAGCTATTCACTCTTCCATTGTGTGTCACGTCCCAAACCTATGGAAGTTTTGGAGATAAGAAGCCAGTTGATCAGTTTCCCAAGACTGCTCTTACAAAAGAAATATAGTTAACCCAACATTGATATTGACAAATACTTGAATGGAAATATTTAATACCTAAATTTAAAAAAAATAATAATAATTTCACATTATCACATTTGAATCGGCCAGTGGTGAAGGGAACTAAGTGCAAAAAATCGAATTTTTTATTTATTGGAGTTTCGAGTTTTCCTTGGCAAGACTCATCATCTGGGGCTGAAAGGAACTAAGTTCTCGCGTCGGCATGTCAGATATTCGTCTCCACTACCGAGCGTTTCGTGGAGAAAGGAACTAAGTGCCCTGCACCACCCGATGTCCGGGTCTCCGCGGGCATGTTCGTTGCTGATAATAATATTCAATAGTTAATTCAATAGTTAATTCAATACACAGTGTCGTTCGTTCAATAAAGGTATTTGGATCACATTCCGTCTTTATTTTCTTCATGACCAGGTCATACAGTGGTAAATGGCACTAAGTTCACAAAATTGCAATTTTTTTGGTTATCCCCCTCAAAATTTTGCGGCAGTTCATTGATGTTTGAACATCACTATTATGGGCCTTCCAAAAGGAAAAAAACTGGGTCAAAATCACGTGCTTTTGTTAGTCTAAGCAGTTTTTTGCTTCTCCTGAAAAATCCATTTTTTGCACTTAGTGCCCTTCACCACTGGCCGATTCATTTATGGATGGTTTTCAAAAATTATCATTGAATGATTGCCGTGATAATTCTTGTTCTGTCATAGCTGACAACTCATGATCATCAATGCAGTTCTTCGTCATCCCTCAGCAGTGGAAGGTAGCCCAAATGATTCTGATTCGCAAACCAGACAACCCAAATCCATATCTCTATCTATATTCATATCTATTGGCATACTTCACCCCTTCCAATAATATTCAAGCTGTTTGAATTGGTGATCCACAATATCAGTCTGGCTTTTGATATTATTCAACGATCGATCAAGACAGACTTAGTCCATAGAATAACTCCGTCTTCAAGTAACAGTGTTGAGTCAACTGTAACACTTAAGAAGAGAGTGTGTTAGTTTTTTCCTAGTTGTAACTCAGGCAATCAACAAGGTCTGGCATGGAGGGCTCAACTTCTGCTAAGCAAAGCTCTGCGAATAAAGTATGGTGAGCCGCTGAAATTAGGTACCTACACCAGAACAATCGCTACTTCAGAATGCTTCAGATGCCTTCTCGAATCAAAGTTGGTAGAGGCAAGAGTCCCTCAAACGAGCGTGCATGGACCACCAGTTCTGACGGTTGGAGCAATCATCCAAAGCTTCCAGAACAATTTGCAAAGAATAGCAACCATGATACTTCCGAAATGAACGAAACGTATAGGTGCATGAGTTTCAACGATCCACGATGCTGACGTCATCTCCAACTGATAAAGTGTCACGTCAAAGAGGAAGCTGTCCACCTCTTGGATACAAGTGATTTCACCAGAAGATTGACGTAGGTATGCCAAACCACTTGAACTTGCATACTTGCGAAGCAGTGCAATGCAATAATCAATAACATTTTTTTAAATTAATAAATAAAATAAAAGAGATTATTGGTCTTGTTGGGTCTCGAATAAAAACAAGTTGGGCTGGGGATTAATTTGAACAAAATCAATTTTATTTACCTGGAAACTCCCGGAATGTGGTGGCAATGTCGTGCTCCATGTTTTCCGCAACGATATCGCCAGAATTTTTCTATCTTTGCTGCCGACCCTCTTGTAGACGAATCTATTGGAATTGGGCGATCGAGTCGTGAGGTGAGGGATTGCCATCTGGAGTTCTGGAATCACCTCAAGGTTTGCTTCTTTCCGTTGACCCATTTTGGATTTTCCCCGACGTTGGCGACCCGTTTCGTCGTCGTCCTCAATCAAACCGGCCAGCTCCGAAGTTTCCCATCCGTAGTTGTACGGGATCGATGGATATTTGCGATCCCGCTCTTTTACAGTGCGTTCCACGTCGCGGATTATCTTCTCTATGGAAGGCCAAGCACCCTCGCCAGGATCTTCAATGAAGTAGGTGCTTCTTTTGTCCCTGTTCACGTTCTGAAGAAGGGATGAATTAGCCCAGGCTTGCTCTGTCACTTGCCTACCTGTAAAAGAAGAAAGAAAAATCCCGTTAAGCTTTCATTCACCTTGTAAGAAGATCCAACTATGTTAAGAGGTGGGTAGTACCCATAATATGGGTAATATAGTGGCGTAGATTCAGGGGTACCGCGGGTATTTGTCTTGGATTTTTGTTTTGAAACTTTTTCGTTTTTTACTTGACAAATATTTGACCTCCTGGAATCCTTCAAAAATCCCATTTGTAGCCCCTTGAAAGCCCCATAGATCGCAACAGTGAAATTGGATCGGTCCGAGACCCCCAAAAATGGATTCTACGTCCAAAAATACTTCGAAAACATCCCATAGCCAAAAGCCTTGAAAAAAAAAAAACCCTCCCGTTGCCACATTATAGCCCCATAGCGCCCCACGGGTTTGGGCGATCGGGCTGAAAACCTTTCGGGCACAACTAGATGGTAAACCGAGTATTTGGCCAAAATTTCAGGTTTAAAAAAATTCCTAATGCCCAAAAGGGCCCAGACGGCGTACGGCGGACTGACACTTCAGTTTTGGAATCAAGACCTCTTGAAACGGATAATGGTCAAATTTTGAGGCTGATCGGAGTCGTCGACCTACGTCGCGAAAACAAAGTTGTATTATTCCAAGAATAATAAACCAAAATCCGAAAACTTCAATTTAGGCGGAATCTGAAGGATCGATCAAGACAGTTTTATCGATTCTTCGTGGTAAATTCAAAATAGACTATATACTTTATCTGAATCGATGCTACGAATCGAATCGATTGATGAATAGAGACCACAGGTGGTCTCTATAGTTTTCCCTGCTTTCCATGCCTGCTGTTTTCAAACGAGGAAAATTCATCGGGTAACTGGATTTTCAAATACCTCGACTTTGACGAAAGCTACTCAAAACACCAGAGCTGTTACCTACTTTCTCAGTGTGAGACTTATGATATTTTTGGAAGGGGGGGGGGGGTGATTATTTGAGTGCGGTACCCGCCACTCACCAGCCACGCTAGGCTCCTGACCCATATCCTCATTGATTATTATCAACAATCACTAATTCTATGGGGCTTTTCTCATTTAAAATTTTCTCATTTTGATAAACCAATAGGGAACCATGCCATAGAACATGAGTTTTGAATTAGCGGAATTGACCCAATGAATGTTGGGTATAACTAAATAGGTACAGTTCTGAAGTAACCAGAGCTGTTTTTTTTTTTTTTTTTTTTCTTCTTCGTCTTCTTTTTGCTCTGAAAACGCTCTTTTTAGGGGATATTGTTAAAGTTGGTATGAAAACAGGTTAAAAATGAAGCGCGGGATTTTAAAATGAATCTGCCGCTGGAATGCGGACTCGAAAATGGGCATCCCGCGGGATTGGATTCCCTAATAATTAGGGAATTACTTGGGTGAATAACTATTATTGTGAGATTGAATGATACTGAAGTGATTCATGATTATGACGAATTTATTTTGCAGCCTTACAAACGTTTATCATCTGTACGTCGTAAAATGATCGTCACTGGATTGTCTTCGTACGATTAAACCAATTATATTGTTATAGGCAGCATGTACGTGGGCCTACGTTGTAGATCCACTCATCTCAAGAGTACAATGCTCTCAAGAAGGTAGGTACTTGTCAATAAAAAAGAAAATGAAATAAAATACCAACTGGTTTGCAGCGGTTTTCTGTTTGTTTACTTATCAATGAGTGTCTAGGTTCAAGTTTCATTCGTAACACTATTAGTAGTTTTCATCAGCCTACTCACCGATACTGGTTTGTTTTTCGCTACTTACCCTCAACTAATAACTCGAGTCGAGTTTCTTGACTTTACGTGGAACCCACTCGGAATCTTTGACGTGCCAACCTAATTTTCCGAAGAGGTTTCGAAATGAGGCGTAGTTTTGTCCTCAGTTCGGTCCAATCCCATTCAAGTGTCAAGATTACTCCTACTTTTTTTAAATCGATTTGTTGGATATAATGGTGATTTTCAGGAGACAATGAAGGTGGAGCCAAGTTTTCACCTACATAATGATGCTCCTACATCAACTCCCCACCTACACCCAGGGGTTCGAGCAGATCCCAAGCCACAATAATTGTTGTACAATGTACAACATGTATTGTGAGGCATGAGGCATGTCATGCCTCCCCAATCAAGTCTCAGCGGATGGAAGGGGCTGAGTCAGGGCTGGCCTCACGGTCTTGAGTCTGGCGCGCGAGCTCCCGAATGACTTGATATTCGGTTCTATAGATGTTTGCATACTTACGAACATTCAAAAAGTCGGCCTTGCAACACTATAGGATTCTTATTACTTTATTAGCCCTTAAAAATTAAAAAAAAGGGCAATTAAAAAAAAGAAGTAAAAGTAATAAAAAAAAGATACTATTATTATTATTATTTTTTTTTTTTTACAGTTGTTGACAACAGTGTGACCTTACAACTATAATATAGTTTTTATTATTATATTAGGGTATATTTAAGTTATATAAAAGTGATACATTACCTATACATTTTTTATATAACTTTAATAAAAGTAGGTAATGTGGCACTTTATAACTAATTTATTTTTATTTACTTATTCCAGATCGCCAGTGGAGAGGTTTTCAACAACTTTTGTTCTATAACATCTTTTTCTAGCCCCCTTAATATCCTACTTGTTTTATTAAGATCTTTTTCGTGTTTCCGACCTTTCCGATGATCATTGATGTGATGTTTTGTGATCGTTCGAAATTTGACATTAAATTTTAATGTCATAGTTGTTGCTGTTGTATTCTGGTCAATTACTCTTCATTTTTACGGGAAGTCTTGGAAGAAAAGGCCGGGTTGTTGAAGGATTAAAGGTACAACAATCCCGCCTTTTCTTCCAAGACGTCCCGTTATAGACAAGCCGGTCTATAAACTCTTCATTTTTGATAGGTAATTGAAGTCACTGTGACACCCATCTCACCAAGTTACGTATCTTACAAACTAATATAAAATTTCACATTATTTCTCATTTTTTGCAATCCTCGGAACGACAATGGGGAGATTTCGTTGGTGGTTCGGAGATTTTTATACGCGGGGAGGTTGTTGGCAGTTGGTACCCCAAAAACTTGATATCCGAACTACGTCCCTATACATCATGGCATGAATCATTGCATTTCCAGGATCAATTCCTAGCTTCTGTAGAACTCGACACCTGCCGCAGAACGAAAGGAAACTCTTGCTTTCTACCTCCATCTTCCTGTTCCACAGTTTTATAGTTTTTATTTTTTACGAGCTCACTACATCGCATGCATTCAATATGCACATTCACTCCCAAGCCGTATCTCCTCCCTAATGACAATTTCAATTCACCAAGACAATTCACGCACCTCGCGATTTGGGACAAAGCGTCACCAAACGTCAACAACAAACCAAATGTCAACAATGTCTAAAACGTTTGTACTCACTTATTTGTCATAAAATGCTGGGATATTATCCCAGCAGCTCTAACTTTTTCTTACTCGAAGAAATTTGCTCGTCAGGAATCTTGGAAATGACAGTGGGTGTGGGAGGAGTGGGAGCGGGATCAGAAACTGAAGGATCGGGATCAGAAGCAGGAGTGGAAATGAGAGGTTTATGAATGATCGGTGTCGGGAGATCAGCAGATGAGCAGTATTCTTCACGAGTCTTTTTGAAAAGTTAGCGAAGTGATTCACGCGTTTGAAAGTGGATTTTGGTTTTGTCATTGTAAATGAATTAAAAGTAAGGAAGTCACAAGCCGGTCACAATGGAAAACAAACGGTTTACGGTCGAACGGTAAAACGAACCGAAATTGTTTACAAGTAAAAGTGATAAATGAATGATAAAACTGACGACAGATGACCCGGAAGTTTTTTCTTCTTTTTCGCGTTGAATTATAATAATATTATACATATTATGTTAGTTCATCACATGACGCGGGGAGCGGTAAAATCGTTATTTTTGCAAAATCGTAGGTACTTTTTCGTTTTTCCGCTCTCCTGAAAAGTTTGGTTTTTGTTTGTCCGAATGTAATAAAAAAATATGCGGAATTAGTTTTTCGAAATTGTTTACTGCAACTCCGGAACAGAGTACGGAAGCGGCTCAGGAATATAGTCAAAAGAGGCCAAATTCAAATGCATGCTGGACTCTTGAGAATTAATACTTCGAAAATCTGTTTCCTCACGTTTTAAGAGCTCGTTGAGATCTAACATTAAAAAAAAAAAAAAAAAAAAAAAATTATCAAAATCGGACCGGGGATAGCTGAGATAATGGGTCCGGAATATCGCTATTTTTTGAGGGGTACCAACTGCCCTTCTTCGGGGATAGTAGGTTTTGATGTTTTTTTGGCCGCCTGGGGAGATTTTAATGATTATCCCAGCCCTATCATCAAGTAGGTAGCTTGTAGGTAACTTGTACTCAGTACTTGAGCCTCGGTAGGGCACAGGTGAATTTCACATTGCGTGCAGTGTCCTATTCGTTTCTTTAGCGTGTCTTATTCGTAAAAAAATGCAATCCCTCGTGAAGCGTTTATGGCAGATTTTCAGTTTTTGTGTTATGTAATGTTGTTCCCCTATTTTTGAGGGGTTTTGTTTCGGAGAGAGCAATTATGGACCAATAGAAATTCATTCCAACATTCGGGTTGATGGTAATCACTATTCCAGTGTTTGTATGTTTGTATGGTGCTCTGTGAGGTCCCAGGTGTGATCTATGGTCATTCCAAAAGGTAGTCAAAATTTGAATAATATTCAACCATTCCCATTTAATGGACAGTGTCGCTTAATGACATAACATGATCATAGACGATCATACTTTCATCATTCACGACTGGTTGTTTCAAAACTTGATACACAGTAGGTCTTGAGGATTGTTAGAAAAGCTAATGTCTTACTAGGCCAACGTTTCGGTATATTTGCATACCATTTCAGGGCTTAGGTCAGTAAGGACATCCTCTGGTGTCATGTTATTCAAGGCCTGAAGATGGTTTAATACCGAAACGTTAGTTGGATTGACTATCGCGTTTAATTCAATTCTTATAATCTATCCGGTAGAAGCCCAACGTAATTTAATTGGAAAATATGCATTGTTAAACCAACACAGTTTCATTAAATAATTTTTGCGGACTGAAAGAATTGATATCTAATCATCTAGATTTGAGACATATTGAAGTATTGGTTCAGTTGTGATGACGATAACTATCGTTCTTGGAATTCACCTGGAAAACCCGAAACAAGCAGTCGAAACCTCGGTCGAGTGTCGTATTTTGTAAACAAGCTACTCTTGAAAGGGGTGTGATAATTTGTTTTTTAAGACACATTCAGATGTGATCCAGGATGGTTGATGCGTGCATGTCTGAGTGTTTTGTTTGTTGTGATTCGTCAATTTTCAATGTTAAGGACGCCATTAAACTTTGGCAAGCGAAGGTTCAAAATCACGTTGAACCCATGATTTTAGAGCCCAACTCTTTTTAATTGCCCAAGTTAAACAACCTCGGATCATTTTCATTTTATAGAATGTAGGTACTTCTGCTTAATGAAGAAGAAATAATATTTCCATAGGCGATATATAAACACTGTTCTACCGTTATTCCATGAAGGGTTGACGATGTTAATTTGGAATGGAACCATTTGAAGACCACAGGGGAAAAAGGGGGAAACTCCAGATTTCTGATTTTTGGCAATTCAAAATCAACGAGGAAAACGCGTTCCTTTCCCCGTTCTTCCCCTGTAACTCAGAACCAGAATCGCCATAATGAGCGAAATTTTGACAAAACAGTTGGTTTACCATCTAGTTGTGCCCGAAAGGTTTTCAGTCCGATCGCCCAAACCCGTGGGGCGCTATGGGGCTAAAATGGGGCTATGGGAGGGTTTTTTTGAAGGCTTTTGGCTATGGGATCGAGTTAGGTGTCGTTTTCGAAGTATTTTTGGACGAAGAATCCATTTTTGGGGGTACCGAAACGATCCGATTTCACTGTGGCGATCTATGGGGCTTTCATGGGGCTAAAAATGGGATTTTTGAAGGATCCCATGAGGTCAAATATGAATTTTTTTAATACGTCGTAATACGGAATGTTTTCCCCCCCAATTTTCTTTATTGACAATCAATTTCTGCCCAAGTTACCTATATCAGAGAATAATAACCCCTTGTGTAAAATTTGCAGTTTTTTAATGGTGAAATTTTGTACGAAAAGTTTTGCACAATGGGAAAACGCGCCGTCAATGAAGATTGTAGGGGATGAGCAGAGTAGTTGCAAATTGTCCGTGGTAGAAAAACATGGGCTGCAGGAGTCAGAATTCACAATCAACAAGAAACTTCTATTCCAACAAGCAGCATGTGTGCACTTTGAGGTGGAGCAGGGCTTGTATTGATTCAGACAACGTCCAGTATGTCATAGGTACTTCGAGGTACCTAAACGAGGATAGGACTTTCGTGTGTACCGTCCGTCTAATTGTTGCACTGCTTTTGGGGACGGAGTGAGAACACATTTTCACGGAACATCTCCTCTTAAAAGCTTGAGTCATCATGTAACTGATGAACTTGATATGAGAAAGTAAACAAGTGGAATCGCGAAGTCGGATTATGACTAATGAGGTCCCTCCGGTGGAACTGCAACCAACCTACAGAGTAAGCTAGTAAAGAACCAACCCGAAACCCTCCTTTTCCGATAGGTTACCAACATAACTAGAGTTATCATATCAAATGGCGCCATTTTCAAAACCATTTCCGCATTTGCCCCATTTCAACATTTACCCCTCTCCACCCTATTGATATCTATTATGTGATACCTATTATAGATGTTGACTTCTCGATAATGAAATGTTCCGATGAACTCTTTCGCTCTTTTTACACACCGCGTTATAAAAGTAGTAAAAAAAGTTCTTCGCTTTTTTTACATGACATTGTGGTCTCATACCAATTAGAGGAAAGCTTCGCTCTTTTTTCAAGTCCGACCAACCACCGGATGATTCGCTCTTTTCAAATGAAATTTATAAACAAACATGGTATTTTATACGTCCGTCGCTTAAGTTGTGGTGTTCAAACGTAAAGTTATCGAAGCTGATATCGAAAGTGGAAACGGATCCAGGGCACACCTTCGTGCTTGTAGTATCTTGAAGCAAAATAAAAATAATAACGGTGGCACGTCCCCCAGCTATGCACCCTCGTCTTAATTTGATTGCAAGTTGAACGCGGGGTGCTTTTATTTATATTTAAAAAGAAGGCAGCTGAAGGGTTTGAAGGGGGGATTCTATTCATACATATATGCATGTGTGTTCACATCAAACGTATTTTGCCGCTCATGAACCGCTCCTCCCGACCTTTCAAAGTCTGAACTCATGAATATCGCAAAAGCCCACCCCCTCCCCACCACATCCTTGCACAATTGGAATTATATGCATTCATTCATATTTAACGTAGCACTTTTTTTTTCTTCTTGTAAAAAGTTTCACATGTGGAAGATGTTATGGATTATAATAGAGCTAAATGTATCGATTTGAATACATGAATGAAGTTGCTGTTTTTGCGTTTCTTGTTCGTTGAAATAAGGTGGATTCACTTGATTGCCGTTGCAGAGTTATACACTGGTATGCAATAAAGTTTGCACACAACACAACGCAGAACGTTAGTTTGGGTTGTTATCAAAGAGACGACATAGTTCAATATTTTTTGTAATTATAAATACCTATAAAAATAATGGGAAAAAAGTTACAATTTTTATCTAAAATTAAAAAAAAAAAAACAATATTGCAGTTGCATCCCTTAGATTATGACTGGCATCGCCCACTTGAGCATTAAATGTATTTTTATTTACGCCGTTACTGGCTCCGGCGGGGTTCCCACATTGGGCGAGATCCACAACTCACTAAATAAAATGTAGGTAGGCTGTTGGTAATGGCGTAAAATTTACATGGAGATGTTTTTACACTACTGGTTGCTAGACAAAAATTGCCAAAATAGGCGTAACATTACGAGGAGTTTTAACTACTTAATTTCTTCGCACAGGACACCGTCTTGCCTGATACTTCGAATGCATCGATTCAGCAGCTCAAATTTCTTAAGTACATCAATAGTTGATAAAGTAATTATACTTGAAGCCTTAAAGATCGATTAGTCTCATTAAGTGAATCATAGCGTCAACAGTAAGGTTTGTTCCTTAAGCACCGAACTCCAAGGTAGATGAATCAGTGGCGTAAATATGACTGAGGGCCCCTCCACACTATAGTCTATAGACAAAAAAAAAAAGCGTAAAGTTACACTTTTTATGTTGAACAGAACGTTTTATCTCACTTTTGTGTGTGTTCATCATAGAAAATGCTATAGAACAAGTATTCGTATAGGTACATGGAAATTCTGAATACTTATACGAGTTGTAAAATATTTCCTTTAATTGGGCAGTGGAAGCATTAACTTTCAAATGATTCAAGAAGTCTTTTTCGACAAAATTCTAGGTTTACCACCAAGTTGTGCCCGCCAGGTTTCCGTCGCTCAAACCCGTGGGGCGCTATGGGGCTACAATGGGGCTACGGGAGGTTTTTTTTTAAAAGGGTTTCGGCTATGGGGTCGAGTTAGGTGTCGTTTTCGAAGTATATTTAGACGTAGAATCCATTTCTGGGGTCCCTGAACGATCCGATTTCACTGGGGGGATCTGCAGGGCTTTCATGGGGCTACAAATAGGATTTTTGAAGGATCCCAGCAGGTAACATATTTGTGAGTTAAAAAAACTCAA
Organism: Pilophorus perplexus; assembly: GCA_955831195.1. Lineage (NCBI taxonomy): Eukaryota > Metazoa > Arthropoda > Insecta > Hemiptera > Miridae > Pilophorus > Pilophorus perplexus. The sequence goes on along the minus strand of OY037007.1, from coordinate 63,166,864 downwards.
AACTCAAACTTTTTTTATTGGACCAGAATTAATTTTCGCACAAGTAACCGATATCAAAGAATAATAAACCCTTGTGTAAAATATGCAGTGTTCTTTTTAATGGTTATTTGTTGTTTGTTTATTGGAGTTTTTTTGTAAAATAGGTAGGTAGGAACTTAATTACTTATTAAAGTAATCTGATCGTTCCGGAACCCCAAAAAATGTATTTTACGTCCAAAAATACTTCAAAAACGATTCCTAACTCGAGTCCTTAACCAAAAGGCTTAAAAAAAAAATTAAAAAAACCTCCCGTAGCCCCATAGCGCCCTACGGGTTTGGGCGATCGGGCTGAAAACCTTGCGGGTTATAAACCAAGTATTCTGTCAAAATTTCAGATTAAAAAAAAAAAGTTACTGCCTAAAACGGCTCGGACGGCTGACGGACATTTCGTTTTTGGGATCTAGATCTTTTGAAACGGATAATGTCAAATTTTGAGGCCGATCGGAGTCGTTGACCTCCGTCGCGATTACATAGGTGTATTATTCCAAGAATAATAAATCAAAATGGAGTCAAGTACAAAATATAATATTATTAACTGCTTTTCACCAACTAGGTACTTGTAGTAACAGTAGGTAGTTAATATATTAAATATATTAGGTATAGTACAAAGTTTTTGTACTTGACTCCATTTTTAGTCAGTAGTACCTAACAATTATTCATCTAACTATAAAAGGAAAATTTAACCTCTCTGATGCCTGAAAGCGGATTTCGGGGAGGTTCCCGCCGTTACCTAATTAGATATAAAATTATGTAAATGATGAAAAAATGGAAATTAGGAAAAATTATGAAAGTGTTCCGCTCACGTTTGAAGAAAAAGTAGTAGGTGTAGGTAGTGAGTAGTTATTTGTTGAGTAGGTAGTTAACTACTAACTGGTAGTTACTCAAAAAGTAGTCAACTACTTTTTGGCAACTTTGAAAGTTGGAAGTTGAAAAAAGCAACTACTAACTACAAGTTACCTACCAAGAAATTAGTTGCTCCATCCAACTACCCCATACTCCATGCTCTGCGTAACTACCTACTCAACAAGTAGTTTGCAGTTAAAAATGTAGTTAACTGCTGAAATTATCATCAACTGCTCTTCTTGGACTTAGTACTAAAAAGTCCAAGAAGATTTGGTGTACGTGGAAGGAACAGTTGCACTCTGCATAGAGCGACTGCCCCGAGTATTTTTAAGAACCCGTCGCTGAAGGAGCATACCTTGGTAACTACTGTTGTGGTGGTAGGTACTATTTTGCTATATTAAAGCACCAAACTTCGTCGTTTTTCTCAAATGATCTTCTTTTGAGTGGTTTACTATGCATATGTATATTGCACGTTATTTGCAAAATACTGTAACTGTTCTTGTTGAGGAAGGATGATGCTCGATTGTGGATTTGGATTGTTGTTCAAAGTTTTCGCTCTAGCAAAACATTCAGATTTGAAGGGACGAGTTGGGGGCTGTATATCATTTAAAGTTATTCCGGGCTGCCCTACCACGTTATTTCTGATTCGTCTTCTCCCGTTTGGGTCGTAAATGAATCCCCATTCGGCGATATCGGTTACAGGCTTACGTCTGACCCACTGGCCGCTGACAAATTCAAAATCATTTGGCCTGGACAAAACGAAGTAAGGCGCTGGAAAGTTGGAACGGTCGAGATATGTTCGTTGCGGAATAACCTGAGATTGGTAAGCCGCAGTCGGTGTTGTGTATTTGTTGGTGCTGAAGGGATATGAACGAGATGATATATCGGCTACCAGTTGTCCGTATGCTGCGTCGTCTGAATCGGCTGCCATTTCAGAGGAAGCAGCAAATTGCGATGTCGATAACAACTGAGTTCCAACGGTAATCATGTCAGCTAGGTCGATATCATGAGCTTTAGTCTCTTCTGGTTTCACGGACTTATTTTCGCCCGTGTTGGGCTCGTACGTTTTCTTTGGGAAGTTTATTAGTGTATCTTCATAATCTTCATCATATTCATTCGATCTCAATAAGCCTCTCCTATTTTCATTCCGATTGTTACTGGTTGTATTTGGAAAAGGTACAGGCCCTGTATTTAATGGATCTTTCGCTGGTTTAGTGTTCACAACAGGAACGTTGTAATTGACGTGATACCAAGAGTAACCGTTTCTTGCAGCCACCACAGTCGGGGAGCTTGAAACTTTGTTTTCAAGATCCTTTCCACTAATGGATGGACTTTTTGATGCTCGATGATATGACGGAGGTTGATTAAACTCAGGCGGACAGATTGGATTAGAAGGAGAAAGCTGGTGTTGGGGAATGTCGCTGGTTATTATTGCGGAGTTTTGGTCGGTCGAGGAGTAACGCGGTTGGATGTAGAAAAGTTGAGGTTTTTCCTCAAAATTAGCCACCCAGTTGCCTCCTAAAAAGAGATAAAGGTTAGAGTGTCTGCCGTCACTTGTTGTCAACGCTGAACTTTCGGGAGGTGAAGAACTAGACTCCTCAGGGTAATTTGTGCTCACTGCTTCATTCCGATAGGAAAATTGAGACTCGCGCTTTCCGGTTGAGTCCCTTTTGACGAGGTCGTTTCCATAACTTGAGACCAAGCTGTCTAATGACTCCACTCCACTTGACACGCCCTCGTCCCGCACTGGGAATGGTCCATCCTGGTATGGTGCAAAAGTTCTTTCAATGGCGCCGATTGGTTCCTTATCAAAAGAACCTCCCAGTGGATACCGTTGGTAGTACATCGGCGTAAATTGAACCGTCAAAGGCAAGACGTTATTATAGTGCATTAACTTGGTGCTTGTTCCTAACATGTAGATTGGAGCAAACCGTGGATTGATTTCTGCTGGAAAATAATTGTCAACTGAGTTGAATTCACGATGGGCGATGGACGAAGTACTATCAAGATTGGTATTTGTTTGGGGGACGTCAACATTCCTGATGTGGTCTAATGGTTTGTTTTGGTTGTCATTAGTCGATGAGTTGGAATTTCTACCTCCAAGTTTTGAATTATATAACATTTTTGATGAGCTGTCTATGACAGCTGGATTAATTGAAGATGTGTAACCTGTATCATTAATTATCGCTTTATCTTGTTTCACTGGCTGTTGCTTATCTCCTTCGTTATAGCAGGGAGGCAATAAATCAATAATTGGACTAGATGCTGTCTCATTAAGATTGTTATTTTCCACATCTTTCTCTAACGGTATAGTTTTTAGGCCGCTCTCTTCGCCAGGAGTGATTCGTTTTTCAGCCTCACCATTCCCAATGCATTTCCCACCCTCAAGACATTTTGACACCCATCCCGTGTGGTCTATAGAGCTCAGATATTGCACCAAGTAATTATCTGCACGTTTTCCCGTTTTAACAGGGAGTCGAGCCCTTGAATCTGTCCGTGTCAATAAGGCGTTAGAAAGTGGTTTGATTCTCGGTGCAGGTTGTGCTGTTGACAGTAGCGGTCGACTTTTCCTCGCAGCATCACCCGCGATAGCATTCAAAGCTGCAACGTGCCTTTCCGCTTCTAATCTGAGTTTCCCAAGATGTTGCGAACAAGGTGCTGGTTTGGAATCTTCCACAGAATCGGCAGCTATTCTATTTAATCTGAAATTATTAACAAGAAATTAGTTTATTAAGTACTGTATTGCAGTAACAAATCAGTTGACAACGAAGAAATTGTGAATAGCTATAAATTTCATTTACACGTACTGAGATATTATTTCATTTACACGCATTAACAAGTATTTCTGAGAAAATGTTCAAATGAGGTAAAAATGTTTTGAGTGAAACAGGTGTAGGTACCACTGCCAACCTGGATGCCACAGAGACCAGGCATAACATCCTCGTACAAATATTTACTTGAAATAAATCAGTAGATGGGAGAAAAATAAAAATTCGTTTATAATGTTATTCCTTAAATACTGAATGTTGCCCACCTTTGAATAGAAGGCGTCGTCGACAAAGACGGTCCAATCAGAAAGAGCACAGGGAGTAACCATAAGTGGTGAGTCGTTACCATCGTCTATTAAAACAAGGAACATTCGTTATGATTTATTACGTAAACGGGCATAACAATAATTATTGTTATTATAATTATAATTATAAATAATAATTATTTAATTATAATTATAATTATTTGTTGTCATCAAATAACATCGGTTAGTTACTGGTTACTAATGAGTAACAAAAGTGGTGCAATCAATTCAAGATGCAGCACTCATAGATAAAAACGCTGCAAATTTTACACAAGGGTTTATTATTCTTTGATTTAGGTTACTTGTGGGGAGAATTAATTTTGTGTCAATGAAAAAAAGATTTTCTTTTGAAAATTTTCATTCAAAAAATTTTTTTTACTCGGAAAATATTTGACCTCCTGGGATTTTTCAAAAGTCGCATTAGTAGCCCCATGAAAGCCGTATATATCGCCACAGTGAAATCGGATCGTTCCGGGATGCCAAAAAATGGATTCTAAGTCCAAAAATACTTCGAAAACGACACCTAACTCGATCCCATAGCCAAAAGCTTTCAAAAAACCCCTCCCGTAGATCCCATTTTATCCCCACGGGTTTGAGCGGTCGGGCTGAAAACCATAGGGGCACAACTAGATGGTAAACCAAGTATTTTGTCAAAATTTCATGTTTTTATAAAAATTCCTACTGCCATAAACGGCTCGGAAGGCGGACGGACATTTCGATTTTGGAATCTAGACCTCTTGAAACGGATAATGTCAAATTTGGAGGCCAATCGGAGTCGTCGACCTCCTTCCTATATCAAAGAATAAAAACCAAAAGTAGATATAATACCGTACGTGATTTACAAGGCTCGAGATCACAGACTCCCTGGCGAATGCTTTTAAAAAACCTCGCCCGAAGCCGCCCAAAGGTAAATTCACCCTCACTACGTAGTGGGAAGTCGCAAAGGCCCTGATAAAGGAAATATACACACCGAAAGCTAACCAAAAATAAAATGAATACTTTTTCGTGATGACCCCTGAAATCGGGCAACCTGGAAAGATGATAAAAGCTGCAAACTTTACACAAGAATTTATTTTTGTCTGGTACAAATTGTGCTGAAGTCAATAGAATATCTTTTTCAGCTATTGCTAAAAAAAATTTATAAAAATTGGAAAAAAACCTGTATTTCTGAACAGTGTTGGGACAGGCGGAGCACCCTGAAAATGGGTCACACGTCTTAGAAAACACCTCATTCGACTACCCGGCATCCTTCAAAGCCCAATCTGTAGCCTCATGAAATCCCCATTGACCGCCACGGTGGATTCGGATGGGTCTGGGACCATCAAAAATGGATGCTATACCCAAAAATACATCGAAAACGATACCTAACTCGACTCAATGATCAAAAACTGTCAAAAATCCCCCCCCCCCCCCCCCCCCCCCCGTAGCCCCTTTTGGTTAATTATTCTTGGAATAGCGACGGAGGTCGAAAATCCTTGGCAAGATTTGGCATGATACGAATCAAGAAGTACCTATAGATTCCAAAAACGAAATGACCGTCCGCCGTCCGAGCCGGTTTGGGCAGTAGGATTTTTTTTTTTAAACTTAAATTTTGACAAAATACTCGGTTTACCATCTAGTTGTGCCCGCAAGGTTTTCAGCCCGATCGCCCAAACCCGTGAGGCGATATGGGTCTCAAATGGGGCTACGGGAGGGGGTTTCGAAGGGGTTCGGCAATGGGGTCGAGTTAGGTGTGGTTTTCGAGGTATTTTTGGACGTAGAATCGATTTTCGGGGTCCCAGCACGATCTGATTTCCCTGGGTGTTTCTATGGAGTTTTCATGGGGCTACAAATGGGATTTTTGAAGGATCCCAGGAGGTCAAATAAGGAGTCGTTTTCCGAGTAATTTTGGATGCATATGCCATTTTCCGAGGTCCCACATCTGTCCAAACATTGTACAGAATTTTTTATTTTTCCAAAACTTTAAATTACAGAATTAGTGTTTGCACAATTAACCTATACCTAAAGAATAATAAACCCTTGCGTAAAATGTGCAGTGTTTTTTGATGAGATATCTTGAAACGTAGGTATATAGTGACAAATTTTGAAGCCGATCAAAATAATTATTGTCGACCCCTGTTGCGAATATTTTAAATGCATTTCTCGATTGTACCAGTTGTTAAATAGTTGCGTGATTGATACCTCCGAGCGATACAAGAGTCCATCCAACCTTATAATGACAATCACAGGATCTGTCCTTCAAAGGGCTACACTAAGGGTATCCGGATGCCTTCCACTCCTTCACGACCACAGCGTCGCACAATACATACAAACTGACCCCAAACCACCGGAGGGCCCTGTCGATAGATTCCGACCCACACCTCCTTGCATTCCTCTGGGGGAAATCTACCCCCGAGAGGTTTGGATGTACGGGAACCCTAGTTCCAGTCAACTATATATTTAATGGGCTATTCGTTCTCCTTGTCTCACGGAAAATGGCCTTCGACTGCAATCCTCGCCAGGTTTTCCCAACCCACGAACATCCAATAAATTCAAAAACCAGAAAATGGATTTCTCGAGATTTTATTATTGAATTTGTAATCAAATTGGCTGAAAGTTTGAGTTATAAAGGCTTATTTTTCGAGGTCATAATTGGGTGGGGGATTCGTAATTTGAGAAATTAGGAGCAGGGAAAAAAGGGGTAGGTCTCCCCAGTTTTTTGTCTTGTGGAAGATGGATTATTCATCCCTAATTAAGTTGTACGTGTAACTATCAACTTGATGTCATTCATTATTTCATTATTTATTTATATGTTTAAAACCACGACGGGTTAAATATATTTGACTTCAAGTTCATAGTTACACGTACAAAAAGTTTTGTCACTCACGATTCTAAGCCTATCAAGTATTTATAAATGTTGAATCAATACTCAATTTATACGTATTTTATCAATAATCCATTTATAAGTGTCTGCCATTTGAACAAAATTTAATCTGGAGAAAAATCATAGGCGTGGAGGATATCGAACAAAACTAAAATTAAGAAATTTATTTGCTTCCCTCCTTCTTTTTTTTCATGAAAATATTAGGGAAATAGACGAATCTAATTGATATAATAATAATAATAATATTAATTATAATAAAAACCGACTAAAAAAAAGAAGAATATCATAATAATATTATCATCAATCATATAATCATATCATCATCATATCATTCTGTACTATACCCTCTGTAGGCGAAAATTTAGGTTCCATAATCTTTTAGTGTTTCTTTAAAAAACCCTCTGTTTTAAAAACCGAAAACGTATAATCATAATATTGGTGATAATATTATTATCATATTCATATTATATCATATATTTATATACCCTTATTTATAATATAAATATTAGGTACATCACTATATATAATGTAATTTATATATAATGTAATATATATAAATAGTCTTATATTATTATGGTAACAATATGATTTCATTTAAAAGCGTTTTTATTTGTTCAGTTTTCATGAACTTTCATATGAATAAACATTTTCGAATTATAACGTGTTTATTAACAGAAAATTCATCTTCTACTCCATTATTCATTCCTCCTCCATTTCCATGATTATAATATTATGATAATATTCACGATAAGAATAATAATTATCATGATATGAGTTCATGAACATGAATATGAATATAATATATATATATGAGAATAATATGAATATGATATGATAACATCGTATTATGATATTAAATATCAAATTTTGAATTCATATCATATGCATATCATTTATATTCATATGGATAATATTCATAATATGATAATGTTGTTAATATTGAATAATAATATTATTTAATTTAATAATAATAATATCAAATAATAAGTTTATATTATGAAAACGGACGAATAAGCCCCCATCATCCGTTTCACGTAACTTAGCAAGAAAGAATAACGCTGGAAATTTTACACTAGGGTTATACCTATTGTTTATTAGGAATAAAGTTAGCAATAAAAAATTATACACTTACCTATAAAAAAAAGAAAGTTTTCCGCGTCCGTCATTTGGACGGATGTGGAACCCCAAAAAATTGATTATGCATCCAAAATTACCTACTCGGAAAACGAAACTTCATTCGACCTCCTGGCATCCTTTAAAAGGCCCCATTTGTAGTCCTATGAAAGGGGGATAGAAAAATGGATTCACATAGGTATAAAAATACTTCGAAAACGACACCAAACTCGGCCCCTGTAGCCACTTTTTAGCCTCACAAGCCCCACTGGTTTTGGCGATCGGGCTGAAAACCTTGCGGGCACAACCAGATAGCGAACCGAGTATTTTCTCAAAGTTTCAGATTAAGAAAATAATCCCTACAGTTGAAATTGGCCTGAACGGTGGATGGACAATTCATTTTTGGAATCTACAAGCTCGAAAGAATGTGTAGAATGTACAAGCTCGAAAGAATGTGTAGAAATAACACTGAGTTAATAATTTTAATTAGACGGTAACGACTGTAGACCAGCACACAATGAAATCGTTTTCTGTCTAAAAAGATAAAAAAATGAAAAATAAACAAATTCATCAATTCCTTTGAGATTGATATTTTTCATTGCAAAAAACTTCCGTTTTATGCAGTTCGCTGGGTTGTTTTGTAATGTTAATGAGAGTAGGCAAATCCAGTGTGTTTTTTGCCCAACTCCATTGCATTTTTGAGCGATTCGCCCAATCTCAAACCGGTCATCTTCCAATATACCCAGATTTGTTAGCTTCCCAACTGAATAAGTGGTTTTTTCACGAAGGTGTTGTTTACAAGTACGTAGGAAAATCCCTGTTGACATACTCGTAGTTGTGGGATTGTCTACCACCAACCACCGCATGAACTGAACCATTCAATGTTGTAACGGGGATACTGAGGTGATTGGTGAAAGTTGGGGGTTCCAGGTAGCGTACAGGCGGCTGCAATATATTAACGTCAGAAGCAGAAACAGAGGGAGAACTTTCAAGGGGGAGATGGTGCGTCCGGACAGATCAACAAGCCCCAACAGTTCTTCATTCACTGAAAGTTGAATTGAAGGTGAGCTGACTCTTCGTTAGTTCCGTTCTGCTCATAATATTATACTAAATATTAATATAATGATAGAAGCAAACAAAGTTCAGTATGTAATAACCTCGTATTCACTGGGGAGTTTCTGAATAAATTAATTGGTCAATAAGTACCAACCCTTTGTCAAAAAATGTGTTTTACCTACATTTTTTTAAATTGTTTTTTTTACTGGCTAGATCTCTCTCGTAATTTATTGGTGGTGGCACAATTGGTAATAAAGAATTATAACAATACAATAAAAAAAAGGTTTTTTTTTTTCGAGAAGGTTAGCAAAAGTTACTTCATTAACAAGGCATGGGTAATCTAGCCTTCCTGCATATAGGTATGCCCAATTGAGAAATCAGCCTTTTTGTAAAAAGACTGGCTTTTTAACAAAACGCCACCTTTCTGTAATAAAAAGTCGGAACAGTGGCGGTCCGTCCTATTATAGCCACTATAATAGGTCACTATGGGAGTGCTCCTGCTAATTTCGGGATGAAAGGAGGAAACCCCATTTCATTTTTCGCGAGTAAACTCGCTATCATCGATTCGATCGAAAGGAATGGATCATACTATCCCGCAACGCTCCACCGTCTTGACGGCTCCCACAAGGGTGAAACAAACCTGCGTTTTGCTGCGAAATTCGGTGACAGCGCTTTCTGTTAGAAATTTGGAGAACTGAGGGCCCATGGCCCGTGGGCAAGCTAAAAAAGCCTTCTGCGCATGTCTACGGGAGGCGTTTTTGGACGGGTTTTGGCAATGGGATCGAGTTACGTGTCGTTTTTGAAGTATTTTTGGATGTAGAATCGATTTTTGGGAGTCCCTCAAAGATCAGATTTCACTGTGGTGATCTACTTATTGAGCTTTCATGGGCTACAAATGGTATTTTTGAAGGATCCCCGGAGGTCATATATTTTCCGAGTGAAACAAAATTTAAAAAAAAAAATTTTAATTTTTTTTTTAATTTTGAAAAAAAAATTTTTTTGTTAAATTTTTTTACAGATAATAAACCCTTGTGTAAAATTTGCAGCTTTTTTTTGGAAATCAAATTTTGTGTTATTGTGTTATTCGCCGGTGTTGATCATGAATACTATTGTGTATTTAAACGCACAACAAAATTTGACGTACAGTGAGAGGTTTCAATTGAAGGAATCTGGCAGACCGACGCCCCATTTGGCACTGACCCAACGATTGAGTAAAGGTGGGGGCCGTTTGGCATTGGTTAACGGTGAAAACATGTAAGAAGTTGTAAAAAAGTTGATGAAATGTAAAAAGGGAATCAATTTGATTTCAATAGGTATGTATTTTTTTGGTATGGACCGAGGATACATTTTTTTCAGCTTACATACTATAGTAGAAGTACAATAATTATTAACCATTTTTCCTTTTCAGAATAATTAGTTTTGTCAAGTTTGTAACTTTACGAAAAGAAATGTACCTACAGTGTGAACTTTTTCATTTCACTGTACAGTTTTTGCGCATCCTTGCGCACCTCAATTTCCACAATTAGGAGAAAGCTCTACCTATCTAGAAACACCTCCAACAATAGTTTGCTGCTCCAACTTGCTACTTTGGGCTCCAGAGCCGTATTTATCTTGAAAAAGTTAGCCATGTCATTTCTCGTCGATAAACAAGATGTTGGAAAGCATTGCGAAAACAATGACTGCTCAAAGGAACCTCATAACTGCTGTTTACATTTAACACTATCGACACTCTGATCAACATACAACAGAAATCTTCTCATTCCACCAAGAGGTCAATTCCCAAACAAATTTTTTACCCAGCCAAGTTATCTTGAAATTTAATGTCGTAAATAGAAAATGTGAGGCGTTTAGATTACTTGCAGCTAAGACAAAAACCTTGACAAACAGTAGGAATCGAATTAGGCAGGTGAATAAGCTTGATTCAAAATTAGAGACCAGCTCAGAGCTGTTAAAAAAAAAGTTGGTGTTTTTAAAAATAACATGTTTAAAACAAATACAGTACCTAGTTTAGTTTTTAACAAAAAGAGTTGTTTTTTAAACTTATTATTATTATTAAATTTTTTAGCAAACCATGTTTAAAAAAAAAAAAAAAAAAAAAACAGTTTTTCCAATTACGAAATGTTTTTTATTTTGCCAACCCTGCATTGTTGTCTTACCTACCTATACGAAGTGAATTAAATTTGCTAGTGTTCAAGTTGAGGTGATTTATCGAGTAATCCAACTCACGTCACTTTACCGTATAGGTTGTATAATATACAACCTTTTGAGTAGATATTATCTACTCAAAATCACATCACCCTGAATAATCGGCCTTCCAGCCTTCCAATATAGCGTTTGCCAATTCAGGTTTACGCGGCTGACAAGCTCCCGTGCCACTGACGCAGCTTACGCGGTTCAATCACTTGACATCCCCCCCTTGGCCTCGTTAATTAATAATAACCAATCGTAATAGGGTTCATTGGATTCTATTGCCTATGACGGCGGTTGGGCTGACGCGCGATATTAACCTATGGCTGTGGCCTTTGATAGAGAACACCCAACAGAACACTGGCTCCCAAATGACACATCTAATAATGGATAATTACCTCCCAGACAACGCACCTACCGTCATCAATGAGTGACAGTATAAGGCACGCCATTCAACTCCTTGAATTGGTAGCTGTTACGTGGTTTGAAAACAATGTCGAATGAAATTAACTTGGAATTAAATGGATTGACAGACTGGTTGAAGGTTCTCTACAACGTCGCTGCATTAGGTTCATCTGCAGATGGATTTTGGTTCAAGTAGTAAGTAAGACCGCACTTCAAGCTTAAATAATTTAAGACCAGAGTAATTACTTATCAAAATCCTAATTATCACACATCGCTATTGAGGGAGAAGTTTGGAGTTAGGAGTTGGAAGTTTGAAGAAAAAACACTCACCGAGATGTTGGCGAAATACCAGAAATCGCTAATTAAGTATAGGACTGAAGATTAGCTGATGCTCCAACAACTTCAGCGTCCGAGTCGGAAGTGCATTGTTTCGGCGGACAATCCGGGCCTCTTTGAATTGTTTATGAACCATAATGAAAACTCTACCATTTCCTAACTTAGACTTCAGGGCTATTCTAAGTAAACGATCATTTCATCTAGCGCAATAAATTGATATCGTTTGACTCCTAGAAATACTTCTGAAGGACATCGGAGTTTCACGAAATTTTATGAGTAGTTACGTTTAATAACGATTTACTTTAATTATTTAATTTATTAAATTAAATTTAATAATTTATTACCATGGTATGGCAAAAAGGTAATACCTGTCTTTTTTTTTCTCTGCAAGTTTGCTCTGTCGAGTTCCTTGACCTGGCAAAAATGAAGGCTGGCAAGGTGAAAAAAAAAGAACCCGTGGCTCTTGGTGACAATCAAGTTTAAAAAAAAGAGCCGTTCTGGTTTAGCAGAAGATATTAAATACTAAGAATTTGACAAGTCTTGTCAATGTTGACATTCTTCAGGCGACCAGGACTTGCCATATTTCGCTATAATGCTTATAAACAGCTTTTTTTTTGGCAACACTGACAAGCCTTCATCATAATTAAGGATCGGATGATGCATGTATTTTTTTTTCTCTCTCTGAAGCCCCAAACCTTCATATAGGTTTCTTTTTGAGTGTTTTCAGGCCACTTGGAACCCCAAAAAATGCAAAAGAATGCAGCAAAGCAGGCTGTCTGGAAAGGCACAATTGTTTGCGAGGATTAGAATGAACGCGTTCGTAAGAGGAAATCCTCTTACCTTCTTCTCCTTGGTTCATTTCACCTTACTAAAGAAATTACTAAAGAGAGCAGGCGTAGTTTCAAGATCAGACCTACAGATCTGTGTATCTGAATGAAATTACAATTTCAATCAGCAAGTTGAGGACATGAGTTTCTGGAGTGAGCTGAAGAAGATGCATCAGTTGTTGATGTTATACAAATTGAATAAATCACAATGTACATAGTTTGTAATTAATGCCCCTGTAAATATAATGCGAACATTTTTATTTTCAATCTTTCAACACGGTTTTAATTTTTGTATAGTCTGACAAACAACGTAAAACGTTCGTTTTAAAACTTGTTTACTAATTTGTAAAACACTGTACTTTCCTTAAATTCCATCCCTTTGCTTTTAGATGAAAAGCAGTTGATGATTGCAAATTTGTTTATTTTTTAAATTCATTTATTATAAATAAATTATATGCACTAGGTTTTTTGTTCAAATACTCTGAAAATTTTACGTACACGTTCGTTAAACGGGGGTTTCACAAGCATTATAGTAAAAAAGTGAATTATTTCTAAAATGCATGTTTTGGCATTTTCAGTGCATGTTCTGCCTCAAATTTTCGCATGTTTATTCGAGCCCTAACCATGATACAGTAAAAACCATTGTAAACATACTAAGAGGCTGAAGGTTTTTTGTTCATTGTATCAGAAGATCAATAAAACTGATATATCGAACATAGATTCTATGTTTAGTGAAATACTTAGGTCAAAGTGTCCTTAATCCATCAGGTTGAAAACCTTGCGGACAGAAAGATGGAGAACCGAGTATTTCATGAAAATTGGAGATAAAAAAATAAAAAATAAATATTACTGCCCAAAAACGGCCTGGACGGTGGGCTGACATATGGTACCTATTTGGAATTTACACGTCATGAAACATTTGATGAATTGATCAATTTTGATGAATTTTGTAAAGGGTTGTTGAAACTCTGGATTGTGGAGGTACTTCATAATTTGCCCAGCAAAAAGTTCTTCATTTTAAAGAAATCGAGAGAATCAGTTTTCTTTTCCCCTTCAGTTGCTAGTAGCCGACTAGTCGACGCCGTGTTTATGTTCGACGAGAAGGGTTTATAAAGTTAATCCTGGAAGTAAATGTCATCGCAAAACAGTTTAGTTCAAGCTGATCACCGAGGCTCTGATAAACAGCTCGGAAGATAGTTGGAAATGATAAGGTTCAAACTCGCAAGTTTAATGGGGTCTATCTCCATAATCCCTAACTCCTCTGTGACTTTTTAAGGCTCGGCAAAGTAATCGATTAGCTTGAACAATGTACACTCGTTCTTTTGCGAGATTAGTTCTAATCCCGTCCCCATAAAAATGACCGTCTATTCAAAACTGCAAAATGGGGTGGTTGGATTAGAGAGTGAGAGAGACAGAGAGACTGCCCGTGATATTGACCATTGGGATTATCTCGTCACATTCAGAGGGATAATGACCAATAGTGTTCGGAAAGTTCATTAAGCAATCATGATGAGCTAAGCCAGGTGAATCAAGTTCTTCGTGCTTTTTAGTTCAAACGAGAATGGGGAAAATCATAATGAACGGAAATATGATGACTGCAGAGTTGAAAAATCAATAGGTAGGTTATTCGTGGAAGGTACAATGAATGTGACTTCCATAGCAGCTGTGCAATATAGGCGTGCGAGGCAGCCACTCAAGCCACTCCAAGCACAAGGTTGTAATTAGGTAGGTATTTGAGGTGTTTGAAAACTTGGAAGGACTGTGCATCATCACGCGAAAACTTACCGAGACTTGGGCTTCGGGGACAGGATGACTTCAGATTCCTCAGATATTCCCGAAAGTCCGAGTTTCCCGGACAGCTAACCAAATTGGAGCCCGCCGTTTCTCCCTCATCCCTCCGAACTATTGCTTTCTGTTCCCCCGTGAACGGCGAAGTTATTAAATATTCATATTCGCCAACTTTCCCAGTTACACCGGGAGGATATTCCAATTTTCCGCTTTGAACGCTCGGCAAGTCCCTAAGCTTTGAAATGTTGGTTATTTCTTTTACCGTAGTTATCCGAAAGCGAGTAAACTAACAGGCGGCACATCCGAAAGGAAATGACAAGCGTTTTAAGCGGGTGGTTTACAGTTGGTGACGGGAGTGTATTTGAGTTAATAAGCCTCTCTTTTCTTAAGGGTTTATTATTCTTTGATATAAACTGCAATAATGACAATAATAATGATTGCTTTCTGTCAATATAAAATTATTTAAAAAATTTATTGAAAGAAGGACTGCACTGGGTACCCGAAAAATGGATTATGCATCCAAAATTACTCGGAAAATACACCTCATTCGACCTCCTGAAATCATTCTAAAGATGGGTACTACGTTTAAAAAATACTTCGACCCTGTTGTAAAATTGTTTATGCTAAGCTTTCTTCGTACGTCGAACAGAATGATCTACTGGATGAGTTTCAGTCTGTATATCGGAAAGGACATAGTTGTCAAATAGCACTAATAGAAATTACAGATGTAATTTGGAAAAACATGGACGACCGGAATTTGACCATTTTAGCAAGTCTTGACATAAGTCACGCATTTAACAGTAAGTATAAGTCATCCATTGTTCCTCGCTATTTTACGATCGATCAGTTGTACGGAAACTTAGTTTCATGGTTTAGATCGTATCTGTCGCATAGATCTCGACGCATAAGAACAGCTAGAGGAACCTTATCTAATTGGCAAAGTATTGACAAGGGAACTCCGCAAGGGTCTACTCTGTCAAGTTTAATTTTCGCTTTAGCGATCAATCAAATATCCCACGCGATTCTCAATATAGTCTTTATGCTGATGATCTGAACATATTTCTGTCATCTGCGGTGTCTGATCTTGAATCTAATGTGAGAAAAACCAATTTTGATTTATCAATTTTAATGGTGTCGAAAGCATCGGTTGGTTATTAACCCAACAAAATGCTATGTAATGGTATGATATGTGGACATGCTCGTTTGCTATCCCCCTTTCAGGTGGAACATGTACCAAACGTTGAAATAAATGATATCAAGTCGAATTATGTTACAGAGATTAAAATTTAATCTTTATAACATAATTCTAACATTTAATGTCTAGGTTTAACGTTGGAAAGTAATTTATCGTGGTCTGAACAAACGAATATAATCGTCAACAAAATACATTCGACCGTCTACTGCATTCAGAGGATCTTAACATACAAAACTATGGAAATTAAGAAAAATAATTTATTACCTAATGCACTTGTAATGCCATATCTACACCAGATTGTGCAGTCATGTCAAATAATATATGACATGACTGCACAATCTGGTGTAGATATGGCATTACAAGTGCATTAGGTAATAAATTATTTTTCTTAATTTATCATCATGAGTTGAATCATATTATGAGTCAACACTAAAACATGAATTCTTGTATTCGATTCATTCTACACCTTAAATTTGATGATAAAGTAATATAATATATTATAAGTACACAATTTTGAATATGTTAAATTTCGCAAAGCTTCAGAACTACATAATTCTGAAAATGCTTTTTAAAATTTTGAAAGCGAAAAAAACTTTATCTGTCTAAAGAATATGTGTGCCTAGCTGATACGCACCAAATTGGAACACGTTCAGTTAGCCTCAATTTTAGATTGCCCAACTGTTTAACACTAGTGTATCTCCTTTCTGTTCCAATCGATTAATCTATTCAATTCATTGCCGGAAAATTTGAAGAAGCCATGTAATTTAGCGACTTTCAAGAAGAATTTGGAAAAAACATTTGTTGCAAGAGATATAGGATTTCTTGAGTAGTGTATTTTCGTTGATTTGTTCTTTTCATTTCATTGATTCATTCTTTTAGCTCTAAACTTTCACTGATGAGAAAGAAAATTTCTTTCTCATCAGTGAAAGTTTAATAATTTAATTTTCTTTCTCATCAGTGAATATTTAATATTTTAGGAAGTGATCAAGCACAAGAGCGCTGTGATAGATGGGAAATGCATGTTTATTAACATATTTATATATTTTCTCATTCTGAATTTATTTTTATCATGCGTAGTACGACGTAGAAATGTAATTATTTTATTTTTAATTATTGTATTTATATAACTCATTAATTGGAAGAGTGGCCAGAAGGCCAAAATTTGCGAGTTTAACCTATAATCAATCAATCAATCAATAAACCTATAATCAATCAATCAATCAATCAATCTCTCTCTCTAGAGCCCTAGGAAACAAGGCCGGTTAAAACCTTGTGGCCAACATTAGAAAAGGTCCATTACTTACTCAAAAAGATTAAGAACAATCTGCGATCGTCTGCAGACACAAATTAACTGAGTTGATCTAGGCAAATTATTAGTAGACCTAAGCATTTGTGTAAATTGCAAACTTGTTGAGTTCACTTGCGAGAGTAACACTCTCGTCACATGCACTCGTATATATAATATATACATATTATGTATGTATACACATTCGAGAATGGGGATTGACTGTTTTTACAACCACAAAGTGGAATGACATTGGGAAATTGTATCATCTCCCCCCCGGCACTTGGTGAACAAACACATTGAACGGTTCAATAAACGGAAATTCTCTTTGCCTCGAAAATTCATTCTATGAAACACCCTTTCCAGGGCCATAAATGTGAATGAGGAAATCATGTGATCCTTCTCCACACAGCTTTGTTCTCTCTTCACTTCAAGAGCCACCTCCTCCACCTCCTCCTCAACAACGAAATTGATTTAGCAGGAGGGGATTAGTTCATTCTACAGTCGATTCCACCAGTTCGAGTGACTCCCCGTCCGTGAACGAGCTCAGTTTCATTGACCGTGTTTCCATTGTTACCGTTGTTGTTTGGGGCCGTATTGTGTTGACACTAGCGGGTGCAATTAAGTCCGTGTCAACACGGAGGCAGGTCACCCAAATTTTGTATGCACAAGAGAAAACGTCACTTCGGACTCAACTTCAAAGATAAGAAGCGACTGCAACATCACTTTTCATTAGAAAAAAAAATCCCGGTACCTACATTGTTCGGACAGATGTGGGACCTCGAAAAATGGATTATAATCCACTCGAAAAATGGATTATAATCCACTTTTCGAGGTCCCACAACATTTCGAAAGATAAAAAGAATTTTTCTGTAAAAAAAAAAAAAAAAAATTTAAATTTTTTTTTTACCAAATCAAATTTTTTGAAAATATTTCACCTCCTGGGATCCTTCAAAAACCCCATTTTCAATCCCATGAAAGCCCTATGCTTTCGCAACAGGGAAATTGGATCGTTCCGGGTCCCCAAAAAATGGATTGTACGTCCAAAAATACTTCGAAAACGACACCTAAATCGATCCCATAGCCAAAACCCTTATAAAAACGCTGCAAATTTTACACAAGGGTTTATTATTCTTTGATATACGTTACTTGTGCAGAAATTAAATTCTGTCAATGAAAAAATTTAAAAAAAATTTTTTTTTTGGATTTTTCTCCAAAAAAATTTTTTTTTGGATTTTTTTGTTCAAAAATGCGTTTTTTCAAAAATTCTGTATTTTTTACTCGAAAAATATTTAACATCCTTGGATCCTTCAAAAATCCCATTTTTAGCCCCATGAAAGCCCTAAAGATCGCCCCGGTGAAATCGGATCGTTCCGGGACCCCAAAAAATGGATTCTACGTCCAAAAATACTTCGAAAACGACACCTGACTCGATCCCATAGCCAAAAGCCTTCAAAAACCACCTTCTGTAGCCCCATTTTAGCCCCATAGCGCCCCACGGGTTTGGGCGATCGGACTGAAAACCTTGCGGGCACAACTAGATGGTAAACCAAGTGTTTTGTCAAAATTTCAGATTTTTAAAAAAATTCCTACTGCCCAAAACGGCCTGGACGGCGGACGGACATTTCGGATTTAGAATGTAGACCTCTTGAAACGGATAATCAAATTTTGAGCCCGATCGGAGTCGTCGACCCCCGTCGCGAAAACATAGATGTATTATTCCAAGAATAATAAACCAAAACCCTCCCGCAGCCCCATAGCGCCCCACGGGTTTGGGCGATCGGGCTGAAAACCTTGCGGGCACAACTAGATGGTAAACCAATTAAATTTCATCAACTAAATTTCATATTTTCAAACCAATTCCTACTGCCCAAAACGGCCTCAACGACGGATGGACATGTCGTTTTTGGAATCTACACAATGTTTCAAGATGTGATCTTGAAACGTTTATAGGCAAATTTTGAGGCCGATCAAAATTTTCGACCTCCGACACGAATATATTCCCTGATTGATAAACGAAAACGCTGCAAATTTTACACAAGGGTTAATTATTCTTTGATATAGGTTACTCGTGCAATAATTTAATTCTGTGTCAATGAAAAAAACTTTCGAAAAACTTTTTTTTGGATTTTTTTTTTTCAAAACATTTTTTTCCAAAAATGTTTCGTTTTTTCTTGAAAAATATTTTACCTCTTGGGATCCCTAAAAAATCCCATGAAAGCCCGATAGATCGCAACAGTAAAATCGGATCGTTCCGGGACCCCAAAAAATGGATTCTACGTTCAAAAATACTTCGAAAACGACACCTAACTCTATCCCATAGCCAAAAGCCTTCAAAAAACCCCTCCCGTAGCCCCCCATTTTAGCCCCATAGCGCCCCACGGGTTTGGGCGATCAGGCTGAAAACCTTGCGGGCACAACTAGATGGTAAACCGAGTATTTTGTCCAAATTTCAGATTAAAAAAAAATCCTTCTGCCCAAAACGGCCCGGACGGCGGACGGACATTTCGGTTTTAGAATCTAGACCTCTTGAAACGGATAATGTCAAATTTTGAGGCCGATCCGAGTCGTCGACCTCCGTCGCGATCACATAGGTGTATTATTCCAAGAATAATAAACCAAAACTGCCTCCCCTGTGATCATATTATGATCAGAACGCAGATGGTGGGCAGATGTTCAAGTTAATCACGTTCGTTGGAACAAATATGTTTCGACGAAGTTTAATACAATTTAATGAGTTCCAAAGGATTTTATTTCTTCTAGATAACTACTCTAGGTATCTTGGAAGGTTTTAGTTTTAAAATTGTAGGGAGAAACCCATAGGACGGTTGCCATGTAAGATGAACGGAACCCGATCGTATCAATACGTCATTTTACAAAACGGCGCAAATTTTACGCTAGGGTTTATGATTCTTTGATATAAAGTTTACATTGGGCAAAAATTAATTCTATCAATAAAAGAATATTTGAAAAAATTAAAAATTAAACAAAAAGTGGATCTCTGTAGAGTTTTAGGGAATGTGTGGGACCCCAAAGAATGAATTCTTCGTCCAAACTTACTCGGAAAACGAATCCACCTCTAGGCGTCCTTCAAAAGCACCAATAGTAGGGGCACAGATCCTCACGGTGATCAAATCGTTCTGGGACACCCGAAAATGGATTCAACGTCCAAAAATAATTTTGAAAACGACACGTAACTCGACCCCACGGCAAAAAACCATCAAAATGCCCCCCGCGTATCTCCTTTTGGTTTATTATTCTTGGAATAATACAACTATATAGGTTTATTACATAATTACATATTATGTAATCGCGACGGAGGTCAAAAATTATGCTTGGCCTCAAAATTTGACATTATACGTTTTAAGATATCTATTTTCAAAAACGGAATGTCCGTACGTCGTCCGTTGGGAGTAGGAATTTGCGTTTGATCTTGAAACGAGTTTTATTTGTATTTTGATTTATTATTCTTGGAATAATACACCTATTCGATCGCGAAGGAGATCGACGACTCGGATCGCCCTCAAAATGTGACATTATCCGTTTCAAGAGGCTTAGATCCCAAAACCGAAATGTCCGTACGCCGCACAGTGGTCCAGATCGCTAATCTAGCGAATCAAAAATGTTAGCGCTCCAGGTTTTTCATTTTGGTACGTTTTGAATACGTCTCTAGCTAGGTTTTTTCACGCTGAATCCGATGGTGAAATCAAATTTTGGCTATGTTGAGCCGTTCAGGAAATATAATTACTTAAAAGTGAGGATACCAAGCGGAATGAAGAATACAATATTTTCTAACGATAATGCAATATATTTGGGTAGTATGAGAAGTGATTTCATCCTTCTATTGCACATTACGAACTAAAGAAAAAATTACTCGTTTTTCAGGAAAAAAATCAGAAAACTGGAAAAATAAAATTCAGACGCGAGCCATAACATTCATTATAGTGATAATATCATGTTATGTCATCATAATATGTCGCTTAATACTAAATCACTATCATTTCCTTCGTCATAAAATTCTGACAGACCATCTGCTAACAATTTACGGACTTCGTCGTCTAAATCTTCCGTCTCCTTTGATGGCGGGAAAATTGTCAAGCTGGTTATCACTGGGTCGGATGTTACAAGGGTTACAAGGGTCGGATGTTGCAAGCTGCAAGCTACTGGGTCCGCTGCATCTCTTTTTTCCCCTTGCCTCATTTTAATTTGTACTGCGCGACAAAGTTCATCCAATGAATTTTCGTCGACTAGTTTTCTTACTAGTCTATTTTTTGTGGATTTACTAGCATCACTGAAGAGTTTCCGAGGCCTCCCCTTAGTCTTCACACTGCTGGTCATACAAGTTGTGTCGAAAAAAACATGTCTTCCATCCAACCATTTTCCGTGTTTGAGTAGAAAAAACGATTGAGATCGATGGCATTGATCCCAATATCTTTTGCATATTTTCAAAAAATTTGTCATTTTTACTTTGAATGACTCGTCTTTGGGCAGGTTAGGGTGTAAATTTGCTATATAGTTACTTATTGAGGTCCGCCCATCTTCAAAATTGAAGTTAGCATCTTTTAGGATTCCGAATAACACTCTTCTCTCAATAGAGATTTTCAGACCTGGAAAACGAAAAAAATGATATTTCCCGGAATTGCAAATATTTGCAGCTGAAATTAACGAAAATATGTTCCATGATACTTGTAGTATACGAGTATATTGCCGGTTCCAGGTTCTACTAAGTTCCGTGGAATTCCTAGCATTTTAAAGTCGATTTTGGTTTATTATTCTTGGAATAATACACCTATGTTTTCGCGACGCGGGTCGACGACTCCGATCGGCCTCAAAATTTGACATTATCCGTTTCAAGAGGTCTACATTCAAAATCCGAAATGTCCGTCCGCCGTCCGCCGTCCAGGCCGTTTTGGGCAGTAGGAATTTTTTTAAAAATCTGAAATTTTGACAAAATGCTTGGTTTACCATCTAGTTGTGCCCGCAAGGTTTTCAGTCCGATCGTCCAAACCCGTGGGGCGCTCTGGGGCTATAATGGGGCTACGGGAGGGGTTTTTTTAAGGCTTTTAGCTATGGGATCGAGTTAGGTGTCGTTTTCGAAGTATTTTTGGACGTAGAATCCATTTTTTGGGGTCCCGGAACGATCCGATTTCACTGGGGCGATCTTTAGGGCTTTCATGGGGCTAAAAATGGGATTTTTGAAGGATCCCACGATGTTAAATATTTTTTGAGTAAAAAATACAGAATTTTTGAAAAAACACATTTTTGAACAAAAAAATCCAAAAAAATTTTTTTTTGAAATAAAAATCAAAAAAAAAATTTTTTTTTACATTTTTTCATTGACAGAATTTAATTTCTGCACAAGTAACCTATATCAAAGAATAATAAACCCTTGTGTAAAATTTGCAGCGTTTTGTACTTTTTTTCTAGTTTTACAATGCAAAAGTACTCAGATTTTCATCAGTATTAGCTAAACAATTATTATAGTATTTTTTTTACCTTCACTTGGTCCATCCATATCACAAGAAATTAGAAAAAAAAATCAGCTTTCACCAGACAAGATTTATTGAGAGACTAAGTTCAAATGGGATAAGCGATAATTAGCTTGCGTTTGGGGCCCCCCTCCACAAATGAAGTACAATATCTCCATTCATAAATTTCATCAGGTTCTCTCCGGTCCTGTTTAGTCATCAGGTACCCTCTCCCTCACGATCTGACTACCTACCATTAAAAACTGAGGACCTCGGATTTTCGACTTTTGAATCGCCAGATTAGCGATCTGGACCACTGTGCGCCGTCCGGGCCGTTTCGGGCAGTAGAAATTTTTTTTAAATCTGAAATTTTGACAAAATACTCTGTTTACCATCGAGTTGTGCCCGCAAGGTCTTCAGCCCGATCGCCCAAACCCGAGGGGCGCTATGAGGCGAAAATGGGGCTACGGGAGGGTTTTTTTGAAGGCTAAAATGGGATCGAGTTAGGTGTCGTTTTCGAAGTATTTTTGGACGTAGAATCCATTTTTTGTGGTCCCGGAACGATCCGATTTCACTGTGGGGATCTATAGGGCTATCATGGGGCTAAAAATGGGATTTTTCAAAAATCGAGGTCAAAAAAAGATTTTTGAAAAAAAAAAAAGATTTTAAATTTTTTGTTGACGCAGAATTAATATTCGGACATGTAACCTATAGGTTACATGTCCGAATATTAATTCTGCGTCAACAAAAAAATTTCTTTGATATATATATATATATCAAAGAAAAATAAACCTTTGTGTAAAATTTGCAGCGTTTTTCTGTTCTCTTTTAAGAGGAAGGAGACGAAATAGAGTGAACTGGTCGGCAAAACCGGCCGGAAATTTCATTTACATTCATCCAATTAGTGTCAGCGGCGAAGAGGGATTCTTAATCGAAGAGCACTGGGGATTGTATCGGCTTGGATAGGTATATTTCGGCTCGATATGCCGCGAGAGGGGTTTTAGCGAAGAGCAAACACGAATGGGAGGAAGCGGGTTCGACTCGTGTTTTTTTTTTTACGGTAGTAGTAGGCTGTTGCATTACTATTATACAGTTATCAGCTAAACACCCGGTCCCACAAAAAGGGAAAGACCACTTTGGCTGAAGATTTTTATTTTTGCCAACTTTTTAGATATAAATCGTGCAAAAGTTAATCTCATGTCGATAAAAAATCGCAATAAATTGAATAGGTAGGTACCTACTTGAAGTGTTTGGATGATTATGAGCCCCCAAAAAATTGATTCTACGACCGAAATTACTCGGACTAAAACCCCGCAAACCGCATTAAATCCATAGAAACCTCTCGGCGTCTTTCAAAAGCCGCATTGAATCCTATAGATCCCAAAGTGATTCGAATCGTTTTTCGGCCCCAAGCAATGGATTCTACGTCCAACCATATTCGAAAACTTCACCTAACCCAAACTCATGACCGAAAATCTTCAAAACGCCCCTTTATAGCTCCACGGAGCCCCACGGGTTGAGCGATTGCGCTAAAAATCTTGTGGACACTAGCTGATGGAGCAGGGTACTTTGTTAAATTTTAGATTAAAAAAAAAATGTTACTGCTCAATATGACCTGGTCGGCGGACGGAACATGTTTGAAATCACCGTATCATAAAACGTACGATAACGTATAATAATTATACGTTATCGTCAATTATACATACAATTATTATATATTGACAAAATTTAATTTTGATGCCGATCAAGATTGATCACCGTCGCGAAAACACGTGTATTACCTACTTCGAATCTTCCTTTTCGCCGCAAGTGTTTTTTTTTTTTTTTTTTGTGTATGTATCCCGACAGGACCACAGCGCCTCTGGGGCCGCAGACAGGCCCAAAATCGACAGGTGCCGTGATTTTGGACGAAGGTTCGAGCTCACTTGGTACAGGCAAATCTTCAGATCCCCTCGCGTTCGCGTCGTCCGCGATCACTCATAATTATGAGTGATCGCGGACGACGCGAACGCGAGGGGATTAATCAGACTCCGAAGACTGTAGACTCTCTTCTTGTTAGTTGTAAGATTTTGGAATCACGAATCTACATAGTGCCTATTAACCGAACCTGTCGATTAACCATTGTCATATTCCTCACGTCAGGCTCCTGGGTCCTGCTGCTCTCACATTCTTTCTAGACGAATAATTGTAGCATGAACAATTATTATAGCATGAAAATCCCCTTGTCTGATAAAAATAGTGATCGCTTCTATCTACAGTCTTTGGAGTCCCGGATGGGCCTGGAGTTAAAAAATGTCGACCAGGGGCTTGGCTGATCAGTGTCTTCTGTCTGGATTAGCAGTTCGTCGGAAGAACCCTGATGCAAAAGAATCTCTTTCGAGTTTTGAACAGCGTAAACCTCCATTTTATCATTCATAATTGAACTAGATGTTTGTTAGCTTCCTCTAGGGAAACTGAACTTATTATTACATTCTAATTCCTCGTATATTATGTAGTACCTGCCTTAGGTCGTCAATCCTAGATAAATATATAGTTATCTATAAGCCTAGGCTTTTTACAATATGCCGTACAGTGGTCTGAAAACCCCTAAAAACGGCAAAACCCCTAATAAGTGGATTCATTGACTAAGACATCGTATACCCCTGTTTTTTTGGGGTGCTGATTAGGTCACCCTGAATAAGTGCCTGATAGGTATGATTGGCACCTACGATAGGTATACCTATGATACCTTCATACATGAAGGTATGATAGCCTATTATACATATATATGAAATAAGTACGAGAAGTGGACACCTGATAGGTATGATAGGTTCCTGAAATCAGGATAGATAACTGAAATGATCTTTATTCAGTGATAGGATTGAACAGAAGTTTGGAAAAAGTAGCCTATTTTTGACGCTTGATTGTGGCTTAACGGCTGAACCGATTCTAATGTTTAAGGAGGTCAATCGACGTTGCATTTTATGATCTTTCAACTTTGCAATTTAAACGTTTTCTCGATTATGCTTAGTTTTTCGAGTTATTGGTGAAAAACTGGAAAAGTCCGAAAAAATCGAGGTTTATTTGGCCGCCATCAGTTTTCCCGGCAAAAATGTTGCTACCATTTTTGATATTTAAAAAAATAAATTATAAAATTGACTAACAAATTATATTTAAAACAAAGCTTCTACACCCATGCCCTCCTTTCAACCCTCTGGCGACTGGCCTGAAGCGTATTGTTCCAAAGATGTCGCGAAAACTATATCGTCGTTGTTACAGTAAATCCACACATCCCATTTTGGCGGTTCCAAATGATTTTCTCAGTAAGTACGCTCAGGACTATTATCCGTGTTTTTGGTCATGTTTAATCTTGACTCAACTTCCTTGAAATTCATGGTGAAATTGTCCTCTCCATTTTAGACGGAAAAGCTGAGATGTGCGGTCAGCTGTGGCAGTTTTCACATGTGTGGAGTTGACGTTTATTACATGTTCTCGGATTGGATTAGACTTATGGCTGTCACACAATTTTTTTCGGTTCCAGCGTCGACTTTTCCATGTAGGCAGCTAACTCAAAACACTCCAAAAATGAGAAAAGTATGCGGATTTACTGTAACAACGACGATACGAAGCCAGTAGGTACGTTTTTAAGATGCTGAGCAAAGCCGCAAGTTCCCGCAACCGATCTCTGCACGTCTTTTTTCAACAGCCCCTACTGAGTGTTTCTAGACCAACCGCACTTTTACGCACCTTAGCGCACTGATTCCTTTTGAAATATAGAAAGATGGTATACCATCTTTAAAAATATATATCTTTCGAAAAAATATATTTTTCGATATTTTATTCAAAAACACAAGCTGAAACCGACTGGAAAAATTAGTAAAAATAATTTGTCACTTCTTATGATGTGTATGAACTTGAAATAAATAGAAGTCTTTTTCGTTTTCAACTTCCGCTCCATTTTTCTACGTTTTCTTTGACATACCTAGTATGTCTTGAAAAGACATTTCAAGCTCGTATGACGCTGTAAAATCGTTGTTTTCACCAATAAAACCATGGAACGTACTAGTATACTCCTCCAAACATTGGGTTGTTGCCAGCCTCAGACCACTGTACGCCGCCTACTTGTACTCACGATTTTTGTAATAAAGCTAGGCTTTTTACAAAATGATTGTTTTCACACAAAAAAGGCGGCGACGTATAAGTAGGTCATAAATCATATCCCAGTGTCAAAAATCGAACTGTACCTCCCCTCACACCTGTGACCTCCCCTAACACTTGCGAAACTTCGAATATTCTAATGCACGAGAGAAGTGTAGTCCTCGGAGGGTGGGAACTTCCACGTATAAATTCCAACCAAGTTTCTGGAGACGCAGGCCGTCTGCAGCAAGTTCCAGCTTCAGGGATTCTCACTAAGGTACACCGGTGGTGTCAGGTGAGGATCGTTATTCGGCGGGTGCTGGTTTGAGTTACAGATGCCGGATGTCAGTGTGATTTGTCGGAGGAAAAGTGATAATACGATGAATGCCATTCAAGCCCAATCCATATCCAATTGCCCTCATAAACATCCGAGTAGTTGTGTACGGAATCAGGAGATTTTAGTTTTAATTGATTGTGTAGATTCCAAAACTGATTTGAATTGAGATGTGAGAATTCCAGGCCGTTTTGAGCCGAAGGAATTTGGCGAAGAGGTCAAATGAGGTGTCCGGGTAATTTTGCACGCATAATCTCATTGTCGTGGTCCCACGTCTGTTCAAAAATTGTACCACAAATTTCTTGTTTTGTTTCAATCCTTCCAAAATAATTTTTTATTGGCATAGAATTATATTTTGCACAATTTATATATAAATGACATAAATGTGTATAATTTGCAGCTGAAAAATGATGTGGGCTCCAAAAACGAAATGCCCTTACGCCCTGCGATTTAGGATAAGGGGTCGATTTTCATCCCGATCGCCCAAAACCCGTGGGGCTCTGTGGGGCTAAATAGGGGCTACGGGACGGGGTTTTGCAGGTTTTCGGCTATGGAGTTGAGTTGGGTGTCGTTTTCGAAGTATTTTTGGACGTAGAATCCATTTTCAGGGGTCCCAGAACGATCCGATTTCACCAATTTTCAATCGAAAAAGAATACTTTAGAGTACAATTCATACAAAATCATAATAATCGTTTGTGTAACGTTAGCAGTGTTTTTCTGTTGACAATTTTGTATGTAATTCTGTTCAGCTTGATCTCATTGAATTCGCTCTGGTTATCGTTTGATCAGACCGAACCCCGAATTACGAGGAAGCGTGGGCAGCTTTGAAACCGCCATATGGGTTTGGTTTGAGGGTTGAAATGGAAGCAGAAAGCCTACCGATGTGACTCCGTGACATTGAGTGATAGAAGGATTGAGCTGATTCTGAATGGTGACAATCATTGGGACTGTTCGATATTCATTGTGTCCTACTCGCTTTACCTACCAATTCAATGTACAACCTGTTTGATATTCGACTCACTCCCAATCGTCCCACTTCCAACTAACCCAACGCACTTGAGAAACCTCTTGCCCCCATTGATTCTCCAGAGTTTGCATCCCAAGCTGTAGCTGATTTGGTTGAAGTGAAAAACCGGAATTTACTTATGTAGGAATCTCCTCCAGAGTTAGGCGGTTTCCTACCGGGATGTGGTGGGGTGTTAAATTATTGGTAAGCCCTGACTCACCCAAAGAAAATCACTTAAAAATATAACACGGCTTAAGCCGTTTAGGGCTAAAGAAAGTACAATTGTACTTTCTTTAGCCCTAAAAGGAAAAAAAGGAGAAGCTAAAATTAATAAAAATTATTTCAACTCACTCGTTCGAACGAAAACCGCGGTGAATTGTAAATCAACTCCAGGCAGTCACACCAACTACTGAGGCCTGTCAAGTAGCATCAGTCTGTTTGCGCATTCAGCGGTCTTTCCGCTGACCTACCTGATTCTGAGAAATCCCAAAAGGAGCGAAAATGCCACTCGTTCAAGATTTAAAAGGATTCCACCAGTCGCTATCTGTTTTCATTATGGAAATGCCCATCTTCTGCAAGCTGTTGCTTATTAAATGAAGATCTCGTGTGAGAGAATATATTATGAAAATCAGACGGGTCAGACTAGATTCAAATCACAGCCTCTTTTCTCTCACAGTTAATTTACATCGCCCCTCATACAAAGCGCTATAGGACAAAGCAGACAACAAAGCGAAAAAATACGACCGACCCCCGAGGTTTATTTTCTCAAAGTATTCACCCTTAACTTGATTTTCTCCGTGTAGCCCCCAACTTTCGACCCGGTGCAAATGGATAAAATAAAGACCAAACGCAAAGCCCTACTTTTTACTTTCTAAGCTCTTCCTCTTTTCTTGGCCTTCTTTTTCTCAAACTCGAAGTATCGAAGATTAATCCACTCTGGAAAACTTTCGTCTCGAGCTCTCAAGTTCTAAAAACCTTTAATCCAGTTCACTATCTTGGGTACATGAGCAACTCCTAGTTAGGCAGGTCACGACCGTATACCGTGACATATATATTTATGAGTTCACGCTATGTAATTTATTATCAATTCGTTGATATAAAATATAAATCACAAGGAAAAAATCACCGTTTTTTTTCAAGAGTTGAAGCTCAAGTTTATGAAAATATTACTCTACCGAAAGTCATGTCTAAAATTCGCGATATAAAATATAAATCACACGGAAAAAATCACCTTTTTTTTTTTTTTTTTTTTTTTTTAAAAGAGTTGAAGCTCAAGTTTATGAAAATATTACACCACCGAAAGTCATGTCTAAAATTCGCGTTGAATTTCGTGTGGGGTGGACGTGTACAGCAAAAATTCATAAAATAGCAAAAGCTTGAAACAAATCAAGAAATTTTCTTGATATTAAACCACATAATATTATATATACTGTATATAGTATATATAAGGGTACAAGCTGTACGGGAACTTGAACGAGCGAATATCAGGCAAGTACCTACCTAATAAAGTTGTATAAGTTGTCACCTAACAACTTACCAGATCTTTTATGACCAGAGGATTATGATTCGACTTCATGTGACACCAAAATTATACGTTGATGTTAATATAATAAGTTATTATTGTAGATGACAATAAAAAATGATTCTATCAATAGAAACTGATTTTTAAACATTCAGGGGCTAAAAATGGCTACCGGAGCTACGGAAGGGGTTTTGAAGGTTTTCGGCTATTGAATGGAAATAAGTGTCGAAGAATCTGTGGAAGAATCTATTGGAAGATTTTGTGGTCGTAGAATCCATTTTTGGGGGACCCACATTCGTTCAAACACTTGACAAGAAAATTAGAGAAACTTCTATTTTTAAGTAAGTTATTTTTTCACAATTTGTATTAAAGAATAATAAACCCTATAGTAAAATTAAGTAAAAATTTTGTTGCTTTTTTTGTGTAATGTTACGTAGGTAACCAACCGCTTTGTTATAATAGATGTTTTATTTATTTCTTCGGAGCTTGAGAATTGAGAATTTGTCGAAGAGCCGTTACCGATCTTTAACAAAGATGGGTACCTACCTACTAGGGGTCGCTATCCCTAAAATAATTTTGTTTAAAAACGCAATTTCTTTACAAAAACGCTGCAAATTTTGCACAAGCGTTTACAATTCTTTGATATAGGTTAATTGCGCAACAATTAATACTGTGCCATTAAGAAAATACTTTTGAAAAAACAATAAATACCTAAGTAAAAATAAAATTTATTTTCTGTGAGATGTTTGTCCAGATGTGGGGCCACGAAAAACGGATTACTTGGAAAACCACACCTTATTTGACCTCCTGGGTCTCTTCAAAAATCCTATTTTCAGCCCCATGAAAGCCCCACGGGTCAAAATTTCTGATTTAAAAAAATGCCTACTGCCCAAAACGGCTCGGACGGCGGACGGACATTCTGTTTTTGGAATCTTGACATCCTGGAACGTTTAATGTCAAATTTTGAGGCCCAACAGAATTTTCGACTCCGTCGCTATTGAATAGGTGTATTATTCCAAGAATAATAAACCAAAATGTATTTAAAAATATTTGAACAAATATAAAGAAATTGATGCATTGAAAGGAGTGAGATGGAGTCATCCTCTGCAGCTGGGAAATAGCCAACTTGCTGAAAGAAAGACCTCCAGAGAAGGTCAGTGAGTTGATAGTTTCTCTCACCCAAATTTGATCGGCGCTGATTGCAGAAATAGGTTCCCATGGGAACCTACAGCTGCAGCTGTAGAGAATGCTCTCTCTGACTCCACACTTGTGGGAGGAATCGTCAAACAGAATGTATAATAATATACTCTACTGCATATTATGCGAACTGGAGACAGCGCCCCCTCTTTCCCCTCAGATAGGTTAGATAGTATCTAGATCTTGAGCAGGATCGTAGATATATCTCCTGTGGTATACCACAATAATCGCAAAAATATTGTGAACTACAGCACAACAGGCTTGAGGAGGCCTATATGAATCACAGGCAATGAGAATGTGATTTACAGTGTGCTGCGATTCACACCACAGAAAACGCGACTTTTTTAAACAAGAGGAATCCCGCCAAAATTCCGCGGGATTCCGCGTAGAGAATCCCGCATTAGCAAGATTGGAAAAACACCGCGGGATCCCGCATTGCGGGATTCCGACCTCTAGTACCTACCTACCTAACATGATGCTTCCGAGTCTGCAAGGCAGAGGAAGCAGTTTTCACTTTCAAAATGAAAAAAATTGTGTTCTCCATTTTGCGTTTCAGAGCCTCCTAAACAAATTTGGTTTCGTGTCTGTCTGTCTGTGCGCATTTTCTTGCCACAGCAATAACTACCACGATTTTGATCGGATCACAATCAAATTTTCAGAAATTGTGTGGGTATAGCCCTAGATGGTCCCATATCAGTTTCAACACGATTGCATCAGTGGTACTCCCTGCGCATGCGCGAACGTAATTTTCTTGTTACAGTCACAACTACGTTCATTTTGAACCTGGCACGAGGAAGCTCATGTGGCATTGGCAGTGTATCATTAGTTTTTTCTTGGTGTTTTAAAAACACCAAGAAACGCGTGTTGTGTTTGAGATTTGATCTTTTTTGTTTTTGGTAATGTTAAAACCACTCAGACAAGAACATGCCGTATGTATACGTACTGCTTGTTACTCAGTTCCCATCTAATTCTTCGGGTCCACACGACTTTACTCAACTCGTGATAAAGTTTTGCAACAAGCGGCTCTAATATTGAGTTATTAGGAAGGTAGACTCAGGCTCTGAAACAATGAGAGCATGTAAAACGGGTGCGAAGTTGTTAAGCAGCTTACAGATGGAGAGTGGAGAAAGTTAAGATAAACGTGACACAACGTGCACTGAGGGTTAGTGAGGACCGTCCAAGTTCTGTCAGACTAAATCCACACACAAACATCCCCGGGATATTTCACATAAGTCATTCGAAGGTGAGTAGGTACTCGCTGTAATTCGTGGACTAATGAATCTATTGAATCACTACTTTAAATAATATTAGTATATTATAGTATATTATACTATACTCCTAACTATAGGTATAGATACATTTTATAACACGTAAATTACTGAATTAGCAGGTAACTTTTGATGGCCTCCTTTTTCATCCACCTATGAAGTGTTTTAGACTCGCACGACGTTAAAACGTGTAAAAAGTAAACGTTAAAAACGGGCGATTGTAGACTGAGCCCAAATCCTCACCCTCTGTTGTAGACTGAGCCCAAGCCTTCCTGCTCCCTAATCCGACGTTCATACCAAAATGTAGACTGAGCCCAACCCCCGACGAATGCAAACTGAGCCCAAACCTCG
Organism: Pilophorus perplexus; assembly: GCA_955831195.1. Lineage (NCBI taxonomy): Eukaryota > Metazoa > Arthropoda > Insecta > Hemiptera > Miridae > Pilophorus > Pilophorus perplexus. The sequence continues at coordinate 63,134,592 of OY037007.1, read as the reverse complement.
GAACAAATGAGAGTATACAGTTTTATGTATTCATTAATATATTGTAACGTGTGATGAACAGTCAAAAAGGGAGCATACACGTATGTCAAGATATAGGTACCTACCTAACGTAAATATTGCACAATTAAAAAAAAGTGGTCGTCAACACAGCATAAGTCACATGAAAAATTATCTAAAAAGCATTTACATAAAATATAGTCACATAAAAAGCATTTACCTAATGTACGGTAGAACTGTAGTGGCTGCTAACCCGGGAAACAAAGCCAATACTAGACAGCTGACCAGATAAATATTTTTGGAGGTGGCGTTCAATAAAATCTTTCTTTGCACGTGTGTGCGAATTCTTGGTGGAAGGTGTAGCGTGGGAGGTATTGATTTGAATTATAATTTCTTTTTGAAAACCCAATAAAACTTCCGTAAAACTGAAAATATTGGGGTGCGGGGTGGAAAAGTGCTTATTAAAATGAGAATGGAATGACTCACAGGCGTTGGTAGTAAGGTTTAATTCTGACGATGCTTGAGCCCACATTGATGGGGGGAATTTGGCGTGTTTGGTTATGTAGTTGGTCCGTAAATAAGCAGCAAACCCATTTAACGGTTTAGTTTTGTGAGGCTGTTGAGAAACTATTTCACGGAAACAGGCTTCTACGTCATCTGGCTTCAAAAAAGGTAAACCAAAAAATGTCTTCAGCCACTTCCCATTTTCGTTATTGTCTTTGTAATCTGCGGCCAATCCCAAGTTTTGAATTTTTCGCCACCACGCTTGGCACAAATGAAATCGGCAGGAAAAAAGCTTGCACAGAGGCCACGCAGCTCGACAGGCATTTTGTAAGGCTACTTCTAAATCGGTCACAACAACAGGGGGTAGCAAAACCAATGAATGTACATTGCATATGTCGACAAGTACGTTGAAACACAATTCATACGTGGCACCCTCCTTATTTCCGCGAGGAAAGTGAGCATTTTTGTCTAACATCACCTGTCTCTGACGATCTCTTTCTGATAAAGGCTCGTGGTTGTGAATCAAATTTATCTCCGCTACGACGTGGTTAGGTTCAACTGTTTTCAGTGAGGCAGGGCACGAGTTTTTACAACACCTATAACGAACAAATAATTATAAATGTACAGTGCACAGTCACAACCACACACACACGCCTTTACCAGAAAAAAACATACCGCCATCTCATTTCTCCTGTGGCCATAGGTCGGTGTTTTTTGTATTTGAAACCGTCAATCTCCAACAAAATGTGGCCGCGCTGCCCGTACATTACGTTCGGATGCTGTGACGACATAATATTTGCGCGAGGTCTGCCGATTTCAGTCGCTACGAACAAACTGCCGTGGGCTCAGCCTACATATCGATGAATCGTTAGATTAGGGGCGATAGGTGTGGTGGGCTCAGTATACACATCGGATTAACGCCTCGGACTCCGCACCTCGGACTCTGGGCCCACTCTACACCCGCCCGTTAAAAACATAAAAACTGTTTAAAAAAATCGTAAAACGTATACGTCAATCGTAAAACATTACACCCCGTATAAACCACAAAACGTAAATACATACGCGTAAAACGCACGTACCTAACACGTACCCAGATAAAATGCAACGTACCTAACCTATTAGGTACGTACGTGGCGTTGGGTTAACTACCGTACCCGTTTCCCTAGATCAGCGAAACCGCAACGTCAGGCATGTTCAGTACTTGGATGGGCGACCGCGGGGTCATCGATACAATTATTTTCTGCGTTCAATCGGACGGCGAACTCCAATCAACCCAGGGGGAAGAGGCAATGGGGAGCCACGAGCGCAATCTTCAGACAAGTTCCGATCATCCTTGACGACGGCAGCAGCCAGCCGGACGAAAATTCAGAGTGAAATTCCCTCATTTCGGTCGTTGTTGGTTTATTATTCTTGGTATCACACACCTATGTAATCGCGACGGAGGTCGAAAACTCAGATCGGCCTCAAAATTTGACATTATCCGTTTCATGACACGTGGATTCCGAAAACGAAATGTCCGTCCGCCATCCAAGCCGTTTTGAGCAGTAGGATTTTTTAAATCTGAAATTTTGACAAAATACTCGATTTACTTACCACCTGGTTGTGCCCGATCGCCCAAACCCGTGGGGCGCTATGGGGCTACGGGAGGGGGTTTCGAAGGTTTTCGTCAATGGGGTCGAGTTAGGTGTCGTTTTCGACCGACTTCCTGGCATCATTGAAAAACCCCATTTGTAGCTTCACGAAAGCCCCAAAGATCCGCGAAGAAGTCGGATAGTTATGGGACCCCAAAACACCGAAAATATTTCATAAACGACACCTAGTTTGACCTCTAACGACGACTTCAAAAACCCCTCCCGTTTAATACTATCATATTAATAGTCCTCTTTGAGTTTAGCAAAATGGGGATTGGGTATTTTACTGTAAATAAAACAATCAAAAGAACTGTACCTACATGAAAAACTACCATAGAGATTGTAGTAAGTAACAATAACAATAATTTCTCAGATTCTGAGGAGCTCCCACCTTGTACAATCAGTAAATCCCTAAAATAAACAGAATAGAGTGGGGAGGAAATACAGCCAATGGGGAAACAGCTCCTCACGAAATGGCGGCGTCACGGCCTTACCAATAGGATTGGACGGATGGGTATTATAATAATAAACGGGTTTATAATAAACGACCGACACGATCTGCAGACCATTCATTCACTTCTCGACCACTGTCTGACCTATTGACTCTCTACGCCACTCGATTCAAGCATAATATGTGATATTATCACACTGTTGTTTGATCAAACCTGAGACTTCTCCAAGAGATTCACATCTACACGCTTTGGAAGACCAATCGAGTCCTCACTCTGTGTATCCTCTTGCGAAGGCGTCCCCTTTGATTGTACCTATCCTATCTTCCTTTGGCCAACTGGGGTCCCCTGCTTGGGTCGCATCCGTCTCCACCAGGACCTACTGAAGCACATTTCAACAGCCCTTGTCAGGGGGTCAACCTTGTGGTTAGATCTTTTCATTGGGCCTTTTGTCAGGACCACCTGGTATGTCTACCACAACCTCTTTGCAACGGATCTTGTCAGAACCCAACAATATTCCTCGCATAACAACATCAATATTAAGATAATAATGATTATTTTTTCAGCTCGACCGTTGAGCACAAAAAAGGGGGTTATTATAAGGAGGACAAGATGATTGCCCGCGATGCCGGAAAATGTTTTGTTCCGTCTAACTACTTGAAAACTTTTCCTTCCCAACTACTTCGTTCTGAAGAGAAGCTTGGTCTTTATAATTTTACGAGAGAGACACTACATCTTTCAATAGGTAGGTATCTAAATCAAAATTTTATATAAAATATCCTATTTAATAGGAAACGGAAACCAAAACCTTGAGAACTGCCCTTTCTATTCGAAAAGGGAGTATGTACTTATTTGAATTGGCTAGGATTCCGCGAGAGGCAACGGCTTGAACATAATATGATCAAACCATTGCCTATTTCATTTTTGAATGCCCCCTTTTCATAATATGATTATGTTGACTGGTATCAGGAACGGGGTCAAAACAGAATTACACCTTTTTCGCCGAGCTTTCGATTAATATATCATCTTCATCAGGGCACAGCAAAACAAACTCATCATACGAAGAAGGAAACATAAAGCATGGACTTGTAGGCTAAAATCATTTCAAATTATTCACGTAGCATTTCACTACCATGTTGGCAGACCGGAAGAGATGGAAAGAGGAGGAAGGGAGTCCAGCGTTGGTGTGTCTAAAAAACAAATTGCTACCTTAACAAAACAGAACTCAACAACTAAATAAACTTCCAACAAATCAACAAACGAAAAACAAGAATACTACACCAGACTAGGACTTACTTAATATTATATAAGAGCATCAATTTAAATGGCAACTACTAGGTAATAAATTCAATGTGGCTAAAAATAAAATATTAAATTCACTCTGAAGCTAATGAAAACAACAATGTAACAAGACCATACTTACCCTTCTACCTACTTTTTATCTCCTCCAAACCAACAATCATGATAGACACAAAACTTTGCTCTATTTAAAATTGTCCAACAGATCACAGCGTAATGGTGATATCATCACCAAAGTTTTTTGAGCAATGATAGGTGGGTCGAAGTCTTCATGTTGTCAATTTCCGTGCCTCTTCCAAGATGCCGGCTTATATCCGGGGGGGGGGGGGGGGGGGGGGTCCTGTTGTGGGGCTGTGAAGAAAAAATTGTGTTTTTTGAATGATTCAAGTTTTGAGGTAAGAACTTTGGCCATACTCAAGGTTCGTACGGACAGGCTGTGACTGGCCCCAAAAAGCCTCAGGAAAAAGCCCACTTGGTTCCTCAAACTGCAGTGGCAGACTTTAATACCATTCTCATCACTTTACAGAGCCTCTCAACATCAATTACAAGAATGGAGTCAACCATGAACTCATTTAACCAGAGAATTACGGTCTTGGAGAGGGGGACTAAGACCATACGCCCTAGGAAGCATTCATCATGATGCACAGCCTAAAAATAATGACCTGGAATGCCAACGGGCTCATTCAACGGAGAATGGAGCTAGAGGTAGCTCTCAACGTCAACAACATCGATGTGTGCCTTGTCTCAGAGACCCACTTCACAAAGCAATCATTCGTTAAATTAAAAGGTTACAAATGTTATCATGCACTACATCCGGCAAACAAAGCACACGGAGGTAGCGCAGTTCTCGTAAAAGAAAACCTCAAACATCATGAATGGACAAAGATCGAAACGGAAAAAATCCAGATTTGTGCTATTTCAGTCAAAACAAGGTCATACGAGATGGTTATTGCTAGCATCTACTGCCCACCTAAACATACCATTACAGACGAAGACTTCTGTAAGGCGTTTGATCAACTGGGGAATCGCTTCATCATTGGCGGAGACTTCAATGCAAAACATACATATTGGGGCTCACGAATGTGCCTGCCTCGCGGCTCAGCTCTCTACAGATACGTGCAGCTAAGAGACTGCATCTCTTTATCAACCGGTAAACCAACGTACTGGCCTAGTGATATAAGGAAAAAACCAGATCTACTTGACTTCTTCTTACTAAAAAATATCTCAGCTAATTATGCGTACACCGACGAGTGCTTCGATCTCAGTTCGGACCACTCACCAGTAATCCTCACACTGAGCGACCAGATTATCATTAAGCCACACAATCCAGTTTTAGTTAACAAGCTAACAAATTGGCATCAGTTCAAAATGGACGTGAATCAACGTATCGACCTTAGTGTGACACTGACCACGCCAGAAGAGGTTGACGGCCAGCTGGAAAAAGTCGTAGCTGCCATACAAGATGCTGCTTGGCAAAATACTCCTGATCTTCCTAAAAAGCTGAAGGGGATAAATTACCCTAAGGAAATAGTAGATACCATAAAACAGAAGCGTAGAGCCAGGAGAATCTGGCAAGCCACGCGTAACCCAGCCCATAAGACCAAATGGTATAAAATTGCTAATGAACTTAGAGGAATGATCAAAGAAATCAAAGAAGAAACTCAAAAAGAACTCCTTTCAACGCTTACTAGCCACAGGGACACTGATTACTCCCTGTGGAAGGCAACAAAATACTTGAAGCGACCCGTAGTTCAGGCACCACCCATCCTGGACACGATCAACAATAGGTGGATCAGGACCAACCAGGAGAAGGCTGACGCCTTTGCTTCTCACTTGGCTAACATCTTCACCCCAAATCCTGGCAGCCCTGATGAAGAGCCGCTCAAGGAGATTCGGTCCAGTGACCAGGAGACTGTGATCGAAAGAGTAACTGTCAAACAAGTGCAGATGACAATAAAAAATGATATTAACCCGAAGAAGGCGCCTGGATATGACCTAATTACAGGCCAGGTACTTCAGAACCTTCCTCGGAAGGTGATTGTTAAACTCACACAGATTATCAATGCAGCCATCAGGCTTTGCTATGTACCTCAGCTATGGAAGCTTGCAGAGGTCATAATGATCCTAAAACCTGGAAAGCCTGCTGAGGAATTGAATTCATATCGACCAATATCTCTGCTACCAGTTCTCTCAAAGCTGTTTGAAAAAATCATTCAAAAACGACTGTTGAAAATAGTAGAGGAACGGAACCTCGTTCCAATCCATCAGTTTGGCTTTCGTCGAAATCACTCTACAATTGATCAGGTGCACCGAATAACGCACATTATTGAACAATCTCTTGAACAAAAAAAGGTTTGTTCTGCCGTCTTTCTTGATGTTACACAGGCCTTTGATAAAGTGTGGCACGAAGGACTCAACTATAAACTCAGAAAAACACTTCCCGCCTCGTATTCCAAGTTGTTAGAGTCCTACCTCTCAAACCGATTTTTCCGGATCAAGCAAGAAGATGCGTATTCGAAAGCTCAAAAGATTCAAGCTGGAGTACCGCAAGGTAGCGTACTGGGCCCACTCCTGTACGTCCTTTTCACCAGAGATCTTCCAGAAAGAGAGGAGAATACCATAGCGACGTTTGCAGATGACACTGCAGTCCTTGCTGTCGGCGATACCAACTTGGAATCAATTTCGAAACTACAAAGGTCAATCAAGAGACTTCACAGCTGGACTTTAAAGTGGAGGATCCAAATGAATGAGGCAAAATCGGTACATGTCGACTTCACAAACCGTAGGTGTGAGTACATACCCGTTCACCTCAACAACAAAGTCATACCGCACGCAAACGAAGCCAAGTACCTGGGCATGACCCTCGATGCTAAGCTTCGGTGGAAAGCACATGTAAAAAAAAAGAAGATGGAACTAACCACCAAATTTCGAAAGATGTATTGGCTAATGGGGCGACGGTCATCCTTGTCAATCCCCAACAAGCTAACACTATACAATCAGGTCCTTAAGCCAGTCTGGGCCTATGGTGCACAATTGTGGGGCTGCACCGCTCCGAGCAATCGCTTGATCATTCAGCGATTTCAAAATAACGTGCTACGAGCATGCGTAAATGCGTACCGTTACACCAGGAATGAAAGACTACACCGGGAACTTCAAATTCCTACTGTCGAAGAAGTCATCAAAAAACAAGCATTAGCCCATCAGCAGAGGCTTCGGGGACACATCAACAGCGAGGTTGTCCAGCTCCTCGACGTTGAAGGCCTGCTCAGAAGACTGAAAAGAACAAAACCTCATGACCTGTGGGAGTGGGGTGCCCTGTGAACTAATTATCAGCTCAGTGAGTAATTACTAGTGCGTCAGTTGCACAAAACAACAAGTCGCATAGAAGCAGTGTTATGTGTCATCGCTTCTGGCAAGTCATTTAGTATGTATACATCAATTGTAAATTGCTGATAAGTTTGCTTACTTGGTGCAATAAAAGTTTCAAAAAAAAAAAAAAAAGTTTTGAGGGTGGGAAAGATTGTGTTTTTTTGAATAATACTAGGTGGCCAACCCCTGCTGGCTACGCCAGCCAACACCCGTCGTTCCGGCTCGGCGGGCCGCTTTAGTTACCAAACTAGAGGAATCTGGACTGAATAGGAAGTGTCTAAATGCCTTAAAAATTGAGACAATTTGAATTGTAAGAGTTGAAAAAGAGATTATGAAATATAAAAATAATGGAACCTCCTGGGAAAGCTCATGAGTAGCAGATAAAGTCCATTGTAGTCTGATTTCTCGTAAAAAAAGGATGCGAGTCAATGTAACCATGGAAAAACCGGTAAAATTGAGAAAAAACGCTGCTAATTTTACACAAGGGTTTATTATTCTTTGATATAGGTTACTTGTGCAGAAATTTATTTCTGTGTCAACGAAACAAATTTTTTTTTTGGATTTTTGAAATTTTTGAAACAAAATTTTTTTGGATTTTCTTTTTTTTTTTCAAAAAATGTTTTTTTCAAATTTTTTGTGCGTGTTTAACTTGAAAAATATTTTAACTCCTGGGATCCATTAAAAATCTCATTTGTAGCCACATGAAAGCCTTATAGATTGCAACAGTGAAATCGGATCGTTCCGGGACCCCCAAAAATGGATTCTACGTCCAAAAATACTTCGAAAACGACACATAACTCGATCCCATAGCCAAAAGCCTTCAAAAAACGCCTCCCGTAGCCCCATTTTAGCCCCATACCGCCCCACAGGTTTGGGCGATCGGCCTGAAAACCTTGCGGGCACAACTAGATGGTAAACCGAGTATTTTGTCAAAATTTCAGATTAAAAAAAAAAATAATTCCTACTGCCCAAAACGGGCCGGACGGCGGACGGACATTTCGGATTTAGACTGTAGACCTCTTGAAACGGATAATGTCAAATTTTGAGGCCGATCCGAGTCGTCGACCTCCGTCGCGAAAACAAAGGTGTGTTATTCCAAGAATAATAAACCAAAACGTGTTTTTCCTCATAAATCAGTGATATATATTTTTTCCTGACACTTAACGATTAAATGATGCCTATTAATGTTCCACAGGTGTACCTTGAATCAGGCAAAAAATAAAAAATATTAAAGGAGAAAACTCATTTTTAAGTTTTCAAACTCAATTTTTGCGATGAAATATAATTTTGATTTAAAATAAGATCACACCACAGAAAAGAGGAAGTTTTTCTCTTTCCAAAACACTGGCGGTGTTATTTTTTTCTGGCGGAATAAGACTTGGTAGCAGTCGGCGAAGTGAACTCAAACCTGCCTGTTTCACAAACTTTGACTGCTTGTGCAGCGGCAAGAACGCGACGAATCGGTCTGAAAATTTGAGGGACAATTTCTCTCACCTAGGGGTACAACATATTCAAAAATGGTTAATTTAGGAGAACTTTTGTGTTTTGAGTTCAACCTTTGACATGGAAAGCCCCCTATATCAATGAATGCGTAAAATGAGTAAAATTTGCAGCGTTGTTAGTCCTCTTTTAGGGGCCACAGGAAGTGTTTTTGGAGGATTTTTGCCATGGCCTCAAGTGAGGTGTCGTTTTCGAGGTATTTTGGACTTTATCTGTCCAACAGAGACAGGCCTTTTGGACATTTTTAAAATAATTTTTTATCCACTTGGAATTTGGTTTTGGAATGGGAAAAGCCAGTCACACGATGATGTCTCCAATCTTGTAGAAGGAATATTTGTAGGAATTTCACGAAAACTGTTGTAGCGTGAGACATACGAGTAGGCTACACGTACCGTGTTAGTTGAGGAGTACCTACCCAAAACGTAAGTTATAACTTACGTGTCCCTATTTCTATAGAAATAGAGACATTTCTCACTTCTTGTAGGAGAAGCTTACTTCATTCGGAAGAGAAGAGAATCCTATATTCGAGAAATCTAACACCCGACAAAGTTTTGATTTTCTTTGATAATTCTTCGGGTCTCTCGAGTTGACGGGGTGTAGAAAGTTCTCTTTCCACCTGGAGGAGGTTCTCTGAAAATTGAAAAAGTAAGATTTAGAGAATACTTGAAGCAGATGAGTCAAGGGTTCCATGGCTTAGACAGAAGGGAATTGGAGATAGATTGAGAGGCGGTTCTTGGTTTCCACCGTGAGAGGGCGGATTGAGCTCTTGGATGGGTTTGAAGGGCGAAAGAAGGCGGTGGAAGGACAAGTGGAGAAGGAGAAGAATAAAGAAAACTACGGCCACATCTGTGTGTGAGAGTGAGAGAGAAAAAGGGGTTGATATGGTGGGAGGCTGGTCTACGGATGGTTGCAAGTGTGAGTCTGTGTATATAGCATAGAGGATGAGTTCTGTGGAGGAGGCGGTAGGCCTCTTCAAATGTCCTTCGCCCACTCCCTCCATTTAACGGACAGAAGCCTGGGGCCAGAATCCCCTAACCCACCTAACCCTTCCAGTGCTGACCACTGCACCGTTTTTATATTAAGATGTTCCCACGGCGTATTGTTTGCTTATACGGGACCATTCCAATACGCAGAGAGACCTTCAATATTTTTCTTCAGCTTTCATCTCTAGCCAATTGTGTACAATGCTCTTATTATCCGAAGCTCCGTGCCACAAGGTGGGGCGAGGGGCCCCGATTCCGCGGATATCCGATTTTCGGACACTAGAAGGGTCATTCTCAGCAAAACGTAAATCTGGGCTTCCAGTGCAATTTCACCTACTATTTAAGTACCTCTTATTCTCAAAAAGTAATTTGTTTACAAATGATATTTTCGCGCTCTACATGGTCCATATATTTAAAAAATATATAAACTCATTATTTCTATACAAAAATTTGAAAATAATACCGAAAATGTCATTGGTTCACCATGTCTCCATCAAGGCTTTGCCCACGATGATTGGGAGCAGCAATTCCCGATAAACATTTACCTGATCTTTCCACCCAACAATTTTTTAAATAGGTTGAGATTGAGAAGATTAAAAATCTTGAATTTTATCACTTTCAAACGATTGCTTCATTTTGAAATAAACTGCAATATAAATGTCCCAATATTGGATCACTTTGAGGGGTTTCTTGAATGCTCGCTCACTACGCCTTGTTTCTGAGAATCTGGATGGGCCACATCGTCACGTTACTTCCCCTCGACGGATCGCCGCCATTTTTTCAATTTTTCAGTTTACACCCGGTGTAAACGCATGGGCGTACGCAGGTCTTCCTTTAGGGGGGGGGGGGGGGGGGGGCTCAAAAAATTTTTGAAATATTTAATATTGCAGGTAGACATGCTGCCAGCAAGGGTACCTAGTTAAATTAAAATTAAAAAAGCTGCAAATTTTACACAAGGGTTTATTATTCTTTCAAGTGTTTTATTCTTGAGAGTCGGTCGGATAAATGACACTAAACTTCAGGCCAACGTTTCGCTATATTTATACAGCATCATCAGGGCTTGGAGTTTGCTGTTAGGAACTCTAAGAGTCATCCTGAGAGGGCATATGGAGTTGTTGACATGTGGTGAAATGGTGAAAAGTTATGTACCTAGTGAATAAAGTTCTTGAAACGAAGAATTGAAAAAGTTGAGGAAAAAAAAAAAAAAAAAAAGCTCAGCAGAAGCACCAATAATTGTTACATTAGACCAAGTAAAATCTTACCCGACCGACTCTCAAGAATAAAACACTTGAAATTTCGTCGTCTGCGGTCAAGAACTCAACACTGCTTTTATTATTCTTTGATATAGGTTACTTGTGCGAAAATTAATTCTGTGTCATGAAAAAAAGAGTTGAAAAAAAATTATTAGTACTTACCTTTTTTTTTTTTTTCAAAATCTTTGGTTTTTACTTTTTTTTTTTTTTTTACTCGGACAATAGGTATTAAATATTTTTTATAAAGAGATCAATTTTTGATCTCTTGGTATCCTTCAAAAATCCCATTTGTAGCACCATGAAAGCCCTGTAGATCGCCACAGTGAAATCGGATCGTTCCGGGACCCCCATAACTGGATTCTACGACCAAAAATACTTCGAAAACGACACCTCACTCGATCCCATAGCCAAAAGCCTTAAAAAAAAACCTCTCGTAGCCCCATTTTAGCCCCACAGTGCCCCACCGGTTTGGGCGATCGGGCTGAAAACCTTGTGGGTACAACTAGATGGAAACCACGTATGTTGTCAAAATTTCAGATTCTTAAAAAATTCTTACAGCCCAAAACGCCCCGGACGGCGGACGACGCACGGTGGTGCAAAACGGCCATATTTTTTTGGGGGGAAAAAATAACTCTTAAAACCCCATACTTATAGTATTCGTAAATTTGAAGCTGATCACGAATATACCCCATGTCCCTGTACCTAAAATGGATTCTGAGTCTTTTTTTCCCAAAATACCTTTAAAAAAAATACGTTTTCAGTACATTTTCCAGTGTGCGAGCCAAGTAAGGATTCTCCCGAAGTTTGTACATAAAGAAAAGTTGTAGAGCAATAATTTTGGCGTCGATTGAACACCGTAAAATTGAAAATTACTACATAAATGAGGAGGTCGAAGATGATTTCGATCGAACACTCCTATGATTTCTGATGGAACCCTGTAACATTGGTGAATTCCATTGAACACCCTAGAATTGAATTTTTTCTACTTGAAGACGGAAAATTACTGAGCTATTAGTTATTTTCATGACTTTGTAAGGTAAAACAATGTGGCCTTTTAAATTAAATTTTGTTTCGACGGTTTGAGCCAGAAAAATCTCGCTGTAACTTATTATTTTTTTATCCACTGCAATGACCCTAATTACTAGGGTCGAGAAATCGAGAAAACAAACTATGAAAACATACATAATATGTTATAATATGTTAGGGTATATTATACCCTATTATAGGGGGAGTAGAACCATTAATGGGGGGGTACCCAGGAAAAATAGTCGCATACCTACCTTAGCTAGCCCAAGCTCGACTTAAGTCATAATTATGATGAATCAAATGCACAAAAATCATGGTTTTTGCTTCAAAATCCGCTAAAAACGTGTTGAAACCTGTGTCTAGATTTTTTCCGCAGAAAGATAAAATTAGCTGAGCCTACTTTCTTGTAGCTGAGTAAAAACTGAACAAATTAAACATCTAACGAATTTTTTCACGTGCAAAATGAGTCGGCTACGATTCTCCGTAAATAGGTCTAATACTGCTCCCGTCAACTCACAATTTTCCAAAATCGAGAAAGGTAGGTATACTGCCCGAGTCACGTCTACAGTACGAGTCAAGTTGATGACTTAATGATCCGAAAACAATTCATATCAACCCTCCAACTAATACTGAATGGAATATAATGATTTTGAAAGGATTTAAAAATATTTTTTGATTTTTTTTTTTTTTCACCTGTGTCCACTTTTCACTGTGCGGCAGCGGTTCCATTTCGTTTTTGCAATCTAGACCTCTTGAAACGAATGATGTCAAATTTTGAGGCCGATCCGAATTTTCGACCCCCGTCGCGATTACATAGGTATATTATTCCAAGAAGAACAAACCAAAATGATCGTAACTTTGCATGTAGGTATTTGGAGTTCGGAGTATGGTGTGATACCCTATATCGTAAATAATACACCGGTTGAGTAATAATACAAAATAACATGCAAATCATTTTTACAAAATCAAGTGTTGTAGTTCACTTTTTTCCCCTCTTAATATAAAACCTTTACACAAAATTTACACAACATAAGTACCTACCCAGCAATGTCAAGTTGATTTTTTTCACTTTAAATTTACAACATGAGCCGCCTCGGGTTCTCTGCGAATTTTTCAACCACTACTTCCTCTTTTTCTTTATTTTTATCTGAAAGTGTATATATATTTTTCGTTTGTCTAGGGAGGGAGGGGGGGCCTAGCCCCCCCCTTGCGTACGCCTATGTTACACCGGGACACTGAGAGTGATGGGTTAGTGTGAAAATGTGGCAGTAAGTATTTTTCATTGTTGTCATCGGTCCGCCTCAACTTACACTTCATAAGTCATGATATTAATGTTTATTTTTTCTTCTCAGAAGTCATTAGGTGTTTTTTGTTGGACTGTAGATGTGAACAGTAATTTTAGGTTTTTAATTACTTTAAATAAGAATTAAATTGGTTCATTCATTCTGGTCATTGGTTTACCTTTGCATGTCATTGGTTCACTCACCCATTTTTTAAAATTATTTTTTTAATTTAAAAAAAAAAGCTTGCTGTTGCGCTGCTGGTAACTTTTTTCTTTTAGTATCCCTGGACAGTAGTACAACAAAAAAAAAAAAAAAAAAAAAACGGCCGAAAAAATGCCATCAGAAATGTTTTCAAACTAGCACAATAGATTTACGTTTTGCTGAGAATCACCCAGAAACATAACGTAAGGTAGATGCTGCGAGATAGTGGGAATCCATCCTATAAAAAGACGATTTCAGACGAAGTAGTCTTTTTTTTTAATGACCCTAGAAATTCTCTTATGGCGCGAAACCTCGGTCTTCCATGTTTTTTTGGGTGTGCAGCCGGTTTCGATTGACACTATTCTACTATACTGGAGCTGCAACAGGAGGAGCTCCTCCTAGGACGAAAAGGAGGAGAACCAACTTCATTCTATGGTACTTCTATAAGTCAGAAAATTTGAAAATGGTCTTGAAAAATACAGCTGGGCGATTAGATAACTGGACGAGTCTGATAACACCAAAACTTTGGCTCAATGCGGTCCGTATTCGAGTATTCGAAGAGTTCAAAAAATAGGAACAAGGCCAGTTGGGAAGGCGGGAAGGCTCCGGAGTTGCGTGGCAGGGGAGGCGGGGAAGTTTTGAAGGATGTTGGGAAGGCGAGTGGGATTACGGGGTGGTTAGAAAGGTGCACCTTTGGGTGGCGGAGAAAAGGTGACAATATCGTTTTTCCATAAATTGTTAACGCTGAATCCGAATTTTAAATTGGATTTCCAATAACCGCTTTCTGAACCTATTTCTTTAAGAAGAAAAACTATTCATTATCAAAAAGTTCAGGTCGCGAATACATATTATTTATCATTCTCAAAATAATACACATACCTACTATGTGTATCGTACCGAGAAACCAAAATGGACAATTCAAGCCGCTCGAGAGGATTACTATCTCGTACATGTATAACTTTGTTGGAACTCACGGTAATGTATTTTCTCCCCTTCTCAAACAGAATATTGAACGGATGGTTTCAGAACTCCGTCGAACATTTGAATCGTACTCCATAATTCGAACTGACATCAACAACAACCTTCAGTAATATGAGTCAGCTGCAGGACCTCTCCCCATTGGCTCCATTCACGAGAGCGAGGCATTGGCTATAACATCTGTAGCCTCCCGGAAATTAATGCCAGTTACGAATTTGTAATCATTTGTGAAACTGGATGCTCACCATTTATTTATGTAGGGTGGTCGTATCGATTTCATACTCCTCCTGTCTTTAGAGGTTAGAGAACTAATTGAACTTCCCTCCTCCTTATCAACCGCCTTTCCAGGCTGTTCATTTCACGCGATCTCTTGAGATGCAGAGCTCGTGCTCAAGTTCTCTTATTAGATTTCCAATGCGGGTAAAATTCAGAATGATTTAAATTAACCCGGGATTCCAGTAAACAGCCCTACTTCTCTACAACTGTGGATCACCATTCACGCCCATATTACATTCACCAGAGAGAACCACCGGGCATACCTGAAGTGGCATCATACGTAGAACAACCCGTGCATGAGAGGCTACCACTCATGCGGGTTACGTCTTCGTTCAATTCCTTCTCTGAACGTCCAGGGGGGTTCTCAAGACTGTCGGATCTTCCTCAATATTGGATGAGTATGAGGGCATACGAAATATTACCTTGTATTAAAAAATATATATATTCCCGTCTGATCCTTTGAGGGCCAATTCAAAGAGCGTTGGGAGAGTGCTAAGCGAATGTAAATTGGATTTTCTCTTGAGATCCGATGTTTTTTCAATCGGAAAAGATTTCCAAAATATGGTGTACTTGGGT
This sequence comes from Pilophorus perplexus, assembly GCA_955831195.1. Lineage (NCBI taxonomy): Eukaryota > Metazoa > Arthropoda > Insecta > Hemiptera > Miridae > Pilophorus > Pilophorus perplexus. The sequence goes on along the minus strand of OY037007.1, from coordinate 63,119,267 downwards.
ATTTGAAACAAGCATTGATGGCTGAGCTCTATGCATGGCGTGGGAGTCGACCGCATCCAGGTACATAGATTTCATTACATGAAATTAACTTATACCAAATTTTTGTATACATTTCTTTCTTTTAGTTTATTATTCTCTGCATGATCGACCAATGTTTTCGCGACTGATCCGGTGTCAAAATTTGTCTTATCGTGTTTCATGATGAAAAATCAAATGTCCTTCGTCGTCCATGCTACTTTGGTTAGGAGGAATTTCAATTTTTTTTTTGAAAATCTGAAATTTCAACAAAATTCTTGTTTGACCATCTAGTTGTGGCGTATCTGAGCTCCGAAAGTTGTCGAAAAAAGGAATTCAACTAAATTAAAAATTTGAAAAATATCAAAAATTATTTTTGGGGTTTATATGACGAGAAAAATCTGAAACCACTCCGAAGTTGCACCATGTGGTATCTGAGCTCCGAAAGGGGTAAAATTAGATTTTACGTTCCTAATGAATCCTTTCATTTTCACAACTTTTCACATTGACATTAATATGAACATAATATGTTATATGAAGAGAGCGGGCTGCAACCAGCGGGGGATGGCTGGCGTAGCCAGAATGGGATTCCCCCCCCCCCCCTAGTTGTATCTTTTTAAACCTGGATTCAACCGTGTTTTTGTATGCTTCTAAATTTTTAACCGATCGATAGGATAAAAGCTGCTAGCGGAAGAAGGAAACATTTATGCCTGTAGAAAAGTACTTGGGGGTATATTATGTTACCCCCCAAAACGGCTGTATTTCATGAACAGGGTAAGGATCATGTGTCAAACAGTCCAGGTGTATGTGTATATGTATGCGGAACAGCAGGGTTTCATGGGCCATAGACTCCAAATGGACAGAGCGAGATCCCCCACAGTATCCTCGGACCCCCAAAGATACGCCCTCGTTGCCAACGATTTAAGGTACTAACCCCGTCCTAACTGGCAACCCTTTCGTGCTTCGTAATCTCTCCGCCTTTCTCAGGCGAGGAACCGGAAAGCGAATGTAGGGGTGTAGAGATTGAGTTTGGAGTCAGGATCGAATCTATCACCGATTGATTTACCGTTCTTTTGAGGGGGAAATAAAGAGGGAGATGAGATAAAAAAAAAAATTTTTGTTCCTGTATCAGCCAAGCTATTCTTTGAGCACCAAGCGTATTTGATGGTGACACCGCGTATTTCTTGGTGTATTGGAACAAAACACTAGAATGGCTTGCACCGATGTCAATTAATTGGGGATCGTGATTTGATAAAACGTGCACGCAGCTTCAGCAAATATTTTGTCACGATCTGCAATCGAAACGCCGAAGAGCTTGGATAACAGAGATTATTCCATGATAGGAAATTCATCATTTAACAGGATCACCGACGTGCCATTCACTACTTCGGTCTCACCGACCTTCCGCAGGGTTCGAATAGGAATTTCCCAAAGGATGAAAAAAAAAAAAAAAGTTGGAAATTGTTTCCATGACAGATGTAATCGCTTTTCCCCCTACCTCTCTACGGATAGGTGGATTTTTCTCACGATGCTCAGTTACAACGTTCGAGACGAGTTGGATCGACGTGAACGTCAAATCAAATGATGTTCGAATCGCTTTGTTACCAATGAGGGGTCTGCGCTAACGGGCGAACTTTGCGGTTTCGCCCTTTGCCAAACTTTGGGTCTTGTCAAACAGAAAACTTTTGAGAACTTGGGCAGGGAATTCATCCAGGCCCCCATTTCTTCCCAGTGTGCTTCTCCTATTATTTTGATTTGAACAAGTTTCTCGGATCTTCAAGCTCGACAACTCCTATCTCTCGCTTTTCAATTTTTTCCCCTTCGATTCGGGTACCTAGAAAGGCATTTTTCGGTCTGAACGACTCATTCAAAATACACATATTTAGCCATTTCCATATAGTTTTCACATATTTAAAATTTTAGCCTTGAAATTTGGCTGACCCCCAGCAGGAATACATACCTAATATGTCCATTCAACAAATTTTGCCCTAAGCCATCGCATTTTGCCATTCACTTGCGCGAACCTCCCAGTTGAGCTATCAGAGCTACCCTGGAGAAACCAAGGTTGGTGATGTATTGGAGGCAGGTTATGGCGTTGGCTGAATATTGTTCCAATAAGTCGATGGTGCTGGAGTGCTTTGAAAGTTCCTCTGGCCTTTTCTTGCGTCCTGGATTCCTTTTCAGCCACCTGAACCAACTCACCAGGGGAATGATAGGAAACCCCATGGACAAGGTTTTTTTTTTTCTTTCTTACCTTTATACAGGGAATGCTTAAAATGAAGGAAGTAATGATGAGGTACAGGTTAGTACACGGTAAGGTTAGTACACTATGGGATGAAACCTAGGGGGGTTTCACCTTTTTTATATAGGTACTGAAATGTAAGAGTGGGGGGGGGGGGGGGGGGGGGGTTCGACGGCATTAAATTTTGCCCGTGCGAAACCTGGCTTCTCGAAGAACCTAAGAATATTGTACCCAACTTTCTAAACAACTTCCACCAACTCCTTGCTCCGGCTACTGAAGTGCACTCACACGATAGACCTAGTGGTGGACTAATAATTTTCCTTCGTAAAGCACTCTTTTTGAGGGCCACTGTACTCTCTGTGAGTGACTCCTGGTTGGTCATTGACACCCACACCAACTCAACAAAAATACTCTTTGCACTAGTCTATTTCCAACCTAACCCCGACCATGACAGCCTACTCTTTTCCTTTGTAGATATTTTGAGCGATTTCCTAGCGACCCATGAGCAGAGTCTGCTCAGCAGACACAGCAGCAACTCTTCGACTCAATCGTGTCTTCGGCGCTTTTACACTGCTCAGAGAGACCTGGTTATTGGCTCAATGTGACGTTATTGAAGTGCCCAACTGAACTTCTTGAAAATAACTCTCGCCCTGCCCCGAAACACTCCCAGTCATCTGGTAAGGTTGGAGACGGGAAGAATGCCCCTAACCTATTCGGTTTCCAAACGATGCTACAACTGGTGGCTTTGTATTTTGAGAATGCCACCCCATCGCCTTCCACTTATTTGCTACAAAGACTAGTGTCGCTGTGCAACACCGGCGCAAATATGAAATTTAACTGAGTAGTACACTGTAGGGGCCTCCTTGTCTGGCTGGGTGAGCATGAACTCTGGGACTCGCAGGATTACACAGAGGCAAGGAGAAGAAAGAACGATGTCTTCAGCAAACTCTCGAATAGGCTATGGTCTAGAGCATGGAAGAAGAAGAAGGAATTGTCAGTTCATAGGAGGTGGTGGGCGACCCGCCAAAGACTGCCGAGAGTAACGCACTCTGAACAGGTATCCTTTGTCACTAGTAAGTTTACCTGGTGCCCGCTAGGTAGAGTCCAGCTTTTTGGTTTGAAGTTCTCGACATTTGCTGTTCTTGAATATTTGTGGCATAAAGCCTGCTCCCTCCAGACGGCCTCGGGCGGCTGGGCGATGCCGCCGGCCCCCGACACCCCCCAGAGATGTATATTTATGGATACATATTAAAATTTAATAAAATTTAATTTTATTTGCGGTAAGACAGCAGTGGGTGTCACCTGGCGCGATCTGTAGACGTAAAGGCAAACTCCTTGGCCCTTACTAGTATCGAGGATACTCCCGGAGGTGTCGCTAGCAGTCGAATGTGGGACAAATGGGGAGGATTCGTTGAAGAGGAGGGGAGCTTTTGGGTACACTTTGTAACGCTGAGTGACCGTTCCTTCTCCTTCTTCCATGGGAGCACCAGCTCCCCCCTCTTCCGTCGCTGGTGCTCCTTCAATGGAACGGAGGCTTACCTGACGAGACATACCCAGCCATATATAAGGAACCTGGTGGCACAGGTGCGACTGCATAACTTCTACAACATGAGCCTGCGCTATGATGCCAGAGTCTTCAGGTTTTCTCCTCTGGACTGATGCCCCCTGTGGGCTCTCCCTTTCTATGACGACCTTCTCCACTTTATGGACGTCTGTCCAGAGCTCCGAGATGTCCGTATCAGGCGCCTGTCGGAATACGGGGGAGCGATGCACCTGAGGAGGAGCTTGGTCGCGTCCTGACCTTCGGGAGCTACGCACAGTTCACAGAATAGAATTTCTATTCTATATAATATATAGAATATTATTCTTCACCTTCGCCACGGAATAGAAATTATATTCCGTGGCGAAGGTGAAGAATATAATATATTATACTATAATATAATATATATATTATACTGCTTAATGTTTGAGGGACTATCCTACAAAGATGATGAATCCCAATGTTTGAACTCCGGCGACTGACCCGTCGACCCCCCTTTACCAGCGGCTTTCCCTCTGAGATCACCTGCTGTTATTACTTTCTTCCCCCTTCCTCTTATTTTTATTTAAAAAAAAAAGAAGTTCTTTGTTGAAATGAAGTACAAGTCACTTTGGATTTACAATGCGGAAAACATTGTAAAAATATTAAACCAAATATCTGCTAAGCTCTTAAAACAAGCCATAAATTGAATTGAATAGAAGAGCGCAACCTTTCTGTTACTACGAAACCAAACCCGTAAAGTTACGGGTTCTTAGTTCTAAGAATTCGTAACTTGACACACTAGGTATCGGGATCGGACGAATCGTCGACGACGGAGGTGATTTCGATAGCCTATAATCACCCTCAGAACTCGATGATCACAATCAGACCACCCTCATGAAAATCTGTTCAGCCGTTCGAGCGTTATGCTGTGATACACACACAAAACCACAAAAATAACTTCACCCATTTAATTAACCTCAGCCTACTGAATGGAAAATTCCCAGATGCTCCTAAAATCGCGTTAGTGTGGCCTCTATCAAAAAATAAAAAAAAAAACTCCATGGAAAAAAATCATCAGTAAACTGACGAGTATCTACACTGCATGCAGATACATCTGTACATGGATATGTCGTATGATATAATATAATGATATTATCAAATATATTATAGTTGTTGTTTATTCACTACGAGAAACTAACAAGCGTTGTTGCTATGAAAAATTAAGTAGACGGGTTGCCATGGGTGCAAACAATAAAAAAGGTTGCATTTTTTGTGTGTCGCCAAATTTGTGTGTCGCAAAATTTTGCAAGACCTATCCATGTCATGAACTAAGACATATCCATGTCAATAATATGTTGAGCATTGAAAAATAAAACGCTGCAAATTTTACAAAAGGGTTTATTATTCTTTGATATAGGTTACTTGTGCAAAAATTATTTCTGTGTCAATGGAAAAAATTTGGAAAAAAATTTTTTTTTTTTTGGTTTTTTTCCCAAAAAAATTTTTTTTGTTTGGATTTTTGTTTCACAAAAATTGTTTTTTCAAAAATTCTTTATTTTTTACTCGAAAAATATTTAACCTCCTGGGATCCTTCAAAAATCCCATTTTTAGCCCCATGAAAGCCATATGATCGCCACAGTGAAATCGGATCGTTCCGAGACCCCCGAAAATGGATCCTACGTCCAAAAATACTTGGTAAACGACACCTAACTCAATCCCATAGCTAAAAGCCTTCAAAAAAAACCCTCCCATAGCCCCATTTTAGCCCCATAGCGCCCCACGGGTTTGGGCGATCGGACTGAAAACCTTGCGGGCACAACTAGATGGTAAACCAAGTATTTTGTCAAAATTTCAGATTTAAAAAAAAAAAATTCCTACTGCCCAAAACGGCCTGGACGGCGGACGGCGTACGGCGGACGGATTTAGAATGTAGACCTCTTGAAACGGATAATGTCAAATTTTGAGGCCGATCGGAGTCGTCGACCCCCGTCGCGAAAACATAGGTGTATTATTCCAAGAATAATAAACCAATAAATTGAATTGGTGTTCGGTCTTGGAAAAATTGTCTTTAGACAGAAGATTTAAAACATAATCGTTATTTAACTCCGTACGATAGCGGTGAAAAACGCCAGGACATCAATTTGGCTACTATTCGCCGAATCGCCCACTACCTGGTTTATACACGTACGTTTGATAGGAGGTGAAGCAAAAGTCAATAATACGGCCTCACCCGTTTGCGCAAATGAATGGTCGAAATTCGCGCAAACGTAACAACATTGGGGCCGGATTTGGTTGGATTAGCGCAAACGCAGGACAGCTTCCAAGTTTTAGCTTCTTATTCACTCTTTTATCGTCGAATTACCTTTTTTTGTTGCTAGTTTTTTTCTGCCAGCTGTAGCTCTAGCAAAGGCGGTTTTATCACCGAGGAATGGGTTTTAAAATTTAATGAGAGTTTCAATTCGGTTCTACGCTGACTTTGTTTCATAATGTGATATTATACCAAAATTTGGTATATATACCTGGCTTTGTTTCATAATGTGATATTATAATATATATTATAATATCACATTATGAAACAAAGCCAGGTACCTCTTGAATAAAAGAATCTTTTAATCTGATTAAATCTGATTTAATTAATCTCGATGGTTTAGCACAAAAAAAGTGGCGGAATTGTTTTTATTCGTTAGCATAATTCTAAACTCTTTAAAAGAATTAATCTATTTCGTTAACAATTACAATTAATGAACTAACAGACACACTACTGTATCCATGTCTGCACGAAGATAGCGAAATGGAATTCTAGATTAGGTAGCCGCCTCGAGTGGAAGCAGCCTCTCCCCATGTTAGTGGGGACTCTAATCCGAGTAATTTCAATCTGACGTAAGAGTTGCTGGGTTCGTTACTATTCGCACACACAATGGGTTTGTATGGTAATTGAATTCCACTAAGCTCCCCTTTAATGTATGCAGTCGTCGCACATGCGAATATAAGCTTTGAATTAGACGATGGTCGTTTCCGGGTTGCGTATGACATGTTCAAAATGTAGAGAATTCAGAGTTCCAATGGGTGATATGGGCCATTCTCCCAGAAAGCGAGATTTTGATGTCCGGAGCGTTTTCCGAGCTCCATTGTAATTTTTTGAGTTGAATTTTTTTTTAAATTATTGTATTTGACTTTATCTAGAACCGCTTTTCTCATTTTTCCGATTAATGAGTTCATTCAATTGAAAAAAAAAAAAGTGTAAATAGTCAATTCGTCATTCTCCGTCCGTGTCCAGGTTCGACCTTCCCAACTTTGATGTCTTGAAAAAGGGGTTTTCGCGGGTTAATAGAAAATTCGCGCCCCCTCAGCACCTTGGTCAACATCTGGAGATTCTCCCTCGGGGGTTCTCATAATTTTAAGTTAATTTACGTTGAAAATCTGCAGTTTGTCCAGACCTGTTGCTAGTATCCGCTCGTCCAAGATGTTTCTTGAATTTTGACAGACAGCTGTTTTTTTCCCCACTTATTTTCTCCCGCCATTCGATTCCCGCGCATCTCAGCTGTCTAGAACACCCGCCGACAGTTCGTTTCAGTTCCTTTCAAAGTCTCAGCGTTGGTGTCGCACCCACTCACGGAGTGCAGGAATAAAATGTCCTGCGAATTGTATTTGAAGGACTGAGAAGAATAGAGGAGAGGTGCTGTGTTGCCTTCACCAGCTTTCTGGAAGTAGATTTTGTTCATTGATCCTCCAAAAGCAGTCAGAAGAACAAGCAGATCTATGTCTTCCCCTATGATGGTGACCACCTCTGCAGCCTTTGGGTTGGGGATGAAAAGAGTACTACAGCACTACCACAAAAACCCTGGCCTTTCCGACATGGTAAAGATATTTAAAGACCCACAAGCAAGCAGCTCCAAGATAGCCAAAGTGGGTGAGGCTTTCCTCGTGGGGTTATATTATGGAACGGAAGGAGAAAACCTGTAGGAGTTGAGGCACCGAGCATTAAAGTTCTTTTTGTTGTCATCATTGGCGAGTCATCATTTGACTGAGACATTGTGTGGACAGTGGTTGTCTTGGAGAATATGAATTTTGCAGAAGAATACAGCAATGATCGTCGATGGCGTTCAGCAGCTTTCGTGCTCTGGTAGTTAATACCAGCAGAATACCCATCGAAAACCACAATTGAATTGATCCCAAAGTGACGATCAACGCAATCAACATCAATCCAAGATCAATTCAAATGTGGCATCTTGGGCCCTGGTCCAAACTAACTTAAGGAGTAGGTACCCACCTGAGTAAGGGTCACTGGCAGTCGTTCTTCACCTTCCCACTGAATGAAAACGAACTTGGGAACTCAACAGCTCTTTTCATGAAATTCCCCTTTACCTTGAGTCAAATGTGAAACTAACTAAAATTAGAACGTTAGGCACTTAGTCAGCGGACCCCCTCCTCGGGGGGACATTGATGGTTGCATAATAAGCAATATATTATCTAATCGTTCAAAGTTCCAGGGAAAGATAAGTTTTTTAATAGTATTAATTTATGGAATTTGGTTCCGGTGGGGGTGGGGGTGGGGTGGGGGGTTGTTGGAGGGTATACGTACTACGTGTGGTATACGTAGATACGTCGAATACTCGATTAATGATGTTTAGTGTATTTTATGGGTGCGGAAACGCCTTTTTCCGCTAAAATCCGCATTTTGAAAAATTTGGCATTTTTCAAAATGCCATATCTTGGTACCTATTGGGCCAAAATAAAAATGTAGATAGTGCAATCGAAAGCAAATGTAATGTACGTTTTAATGGTATATCGGAAAAATTTCCCTACGAGCAATAGTTTTCGAGATATTCGCAAAAAACCGAAAAAAGGTTAAAAAAATCGCGGTTTTCCCCCCTCCCCAGGTTAGCACAGGGTCTAGGAGGTCGAAAACTTAGCATTGACATCCCAGAGGACCCCTGAGTGACCTGTCAAAATTTCAAAAACTTCAAAATACTTTCCAGCTCGAGGCATATTTTTCTACCCGGCTCCTCGACTAATACTCCATTCTTCCAAAAAGCTTCCGTGGGCCCGTTACCGTTATTCCTACAAACCAACCTAATATATTTAATAGTATCAAGAAAAATTTGCAGTGGGGCAAAAAACCCGCGAGTGGGGTGGCAGTTGGAAACCGCCCAACAAAATGCCAGAATTGGAGGTGAAGGAATATAGATTTTTGTTATATTAAGAGATAATACAGAGATATATTATATCTCTAATAATTAATTAATGGGAGATAATATCTCTATATTATAATATATCTCCAATTCTATTTACATACCTATCATGTAAATAGAATTGGATCTGAAATCCAATATCCAGCGTGTTTTAAATACAAATCGTGAAGATGACACGACCGCTGGTTGGAGAAGAGCCTCTCACTTTGACAGAGATTAAGGAATCAGGTTATCGTCCTAACTGGATCGTTTGCAAAACAGGCGTCTGTGTTTGATAGGCGACGCCCGCCACACCTTTGAAGTTGCGGTGCTGCCAAACCGTAGGTCGTTCTCTACATGCATTTCTCAACCCTCTCCTTTATCAGGCGTTAATCCTGAGTCCAGAAAAAACAACCTTTACCGTAAGCCCCCCCCCCCCCCCCCCCCCCCTCCGTAGAAATTGTCATCATACAAAAGCTTCGCAAAGGCAGCAATTTGGGATAAGAGCCGAAATTCTGAAATCTAACAAGGATATACTATGCAAACCTCTGTGCAAATTAATTAATATGTGCTTTGAACAGGGAAAATTCCCAGAAATACTCAATATGGCAATTGTCACACCCATCTATAAAATTTATGATTTAATCACGTGATCGGAGCCTCTGCAAAAACTACCGCCCTATAAGTCTGGTGTGTTATGTTGCAAAAATTATTGAGAAAGCTGTTAAAGAGCAATTGGTGGAATTCTTAAACGATGTATTTTGTATTCTTCAAGAAATAAAGTTTTAAAAAATCTGTCAGCTACTTTACCAGTCTGTGAAGCGTAATTTTGAACCTAACGAAACCAGCTGTTTGATGAAATTACGGCTAAGATCTGATTTAGTGCTAGTATAGTAGGTAATAAATTACCTATAATAAATAATAATAAAATTACCACGAAAACGAATTCGCCACCGGAAAATGAACCCCTCTCCCCACCACCTTAAATCTCACGGCCCCTCCTAACACCATCAATAGAATGAACAGCTCCGTCTCACGTCAAAACCTCTCAATCCGCCGGTCTTCTTCCACGTCCGCACCACGTATTTCCAACTCTCTCCTCCCTCTCCCCTGCTCCTTCTTACTCGTCATACATACTATATCACCTTCCACATCCTCCTATACACCTTCCTAATACTTTGGCATCGGTTCAACTCCCTCGTCGCGGTCTTCCCATCACACCACTCCCACTCACGCCGGAAAACCATCATTTCCCCGTCAACTTCACAGCTGGTGATTCGGCGAATGTTCTTCTGCTCTCCTAACAAGAAAAAACCCAAGTCTGGAGCACCCACCTCGTAAGGGGCTCCTCTCTACTCTGACGACAACCCCTCTTGTTTTCTATCAATTCTAGTCAATTTATCAATTAACGTTGATTAATTTTGTATTTCATTTGAAAAGTGCGATAGTGATAATTAGTAACAATTATTGGTATTAGTAATAATGTCGCACTTTTCAACTGAAATAATAATAATAAGAATAATAATGTATAATATTATAATTATTATGTATAATAATAATAATAATAATGTATATTACATTATAATTTATAATATAATATTATACATAATAGTATTTAATAACTATAATAAGTGTGGAAAAACTGTCTTGTTCAGAAAAACTTTATATTTATAATATAGGCAAATTGCTTAGTTGGAAATTTGACGAGGAAAAGAAATTTTAATATACTCCCCCCCCCCCCCCCCCCCCCCTAACAGAGCTTTTTGAAGGAGGTACTGCCTTTTAACATGCAACAACAAAACTACGTATTTTTTCGTGTTTTTTTTTTTTTTTTTTTTTTTTTTCGATACCAAAATAATTTATCAAAAAAACATTATTGTGGAAAAGCCGAACTTCTTTTGACAAACAATATTTTTTTAAGTGAAACCTAATGATCATCCTGATCATACCAAACCATCATTGGATCAAACCAAAATTTGCCGAAACATCAAGCAGAAACTTGAAAACTTTAGAAAATAATATTTTCTATTATTATCTATATTATAGATATTATACACTTTCTTCATCTCCTATGTGGCCCATTGAAAGGCGATTTCCTCAGAGGTCTCCGGATTCCCATGGAATGTAAACCAGAATTTTCTTTCAGGTCTTCTAGTTCTTTTTAAATTTTTATTTTTCATTTTTTTGTTATTTGGGACTTTTCCCGTGGGGTATGCAGTCTCGGTAGGGATACGAACGGGATGTTTCTGGCCGTCCTCTTCGTGATAATGACAATTTGTTTTCCCAGGGAATTGATTGACTCGCACGCCCCCACAACACCCTTTGCGTCAGCTCTGTACGTCAACTGCGGAAATCGGGGTATGGAAAATTTCGAATGATCAAATAAAACAGATACGAATAAATCAGAAAACCCCGTCTAGTTGTGCTCGTCAGGTTTTCAGCCCGATTGCTCAAACCTGTGGGGCTACGGAAGGTTTTTTTTAAACGTAGAATACGTTTTTACGGAGACCTAATTGCCAAAAAGCGACCCACGAAACCGTCACGTAACCGTTGCTAGGGAAACGAAACTTCTTTAACACTTAACAATTTTACCTAGCACATGTACAGAAAATACATTACTCATTAATTATTTGGTTATTATGCAGCAACAAGAGTAGAAACATATCCATGATTCAACATTTTTCCTTGAAGTGGAGAATTTTACCTAGCACATTACTCATTAATTATACATTTCTAATTTCAATTTTTAATATCCCTTCCATTGTTACATTACAACGTAAACACGTATTCTACGATTCTCATTGTTTAGCCTTCAGGCTCAAGACGGTCGGTTTTTTAAAGTTCTGTTGGTTTGTGTTAGCCATGTTCACGTACTATCGTTGTGAGGATTCTCGGGGATTTTTTAAAAAGGCCGCATTTTCTCTTTTATGCGGTTGAATTGCGAGTTTTTTAAAGGTTTTTGGCCATGGGGTCTAGTTAGGTGTCGTTTTCGCGGAATTTTTGGACGTCCCAGAACGATTCGATTTCATATTTTTGAAGGACGCCTAGAGGAATGCAATTTTTTTTAAATTACATGTAAATTTTGTCAAATGATTTTGGTTTATTATTCTTGGAATAAAACACCTTTGAAATCGCGACGGAGGTCGACGACTCCGATCGGCCTCAAAATTTGACAACCGTTTCAAGAGGTCCAAAACCGAAATGTCCGGGCCGTTTTGGGCAGTAAGAACTTTTTTTTAAATCTGAAATTTTGACAAAATACCATCTAGTTGTGCCCGCAAGGTTTTCAGCCCGATCGCCCAAACCCGTGGGGCGCTATGGGGCTACGGGAGGGTTTTTTGAAGTATTTTTGGTCGTAGAATCGATTTTCGGGGTTCCCAGACCCATCCAATTTCACCGTGGCGATCATTGGGACTTCCATGAGGCTACAGATCGGGTTTTGAAGGATGCTTTGAAGTCGAATGAGGTGTCGTTTTCCAAGTTATTTTAGACGTATGATTCATTCCATCGCAGAACGATCCGATTTCACTGTGGGGATCTATGGGGCTTCCTTGGGGCAAATGGGATTTTTGAAGGATCCCAGGGGGTCAAATAAGGTGTCGTTTTCCGATTAAATTTGGACACAAAATCAATTGTTTTGATTCCCACATCTGTCCAAACAGCGTACCCACAGAAACAATTTTTTGTTTTTATTTTTTCAAAAGTATTTCGTTAATGCCACAGAATTACATTTTGCTCAATTCACCTACATAATATGTAGCTATAATATACCTATAAAAGAATAATAAACACTTGTGTACAATTTTCAGGTTTTTATTTATTTATTGGAATAGAGTTATTTTTTGGATAGTTTCTTTCAAAGAATAGTAAATCTTTGTGTAAAATGTTTTCTTTTCCCCATGGCAACGCACGTTAAAAGGGCCATAATCCGGGCTCCTGCCCTTTTACCATGCTAAATTCATAGTTTCCCTCAGAAATTCATAGTTTCCAACCGCCACTACGAATTTAAAATGTGGTGGACAAAGGTCCTTACAGCATGAAAAAATGCTTCTGCCCATATAGAACTCGAAATTGCAAAAAAAAAAAAAAAAAAAAAACTTTCGATATGACAAGTTCAACTGCCCCTTTACCTTAATTCATCGAGTCACTCAATAGCATCAATATTTGATGCTATTAAGTATTAACGGATTAGTCCATGGGAATTTCCCTTCAACGCAGTTATAACGGTAATCAAGCTCAGTAAAATAGTTATTCGAAATACTGAATATTCCCTTTGTTCAAGATAGACAGGAGCTTTGTGAAAGGCAAAGACGTTGTGGTTTTGTGACCATTCTCAAGAGAATGTTAGAAGATTTTGATTCAATAAACGCCGGCAAACATACATGGATGGTGCCGTTAATTCATTATTATTTGATACATTTTATAAGGATGACTTGTTAGTTTAGTCCAACCAACATGACGTCGGTGATGACCGTTTCGACGAATTTAGGTGGACAGTTTTTTTATGGTCAAATAAGACGAGAATGAGCCGACGTTTCAAGAGATATATTCACCTATCATCAGGGCCTAATGAAATGAAAAAAATGACAGCAATCCAGTTAAACAATTTTGGAGGGTATTGAAACAGAGTTTAAAACGGATATTGAAACTTATTGTAAATATTAGGATATCCAGAAACATAGGATAGGTACCAATTTAACAAATCAAAGATTTAAACATTGGTCGAAGTGTATACAGTATGAACAGTGAAGGGGGGGGGGATGAAACTATCATTTATAACTAAATAAAGCAAGAAATAAATAATAGGGGAAAGTCGGGTAAGACCGAGTACCATAACTTCTAGCGCAAAACTCCATTCAAAAAATGAAAATGCAGCAAGTACCCACGCAGCACTGGAACATTAAGTGTTGAAATTTTCAAAAACGTTTTTAGAACGTTTCGGTGGAAATATCATGGTTTCAGAAACGTTTCAGAAAGGTGAAATTTTGGTAACTGAACGTTTATCACACGTTCCTATGCCGCTCTTTGATAATGTAAGGTGGATGCGGCGAGATAGTGGGAATCCATCTTAAAAAAGACGATTTAAGACGAAATAGTCTATTTCCACGATAAAAATATATAAACTTGTAGACGCGTTTCGGTTGATTAGACCATCATCAGTACAATACAGAATGAGGAAGATGTGAGAAGTTACTTATATACAAAAGTGAAATGTGCCTTCTAATGGGCGTGGCATTAGAAAGGTGGCATAAAAGGAGAAAGGTGAAAGGTAATGTGAAAGGCAAATAAGTGAAAGGAAGACTCACAAGAAAATGTCAATTAACGGGGAACGCCTAATTACATCCAGGTCATTAACAGATATTCCTAAATTGTGAATTTTCTGAATTTCCAAAGATTCTAAAGCATCTAATTTTGGACCTTTTTGGCAAACATGAGCTATCCCAATGGCTGGATTATTACTGCCTATCTCATAACTAATTCTATGGTTTTCTTCTGACAAATGTTTTTCAAAAGCTTCCCTACCTCTTCCCAACCTAAGATCATCACTATGTTCTTTCATTCTAATTTTAAATTTTCGGCCGGTTTGTCCTACGTGTTGAATCCCACAATCACATTTTAATATATACACACCCCCTTTATCCTCTAAGGGAATCTTATCTTTCACACTCCCTAATAATTTCTTCGTAGAATTTTGCGAATAGAAACCTACTCTGAAACCCCTATTTTCTGCGCTTTTCTCATCAACTTTTTTTCGTCGCGCTCTTAAAATGTAACCGCGAAAGGTTTCATAAACGAGTCCCTTGAAAAGTTCGAAGACGTGTCATGAAAGATGATTGAGACATTTCTTGTTTCTTTCCTGGAACGTATTCGTTATGTGTGGCTGGAAACTTAAGAATTTTGACAGGATGGGAAACTGACTTCTTATTCTTTACTCGAAAAATATTTAACCTCCTGGGATCCTTCAAAAATCCCATTTTTAGCCCCATGAAAGCCCTATAGATCGAAATCGGATCGTACCGGGACCTCCAAAAATGGATTCTACGTCCAAAGATACTTCGAAAACGACACCTAACTCGATCCCATAGCTAAAAGCCTTCAAAAAAACCTCACATAGCCCCATTTTAGCCCCATATCGCCCCACGGGTTTGGGCAATCGGGCTGAAAACCTTGCGGGCACAACTAGATGGTAAACCAAGTATTTTGTCAAAATTTCAGATTTAAAAAAAAAAATTCCTACTGCCCAAAACGACCCGGACGGCGGACGGACATTTTGGATTTTGAATGTAGACCTATTGAAACGGATAATGTCAAATTTTGAGGCCGATCCGAGTCGTCGACCTCCGTCGCGATCACAAGGTGTATTCTTGCAAAAAAAATAAAAAATAAACCAAAATAGTACCCCAAGCAATTTTTATTCAATTTTTGAGTAATAAACCGAACTCAACCGAGATCAATTAAGTAAGCATTTCCAATCAGGGTAACCCATTTCCTTGTCTAGTACTTTACCAACCGCCAAAACCATGTCTGAGCTGTCTGAGGACCAGCTCCTTCTTGTTGTCTTCCTCGGGTGCTGTCAGCATAAAATCAAAAGAAAAGTCAATAAAAACCGCCAGGGCTGAAAATTTTGTGAACAGTCAGTGATAGGGTAAGATCGGATAAGGAGGGTAAGATGGGTACCTATAGGTATACTATAGTATAATACTACTCGGTCTTAACCAACCCCTTGGTACCCAGTCTTACCCCACAGAGCTACGAATAAAAAAAGGCTTCAATTGAAATTAAGTCAAGTTGACAGGGATGCGGGTAGCTTTCGTTCACCGTTCGTTCGCAATAATGCAGGACGACATGTGGACTTCTCTGAAAACTCGCTAGGTACGACTCGGAAGACAAATCCCTTTTTCAAAAACAAGCAGTGAAAATGAGGTTGCACGCCGTTTCGACAAATGGCTTGTCGAAACGACCAGTTCGCGAGCGGTCGTTTCGACAAAGGTGGGCCCCAGCAGCCGTAGGCCGTTTCGCCAAACGAAATACGCGTGAAATGCTCAGGAGAATTCAAAAAGATAAGGCACTCCTGAAACATTATAAAAAGAAAACCGAAGTTTGGGAGTGGGTGAAACTTTTTATTGGCCTCAGTTTTCTACCCGCTGCCATGCTGTACCATGCGTTTACCACAATCATGAATGAGGCTCCTCTGGAAGGACATTCCTTCAGTTTTTACGCGTTGGCTACGTACGTCGAAGAAGACAGCACTTTCCACCTAGCATATTATGGGCGTCGCCACCACCTGAGTGCCTCATCAGAACGACTAATGAAGCCGAAGCGTTCCACAGGGATTACAACGGACAATTTTACTCTCCGCACCCAAATATTCATCACGTAATACGCGTTATGACCGAAATACAAGTGGAAAGCCAACTCAAGATTCGGAGCCTATATAAAGGCATGAAAAACCCTCTCAGGAAAGAATCACAGGAACTGCTTCAATTCTTGCAGCAGTGCTGGGAAACTTTTCTCGAATCTGATGACTTGGCGTCGGAGGTAGCAAGCTATCTACGTGGCCACCAGATATCTCCCACCCCGTTGTAATCATCCTCATCACTCAACAACAATCAATTCTTGCAACAGCTTCTAAGCTGTTAAGACATTTTACGAGGTGAGTCCTCCGTTTTCCTTATTCAGTTCACTTTTGTCGAACCGACCTCTCGATTATGAAGTCTGGCTTGTCGAAACGGGCAGTTTTCTTTGTCGAAACGACCTGCTTCTCCAGCAACATTTGTCGAAACGTGTTACGGCCGAAAATGATTGAACCAATATTTCCAAGCAGTGGTCCACTTGACTTCGAATGGTAAGGCTGAGCAGTTGCATTGCTTAACTGAAAATTCGTGCATCTGCGCACGCATGAGCTGGAGGAGAAGAACTCGGTCTTATCTGACTTTCCCCTAAAAAGGTATGTTCAGGGTCTGACTGCGTCTGTCGACAGAAGTTGGACAGCTGTCGACAGAACCCGACCGCACATACTCGAGCTATCGGTTTCCGTCCAACCTACGATCGACCTGGAACAGCAGTAATAATAATAAACGGCATTGAAACGGGGGCGCAAATTAGGATCGCTGCAAATTTTATTACCCTTGGGTTTGTGGGTTTCTTTTGTACAGAGCAATTTTTTGGAGCATTTTGGGTACTCCTTCACTTAATTCGTAGTCAATAATTATTTGTCAATACCCCCTCTCCAGGAAGAATAAACCCGAATGATTTGGAAGGTTGCTTCTAAAATGATCAAAAAATGATTATAGATACACTTGTGTGCAAGTATTCCAGTTATGTGAGGCACGCTTGGAGTTATACTCGGGTAGAGGGAGTGGCTGGAGAGGCTACAGGATGAATGTAAAAGGGCTGGGAGAACAGGGTAGTCAGAAGGGTACAGCGAAGGTTGGTGTTGTTTGAGAGAAATAGAGGAAATTTGCGGTCGGGGGGGGGGGGGGGGGATAGATGAAGGGAAGGTGAAGGTCGAACTAAATGAAGGAGGTTTTGGTATCTGTAAACTGCTTGGGGAACCGAGTTTACTTAGCGCCAGTTCAACCATGGAATCCTGAATGGGCCGAATCAGAGGAAGAACAACCCTAACGTACGCCATGAAGCTTCACAATCATCAATACTTGCAGGAGCCCAGTAATGTACGTTGAACGAAACGAAACTTATTTACCACTGACTTCGCAGAAATTAGAATGATTTCCATAAACAATGCAAATGCATTGAGCCCCATACAGCGCTTTTTCAAAATTTCATGTTAAAAAAATACTAATAACAAAACGCTGCAAATTTTACACACGGGTTTATTATCTCTTCTCTATCTCTATCTCTACCTAATAAAAGGAGGATGGTTTTTGTTTGTTTGTCTGTCTGTCGGCAGCTCTGCAAGGTAAACGGCTCGGTCAATTTCGGTGCAGTTTTTTTTCAATTGACCGGTGAGTGGACATGATGATGCCCGTATTTTTAAATTTTTTTTAAAGGATTAGGTACATATTTAATTTTAATTTTACATCTTTAATTTTACATCTTTTTCGTCTGTGTCGTCACTTCACATCACGCGTAAAGCGACCGTAATTACTCCTCTCGCGCCAAAGGCCGTTTAGGGGATCGAAAAAATTACGAAAAAATACGAGCCGTATGGATCAGACCTGGAGGAAGACGTCGGTCAAATCGAAAATCGGAATTTCGCCCGGGAAATTCGTCGAAATCCCCGTCGAAATAATCGTTTTTTTCGCGTTTGTCCCACGTTTTTTCGGGTTCAAAAATACCCAGTAAGGAGTCGTTTTTTGGGTATGGTATCCGCGAGCCAAATGGGCTACAATATATGCCGAATCACATTCCGAAGTCGGCTTTCAAAAAAACCGAGGGGGAGGGGGCGAGTTCACGGTGAGAAGCGAGTTCATCGTTTTAATTCGCGCGGGGTGAGGCTTGAGTTGCGTGGCTGCCGAACATCAGTGAGCTATTTATTGAGACTCTAACAGACTGTTTATTGAGCTATTTATTGAGACTCTTATATATATATATATTATTCATGAAAGGTAAACGGCAGCTCTGCAAGGTAAACGGCTCGGTCAATTTCGGTGCAGTTTTTTTTTTCAATTGACCGGTGAGTGGACATGATGATGCCCGTATTTTTAAATTTTTTTTAAAGGATTAGGTACATATTTAATTTTAATTTTACATCTTTTTCGTCTGTGTCATCACTTCACATCACGCGTAAAGCGACCGTAATTACTCCTCTCGCGCCAAAGGCCGTTTAGGGGGTCGAAAAAATACGAGCCGTATGGATCAGACCTGGAGGAAGACGTCGGTCAAATCGAAAATCGGAATTTCGCCCGGGAAATTCGTCGAAATCCCCGTCGAAATAATCGTTTTTTTTCGCGTTTGTCCCACGTTTTTTCGGGTTCAAAAATACCCAGTAAGGAGTCGTTTTTTGGGTATGGTATCCGCGAGCCAAATGGGCTACAATCTATGCCAAATCACATTCCGAAGTCGGATTTCAAAAAAACCGAGGGGGAGGGGGCGAGTTCATGGTGAGAAGAAGTTCATCGTTTTAATTCGCGCGGGGTGAGGCTTGAGTTGCGTGGCTGCCGAACATCAGTGAGCTATTTATTGAGACTCTAACAGACTGTTTATTGAGCTACCTATTTATTGAGACTCGTATATATATATATATATATATATATATATATATATATATATATTTACCCGGTTCTATGCATAGGAAGCCCGAGGAAGCCACTCGCATAGGAAGCCTGCTTAGAAAGCCACAAGCCTTCTTACGAAGCCACCTCACACTTCCCCTACTTCCCCCACCATGTCACCCCTGGAGATTTCATTTGGACAAGTGCTGCAGGTCTGCTGACCAGGCTTGTTCAAATCATTGGGCCAGAGGTAGTAGGTACCAACTTTGGGTATGGCTGCCGAACGTCAGTGAGCTATTTATTTAGACTCTAACATATTGAAATAATGTAATTATGTTGTGGAGCTTGCTCGCTAGGCTCGCCAGAGGAAGTAGGTACGAACTTTGGGTGTGGCTGCCGAACGTCAGTGAGCTATTTATTTAGACTCAAACATATTGAAATAATGTAATTATGTTGTGGAGCTTTCTCGCTAGGCTCGCCAGAGGTAGTAGGTACGAACTTTGGGTGTGTCAGCCGAACGTCAGTGAGCTATTTATTGAGACTCTAACATAATATGTTCAATATTATTGAAATAAGGTAATTATGTTGTGGATGTTGTGGGTTGGACGGCTCTTTTATTATTGAGAATTTAATTATCACATTAGACTTGTATTCTGACTGGGGGGGCCTCGCTTCACTTGACCAACCACTTCCACAGATTGGGGGATCTCGCTTCGCTCGCCAACATCTTGGGGGGGGGGGGGGGGGGGGGGGCTTGCTTCGCTCGCCAACATCTCGGAAGGGGGCCTCGCTTCGCTCAGCCATCCAATTTCTCGTCCTGAGGGGGTGGTAGTTATGGTTCTTTTATTATTGAGGATTTAAATATCAAATTAGACTTGACTTGTATTCTGACTGGGAGGCCTCGCTTCACTTGAGCATCCATTTCCACAGACCAGGGACCTCGCTTCGCTCGCCAACATCTTTGGGGGGGGGGGGGGGGGCTTTCTTGACCAACAACTTCTACTGACCAGGGGGCTTGCTTCGCTCAGCCATCAACTTTCTCGACCTGTGGGGGGGGGGGGGGGGGTTCTATTACTAGTAAGGGTCGAGTTTCAAATTAGACTTGAGTAGCAATCTGCCAGGGGGGCCTTGCTTCGCTTGGTGAACCATTTCATCTGCCTGGGGGGCCCCGCTTCTCATGACCATTCACTTCTACAGACCAGAGGACTCGCTTCGCTCGCCAACATGTTACAGGGGGTCGCTTTGCTTAGCCATCCACTTTCTCGACCTTGGTGAGAGGGGGGGTTCTATTACCAGTGAGGGTCGAGTTTCAAATTAGACTTGACTAGCAATCTGACAGGGGGGCCTTGCATCCCTCGGCCAACCATTCATATTACCTGTTCATATTGCGAGACATTCGGAATTTTCCGTCACGAAAAATCATGAAAATGAGTGATAATGTGGCGGGGAAATAGTGGGATTTTTTAGAGGTAGCCACCACTTTTTCACAACTACCTACCTCCATAGGCATTAATAGAATAGACATTAGTATAAGGTTTTGGCTATGGGATCGAGTTAGGTGTCGTTTTCGAAGTATTTTTGGACGTAGAATCCATTTTTGGGGGTCCCGGAACGATCCGATTTCACTGTGGTAATCATGGGGCATTCATGGGGGGATGCGAATGAGATTTGTGACGGATCACAGGAGGTCAAATGAGGTGTCGTTTTCCGAGTGATTTAGGACGAATAATCCATTTTTCGAGGTCCCACATCTGTAGTAGTGATTTTTAGGTGGGTAACTACCTACTCTGCAAATTTCACTTGTAAAAAGTAGGTGGCAAAAATCCTGAGTTACCTATCCCTGATGAAAAATACCAGAAAAGTATTGAAAAATGAAGGAAAAATTTTAGGGATTTTTAGAGGGGTAGGAAAAGGCGATTTTGCGGAAAGTGCGTAAAGTAACGCTAAAAATTATTTCATAATTCGGCGGTTAAATCCATTGTTTTGCTATATGAAAAACCGCTTAAATTCTTGCTAAATTAGGGGAACATTTTTGGGATTTATTTGAAGGGGTCAGAGCTTAATTTAACGAATTTACACTTACTACCTACATTGCAGGTAGGTAAATTTGTATTGTTGAAAGACGCAGAAATCCTGGATTACCTCTGATGAAAAATACTAGATAAATATTGAGAAATGAAGGAAAAATTGTAGGGATTTTTAGAGGGGTAGGAAAATGCGATTTGGCGGAATGTGCGTAAAGTAACGCTAAAAATTATTTCATAATTCGGCAGTTAAATCCATTGTTATGCTATGTGAAAAACCGCTTAAATTCTTGCTAAATTAGGGGAAAATTTTTGGGATTTATTTCAAGCGGTCAGAGCTTATTTAAACTAATTTACACCATCTGCTACACTGCAGGTAGGTAGGTAAATTCCTACGCGAGTGGCTTCCTAAGGCTCCCCAAGCATAGAACCGGGTAAATATACGCTTCCCATATTTACCCGGTTCTATGCTTAGGAAGCCTTAGGAAGCCACAGGCCATCTTCACGGATGGTTCTTAGGAAGCCATTCTTACCCGGTTGGTTAGGAAGCCTTTTTAAGCCGCGGTTTTAAATCGCACGAGTTGTGGTGAAGAGTTTGGGGGGGGGGGGGGGGTGAAAAATGAGGTAGGTTTCCTCGAGAAACATATTCTGTGATAAATGTTTTCTAACTAGAAAAACGCAGCCAATTATTTCACAGGAATTATGACCCCCCTGGTCAAACAAATATAAAAAAGTTCGCGGGGGGGGGGGGGGGGGGGGCGTCAGAATTTTTGAAACTCTTCTTCCCGCAAAATGAATACATCTTTACTATTAGCGACTCAATCAGCATCAAATTTTCACAGAATGTTTGGAAGTAGGAACCGAGGTACATAGGTAGGTACTTGATCAAAAAATTCCAAAAAACTGGCTCAGTAGTCTCTCTGAGTTGAATACTGTTCAGTACATTTGCAACACATCAGATGTGTAGATTCTACTGCTTGCAATAGGTAGGTAGGTAATTTTTCATGAGGTAGGTAGGTTTGATCCAAAAATTCCAAAAACTGCCTCAGTGGTTTCTATGAGTTCAATACATAACTATCCTGGTGCTTTTCATTTTTTCAACACATCGACCTACTTTCAATAGGTAAGTAGGTAATTTTTTTTTTTTTTTTTTTTTTTGTTACCTAGGTTCATAGGTAGGTACTTGCTCAAAAAATTCAAAAAACTGGCTCACTGGTCCCTGTGACTTGAATGGTGCTATAGATTAATAATTAATCTACATTATTGTACAAAAATTACTTCCAGGTCATTAAGAAAATATTTTTGAAAAAAAAAAAGATAAAAATAATTAAAAAAAATTCGAACATCGTTCGGACAGATGACTATGAAAAATGGATTAAGTAAAATGAATTTTTGACGTCCCAAATCTATCCTAACTTATACCGTTTTTTTTTTTTTTTTTTTTTTTTTTTTTTTTTTTTTTTCGCCTAACTCGACCCCATAGCCAAAAGCCTTCAAAAAACCTACAGCCCACGGGCAGAGTTGGGTGTAGTTGATTAAAAATAATTTTTAAAGCTGAACTAACAACTAAATTATTTCGTAAGGTTAGGGATGGTTAGGTAGGTAGGTACGTACTTTGGCAATTCTGGAAGGGCTCACATTTTGACAGAATGTCCGGAAGTACCTAGTAAGGGTGTGGTTTGAAATTGAAAAATTTAGCTCAACATTTGGATGCGTCGGGAATTTTTGACGGGATACCTAGGTACTTCAAACAGAATTATTGAAAGATTTTCAAACCTAATGCTTTTTCCCGCAAAATGAATGCAACTATATTATTAGCAACTAGGGCATCTGTTTAATGCATTTATTACCTACATTTACTATAATATTTACTGCATCTATTACCTACATTTAATATAATATTGATTTTGCGGGAATAAGCCATTGACCTAAATTTTTCAAATTCAAACCACACCCTTACTAGGTACTTACGGACATTCTGTCAAAATTTGAGCACATCAGATTCTATCATTTTCAAAGTACCTACCTACCTAACCAATACAAATTGTTGGATTTTATAGGGCGTTGGGGTAGGTGATTTAATGAAAAATCGCGATTTAATTGAGGCGACCCTAGCCATTGTTCTATTGTTGAAAGACGGGAAATTCTTGATCAAAAAATTCCAAAACACTGCCTCAGTGGTCTCTGTGATTTGAATACTGTTCAGTGCATTTGTAACACATCTACTACTTGCAATAGGTAGGTAGGTAATTTTTCATGAGGTAGGTAGGTTTGATCCAAAAATTCAAAAAACTGCCTCAGTGGTTTCTATGAGTTGAATACATGACTATCCTGGTGCTTTTGCATTTTTTCAACACATCGACCTACTTGCAATAAGTGGTAGGTAGGTAATTTTTTTTTTTTTTTGGTACCTAGGTACATAGGTATGTACTTGCTAAATAAATTCAAAAAATTGGCTCAGTGGCCCCTGTGACTTGAATGGTGCATTCCTACTACTACGCAAAAAGATTAATAAAAGAAATTAAAATTAAATAATTATTACAATTAAATTAAATGATGCCCTTATTTCAATCTGTTAGAGTCTCAATAAATAGCTCACTGACGTTCGGCAGCCACAACCAAAGTTGGTACCTACTACCTCTGTGGCGCGAGCCTAGCGAGCGAGTTTCGTGAAATAATGACCTTATTTTAATCTGTTAGAGTCTTAATAAATAGCTCACTGACGTTCGGCAGCCACACCCTAAATTGGTATCAAGTAGCTCTGTGGCGAACCTAGCGAGCGAGTTTCATGAAATGATGAACTTATTTTAATATGCTAGAGTCTTAATAAATAGCTCACTGACGTTCGGCAGCCACACCCAAAGTTGGTATCAAGTAGCTCTGTGGCGAACCTAGCGAGCGAGTTTCATGAAATGATGAACTTATTTTAATCTGTTAGAGTCTCAATAAATAGCTCACTGACGTTCGGCAGCCTCACTCAAAGTTGCTACCTACCTACCTACTACCTCGGTCACTGGTCAGCAGACACCCACCCCGCCAAGGAAAGAAAAGAGTAGGGATGGCTTCCTATGCAATTTTGACTCACTAAAGTAGTCATGGCGTCCTAAGACTAGAACCGGGTAAAAAAAGGCTTCTTAAGAACCAACCGCGTATGGAAAACATGGTTGGTGGCCTTCTTAGGAAGCCAGCATACGAAGCCAGAGCTGGCTTTCTAAGAACCAACCGGGTAAGAATGGCTTCCTAAGAACCATCCGTGAAGCTATATATATATCCCAACTTTGTGCATTAGGTAGCCCCCTGTGCGTTAGGTGGCCCTAGCAGAATGGGAGAAAGTCACCCAGCTTAACCAGTGTGTGGGGCGTTTTTCAACCAAATTTCCCTTACTAGGGAGCAGCAAATGAAATGAAATAACGAGTGAGGGTCCATTGGGCATGAAAAAATGGAAAACTTGTGTGTGACCGTCTACCTGGTGCCGATTTTTCGATTTTACCCTTTTGACCCGCTGACCCAGGAGATGGATTTTATATGAAATAAATAGTGTGGGACCGGTATAGGATTTAGGATGAGGGTAGTAGATAACTACTTCAGGTGTGGCTGCCGAACGTCAATGAGCTATTTTTAGAGACTAACAGATTGAAGAACAAGGTCATCATTTCTGGACCTGTCTCGCTACGCTCGCCTCAGTGGTAGGTAGTAGGTACCAACTTCGGGTGTGACTGCCGAACGTCAGTGAGCTATTGATTGAGACTCTAATAGATTGAAAAATGTGACCCAGGAAGTGGATTTAGAAATAAATAAATAGTGTGGGGCCGTCTGCCAGGTGTCGATTTTTCGATTTTACCCTTTTGACCCGCTGACCCAGGAGATGGATTTAAAATGAAATAAATAGTGGGGGGGGGGGGGGTCTGCCAGGTGCCGATTATATAGATTTCGATTAAACCCTTTTGAGACCGCTGACAATGGGGATGGATTTAAAATGAAAAAAATAGTGTAGGTCCCCTGACCAGGTGACAATTTTTCGATTAAACCAATTTGAGACCTCTGACAAGGGGGATGGATTTAAAATGAAATAAATAGTGTAGGTCCCCTGACCAGGTGACAATTTTTTGATTAAACCCTTTTGAGACCGCTGACAAGGGGGATGGATTTAAAATGAAATAAATAGTGTAGGTCCCCTGACCAGGTGACAATTTTTCGATTAAACCCTTTTGAGACCCTTTTGGGGGGGGGGGGGGGGGGGGGTTGAAGATTTTTTGATTTTACCCTTTTGAGCCCGCTGACTCAGGGAATGGATTTAGGATGAAGGTAGTAGGTACCAACTTTGGGTGTAGCTGCCAAACGTCAGTGAGCTATTTATTGAGACTCTAACAGGCAAGGGGGGGCCTCGCTTTGCTCGACCATCACTTTCATCGCCCAGGTGGGCCTCACATCGCTCGGCCGACCACTTATACAGTGTTGGGGGGGGGGGGGGGGGGGTGGTTGAAGATTTTTTGATTTTACCCTTTTGAGCCCGCTGTCTCAGGGAATGGATTTAGGATGAAGGTAGTAGGTACCAACTTTGGTTGTGGCTGCCAAACGTCAGTGAGCTATTTATTGAGACTCTAACAGGTAAGGGGGGCCTCGCTTCGCTTGACCATCACTTTCATCACCCAGGGGGTCCTTGCTTCGCTCGACCAAGCATTACATCGCCCAGGGGGGTTTTGCTTTACTCAACCAATAATTTCATCGCCCAGGAGGGCCTCACTTTGCTCGGCCAAAAACTTCCTTGAGGAGGAGGGGGGTCGTTTATTATTGAGGGTCAACATTCCATATCAGACTTTTTAAAAAGCTAAGTTAGCACTCTGACGGGGCTTTACTTCGCCTGGCCAACCATTTCGTCAGCCAGGGGGGCTTGTGTTGATTTTTCGATTAATTGGTTAATAGGCAGGTAGGTGATTTTTGTAGGTAGGTAGGTAGGTAGGTACTTGATCCAAAAATTCGAAAAACTGGCTCACTAGTTTCTGTGAGTTGTATACATACGTATCCAGGTGCATTTGAATTTCTTTCAGCACATCTACTACTTGCAATAGGTAGGTAGGTTTTTTTTTTTTTTTTTTTTTTTTTGTAGATAGGCAGGTAGGTAAGTACTTGATCCTAAAATTCTAAAAACTGACTCATTGGTCTCTGTGAGTTGAGTTCATAACTACCTAGGTGCATTTGCAATTTTTCAACACATCTTCCACTTGTGATAGCTACTTAGGTAATTTTTCTTGACATAGGTAGGTTTGATCCAAAAATTCAAAAAACTGGTTCACTGGTTTCTGTGAGTTGTATACATTAGTATCCAGGTGCATTTGATTTTTTTTTTTTAGCACATCTACTACTTGGAAAGGTAGGTTTCTTTCCCCCCCCCCCCCCCTTTTTTTTCAAGCTGGTAGGTAGGTACCTACTTGATCCAAAATTCTTAAAACTGACTCATTGGTCTCTGTGTTTTGAGTTCATAACTGTCCAGGTGCATTAAATTGCAAATTTTGCAATTTTCTACACATCTTCGACTTGTGATAGGTACTAAGGTAATTTTTCTTGAAGTAGTTAGGTACTTGATCCAAACATACAAAAAACTGGCTCATTGGGTTTTGTGAGCGGTTTACATAACTATCCAGGTGCATTTGAATTTTTCAACACACCTACTACTACTACTACTACTACTACTACTACTATCTACGACTACTACATGTCATTTGAAAATAATTTAAATTATTCATCTAGTTTATATCAGCGAAGAATTGGGATCAAAACAATATAACTTCAATCCAATTCAGTTAATAAAAATTTCATCAACTGAAATAATTTACCTAATCATTATTTCAACAAACGAGTACCTAGGTAGGTACAAAATACTGGTAACAAATTATGATTGTCCACGTTGTCTGGCAGGCGCCTCCGACAAAAAATACGGTTTTCAGCTGAACTGGAATTTTGTCGACGATTTATTAGAAACCTATATTGAAACTTTTGTTGATTTTTCATCGATTAATCGGCCAAAATACCGAAAATGAAAAAAATCGATTTTTCACAGCATCGATTGAGAAAATTAGGTTTTTTAAGCAGATTTTCAATTCTTAGAAAACAGGATTATTATTGAGGGTCAACTTTTTATATTCAACTTTTAGCACTCTGATCTGGGGCTTTGCTTCGCTCGGCTGACCTTTTCATCGCCCAGGGTGGCCTCACTTCTCTCGACCAAGCATTAAATCGCCCAGGGGGGCCTCGCTTTACTCGACCAACCATTTCGTCGCCCAGGGGGGCCTCACTTTGCTTGGCCGAAAACTTCCTTAAGAGGGAGGGAGGTCGTTTATTATTGAGGGTCAACTTTTCATATTTTCATATTTATTCCTGGATTACCCCTGATGAAAAATACTAGATAAATATTTTACCTACTCGGAGGTAGGTAGTAATGAAAAAGAGGTTTTTAGCTTCCTCTAAAAAATCTCACTATTTCCCCACCTCATTATGACTCATTTCCACGATTTTTCGTGAAGGAAAATCCCGAGTTTCTCGAAATTTGAACAGGCAACTTATTAGCGTGAACCCACGAAATTTTTCCAATACGACCTGAATCAATGACCGAAAAAAACCAATGATTTAGCTCGACATTCCTACATTTTTTCAAGAATTTTTCGTCTTATCAAACACCAGTTTTTATTATTTTTCCATTTTTTCCAATTTACCTACTCGGAGGTAGGTAGTAACGAAAAAGAGGTTTTTAGCTTCCTCTAAAAAATCTCACTATTTCCCCACCTCATTATGACTCATTTCCACGATTTTTTGTGATGGAAAATCCCGAGTTTCTCGAAATTTGAACAGGCAACTTATTAGCGTGAACCCACGAAATTTTTCCAATACGACCTGAATCAACGACCGAAAAAAACCAATGATTTAGCTCGACATTCCTACATTTTTTCAAGAATTTTTCGTCTTATCAAACACCAGTTTTTATTATTTTTCCATTTTTTCCAATTTACCTACTCGGAGGTAGGTAGTAACGAAAAAGAGGTTTTTAGCTTCCTCTAAAAAATCTCACTATTTCCCCACCTCATTATGACTCATTTCCATGATTTTTTGTGATGGAAAATCCCGAGTTTCTCGAAATTTGAACAGGCAACTTATTAGCGTGAACCCACGAAATTTTGCAAATATGACCTGAATCGACAACCAAAAAATTCAAATTTTATCTCAACATTTCTACGTTTTTTCAAGAATTTTTCGTCTTATCAAACACCAGTTTTTATTATTTTTCCATTTTTTCCAATTTACCTACTCGGAGGTAGGTAGTAACGAAAAAGCCTTAATAATAATAAAACTACCTAAGTGGACGGCCAAGCAAAGCGAGCCCTCCCCCCCCCCCCACCGGGGATAAATTTCGTCCGACTGAAGCAAGGCCCTCTCTGTCAGAGTGTTGGCGAAATCAAATTTGAAAAGTCCACCCCCAATAAAAATGGAAACCTACCTATGTGGGTAGCCGATCAAAGCGAGCCCACCATGGCCGATAAAATGATTGGCTAAGCGAAGCTAGACCCCCTGTCAGTGTGTTGGTTAAATCAAATGTGAAAAGTCCTTCCCCAATAATAATAGAACTACCAATGTGGACAGCCGAGCAAAGCAAGCTCCCCCCCCCCCCCCCTCCGGCCAATAATATTATTGCCGGGCGAAGCAAGGCCCCCCTTGTTGGAGTGCTAGTGGAATGAAATTTGAAAATTCCACCATATTGTTAATAGAACTACCTATTTCCATGGCCGAGCTAAGCGAGCCCCCCTGTTGGAGTACTAGTGAAATCCATTTAGAAAAGTCCACCTTAATAATAATAAAATTAGCTATGTGGACGGCCAAGCGAAGTAACCCCCCCCCCCCCCACCCGGTATAATTATCGGCCGAGTGAAGCAAGGCCCTCTCTGTCAGAGTGTTGGTGAAATCAAATTTGAAAAGTCCTCCCTCAATAATAATAGAACTACCAATGTGGACAGCCGAGCAAAGCAAGCCCCCCCGAGTGATCTCATTTCGTTTGCTGCTCCCTAGGCAGCTGACTGGCGTGGACACAAGGGGGCTATCTAACGCACAAATTTGTGGGAGAAATAAAATTCCCTTTGGGGGGCCACCTAGGGCACAAGGGGCCACTTAATGCACAAAGTATAGTTGGGGGGCCACCTAATGCCGATTGCAATAAGTGGCCCCCAGTTTAACACTGAAGGGGTCAGCTAATGCACTCCCAATATAACTATATATATATATATATATATATATATATATATATATAAGAATAGATCCGCAGGTTAACGAGGTACCGGTAAATAGATCCTGGGGCTAACGAGGTACGAAAAATACCCCGTTATCGTACCTTGTTAACCAGGTGCTTTAATGGATCCTAGGGCTAATGAGGTACAAGAGTACCTCGTTAATGTACCTCATAATTTTTGTATAACAAGTTGAAGGGGCACATTTGGAACAAGTTGTGCGGGTCTGCCTACATGTACTGCATTAGGGGATTCGAATTCAACCTTTTTGGGCCCACTGACCAGGAGCGTGTGAATGAAATAATGGTAGCAA
The DNA here is from genome assembly GCA_955831195.1 of Pilophorus perplexus. Taxonomy (NCBI): domain Eukaryota; kingdom Metazoa; phylum Arthropoda; class Insecta; order Hemiptera; family Miridae; genus Pilophorus; species Pilophorus perplexus. The sequence goes on along the minus strand of OY037007.1, from coordinate 63,089,535 downwards.
CTTCGGTCGTGACTGCCGAACGTCAGTGAGCTATTTTTTGAGACTCTAACAGATTGAAAAATGTAGGCATCATTTCCTGAAACTTGCTCGCTAGGCTCGCCTCAGTGGTAGGTAGTAGGTACCAACTTCGAGGGTGACTGCCGAACGTCAGTGAGCTATTTTTTGAGACTCTAACAGATTGAAAAATGTAGGCATCATTTCCTGAAACTTGCTCGCTAGGCTCGCCTCAGTGGTAGGTAGTAGGTACCAACTTCGAGGGTGACTGCCGAACGTCAGTGAGCTATTTTTTGAGACTCTAACAGATTGAAAAATGTAGGCATCATTTCCTGAAACTTGCTCGCTAGGCTCGCCTCAGTGGTAGGTAGTAGGTACCAACTTCGGGGGTGACTGCCGAACGTCAGTGAGCTATTTTTTGAGACTCTAACAGATTGAAAAATGTAGGCATCATTTCCTGAAACTTGCTCGCTAGGCTCGCCTCAGTGTTAGGTAGTAGGTACCAACTTCGGGGGTGACTGCCGAACGTCAGTGAGCTATTTTTTGAGACTCTAACAGATTGAAAAATGTAGGCATCATTTCCTGAAACTTGCTCGCTAGGCTCGCCTCAGTGGTAGGTAGTAGGTACCAACTTCGGGGGTGACTGCCGAAAGTCAGTGAGCTATTTTTTGAGACTCTAACAGATTGAAAAATGTGGGCATCGCGTGGAGGTAGGTAGTCGTAAGTTAAACTGCAATTTACGACCACTTAGAATCAATCAAATATTCCGCCAAATTTTCCCTGGTTTCTGGGCGATTTTTCAAGATTTTTCACGCGGAGAAAATCGGGATTTCATATTTTCTTCAAAACGCGTGGAGGTAGGTGTCGTAAGTTAAACTGCAATTTACGACCACTTAGAATCAATCACATATTCCGCCAAATTTTTCCTGGTTTCTGGGCGATTTTTTAAGATTTTTCACGCGGAGAAAATCAGGATTTCTTAACTTCTTCAAAACGCGTGGGGGTAGTTAGTCGTAAGTTAAACTGCAATTTACGACCACTTAGAATCAATCAAATATTCCGCCAAATTTTTCCTGGTTTCTGGGCGATTTTTCAAGATTTTTCATGCGGAGAAAATCGGGATTTCATATTTTCTTCAAAACGGGTGGAGGTAGGTAGTCGTAAGTTAAACTGCAATTTACGACCACTTAGAATCAATCAAATATTCCGCCAAATTTTTCCTGGTTTCTGGTCGATTTTTCAAGATTTTTCACGCGGAGAAAATCGGGATTTCATATTTTCTTCAAAACGCTTGGAGGTAGGTAGTCGTAAGTTAAACTGCAATTTTATAAAGGTTACTTGTTCGAAAAGTAATTTTGTGTCAATAAAAAATGTTTAGACAAAAAAAGAAACCTGGGACCTTGAAAAAAGGATTATGCTTTAAAAATTAGGTACTAGGAAAATCTCAGACCTTATAGGATCCTTCATAAACTCCAATTGTTGCCCCATGAGAGCCTAATAGATCCCCCCGGTGAATTAGAATCGTTCTGGGACCCCCGAAAATGGATTATACGTTCGAAAATACTTGAAAACGACACCTAACTCTATCCTAAAGCTGAAACCCTTCAAAAAGGCCCTCCGTAGTCCCTTTTTAGCCCCACGAGTTTGGGCGAACGAGCTGAAAACCTCGCGGGCACTACTAGATGGTAAGCCGAGTATTTTGTCAAAATCACCTGTTTGAAAAAAAAATTTTCTACTGCCCAAAATGAAGAATAATAAACCAAAAATACATGTGGTTGGAAAGTGTCAATGAAACGGTCAACATCACCAATTGAGAAAAAAAAGAGGCTCAAAATCTTGGCTTCATTAAATGAATTTTATTGAACAAATCATTGAACAAATTTTGTTTTGCTTCCGAGTGTCAATTTTGGGCCATCGGGATATCGAGGTACAATAACGGGGTATTTTTCGTACCTCATTGCCTCGAGGATCTATTTACCGGTACCTCGTTAACCTGTCTATATATTCGTTAAAAAAAAAGTTTTCCACAGATCACGTAGGTAGGTAAATTGTTATTGTTAAAAGTGGCGAAAATCCTGGATTAACCCTGATGGAAAATACAAGAAAAATGTTGAAAAATTAAGAAAAAATTGCAGGAATTTTTAGATGACTGGAACATTTTCATTTTAATAAAATACGTGGGCTAACGCTAAATCACACGTGGCGTAACGCGAATTGAATTTCATCATCTGGCGGTAGAATAATACGTTTTGCTAAATGAAAAACCGCTTAAATTCTTGCTGAAGTGGGGGAAATTTTCTAGGATTTATTTGAGTCGGTTGGGAGGAGATTTTTACTAATTTTTATTTTCTAATTGAAATTATTTTCATTTCACCGGCGACTCGAGTGCGGTCCGCTGACGAGGAACGTAGGTACCTAAACGATTTATTTTGGGAACGTAGATACCTAAACGATTTATTTTGGGTCTCCTGAAAATATAGGGACGTACCTATGAAAAACCGACTTTGCAAAGATCTAATTTATCTGTGTACCTAGAAACTAACCATTTATTTTGGGCCTGCTGACCAGGAACGTAGGTACCTACAACGATTTATTTTGGGTCTACTGAAAATAATATATTTTCCAAGCATATAAAATAGGTAATATATTTTCCAAGCATATTATGCTTGGCCGACCACTTCCTTCGGAAAGGGGGGGGGGGGATTACTTGTTGAGGGTCAACTATTCTTATTAGACTTCTAGATCTCTGACTGGAGGCCGAGCTAAGCAAGGCCATTTCATTGCCGTGGAGGGGGAGGGGGGCCTTGCTTCGTCCGGCCAACTAATTTCTAGGCCAGGGGGTCTCGCTTCGCTCGGCCAACCATTTCAGGTCAAATAGGGTGTCGTTTTCCAAGTAATTCTGGACGTTTTCTCGAGATTTCACATCTATCCGAAGATTGTACAGATTGTCAGAGAATTAAGTTTAGCACAATTAACTTAAATAGAAGAATAATGAACCCTTACCTAAGTAAAATTTGCTACTTTTTTTCGTTCAGACTCCACAGATAGGTAAATTTTAATCTTTGAATTCTCGAAAATTCTGAATATCCCCCCGATGAGAAATAAGTTCTTGGAAATGATTGAAAAATTGAACGACAAAGTGTAGGTTTTTTTTAGGGGGTTGGAACAGGCGACCTGACAGTATCTATCCTATCATTTCCTATATGAAAACCCGCTTGAATTCTTTTTCAGGTAAGAGAAAAGTTTTAGGATTAAATCCTAATTTAAATCCTATAAATTTTATAGGAGGCGGAGGAGATTTATAGAAAGACGTGAAATTCCGGATTACCTACCACAGTTGAAAGATACTTGGTAAATTTCATTTTATAATTCGGGGGTAAAATTCAATGATCTGCTTTATGAAAAACAGCTCAAATACCGTTGAAAACCCTTTTAAGCGGGGTTAATTTTCAAGGTTAAATTTGAAGTGGTCATGACCATTTTCACCAACTACCTACCTACCTACCTACCTACTCTGTACGTAGGTAGGTAAA